>CM028138.1:637795000-638395000 GCA_016271365.2 Neoceratodus forsteri | reverse complement strand
CTGTCAGATGCTGTTGGGAAGTGGGAATTGGAAGGGATTGTGCTGGTCATGGACAGTGCGGAGACCTATGTATGGCTGGTGGTAGGATTGGGGTTGTTAGGTCCAGAAGGTGCCCTGGGCTACAACGGGCATCTGGGAGAGGCCAGACGTGGTTGATACCCATCCCCAAGGAGTCCACCAGACTGAGTGGCCTGGTAACCCGAGGGGCTGCAGCACCCTCCAATCCCCTGACAGCAGTGCTTTGCAATGCCAGATTGATCAGAAATAAGATGGCAATTATTGCTGCCTTGATTTCTTCAGTCGATCTGGCTTGCATCAAGGAGACCTGGGTGGGAGATGATGGGGGCCCGATTTTCGAGGCCGCAATCCCTCCTGGATATACCGTGATGCACTGCCCCAGAGTGGAACGCAGGGGTGGTGGTGTAGCTATTTATTTTAGATCCAGCCTGACCTTCACGGTGCACCCAGTGAGAACTCCAGGTTCTTTTAAATGTGTGGCTATTCGTGGAGGACCTGATGTGGGCTGCAGGATCTTCCTCATCTATCGCCTTTCTGGGTTGATGGGGAATTTCCTGCAGGAGATCACAGAATTCATCACTGATGGAATGTTGGGATCCCCCAAATGTGTTTTTCTTGGGTATTTCAATGTTTGGGTTGATGACGAGAATCATAGATGCAGCCGTGATTTTCTGCAGACTATGTTCTCTTTAGGATTGACGCAGGCTATTACTGCGTCAACTCATCAGGATGGCCACATGTTGGACCTGGTGTTCTCACTGGGGCTTGAGATCAGTGATCTCAGGATTGATTGAGTACACTGGTCCAATCACTGCATGATGCAGTTCACGCTTGGGGCTCCTGCCATAAGCCCTTCCCCTGCTGAGATGATTACCTGTCACCCTTTGCGGGGTTTGACCCCTGAGGGTTTTTTGGTGGCAGCTAAATTGTCTAATGTGGGTGCTGCATGCATTGGAGGTGTTGATGTCGGGGTTGATACCTATAATAGGGTGCTATCTGACACCATCAACTCCCTCACACCTGTTTGTGTATGACCCAGAACTTCATACCTGAGGTCCCCATGGTTTGACGGGGAGCTCAGGGAGATGAAGAAGATGGGTCGGAGACTAGAGCACTGCTGGAGAAGATCCTGCCCGGAGGCGGACAAATTGGTCCAGCATGTGCATTATGGTGCATACCAGGAGGCAATCAACCATAAGAAGGCAGTGTTCCTGTCTAGGGAGAGTGCTGCCAGGAAGAACCAACCAGCTTTACTCTTCCGGACTGTGGACAGACTTCTTCATCCTGCCTGTCTGCAGCCCGGGAGGGTTTTTTATAATTTAGATTGTGAGGAGTTTGCTCGGTTTTTCTGACAAGATGTCCTCGATCCGGCAGGTGGCTTCTTCAGCTAGTAATATTATAGCTGACAGTGGTCGCCTGATGTTTTCTGAGAGCACTCCGCCTAGTTGGGGAGAGTTTAGACCAGTGGAGGCTAGTGAGGTTATTGAGGTGGCAGCCAACATGAAGCATACCTTTTGTGAACTGGACCCGGTGCCAACGCATTTTTTAATGAGATGCATTGACTCTGTTCACCTTGATTGTACGGTGCTCCCTTTCTGAGGGGGTCTTTCTGGATGCCTTGAAGGAGGCTCTGGTGAGACCCCTCTAGACATAGCACAGAAGCTGCACTTGTTCGGGTGCAGAATAATCTCCTCAGGGCTAGAGATCGGGGGGGACAGAACAATTCTTGTTCTCCTTGATCTCTCTTCTGCATTTGACACTGTGGACCATTGTGTGTTGCTTGTCCACCTTATGGAACTATGTGGACTCACTGGTACTGTCATCAACTGGTTTGAGTCCTTTCTTACCAACAGAAGGCAACGGCTTATGATGGGGAATTCCTCATCTACACCCAATCTTCTATTTTGTAAAGTCCCTCAAGGATCTGTACTGGTCCCGATGTTGTTCGCAGTATACATGCTGCCCCAGGGAAGGATCATTAGGAAATATGGTTTGAGCTTTCATTGTTATGCCAATGACACTCAGCTATATTTTTCCTTTGCCCCAGGAACATCTAATGCAGTAGTTGTGCTTAATATCTGTCTGGCTGAGATTAACGACTGGATGACCTCCAGTTGGTTGCGACTGAACCCTGACAAAACGGAGGTATTGGTAGTGGAGTTGAACAGAGTTCGTGATTGAATGGCCTCTGACTCAGAAACTGGGCTTGTCTTTGGAGCTGAGTCATTGAAGGCCTCCTCTTGGGTGCGAATCTGGGAATGATTCTGGACAGGAACTTAACCATGGAGGCTCAAATATCATCCACGGTTTGTACCTGTTTTTTTCATCTCAGAAACATTGCCAGAATTAAGCCCCTTGTTCCGCCTCTAGACCTCCCTACCTTGATACATGCCTTGAGTCACATCTAGACTTGTTCTGCACCAATCGCTTTACCTCGGGGTCTGGGAGGATCTGCAGACTGTGGCTGGTGCAAAATGCAGCTGCCGGTTGTTGACTCGGCAGCAAACGTTTGCCATATTACACCGGGTTTTATCGAATCTGCACTGGCTACCAGTCAGGTGGAGAGTCCTCTTTAAGGTGGGTCTTCTCACCTACAAGACCCTACATGGGCAGGGCTCCAGTTACCTGTCAGACCTTCTGTTACCTACCATCCCCACCCACCCTCTTCGATCTTCTAGTGGTGGCTTCCTGACCATTCCCAGAATGAGGCTAAAATCAGCTGGTGATAGAGCCTTTAATGTTGCGGCTCCCATTCTCTGGAATTCTTTGCCAACTTTGGTCAGGGAAGCCCCCACAGTGGATATTTTTAAGGCCCGACTGAAGACTTTTCTTTTTTCCCAAGCCTTTGATATTTAGATTAGTATATACAGTAAAGACTGTGATTGTATTAGATTTATTTATTCAATTTGTATAAAATTTTGTGTTTTAAATTTTGTGCTTTTAAAATTCTGTTTAAAATTTGTACGGCACCCAGTGCCTCCGGGATTGGGCGTCTTTTAAATAAATTTTGCCTTGCCTTGCCTTGTCATTTCTTTGTCCATTCCCTCCCCTCGAGATGGGGGTCTGTATACAACCCCCCGTGCAGACTGTGGTGCCATTTCCTGTCTCCAGGGTGACTCAGAGTGCCTCATCTGCTCCCTGTTTACTCTTTAGTTCTGTTGCTTTGATCCCTTCCTTTACATAGTGAGCTACTCCTCCTCCTCTTTTACCTTCCCTGTCCCTCCTGTAGATTGTGTATCCTGGTATGTTGACATCCCAGTCATGGTTCTCTGTGTACCATGTTTCTGTGATTGCCACAATATCCAGGCAACCCTCTTCTATCAAGGCCACTAGTTCAAGGAACTCTTAACCACATCCTGATAGATTAGGCTCTCACCTCTCACCCCACCAAGTCATTAAGTCAGGCGTCCTCCCAGATGCCTTCAGTGATTATCACCCAGTCTTTGTAGTCAGGAAAGTCCATTACCCAAAACTGCCACACAAAATTCTGCAACTCCACTCCTTCAGCTCCTTAAACCTGTATACCCTTCTTAATGAACTGGCCAGCTGTAACAGGTCCCTTATTGCCTTTGTCCCTTCCATTGACCAAGCCCTCACATCTTTTAAAGATAAATTTCTAACTACATGGAACTCTTACACTCAAACACACTAGAGTTCATGGCAACCATCATCCTTGGGTCTCCCCTGAGCAACTGACCTGCCTCAGGGAGTGAGACAAAGCTTGGAGGGAGCAAAAGGCCTCCCAGCTTCCCTCAGACTATGCCAGGTATCGCATGTTAAGAAATGCCTGTACAAAATCTACCAGACTTGCCAAGTCTGAATATTTTAAATCATCTCTTCTCAAAAACATCAATTCCCCCTCCAAATTCTGGAAAGTGGTCCACGTCCAACTCTACCCTCCTTCACATCTGCCTCCCCCAGTATTTAAAATAAACAACTCATTGGTCTCCAAACCATGTACAATGGCTCAAGAGTTTAACTCCTATTATGAATGTGGTGCTGGAAATGGAGGAAACTGATTGGTCGAGATGTCTTTGAAGCCATGATGATATCAGGCTACATCATCACGACTTCAAAAAACTTCCAACCTTCAAGCCTCTTCACTCTCCAAAAATTCCATCAACCTTAGTATTCCTTCATCCCTCATGACTCTTCACACAACTGTACCCACAGCTGCAGGACAAAACACCATAGCACATACACTGAATCCCCCCACTGCAGTCAAAAGAACTCTTTTCCCACCAGAATAACAAATTAATGACCCCCCCCAACAAATTGCAACGCGAGTGTCTTTTTGTTTTACACATTTGAGCAATGGATTCAGGCACATGGCCGTATACACATCATCAGTGCTCCAACTTCTGTTCACCTTACCATTCTTCCTGAGTGCCGTCCTCAATAAGTGCTGTGCTGCTCTGCTCTCCCTTTACGAATTGAAGTGCTGCAAATAACCAGGAGAACGTAAAAACAACTCAGGACTAAAACCACTTCCCTCAACTGAAACTGCAACAGAGAGACCGAATGTCAGAGTTGGATGACCTGTACTACTGCCATCACTGACGAAAAGCAAGGCATTCAGTATTTTCTCCCACTTACCCGGATGAAGGAAAAAAAAATGCAGTGTACAGGGAGAACTCCGAACAAAACAAAAACAATTTAAATAAAAATGAAATGAAGCGTGCAGGAACTATATAGCAAACCACAATTGGAAGAAGAAGGTCACACAGTTGCAAGATCTCCACTTTTACCACCAACAGCACCACCTGCTGCCCAGACCCCTCCAAGAACTATTTTATTGAAAGATACTCCTCCAACACCCCAAAGACATTTTAAAACTAGTTTTTTTGTATTTTTTATTAAAAAAAATGTTTAACTGGTCCATAATAGTAATAATGCACTCCAGGGTGTGGTATGTCATGAGGATATCATCACTTCTCCGGTGCATGAGGCGCTCAGCTTCACCTCATGCCTCACACACCTGAGGATGTGACAGTATCCATGACACTACACATCCTGTCACTGACTAATGGCAATTACTACCTCCTGTGCCACAGCACTTCAAAGTCCTCCCCTCAACCTCCCTACACCCAGCACTAAACCCTCTGCACCACCATTCCATCACCTTGTCTGCTATCTCCCCAGAGAACACTAATGGCCCTTCTCCTCTTAAGCATTCTAAAGGCTCATCACTGGATGACCTTGACTGTAAACTCCTCCACCTTTCAGCTTCTGCTATAGCCTACCCGCTCTCCTTAGTCCTAAATTTCTCCTTCTTGTCCTCATCTGTCCCTTCATCCTGGAAACATGCAGTGGTCCTCCCTCTCCCAAAGGTTGGTGAGCCCTTCTCCTCTGCAAATTTTCACCCAGTCTCCCTCCTTCCTGTGCTTGCTAAGCTTCAAGAACACCTGGTCCATCCTTAGCTAACCTCCTTCCTCAATGACTCTTCCTTTTTCACCCTGTTCCAATCTGTTTTTTTGGAAGAACCACTCCACTACCACCTCCCTACTCAGGCTCACTGACTCCATCCTCACCGTGATGGATAATGGCCTCATCACCTCTGCCATCTTTGTCAACCTTGCCAAGGCTTTCAACACAATCTCCCATGCCCTCCTTCTTGACTCCCTTATGGCTGCTGGGTCATCTACTCCTGCCCAAAACTGGTTTAGAGCTTACCTCTCAAGCAGAGCACAATCAGTCAAGATCTAGGATACAATCTCTCCCCCCTCCCTATTTCCACAGGAGTCCCACAGGACTTGGTACTTGGATGCATATTCTCTTCTCCATCTTCCTTAATGACTTGCCCTCGGTATGCCCCCCCCCATCCATATGTATACCAAACATACCAAACATACCATCCTGTTCTCCTCTGGCAAATGCCTCGCCAATGTAGCAACCACTGTTCAGCATGACTTTCGCCAGGTTCCACTATGGTTTGCCTCACATCAAGTATTCTTAAATTCCAAAAAGACTGTCTCCATGACCTTTGGCACTAGGCAAGGACTCTCTAGGCTCCACATAGAAACATAGAAATATAGACTTTAACGGCAGATAAGGCCCGCTTGGCCAAACTAGTCCGTTCATTTCCCTACCTATTGGATAAGCTGCAGATCCTAGTTAACCAACAGCCTATTTCTTCCTACCCCTTATAAGAACTGCCTTATGTCTGTCTCATGCATTATTGAATCCTCCCACTGTTTTAGACCCCACAACCTCCTCAGGAAGGCAGTTCCATGCGTCCACTACCCTCCTTGTGAAAAAATACTTCTTTACATTGCTCCTGAGCTGTCCCCCCCCCTCTATCTTCAAATTGTGTCTCCTTGTTCTTGCACATCTCTTTTTCTGAAAAATGCTACCCTCTTGGACTTTGTTGATTCCACTGAGGTACTAAAGAGTTTCTATCATGTCCCCTCTCTCCCTCCTTTCCTCAAAGGTATACAAATCAAGCTCCTTTAGTCTCTCCTCGTATGGCTTCTCTTGCAGACCCTGCACCATTTTAGTTGCCCTCCTCTGGACTGCCTCCGTCCTGTCTATGTCCTTGCAGAGATGGGGTCTCCAGAACCAGATGCAGTACTTCAGATGGGGTCTCACCAACTGTCTGTACACAGGGATACAACTTTCTGTTTTCTGCTGGTAATGCCTCTCCTTATACATCCCAGTATCCACCTTTTAACCTTCTTTCCATACCCATCATGGGACAATCCTAGAGGACAGCTCCTCATTCAGATACCTAGGGGTTTGGTTGACCCAACACGTCAGCTTCTCTGGCCACATTGACACCATCCTGAAAAAACTGCACCCTGAGCTTGGTGCTTCATTCAGGAACCATAGTTGCATCCCTCTTACATTGCAATGTGAGCTAGTTCAGAAGATGATCCTCACCATTTTCAACTACTGTGATGTAGTCTATAGTGCCACTTCTAAATCCTCCTTAACCAGATTGGACACTGTCTTTAACTCCTTCTGTTATTTTGCCCTTGATGCTCCATCACGCACTCATCACTGCAACCTCTATCATGCCCGTCCCTTCCCGCACTTGCCAACAGGTGCCTCACTCATTGTGGTAAACTCACTTCTAAATTTTGGTTAGGAGAACTTTCCTCCTACCTCTCATGCTCACTCTCTTCCCCCTCCACTCCTTCAGATCCTCTGACACTCGCACATTGTTGGTCCCCCGTCAAACCACTCTCATCGGTCAATCAGGCTTCATGCATCATTTACCACACATCTGGAAACCCCTTCCCAAATATGGCACTCCTCCTCCTACTACTCCTACTCATACTTCTATTCCCTTGCCTCTGCCTTACATAACTTTCTCTCCTCTAACTGCTCCTGCTTTAACCCTCCTTAACCGTCCTCCTATACCTGTGCTCCTCTCCATGACAATCATCCCCTATTAAACCTTCCTCACCCACCAAGCTTGCTTCCCAGCACCCTCTCGTCTTCCTTCACCACTTACCCCCTCACTCCTACCTTAATCCTTCTTCCATTACCAACTTGCCCCTGCTTAGTTTTGACCTCTGGCAGGGTTCTCAGCATCCTGAAGGGGTCTAGCACTGGGCAAGGGTAGCCTGTGACATTGGCATCTGAATTAGGTACGGTCAAAAATGGCAACACGCGTGATGTGGGAGAAAGACCCGAATGGTGAGGGGTGGGAGTGGTGACTACAGCGACAGGATGTCGCTATATGTACACGCGTGGGGGGGCAAGCACGGTGATCGTGGGCTGGGAGGGGCGGAGGGGATGTAGGGGGTGGTGCTGCAGTCAGCTGCCAAGCTGCACCGTGGCATCAGGGGTTGGCCTCTGCTTGCAGTGCTTGGGATTCCGGGTTCAGGTCTGGGTCCGGGCGCTACTGCATTTTTGTTGCGCCTGGCCAGAAACTTGTGGGTTTTTGTTTCACCCCCAACATGCATCCTGGGTTGAGAATCCTTTAGTAGCCCCCACAGAAAGTAAAGAACAGAGTCCTGGCACCCTTCGTGAGCCGAGGATGTCAGGGTGGCAAAATTGTTTTGCCCCCTGGCGTTGCAATAATGCGGGTCGCCATTCAGCGCTCGGGTTATCACATGAAGAACCCTGGGCAAGCCCTCCTCTTCCCCTCCCTCCTCTCCTCTCTTTTCTACTCAACGTGTCCTTGCCTAAATCTGCCCTTTGTTGGGATTCTTAGCACCTGGGTGACATCTACTCTCAGATAAGATTCTTCCATCCTTCCTTTTTTTTCCTTTCCTCCTCTTCCCCCCATTCCCTCTGCTCAACTTGTCCCTTAATTCTGTCCCCTGGCAGGGTTCTCTGCATCCTGGAGGGGCCCAGCACCGGGCAATTACTAGTTGTTCACTCCCCTTCCCCTCACCTCTATCCTTTCTACTCAATTATTCCTGCCTGATTCTGCAATCTGGCATGGCTCTCAACATCCTGAACAGAGATACTGTATAGTCTAAGTCAAGCTTCTTCCTTCTCTCCTTCTCTCCTTTCCTTTCTTTACTTTCTCTCTTGTCCTCAACTAGTTTCTGCCCCTGAGGTTTCTTGTATCCTGGAGGGTCCAGCACTGGAAATGACTCTTCCTTCCCTCCCCTTTCCCCTCCATCCTTTCTACCTAACTCGTCCTCACCTGACTCTGCTCTCTGGCAGGGTTCTCAGCATCCTGAAGGGGCCTAGCCTTAGGCAAGTTTCTCCCATCCCTCCTCCTCCCCTCCACCATCCCCTCTACTATCTCTACCCAACTTGTCCTTGCCTACTCCTGCCCCTATTCTAAGTCCTCACCTTATTCCACCACTGGCAGCAATTGCTGCTCTCTGAAGGGACCAGTTCCTGATATGACTCATCATTCCCTACCCCATCCCTTACCCCCACCTTTCTCCTGCCCCCTCTCTACCCCCCTGCACTTAAACAAATGTAACCCATGCCCGGTCTGCCATTTCCATCTGACAGTAATACCAGGTGGGCTGAGTTCGGGGAGAAATATGTCACTCGGCACAAAGGCTAGGTTTGGTTACTCTGCACAGGGGCACCCAAGTAACTCTGAACACAGGAAGCAATAACTGTAATATCCAAAACCAGAAGTGGGATTCTAAAGTGTGGCTTTTATTCACATCCAAACAGAATAAACAAAGCATAGATGGACCCCCGTGGGGCTACACTTCTGGTAATGCAGATTAAAGAAGACCAGAAAACATCCTCATCACTTTAGCCCTCAGGCTCTGAACACACTGGGCACACAGCCCAGACTTGTACCACAGCTCTGGGTCACACAGCTCGAACTTGTACATGGCTCTGGGTTTTCTCTGGCTCGGCTCCCTTGCCAGCGACTTGGACACCTTCCATACTTCATGGAAACATTTTCTGGTGGCTCCCTAAACCACCTAAGAGCACCTCTGCTCCATCAGGGAATCTTCCTCTTTAATCCCACATCTGGGTACTTTCCTCAGGCACTGGCTAAGTACCTGAGAGAAAGCAACAGGTGTCTCAGAGCAGATCCATAGAGGTGAATTTGGTTACTACTGATGGGGAGTATCCCACCTCTCACCCCCACAATTCATACCTGGCCATTTCTCTGGACTGTAAACACCTCATCCTTTAACATTTTGCTCTGTAGATTCTTGCTAAGTGTATTACATATTCAATCTACTTGTCTTACATAGATACATACATAGATACATAGACAGTGTTGGCAGATAAGGGCCTATGGCCCACCCAGTCTGCCCATTTGAGCTTGTAAGTTCAGTTTGTTTTCCTAGAAGTCTGTTTCCCCTTACCCCTGACCTCTAGAATTCCTTTACGTCTATCCCATGCATTCTTAAATCCCGTGATTGTTTCAGCCCCCACCACTTCCTCTGGCAGGGTGTTCCACTTGTCCACCACCGTTCTGTGAAGAAATTCTTTCTCATGTTTCCTCTGAATCGTCCTCCCTCCAACTTCATCCATGCCCTCTAGTCCTGGAACATCTTTTCACTTAAAAATAGTGTTTTCCTGCACCCTGTTCCTCCCTGTAAGATACTTGTATGTCTCTATCATATCCCTCTCTCCTCCTCTCCTCCAGGAGTACATATTCAGTTCCTTCAACCTGTCTTCATAGGACTTGTGATGCAATCCATGCACCATCATTGTTGCCCTCCTCTGAACCTTCTCTACCCTGTCTATGTCCTTACATAGGTATGGTCTCCAGAACTGTACACTGTACTCCAGGTGGGGGCCTCACTAGTGTCTTGTATAGCGGAATTATGACCTCCCTTTTCCTGCTGGTGATGCCCCTGCCTATACATCCCAGCAACCTATTTGCCTTTACCTGGCCTTGTCACACTGTTTCCCTACCTTGAGGTCATCAGAGATGACAACCCCAAGATCCCTTTCCTGCTGTGTGCATGCTATATCCTCACCCCCAACTGATATATTGTGCCAGGGTTTTGTGCCCCATATGCATTATCTTGCACTTCTTTGCATTGAATTTCAACTGCCAAACCCTTGACCATTCTTCAAGTTTCTGCAGGTCCTTCTCATTCTGTCTATACCCTCTGGTGTGTCTACTCTGTTACAGAGCTTTGTGTCATCAGCAAACAGTGAAATTCTGCCTTCTAGATCCTGCGCAATGTCACTGATGAAGATGTTGAATAGGACCGGTCCCAGCACTGATCCCTGTGGTACCCACTGCTCACTCTTCCCTCTGTGGGTGACAGCCATTTACCACCACCCTCTGTGTCCTGCCACCCAGCCAGTTACCTACCCACCACACTACTGTCCTGCCCACCCCATATTCCCCAGTTTGTGTAATAGTCTTCTATGTGGCACAGTGTCAAAGGCCTTGCTGAAGTCCAGATAGGCCATGTCCACTGCCCTCCTGATCCACCTCCCTAGTCACCCAGTCAAAAAATTCAATGAGGTTGGTCTGACATGACCTCCCCTGGTGAAACCATGCTGTCTTGGGTCCTGTAGTCCATTGACAACCAGATGTTCCACCAATCTCTCCTTCAGTAGTGCTTCCATGATCTTTCCCACTACGAGGTGAGGCTGACTGTCTGTAGTTCCCTGCTTCCTCTTTGTTCCCACTTTTGTATAAAGGGACTACATCTGCTGTCCTCCAGTCTTTAGGTACCTCCCCTGTTTCCAGTGATTGGCTAAACAGGATAGTCAGAGGTTCAGCCACCACCTCTCTTAGTTCTTTAAGGACCCTGGGGTGCACCCATCTGGCCCCATTGATTTGTCAACTCTTATTACTTCCAGTTCCTTCAGGACCCTTTCATGTAAAGGGACTTGTGTCCATTTCTGCACCATTCTCACCCTTGTACTCCTTCAGACCCATTACCCCCTCTTCCTCAGTAAAGACTGAGCAGAAATACCTGTTCAATATGTCAGCTTTACTGTTGTCATCCTCCAGCTGCCCCATCCTCCCCTTCAGTCTCAACTATCCCTCCTTTGTCTTTCTTTTTCACTTAAGTACCTGTAAAAGGTTTTGTCCCCTTTACCCACTGATTTTTGCAATGTGTTCTTCTGTCTGAGCTTTGGCTTCCCTTACTGACTTCCCTGCCTCCCTTTGTTTCTCCTGGTACTTCTCCCTATCCCCTTCTGCCTGTGTCTTTTTGTATTGCCTGAATGCAATCTTTTTGGCTTTCACTTTCTTTGCTACCTCTTTGGAAAACCATAATGGTCTCCTCTTCCTTTTCCTCTTGCTAACCTGCTTAATGCATAATTCTGTTGTTCTTATAATCCCCATTTTAAATACTGCCCACTGTTCCTCAACCCCTGATTCCTGTCCCATTCCCCTTAATGCCTCTTTCAAGTATCTCCCCAATTTCCCAAAGTCTGCCCCCCTAAAATCCAGGATACATGTTTTTGTGTGGTTTGGTTCTGCTCTTTCTGTGATTTCAAACCACAATGACTGGTGGTCACTGTTGCAGGTGCTCCCCACTGTTATCCCCATCACACTGTCCCTGTTTGTGAGCACAAGGTCCAGTATTGCCTTCTGCCGAGTTGGCTCCATGACCAGTTGCTTGAGGAAGGCACCTGAAGAGGTCCAGGATAAATCTGCTCTAGTTGATGCTGCTGCTGGGATGCTCCAGTCCACGTCTGGAATATTGAAGTCTCAACCAGTACTACCTCACCTTTGTCTGCCATCCTTTGGATGGCTGGCATCAACTCTATCTGTTTCTTTCTCCTGGGCTGGTGGTCTATGAGACCCACCTGTGTGGATAGCTGGCCCCATTTTCCTTTCCAGCTTAACCCACAGTATCTCTCCCCATTTTGTTCCTCCTGGATCTCTGTGGCCCTTATGTCATTTTTCAGATACAGTGCCACTCCTCCTCCCTTCCTGCCTGCTCTGTCTCTTCTGAATATGTTGTAGCCAGGTATGGCCATCTCCCAGTCATGGTTATCATTACACCAGGTTTCAGTGATGGCCACAATGTCCAGGTCTGACTGTACCATGACAGCCTCCAGATCTTCCATCTTGTTGCTAAGGCTCCTGGCATTGTCTTGCTTCCCATTTGTGCTGGACTCGAACATACTTAAAATAAGTGGCATTGTCCATTACTCTAGACCCCCCACAGAATTAAGCAGTCCAGTCCCCATATTCTTTCTTTCCAATTGTGCTGGACTTGAACATATTTATTAGTGGCTTTGTCCATTACTCTAGACCCCCCATGGAATTAAGCAGTCCAATCCCCACAGCTTCCAACTGTACTTGGCTGTCTTTTCCTGACCCCACAGTAACAGTCCCTTTAGTTTCCTTCTGTTTCAGGTGAAAACACTTGGCCCTTTTTCAGAGCAAACTCACTCTTTGGTTGCAGGTGACCCACAGGCGTTTACTCCTCAAGGAATCTTCCTTTCAGAGCTTCTGGTGCCTCAGCATAACTCAAACAGGCACTTTACTTCCTTAGCCGGACCCAGGGGCTCTGAACCATTGAGAGTGGTCTCCACCACTTCAATTGCAGTTCCTGTGTTCCTCTTCAGGTGGAAACATACACCTTAAACAAAAGTAGCTCTTTACCAGAGCTTAAAGCTCTGAGAGCCTGCACACACTCTGCTGCACTACAGTCTCTCCTTAGACTGCACAAAGACTGACTTCAAAAATCCCCAGCGTTCTACTCTAACCTCCAACTGCAACATTCCAGTGTGGCTTATGTAGCTGCGACAGTTCTAAAATGATGTCATCCCTCAGTCTCAGCTGAGACTGAGAACAGAGTGAGACAGTATGAAATCCATTTAACTGGAGTTTCACAAGCTGCCTCCCTGCCTACCACTAGGTCTTACTGGGATTCTAGTAACCCGGGTAACAGGGAGTTACAAAGAAGTGGTTCACTTGAGCTAATAACTTGTACTTTTTGTTCTGTCTGAGGTGCTCCCAGACTGCACTAGCCCTGTGTTAACTTGCCCTTTACAACTGACTATTTTTTTTTTGCTCACTTTGCTCTGGTAATGTGCCCCCCATCTTTATCCTCTCCTTCCCCTAGCTGGTTTTCCCTGTCTACCCCTCTACCCTCCTTGATGTTCCCTCACTACACCTCATGCATTCAATAATTGCTAAATAATCTGCCTCTTAACTGTGATTTATTCCTGCAAGGAGTTGGCTCCAAGGTTATATTAAAATTCTGTAGCATGCTTCTCAGATATGCCATTTGTAATTAAATGCAGTTTGTTTATTTATTTTATTTTATTTAAGCATTTGGTAAGTGAGAAAAGCACCCTGAGCCAAGGCTCTTTTCCAGGTGCAACCAGGGGAAATAAGGTAAGTGGATACAAAAAGAAAACGTCATAAACAATTACAACAGCAATACAGTCACAATTACATAGTATCAGTAGGGCAATTACAGAGGCAAAATATGTACACATTTCATACGATCATAGGTAGGGAGGGAGGACATCAAAACTTAGTGATTAGTAAGATGGTAAATCATGGGAGATACAAAGCAGTACAGCAAAAAAAAGGAGCAAACAGTATGGAGCATAGAATGAATAGAGTAAAAGTAAGGTAACAGGATAGGTTAGTAGTACCTAAGTGCTGTCAGGTGGCATGGGAGCAGGTGGGAGGAGTCAGGAGGCATAGCTGAGACCTGATAGAGGGGTATGAGCAAAAGTTGCATAGAACAGGAGGTTGAGAGTTCCACAGTGTGGGGAGATGTTAGATGTAGGCAGATTTGTCCATGCTTGTTGATGATTTAGGTAAGGATAAGGAGCGTGCATCCCTGGCATGGAGGGAGTAGGGTGCGGGTGGAGCAGGAGTGAGGTGATCCAATAGATAGGAGGGGAGAAGGTTAAACCAGAATTTGGAGATAAAGGAGAAAGAGTGAATGAGGCACCAGTGGGACAGGGGAGGGAGATTCAGAGTAGAGACAAGGGAGCAATGGTGGGTCCTCAAGGGAGTGTTTGAGGCAAGGCGACAGAAGGCATAAAATAGAGAGTCAAGTCTGGCAAGCAGGGAAGAGGGGACAGTGAAGAAGATTATATCAGCATAGTCAAGTATAGGCAAGATCATTTTTGTGAGAATTTCATGGCAGACAAGGAGGGAGAGATGGTCCTTGTTGTGATAAGGAATGCCTAGCTTAGTTCGACAATAGATAGTCGATGTGGTGAGAGAAATTTAGGGTCTAACCAAACACTCGAGTACTTACAGGATGCAACTTCATTTAGGGGGGTGCCTTCAAGGGTGGTGATAGGAGAGGAAGGAAAGGATTTTACCAGTCTTTGGGAGGTACCAAAGGCCATAAATACCATTTGAGATGTTCAGTCCAAGGTATGATATATTTAACTGTATGTTATTTCACAAATGCGATCATTTGATTATTTATGTTATTTTTAACTGTATGTCTTGCTACAAATGTAACTGAATGTTTCATTTCTTGGATATGTTAAATGTTAAACTGTATGGCTAATTCTTCATCCAAATTCAAGTCAAGAATGCATGGGGCAGATATAAGGCAATTCTTGTGAGGGGTAGGAAGAAATAAGCTGTTGGTTAACTAGGATCTGCAGCTTATCCAGTTGGTAGGGAAATGGGCAGACTAGGTAGGCCAAGCAGTCCTTATCTGCTGTCAAAGTCTATGTTTCTATGTTTAAATGTACCCCCCCCCCAGTCACACCAGGAGATAAGCAACTTTTTGTTCAGTGTGCCTTCCTGGTGAAACATTTCAATAAATAAATAAATAAATAGTCAGAGGTATCACTAGCAGGTGGTGGGAGGTAGTGCTGCCATTGTATAAAACACTGGCGAGGTCTCATTTGAAGTATTATGTGTAATTCTGGAGGCCACACCTTCAAAAGGACATTGACAGGGTTGAGGCGGTCCAGAGAAGGGTGACTAAGATGGTACAGGGCTTGCACCAGAAAACATATGAGAACAGATTAAAGGACCTCAATATGTACTCACTAGAGGAAAGGAGGGAGCAGGGGGACATGATAGAAACATTTAAATACCTTAAGGGCATAACCAAGGTGCAGGAGGAGTACAAGAATGAGGGGTTATGATATGAAATTGGAAGGTGGCAGGTTAAGGGGAAATGAGAGAAAGTTTTTCTTCACAGAGAATGTGGTGGACACATGGAATAGTCTGCCACAGGAAGTGGTGGGAATGGGCACAGTGGAGGGATTTAAACATGCCTGGGACAGGCATAAAGGAACCTTAAAAATGGAAAGGAAGGATGAGAATCGAATGGCAAGGTAGGGTCAGAGGCTACAAACTAGCGTACTGCTTTTGGGAAGATGGGATGGGCCTGGCGGTCCTTATCTGCCAACAATTTTCTATGTGTCTATATTATATCAGCAACCTTAGCTACAATATAACTAGAGCTAGTGTTCACTTCTATGCTGATAATATGGTACTGTACACCTCAGACCCAGACCTCACTTTAACCATATGTACAATACTAAAGGGAATTTATCCTCTTGCAGGCAAACCTAAATGCATCTCACTTACTCCTCATGCTGGCCCAGTGGTCCTGAGGATTGAGGCATCAGCCTTAATTCTCACCATGCCAATGATCCATGGTCAAGAGTGTACTCCAGTCACTGGGGATCAGGTTGGGAGGAGAGGATCAAGCATCCTGTAGACCGCTTTCCTGCCCTGGGTGGGTGTGCTTGTGTGCTCCACAGTACTAACAGCTCCCAATGGAGACTGGGAGCATTGCTGCTGACAAGGGCACAATGAGGGGTATGGGAGTGTTGGCAGATGTCCTGCAGCCAGGTGCAGGAGTGTATCAATCCCTTGTTGAACGTCATTGCACATCCACAGCTCTGGGACCAAAAAATAAGTAAAATGTCCATGGCATCTAGGAAGGCAAAGGTGGGTCCTGTGGTCGACCTCACCTTCAACTCTAGATCTGCCCTGATCAACCACTAGATCTCCTCCTCACTCTGACTGCTCACTAGATTGTAGATAGAACACTGGTAGAGGCTGGTGGCCCCACTTCAGGGGGTTCAGAGCCAGGGGGTTAGTGGGTCTGAAGTGAGGCAGGGGAGTATCCTAGGATGGAGGCTAGGTCTGGATGAGATCTCAGGCAGTGCGGGAGATGGCCAGTTCCCAAGTCCATGCTGGAGAGAGTCCTAGGGGGCCACAGAGAAGAGGATAAAGAAAGTTGAAAAAAAAGTCACCTCTCAACATGACCAAGACAAAGTCCATGTTTTGTTTTTATCCCACACTGGCCCAAACTTCCTTTCCAGCTAACATCCACACCTTTACTCCAGAGATGATTAAAACAGTAACCAAATTCAAATACCTTGGCCTGTTAATTGATATTAAACTTACACTCCAAGCCCACATGGAAGCTCTATGTAAAACAAACATAGAAATTCATTTTTTTTCCACAATAAATTGCTTTTACACCATGACGTTATGATGACTATGGTACAAGCCACTTTCATTCCGCTACTAGATTATGGGGACATTATTTATGGCAATGCCACTGCGACCTTATTGGATACACTAGATGCACTCTACCATAGATCACTATGGTTCATTATTGATCTCCCTGCCCTCATGCATCACTGCCTCCTTTATAAGGCAGTGGGATGGACATCTTTCCACATGAGAAAGTTAAGAACATCTTAATCAATGGATGTTTAAAGCACTCAGAAACTCACAACTGTGCTATATCTCGGAGCTTCTAACTAGGGTCCTTGGTCCTTATGCACTCAGGAAACATGACACCCTTATTCTCGTTATACCATGGCATTTTGCCAGGTATGGGAAAATGATATTTAGTTGGGCTGCCCTATCTGCATGGACTGCCTTGCAAAAGTTAACCAAGCTCCCCAATCTGGTCTTTCATTATTGCATGCACTCCTTAAAAAGCACTGCAACGACAACTGTGACCGATGCTCTTAGACAACTGCTATGTTCTACTGTGACAATACTGTTCCATAATTAATAAGAGAAAACCATGCTATTGTCCATGCACTCTAATATCTGGATATTACCAGCTGATGTTAATTTACTAGTCATACTTCATCATTCTATGTTCCTTGTATACCATATTTATGTAACTGATACAAGCATGTTCTCTACCTTATTACATTATTCTTATATTTCTGTGTTCTCCACAGAGTATGATGTTATTATGTTTAGTTTATTTTACTCTGCTTTAAGTGTACCTCTTACTTTGTGCCATCTTCTGTCCTACCTAGGACATTCTCACAAATGAGCTTGATCAGTGGAACTTTCCTGGTAAAATAAAATTAAAAATGAATGACAATTGCAGCTATTGACATCATTCAAGGCACTTTATGGACATGTCTGTCTGTCTTTACTTATTCTGTCTCTTTTATATTAAAAGTCCTGGGGCCCAATTCCAAGATGACTTACGCGTGGCACAATCTGATTTACGCTAAACCCCTTGGCGTAACTCGCACTTGTGCCATGCATTAGGCCATGTGCAATTCCAAAAGGCACCCTACACCATGCCGTATGCGGGTTGCACCAAATGTGTGTTACGCGAGGACTTCCGGCGATGCACCATGCTGCCTAGCAGTTTCCCCTGTACAGATCCAGCCACTCATCCCTATAATACAGTTATAAATCAATAAAAAGTACTAATTGGGCATTGCAGTGAGCATAGGAAGGCATCAGAATACTGCAAGATCAACTGGGGACACATTTCACATTTCAGCATAGAGGTAAATATGAAGAAAATGCAGCCTAAACACACGCCACCAGTAACACCCGGAAAGGCCCTGAAAAAGCCACAGGCCTCCAGTTCCAGTCTGAACTACAGTACTGGCTCTTCCTCCGCGGATAGTGAACCGCTTACCTTACAGCGGTGTCTGGAGGAATTTAAAACATTTCGGGATGATTTACATAAACTGGCATCTGACTTTAGTTCCTTAAACCAAAAGCTGGATGAGGTTTCACAAACAGCCTCAGACAACTCAGCCAGGATTTACTCACTCGAGAAAAGGCAGGACAAGCTCGATCCCGAACTAACTATCTGTAGACGACGCATGGCTAAATTGGAATTGAAAGTCGAAGATCTCGAAGGGCGTAGTAGATGGAACAATGTGGTCATAATTGGTCTCCCCGAGGGGGAAGAAGAGCATGACATGATTCTTTTTACTCAAAAGCTAGTATAGAAACTAGTGGACCCCTCTCCTTTTGGAGCTAAATACATCATCAAAAGGGCACATAGAGCTCTACGTCCAAAGCCAGTGATGGGTACCCCTCCACGTCCTGTAATACTTTGTTTCCTAAATTTCTTGGAAAAGCAACACTTCCTACAGAAAGTTGAAGAGCTCCAAGAAATTAGTTGGGAGGAGAGGCAACTGAGAATAGCCCAAGATCTCTTGGCCTCAGTCCGCCTCAAGAGAACGGCCTTTCATCTGTTGGTATCCAAGCGAATTGCTGCCGGCATCAAGTTTAGGATGGCATACCCAGCAAAGTTGCAGGTCCTGATTGCAGGAGCCTGGACTTCCTTTGAAGATCCTCAAGCCGCCTCTCCACAGCTTAAATCTGCTTTCCCTTATCTCTTTAAGGGTCCCTAAATGTGATACCAAGAAGGACTTAAAGAAGAAATGGATTTAAAAGGAAAGAATGTGAGATGCTTCTCTCTGGTTGTGTTCTTCAGGCTCAGATGTTTCTGTTGCATTTCCTAGTACCTTAAAAGCAAGCTGGTACTGGCTCCTTCAAGCTGCCAGGTTTCCTGGGCCTCTGATTGCATTACAACTGACTGGACATTTTCCCCTCTGTTTACAAAGTGGAGGCAAGTATTTGGATTGTGTTTACAACCCTCACCTCGGTAATAATCCAGCTCCCCCTTTTTTTCATTATTTGAAGAACCCTTTTCAGCCGAGTTATTATTACGGCATATCACCATCTTTGTCGCTAGAAGGAGCCCTGATTTCATAGTTGGTGAACGGACGGTACTGTTGATGCTGGTATAATTAGTCGCTCCTGGCTGCTACTGTACGATCGGCCACTCCCAGACATCTCGACATAATAGCTGGTTTATCCTCCTATTACTTTGAAGAACAGTCTCTGGTTTCTCAGCTATATCTCTGTTAGGTTTTAGTGAAGGTCCCTTTACTATGCAGGTTGTTAATGCGTCGTTCGAGGGCCTGGGGAAGTTTGGTGATTTATATGTTATTGAGTGAAAATATTTCACGTGAGATCTCTCGGCTGAGATTTAAGTTGGAGTCAATTATTCTTTCCCAACCTAGTTGTCCGAGATCTGTTTTTTTTAAGTAATGATAGCTATATTTTATGAGCCATGAAGACAGAACTGTTCAATCCATTTAAGGACACCTTCTGTTGTATATTTAATTGCTATTGCTCATGATACAAGATGCCTCATTAGTTTATTTGAATTATTAAAAGCCAGACACACTGAATCCCACTTAATTTAGTAGATCGGAAAGTTATTTTCAGGTGAACTGATTTTATATTTCCAGACGATATAATCCAGTTAAATAGGCCCAGATTGGGGACTTATTTTTTGTTTGTTGGGATTTTCTTAATTCCCTTCATAGACCCTCTAAAGCAGATTTTTTACTTAGGTTAAATATAGCCATGTAGATTGTGTGTTCTTAGATGCTAGATACTGTTTATCTTTGTATTTGCACATTGTTAGGTTTTGTTAGGGTGGCTGGGATGTGAGGGGAATGTTATAGGTATGATGCAAAAAGGTGGCTGAGCAGCGGGTGGGAGGGTGGGCTGGGATTGGGATTTAAAGCCTTTGCAGTTCAATAAATGTTTGCATGGGTTATTTGGGGTTGAAGGGGATAGGTGGGGTCTATTTCACACAGGGACAGCCTGTATGGAGAGCTACGCGATACCTGCCTCACACCTCAACCAGTTTTTAAACTCCCATGATGACCGGAGCACTGAGCATTATTACATGGAATGTTAGGGGGGCCAGAAGCAAAGTTAAGCAATACCAGATCCTTAAACACCTAAACCTCCTGAAAGCAGACATTGTTTTCGTGCAGGAGTCCCACCTAGTTAATTCCGAGGCGATTAAGTTACATAGACAGCAAATGGGTCAATGCTTAGCAGCAGAGGGTAACACCCAAAGTCGGGGGGTATTAGTCTTACTGTGCAGGTCCATACCATTTTCACCCAGTCAAATCATTGCTGATCCAGAAGGACAGTACATACTAGTCAGGGGGAAACTTCACACAGAGACATCATACTAGGCAGTGTTTATGGTCCCAACATTGACACACCTAGTTTTTTCATGCATCTTCTTAATGTCCTCACTCCACCTTTGCACATCCCTCTTATTATAGGGGGTGATTTAAATCTCATTTTTGATCCGCACGTAGACCACTCAGGTAGGCTACATAAAGGGCTGTCCCCTGCACAGTGGACATTCTGAGACTTGTTAGATGGTGCAAGATTGATGGATATCTGGCGTATCCTTCACCTTTCAGATAGGGAATTCACTTTTGCATCTCCAGTTCATCACTCATCCTCCCACATTGACTACCTGCTTATTTCCCAATCCCTAATTCCTGGGGTGTTAGATTCATCTGTACTCTCAGGCCCACTCTCAGATCACTCTCCAGTTTCTTGTCTGATCTCCCTTACATCTCTCCCTATAAAAGGAGAGTGTTGGAAGGTCAACAATCAACTGTTTAAAAATCCAGAATATGTTAAATATATAGCCGAACTTATTGCTGTCTTCACAGACATTAATGTTAATTCAACCAGAAAACCAGATATCGAATGGTGTTCCCTGAAAGCTTATCTACGAGGCCTGCTGATTGGGTTGGCAGCCAAAATGAAAAGAAACCAGGAAGAGCAGCTTAAACTCTTACTATCCCAAATCCATGCCATAGAGCACAGTTTATCTCCCCAGTCATCAGACCAAATTAGGCAAGACTTAGCGAGATTAAAAGATTCATATTTGAATTTATTAAGGGAAAAGGTCAATTTACTATCTTGAAAACTAAGGCCCTCCATTTAGACCAAGGAGAAAAAGCAGGTCATCTTTTGGCCCTTAAACTCAAACAGCACGAATCTCATAGACTAATCGCAGCTGTCCATTCCCAAGATGATGATAATACCTTAAAAATATCTCCGTCAGACATAACTTCTGAATCTAGGAATTTTTATACAGAGTTGTATAGCCCTATGAAGGACCCCCCTTCTTTAGCGCAGTTATATTCCTACCTAGCATATTCTTATCTACCTTCACTCCCAGACTCCCAGAAAGCATCACTAGTATTCCTATTACTCTAGAAGAAATAATTAGAGTAATCAAAGATCTGCCCTCGGACAAGACGCCTGGTCCAGATGGATTCTTATCCAACTTTTATAAAGCATTTGCCCAACAATTAGCACCATTCCTTCTTTCCTTATTTCAACATATTCTCTTTGGACAGGATTCAGATAAATCTTTATTTGAAGCCTTAATTACTTTACTACCCAAAGAAGGGAAACCCCCCTATAGAGTCCAGAGTTATAGGCCAATTTCTCTCCTTAATCAAGACCTTAAAATTTTAACAAAACTTTTAGCAGATTGGTTTGTCCCATCTTGTCGGATATTACAGGTCCAGAACAAGTGGGCTTCCTGAAAGGCAAATCCTCGGTGGATCACCTTAGAACCCTTTCCCATGTTTTCTCGGCTTCCAGAGATGCTGATTTTCCCGCTGTCCTAGTCTTCCTGGATGCCGTGAAGGCATTTGATAGGGTCGATTGTAACTTTTTATTCCAGTCACTGGAAGCATTTAGATTTCCCCCTCTATTTATAAACTGGTTATGTGTGTTGTATAAATCCCCAACAGCACATGTTGTCTGTAATAGACTATTGTCTGACTCCTTTAAACTACATGCTGGGACCAGACAAGGCTGCCCATTATCCCCCCCTTCTGTTTAATATTTATTTAGAACCCCTTATTTGTAGGATTACAGCTAGTACGGAAGTACAGGGTATAACCATCCATCACCAAGTAGTTAAAGTATTGGCATATGCAGATGACTTGCTACTTCAGATATCTCACCCTGATACCTCTATCCCTGCTTTGCTCTCAATCCTTGAAGAATTTAGTTCTATGTCCAACTACAAACTAAACAGAAACAAGACAGTGGTCTTTCCCCTGAATCACAAGATGATGAAGCAAGCTGTCTCAACAGTGGGTCTCGCTTGGCAGACCAGTTCCCTGAGATACCTGGGAATCACCCTGTCTAGGGACCCGAATAGATTTATAAAATTTAATCTTGACCCACTAATTTCCATTATTAGACGGGACCTTAAGAGATGGGCATTACTTCCTCTTGCTCTCTGGGGAAAAATAAATATAATTAAAATGAATATTTTCCTGTGTTTATTCTTTCCAATTAACCTTTCAAATGTCTGGTTACCCTTGGCCTGGTTTAAATGGTTACATAAGATACTCACAGACTTTATTTGGGCAGATAGGAAACTCCGGATTGCTTATAATAAACTCACGGCACCAAAAATGAAAGGTGGACTACGTCTACTGCACATCAGACTATATTATTGGGTCAGCCATGCAAGCAAGTACCTGAGATGGCTAACACCTGAACATCCCCCAACATTGCACTCATTCACACCTATATGACTTAAAATAGAACGTACCCTAATACAAGTATATGGGTTATCCCCCACTGCACTCTTGCATGTTAATTTAAAATCTTTGCCCTATGCCACTTAAATGTAGCCCCATTGCACTACCCATTAGAATTCATGCTCAACTTTGTTCTTTTCTGAAATATAAGCACATTGCAGATCCATCTCAACCTTGGTGGGGGAACTCAAATCTCACAATAGATGGTAAACCTCTTCCATTGAGATGGATCTCACAATTAGGAGATCGTCCCCTTAATTTCTTCATAAAGGCTGATGGCTCACGACTAACATCACCTGAAATTTTGCACAAGGCCCACATTCCGACCTCTGTTATCTTTAAAATATTTCAATTACGTCATTTAGTAGTGAAATCTTTTGGTGCCGCTCCTCTCCCATCCCCAAACTTGTCTTACTTGGCAGAGCTAGCCCCCTTGGCAGGCCTCTCTCACGCTGTTTCCAGAATGTATGGAATAATCCACAATTGGAAATGGCCTGACAGTTTTGGTCCAACTCAGTACTGGGCTTCTCTTTTTCCTAACCAAGAAATCATTTGGCCTTCTCTATGGTGGAACTGTCATACATTTGTTATACAAGACAGGCTCTGATTAACGGAGTTTCAAATTTTGCATAACCTCTACTACTTACCCCATAAATTGGCTAAGCTGGGACTTCTTCCTTCTCCCGCATGCACTCGATGCCTTCAGGATGAGGGTAACTTACTGCATATTTTCTGGGCATGTCCCAAGATAGCGTCTCTCTGGAATGCTATCAAGCAGAAGATTGATCCCTTACTAGGCTTAGCAGACCTATTTACCATGGAAATTTGTATATTGGGGGATCTTTCTTCTATCTAAGTTATTAACAGAAAATACCACATAACCCTCATTGCCATGTCAGTTAAAAAGCTGGTCCTGAGAAACTGGAAAGATACGACTGATATTACTTATAGTGAATGGTTACAAGAATTGTTGGCCAATCTTAGAATGGAAAAGACCATTGCTAGCCTACATAATCAGCCTAAGAAATTCCATGAAATATGGGGTCCTCTTGTTGCTTTGTATTCTCTCCAGCTGTCCTAGAGGTATCTCACTTTCCAGATAGCCCTATATTAAATGGCTGTGCTCTGTGTGAACGGGTGGGTATGGAAAGGAGGAAGGGGAGGGGGAAGTGGGAGAGTTGATCTAATTTATATACGTCTCATTGTACTGTCTATGTGCATGTACTATTCAGTCTTCTCTCTGTAATTGTAAAAATCGAACAAAATTTTGAATTGGAAAAAAAAATGTGTTATGCCACCCACTATGCTGCAACCCGCAAAGCCATGGTGCAAGGGTGGGTTACAGCAGCAACCATGCCATATTCCAAAAGGACAGTTGCCATAACCCACTTACACTATTATAAGAGCCACATTGGCACAGCGGAGTTACACCATCATGGAGCTGGTGTAGCGGCAACTGTCTGAGCCAGTCGATGGATGCCTACTCCTCAGTTCTGCGGCAAAGGTCCTGCCATATCCCCATGCCCCGAACACATCCATGCCACCCACCCCAATGTCAGGGATCCCTGGGGTCTGTTTCTGAAACTGTCCACGCAGATGCCTGTGCCACCTGTCCAGTCCCCCATGCCCCATGGTGCTTGCCATGGTGTTCTGGGAGTGGGGGAGCTTGGGGAGCAGTTTGCATCAGGCTGCAACTTGTGGCATGCAGAGCTATAGCACCATATCTGTGGCGGTAGCCTATGCCTGCCACAAGTGGCAGGCCATAAGTGCCGGGACCCTGCCACTCTCGGAATACAGTGCAGAGTCCCCATCATAGCAGCAAATGTCACAATTCGCATATGCCTGCAAGTTGTGACATTCATCTTGGAATTGGCCCCCTTGTCATTCTGTAAGTACTTTGAATTGTAGCTTTCTGGCAGGTTTTATTTTTTATTGGCATTTTTCAATTATTTTTGTCCTGAGCTGACCAGAGCTGAAATTGCAACTCTGAAAAAAGATATAACCAAAAGAGGCATGGTAACCCCTATATTTTTTTCTTTTGCTATATTAACAGCCATATTCTACATCTATCAAAAATATTCCATGGGATTTAAATGGGTTTGTGCATACAAATATGCAAATATTTCTCATATTTTGGGGAATATTCATTCAAGAGGGTGTTGTAGTCATACTTTGCTCTCCATTTTTGCATTTGTGGATGTAAAATAAAGCAGGCATCAGGACAAATGTTGAGTCCTTGTTTTACTTTTTCTTTTACATGCATGTTGACATCTAAAACTAAAACATGGACGCTATAACTCCATAAAACAATCTGACCCCTTACAGATTTTTATTCAATGAAGAGGGATCGAGTCTCAACCTGTAACTTAAACACAAGCATGGTAAACCATATTTTTGTTGTGGATTTTAAATGTGTAGATGACCATCATGTTCTGGGCAAATAAATATGAATTTGATATATCAACATATATACTTGGGAGGCAGTATAGCACAGTGGTTTAAGGCTCTGACCTGCAAATCTAGAGACATGGGTTTGAATTCCACAGCTTCCACTTGCATACCGTGTGACCCTGAGCAAGTCACTTAACTTTCCTGTGCTCCCAGGCCGCACCTGTAAACAAGCTTTCAGCTTAGTGTGTCTCCTGGTTAAACAATTGGAAAAAGATATACAAACATATGAAACTTCAGCAGATATAATGCCGATGATCTAGTTAAGTCTGCACGAGTGTTCTGGCTAGCACCATTACACTGCAGCTGCCCCTCCCTCATCTGCTACTCTCACCATAATGGTGACCCTCACTTTGTCCCATCTCTTTAAAACTGTCCACTGACTTACAGGATACCACCCTTTGAGTAGCTTGATTCCACATAGAGACTACCCCTTCTGTAAAGAAGTGCTTTCTGATTTCTCTCCTGAACCTTCCATCCTCCAGTCTTAGACCATGTCCCCTTGTGTCCCTCCCTCTCCTTGATTTAAAAATTCCCTCTGTACCACTCTTGTTTATTCCATTCATATAGTTAAAGGTCTCTGTCATATCCCATCCCTACTCTCTTCCAGGGAATACGTGTTAAGCTCCCTCAGCCTTTCCTCATAGGGTTTGTCCTCCAATCCCAGGATCATCCTTGCTGCTCTTTGCTGGCCCCCCTCCAGTAACTTAACATCCTTCTTTAAGTATGAGTGCCAGTACTGCACGCAGTACTCCAGGTGCAGGCTCACCAACTACCTGTACAGTGGCAGGATCATCTCCCCTCTCCTGGAAGTAATTCCTCTAGCAAAACACCCAAGCATCTTATTGGCTTTAGCTACTGCTTTCCTGCACTCTGCTGAGTGGTTCATTTGCCATGTTGTTATTATCACCCCAAGATATTTCTCCTCCTCCTTCTCTGTAGTGGCTATCTGTGACCCTCCCAACTGACAGCATCTCTTTGGGTTTCCTGCTCCTAAGTGCATGACTTTGCACTTCTTAGCAATGAACCCCAGCTGCCAAGTGTCTGACCAGTACTCAAGTCTAGCCAGATCATCCTGCAGCCATGCCATCCTACTGTGTCATCCACCACCGCACCTAACTTCATGTCATTTGCAAAGAAACTAATCTTTTTCTCAATGCGATGCAAGATCTCAACAATGAAAATGCTAAACACTGGACCCAGTACTGAGCCATGCAGCACTCCACTCATTACAGCCCTTGAAGATGACAGTTCCCAACCACCACCACAACACTGTCTTGTCTCTTTTCTAGCCAGTTCTTGATCCAATTCATCATCTTTGTCCCTACTCCCTGATGTCCTAACTTGCTAACCTGCCTCCCGTGTGGCACTGAATCAAATGCTTTGCTGAAATCCAGATACAGGATATCCACTGCATGGCCCTTGTCAAGTGCCCTAGTGACCCAGTCATAATAGTCAACCAGGTTGGTCTGGCAGGATCTGCTAGAGACAAACCCATGCTGCTTTCCATCCAAGAGACCATTACCTTCTAGAAAGGTTACCAACCTCTTTTTATGGATTGTCTCCATTAACTTTCACACAATGGATATAAGGCTCAGGTCTATAATTGCCCATTTCATCCTTGGGTACACTTTTGTGGAGGACCACCATGTGAGCCATTCTCTAGTCCTGGGGTATGCATCCTGTTTTCAGAGAAGTATTGAACAAGTCCACTAATGGCTCTGCCAGGACCACCACCAATTCCTTCAGCACCCAGGGGTGTATACCATCGAGGCCTGGCACCTTATCCACCCGTAGTGCACTTAAACCTTCTAGTACACTGCAAGCTGAGATTTCCCCATCCAACACCCCTTCCCCTCCTGTACCAACCCTTCCTAACCCCTGAGGCAGTAACCCATCCTCCTCTTAGTAAATACAGAAGTATTCATTTAGAGCTTCTGCATGCTCTGCCCTTTTCTCTGCCCATCCCCCATCTTTCTTGATCCTTACTATTCAATCTTTGCAGATCCTTCTCTCTCATATGTACCTGAAGAAGTCAATTTCCCCTTCTTGATACTCTGTGCCAGTCTAAGTTCTCTGAAAGCCTTGGCTGCCCTAACTGCTCTGCTTACTGCTCATGATTTCTTCAGGAATACCTGTCTATCCTCTCCCTGACTGGATTTCTCTAATCTTTTGAAGGCTGCCTGTTTTACTCTCATGTTTTCCAACACCTCTCCACTTAACCAATTTTGTTTTTTGGACCTAGCCATTTTGCTTTGTATCTTGGTACAGGAGCCTGTGACCTTCATAAGCCCTAGCTTAATAACTACCAATTTCTATTATGAGGTTGCTGAAACACCAGGGAACATCCCTTCCAATAGTATTTGATACCTACCCTTCACGCCTATACTGTTTAAGAGAAATTAGTGTCCTCTCTAATCAGAACAGTGACTCCTCTTTTCTTGTTACTCAATCAATTGTGCTCAGCCTGTACTACACAAGATCTTAAGAGTTTTTCTGCTTCAAGCGTGGCTACTCCAGTTTCTTGAACACAATATCTACCTTATTTTACTTTGGATGGTTAAGGACCTTTTTTTCTCTCTTAACTGTGAATCCTAGATTTTTAATATTCCAAGTGGTAATATTACATCTGTTCCTGTTTTCAATAAGTTATGATCACAGTACAGGATATTACAATTCAATGGTAAAATTATTATAGAACTAACTGAGTGAGACAGAGAATGGTGAAAAACAAAACAGCACTAAATATTTGACCTAGCCTATATAGAAAAGTCAATATGGTGAGAGTATACAAGACTGCAAGCTGTAAGGTAGCTATGAGTAATTCCTTATTTAAAAAAAAAGAGAATGCGCCAGTGAGACAATTAACATATAATATATGAAGTAAACATTCAAAGAAAAAAACTCTAGAAAAATAGTAACTACAGTAAAACCAGAGCTGAGCAAGTGTTTGTCAATGTTGAATGTTGTCTTGCTGGCATTGGCATTGGTAGTGCAGGAGTAAGAGAGATGCATAATAGGAATGGCAGTGAAGTATTGAACTGACACCAACCCCACCACCACCCTGCAGAGAATGACAGGTGTAGAGGTGTGCCTTTGGGACACCAGCCATAATGCTTATGCAATTTTATCTAACTCTACCCTACAGACTCTGAAAAGTGTCACAGTGTGCCTTGGGGTCTTCGTGCCTTATGCTCACCCCATTACATAAGAAAATATGCTGAAATGGTGCAGTATAGGAGAATGGGGTGAACATTGGGGCTGAAGACTCCAAGGCACACCCTGATGCCTGTCACTGACTGCAGGGTGGGGGTAGTGACTGCGACATTTGGTGCCACCGGTGTGAAACATTTTGGGCAAGATGTGAAAAATGACAACTGTACTGTTCATGAGGAGGTGTTAAAAATAGCAGTGTTGAAAATCTTGAGTGAATGTATGAAAAATTAGTGAAGTCATGAGCATGCATAGAAACTGCACAATGCACACCGGTAACCCATCTATTTTGGATATTTTTTTAACCAGATTTTTAACATAAGCATTTTGGGACCTTCACTCATGAACGGTGGCACTGTGATTTTGTTAATCTGTGCTAAAAATTATTTTCCCACAGCGACCATGCCATTGTGTACCACAGGTGCATAAACAAATTTTGGGAAGGATGTGAAAAATAAAAGCCATACTATTAATAAGGAGGTGTGAACAAATGGCAATGCTGAAAATCTGGAGTGAAAATATAATAAATTGTTGAAGTTATGAGCGTACATGGAAGTTGCACAATGCACGCTAATAATTCAGTCATTTTTTGGACTTTATTCACCAAATTTGCAACATGGGCTTTTTTGGACTCCAACTCATGAACAATAGCACTGTCATTTTGTTACTCAGTCCCCAAAAGTGATTCCATGCAGTGATCATGAAATTACCTTTTGGGATTGAGAAATGAGATGACAGTGCATGTGTTCATGAGGTGGGGTCCCAAGAACCTCATGTTGAAACTCTGGTACCAAAATTCCCAAAAATGGCTGAGATATCCACCTAAGTTGAACCCCCCCCCCATGACATTATAAAGCTTATCACATTTTGTTCAGTTCCCGGTCGGTTTTTGAAGAGTTCAGACATGTTCCCGCTCCACAGAAGATCACAGTGCCAGCCCTCTAGAGGTAAGTATGAAGTGAGGTGGGTGAGATGCACAGAGGGTGGGTGCAGGTTGGGGAAGGGGGTGGGGCAGGATGATGGACCTTTTTTCCCCTCACAGGTGAAAAAATAAAAACAAGATATTGAGAGACTGTTTTATTTACAGGTAAAAAACTGATTTTGGGCACACTGGGGTGGGTTCCCAGTGTGCCATGATTTTGGGGAGGAGACATGATGCCGATGGGCATTGGACAGCCCAGTCAGCAAAGGAAGTATGTGTCTGGGGGGGAACATGATGCTGATGGGGATTGAGCCCCCCTTTGGCAAACAAATTAAACTGGGGGGGACATGCCAACATGGGGATTGGGCATCCTCAATGTTGGCTTTGTGGGGATTGTGTGGTGGGTGGCAGGAGCTGCCATATTTATTGGAATGTTTCACCAGGAAAGGGACATAAAGGACCCTTGTCATCTGATGCTTCAGTGAGGAAACTGCACCTCATTGGAGTGATAGATTTCTTTTAACTCTGTAGCTCTCTCTGAAACTGCTGTCATTGCCAGCAAGCTTGCTAATTGGTGGTCGAGGAACCTACCCACTAAAGCATTTCCTGCATTCACCACAGCAGTGACACACCTCTGAATGTGCTACTACCACAAGATGTTGCTTGAGCATGCATGCAAGACAGCATAAAAAATGGGGAACAGATGCTCACAATCACCAGGAAGATGTCCTGATGTGACAGCTGAAAAAGAGTTAGCTCATGGGTTATTTCCCTTGAAGAGAGTTGAAGGGCCTCCACTCACATGTCATACCCTTAAATTAACTCAGCTGGTAATAAAAATCATTTTTCTGTTCACCTTATAGTTGTGCAAAGTGAACATATTGGTGTGACAGTTAATTTTGAGAAGTGTGTCACTTTTGGCCCAATGCAGACTTCAAGGGGTTCGACAGTTAGAGCATTTACATGCAATCAGATGTCCAATTAAAATTATTTTTTGTAGTTTCTGATAAGTGAATTGGAAATCTATCAGTCATGTAAACTCACACAAATCGTATTATCTCCCTTTCCAGATAATGCTAGTTTTTTGGTTTGGAATGGGTAGAAATTAAGTTGAAAAGTCTGATAATTGTGGCATGTAAACTTCCAGTCTTGGCATTTTCCGATAAGAGGCAGACAAACATGTGCAGTGTGAGCTTTGCCTGGAATGCCAATTGGGTAAACAATGTCAAGCAAAGCAGCCGTCTTACTTCCAAGTTCTGTCCAACTGATTGACACATGGTGGTTGTCAAGAGCACCCTGAATAGATACCAACATGGCTAGCCACTAAATCATTAAATACTGTTGAACAGAAACAGTAGTAATAACAATCAAGGTAGTTCTGCCTGTGTCTGCATTGGTTGTTGTCAGACAAGGTAATTTATTCATTTTAAAAATATTAAACATTCATTAATTTAAAAATATTTTTCATTTCAGTTGTCAACACAGTTTGTCATGAATAATCAGGGTTGGGTAGGTTACTTTTTCTATTACTTTCTATTATGTTTGAAAACTTGTTCCAGGAAGCTCTGTGCAGTCACTGGCAAGGATGGAGAAGTACTAGAAAAAGTAATACACCTTACAGTTATAGTTATTTATTTATTTTTATACAAAAACAATACGAAAATAATAAATAACTATGACAAATTATATTTATTTGAAAGTAATAGGTTAGTTACTAGTTACTGTCAAATAAATGTAATCAGTTATAGTTACGTATTTCTTTTGTATAAAAAGACATAAGTAATTGTAAATGCAACATGTATTACTTTTTCCAGTACTTCTCCATCTTTGCTAGTGACTGCACAGAACTTTCTGGAACAAGTTTCCAAAAGTAATAGAAAATAATAGAAAAAGTAACTTATCCAACACAGTGAATAATTAAATTTGTTTGTTAATAGACTGAAAGCTAGATGACAAAAAATTGTGTGTAACACGTGATTGCCATTAATTTTAACATACAAAGGCCACAAACCATGGAATACACAAAACATCTCTTTATTAAAATGAAGTAAAACATTTCTAGTGGTGTCCTTACTCCCCCAAAAGAGCGTATTTGTTTTAATTAAAATGCAGCTAACCTTAACACCAGGGTGTGGAGTTTTGGGGGGGCAAACTAACAAAAAAACTGCATTTTCACGTACTACTACTATCGAGGGTGGGGTTCTGGAACCAGAAACCATAGGGTATAAAATGTGTTGTTGTTTAGTCTAGTTCTAATCAAATACCTTACAAGTTATTAAATGTTGACATACATTTGTGGAGTTCAAATAAACACAGGTAAGAAGGTCAGTAAGTTCACATTCAGTACTGTATGTAACGAAAAGAAAACATGAGACAGTTAATTGTTGGCCTCTTATTTTAATTTTGATAATTTTCATATTTGATATCTTAAGAACTCATCATAGTCATTTTTTTCATATTCTGTTGTTGCTATGTAAAATAATTGTAACCCCCCCCCCCTGCAAATGAGGGTTCCCAAAAAGTCATTCAGGAGCTTGCTTGAATGCTCCAGGCCTGAATGGTGTTTGGCGTTTAAGCCATTTATCTGTGAGTGCTTTTAGAGCCTCTGGTACTGTCTCTTTAAGAGCTGTCTACTTGCACACATAATTAGTTTGTATGGGGGGGGGACTGTGTGTTTTCCTGCTTGAGTCCAGCTCGAGCTACTGCCAAATCGCCTCCGCTTCTGCCATTGCTAAGTGAGAGAAGGAGCACCTTCAAAGATGTTAATTGTTTGCTTATAACCTGTTAGAGTAATAATGAAAATGCAGTTTGATTTAACCTGCTTTCTTGTAGCAAGGACATTGCAAAGTAACTCCCTCATGTTGATTCTGAACTGCTGAATTGGACCAATCACGGTGGGGATCCTTTAAAATGGAGCCTGCTCTGGGCGAATCAGAACTTAGACTCTCCTCTAGGGCCTGCTGTAAGGGGATTGTAAGGGCAGTGACTCTGGGAAATGTAGTTTTGACTTCAGCCTTTTTTCCACCAACAGGGAGTTTACTGCGAGTGACAGCCAAACCAGCCAACTGAACTGGGAGGAACTCAAAGGAAATGCCAGGCTCTGTCTACTGGAAAGATCAGATCAGTTTGTGTTATGAAGAAACAGGGAGCTGTGTGCTTCTTCGGTGTGTAGTTTTAGCGCAGGGATCTCGTGTAAGGCCCTAAGTTTCAGCCTGCAGTTTGTGCAAGCGCCTGTTCAGACTGAAACCAACCTGTGAAGAGAATCAAGGAGATCTGAAGAGCAGAAACCAGGCTCACCCTGTAGAAGACTGGAGAAATTGCTGAATCGCGCTCTGTCTGTCAGGAACTGAATCTGCTGTGTGTTCTCCCGGGTATTGTGCAGTAATTGCGATTGGGATAGAGAAGCAGCCTGCCTGGTATAGTACTTTCCTTTTACATATAAATGTGTGTAGTGCTTGTGGGGAATCACATTTCAAACCCCCTGTACAGTGAATAGATTGCATGAAGCTGGAAGTAAACCCCAGCTTAATCCAGACTACATCCATTTGCTTTAAACTGCAGTGGGGTCCAGTCACAAGGACCTTGTCCACATGGTCTGCTCCTCCTGGCAATCCAGGACAATCTGCCTTCCATCCAGTTCCCAGCATTGAGTTTGTGAGTACAAAGCAGGAGTGCTCCCTGCCATCTGTTTATCCAGTGCAAGTGTGTCATCTAATTGTTTTTTTGTTCATTTCTTCAAGAACTGAGCTAACTGGCTCCGGATTACAATTTAGGTGTTGTGCCAGTATTGTTTCCATCTAGGGCCCCAACCAGCTGCAACATTGATCCTGCTAGCCCCCTATCCTGGTGACCAGTGAAAGTGACACTTTGGGACTCTGAATATGTGCACAGTACTGTGATTATTAATGTTTAACCTAATTAACCTGATTTCCTTCCTTGTTGTTAGCTCTTAAATAACTCAGATCTGTTGATTTCAGCAAAAGTTACACTGGCTGAGGTATTAGAATTTATGTTAAAGTATTGTACTGTGGTTTTGCACTGTATCATCTTGTTTTTGAGGGTCCCGAGGGTCCAGTGGACTGAGCCAGTCCTGGGGATAAGTGTACATTGTGAAGATATTCCTAATGCATTGTGTGGGCCACTAGTGGGAAGAAAGGGGGGTTACAGCATCCCAGAGGGCTGTGACCAAGTTAGTTTAACTACTGCAAACCCTGACCTCTGGGTGGAGGCACCCGCCACTGGATCTAGGCCCCTCGACCTGTTAGTAGTTAAGCAGGCAGGGGTAGTAGCCCTTGGGATTGCGCCACCTAGGGGTTACATCTTGGAGGCTCACCACTGGGATTGTGTGTCCTCTAGTGGCCATAGTTATGAACCACTGTTAAGAAAAAGAAAAAACAAAATTGGTACCCCGACAGAAGTGGCTGTGCACCAGTTGGTGGAGTGGTGTACTGGGGAGGAGATTGAGCCCCAAAATGCTATGTTTATCCTGGACATCCCCCTAGGTATCAATACGGACACTGTACAGGGAGTACTTCCAAGGTAGAAGGTTTACAAAAACCTGTGGTGGTAGGTCGACATGCTAATCTGCTCACCCACACTTTCCTGGCCTAGTAGAGTTTAAGGATCCATAGATAGTTTCAAAGTGCCACAGACTATTACCCCAGAGGAGCCCTCGCTACCTAGAGGTGATAACTAAGGACAGTAAGACCTGGGGAGAATGAGCCCCCACTATCTGAAACTTTTGAAGAAATTTGCTAAATGGTTGCTGGGGAAAGGAAAACTTTGGAGGACTTGAAGAAACTATTCTTGCCACCTGGGGTGTTCCTCCCCAACACCTCTCCCACCCAGTACCCTGTAATGGTGGCTGGAACCAATGCAGGTCTTATTTCTGCACCCGCCATTAGTCACACTACCTTCAAGGTTGAGGATCCTCTCTGGCACCCTCCCACCCCCGGGGTGGGATGACTGGGAGACCTGGATCGGAACTATGTTGCCCCTCAAGTGCTAGAATGGCAATGCTGGAGAAGCTGAAAAGCGGAAGAGGGTTGAGTGAGAAGCCTCCAGGTCCCGCCCATGGCTACCATCCATGCTAAGCAGACCAGTAACCCCTGGGCGACTGCACAGGATTATCTTGAGGCCTTGGAGAATGTATGGGAGCCCAGATTCTGGATGAGGACCTGTGGAGAGTAAGAAATGCACAACAGTACCAAGGGGAGTTGTTGTCTGTGTGTGTATCTCTGCTGGAAAAACTGTTGCAAGAATGCTTTAGAAAGGGTAGTTTGCCAGCGATTGAACTGGATTGAACCAGGCTGGACAGGATCCTTAAGTCTGCCCCCTTCTCAGAATTGTTGTTGCTTCAGTTACACCTGGCAAACCGACAGGAATCCCACCCTCCTATGATGAGCTAATGAGAGAAATTCGAGGAGTTGAGAAAAGGTGACCTCAGGAGGGGTTCTGCGGTAACTAATAGCTGCTATGACCTGAGTGACTGAGGGTGACCCACCAAGTGAAGTTCAGGTGGTAGAGTGCAGTTAATGAGTGCTCTGAGAAGGAAAAAGATATGCCACAATGGGACAAACTGTTGAGAGAGTTCGGGGAAATAAAAAACAGTCTCTTCATGATGGCCACTCCTGCAAGTACAGGCCCCAACCCTCATCCGACTGCATCTGCTATGGGGGTGGGGGTACCCATCCATGCATCTCCTGCTGACAACAGAACAAAACTAAATGTCTTGACCATGGAAGTAGGTAAATTGATGAGACATCTCTAAATGCTTTTCACGCTGCAGACAGAGATGGCACCAAGGTTTCTAGTTAGTAGTACCCCGCCCTGGCTCCTCAGTGTGATGCCTTGGTCAGCTCAAACTCCCAGAAAGTATGTTTTGCTATAATTCAGGAAAGATGGGCACATGAAGAGAGAATGCCGGGACCCCAAAAGACACAGACAAAGTTGCATAGGAAGGCAAGGAGAGCTTCAGAGAACAAATCAGTGGTTAAGAGGTGCACTCAATGATCCCAGTGAGGGCCCCAAAAATGCTAACTCACGTCCCTTAGTGGCAATGTCAGTTGCCCAGACCCCTGCTACCGCCTCTCCAGACTGGTCCAGAATAGTGGGTCCCTCCATGGAGACCACTGTAAAGGTGAATGGAGTGTCTACAAGAGCTGTATTAGACAGTGGCTCCCAAGTGACAATTATGTTCCAAGACTGGTATCAGAATCATTTGTCTGATGTACCCTTACAACCGTTGGGGGAGGCTGCATGTCTGGGGGTTAAGTGAGAAGGCCTAACCCTACTCTGTACATATCCGAATTTGGCTGTCTTTTCCCACCTCTGTGGCTGGAGTGGCCGAGCAAGTAGAGACCCTGGCCTTAGTGTGTCCCCTACTGGACTGTATGGATGGGGTTCACTATATTGGGACTAATGCACATATGTTTGGATGGTGGCACAGTTGTGTTGGTGGAAAATAGGGACAAGGGCTGGTAGAGCTTTTACATTCCGCCTTGATTAGAGAAGGCTCTGAGGCACTGAGAGATGTTAAGACAGTAGAACCAGAGGAACTGGTTGGAATTGTCTGGAAGGCATCCTGAGTCTCTGATCCGGCGCCTAATGCCCAGTGTACCTTACAGGAGGTCCATATCAGAAAGGATGTCAAGAATAAAATATTAATGTTGGATGCACCAGGCGATGGAAAATTGCCAGAGGGACAGCTGGTCAAGCCTAGTATTTTGACTGCTAGAGCCCATGCTTATGCCAGAGGGGTAATGGTTCAAGTTCATAATGTGTCTGACAGAGAGATTTGAGTAAATAGAGGTTGCACCCTGGCTAATGTGCATTGTGCAGATGCTGCAGTGCTACCCAGTAGCAAGAGTTCTGGGGAAAATGACAGAGTAACTGACTGTTGATTTGGTGACTGCCCCAGCCAGCTGAATGGAAATGAGGATCAGTGAGAAGCTTTCCATAGAGACCAGGTGTTTTTAAAGGAATGGGACATAGGATGGCTGCAAGAGCTGAGCACCATTATCCGGCTGCATGATGAAGGCCATTTCATGAGAGGTCTCGACGCCCGGCACCTGCTGCCATAGATGATGTGAGGCGGCATCTGCAAGAGATGATAGCTGCTGGTGTATTACAAGAATCCAGAAGCCCTATGCTTCCCCATTGTAGTGAGAAAAAGAATGGGACAGTAAGGATGTGCATGGATTATCGCGCGCTTTTAAATTGGTGGACTAGCTCACGTTGATACACTATGCCCTGCATTCAGGGATGCTTTGGACTATCTAAGTAGAACAAGTGATTCTCTGTGCTGGATCTCCGCAGTAGGTACTACTAGATCCTGATGGCCCCAGAGGACCATGAGAAGACACTTTTATCTGTCCACTTGACTTCTATGATTTCATGGAGGATGCCTCAGTTTCAGTGTGCCTTTGCCACTTTTCAAAGATTGAGCAAGACAGTGGGGGACATGAACTTACTAGAGTGCCTAGCATGCCTAGATGATGTTGTTGTGTTTGGCAGCTCACTGGAGGAACATGAGACAGATTATTCAAGGTGTTGGACCGACTGGAAGACTTTGGCCTTAAACTGTCCATTGATAAGTGTCAATTTTTCAAACATCAGTAAAGTATGTGGGATACATAGTATCCAATCTAGGGAATAGAGACCGACTCAAGTAAAGTTGAGGCCTTGACCATCTGGCCACAGCCCAAAATCTAAAAAATTGCAAAGATTCTTGGATTCTGTGGTTATTATTGGCGTTCATCAAGAACCATTCAAGAGTGATCTGCCCTTTACTTAACCTTACTCATGGGGTATCCCCAACCCACAAAGATACAAAAGTCAGCGTCCTCGAGACTGAAACAGTGTATTTTCATCCAAGTGAAGTATTTGGGGCCCGCTGACTCCTGATTGTAAACTGCTTTCATGAAATCACATATCAACTTTCACATGCTCCATTGTTGGTCTGTGCCGATCAACAAAACCTTATGTCCTGCACACTGATGTGTTAGCTTTTGCAAGGTTAGGGGCTGTGTTGTACCAAGAGCACGAGAATGGCTTGTGACCAGTGCCTTTGCCAGCAGAAGCCTGACCCCATCCGAAAAGAACTATCTTGTATTTAAGTTAGAGTTCCTAGCTTTGAAGTGGGCCATTGTTGACCAATTCCACAGTACTTGTAGGGGCTTGTATCGGTAAAACTGACAATAATCCTTTGACCTATGTAAGACTTCAGCTAAATTGGATGCCACCATTACAGGTGGCTTTCTTAATATCTACATACCATATGCTGTTAAATACGAGCAGGCCTGAACCACATGCTGATGCTCTCTCCGGAGGCCTGTTCCCCAGAATGACTGAGTCAGACTGTCAGAACCTGATATTCTAAGGCACTCTTCCAAGTTTGACAGGAGGAACAAATGTCCACAGGCGCTGTGACTGTATGGTGGATTGTTTGGGACCTTCTGAGAATTGCATACCTGCTGCTTATTGCCACTTTTCTGCATAGACATTGGTGCACTGTCAAGCTGGACAATGACAGTATTTGGTGGCTCAATCCTGAGATCCCATGATCAAATCAGCTTTAGAAGCCCTCGATGCAGGGAAAGATGTGTCCAAATTACGTTCCACTGATATGAGAACTGCATTGTTATACAAAGAAGGGCCTAAATTGAAACTGATCAATAGACTGTTATACAGAGAAACAGTAGACAGAGGGGGACAAGTAGACAAACAACAACTAGTGCTGCCCACTGCTTTTCGAGGACTCAGTGCTGCGGTCCTTACACAACCACATGGGCACCTTGGTATAGACAGAACACTTGACTTGGTGAGATCCGAATTCTATTGAGATCAAGATGGGGCGATGTGGAGCAACACATTCAAACTTGTAGTGGCTGCTTACATAGAAAAGCTTTGCCCCAGAGGGCTGCCCCTCTTGTTAACATCACCACCAGTGCACCCATGGAGCTGGTCTGTATTGATATTCTGAGTATGGAGTCAGATCAGAGAAATATTAGTAATGTGCTGGTGGTCACTGACCATTTTACGAGATATGCCCAAGCTTTCCCACCAAGGACCAGAAGGCATCCACTGTGGAAAAAGTACTTGTAGAAAATTTTTTGTTCACTATGGGGCTCCCTAAAGAATCCATTCTGATCCAAAGAGAGACTTTAGAGTTGTCTGATCAAAGAGATGCTTTCTCTCTGGGAGTCGCGAAAGTCCAAACCACCCTTACCACCCTAGGGGACCCACAGCCTGAACATTTCAACCGCACTTTCTAGATATGCTAGGCACCTCCACCCAAGGACAAGCCTAGATGGAGCCAAGAAATTAGCACCACCGTTACTGCCTACAACTGCACCAGTGATGCCTCTGTGTTCCTCCCATTACTGCCTGATGTGGGAAGAAGCTCGACTGCTGATAGAGTATGTGCTTAGGTCTCTCCTGATGGGAGTTGGAGCTGACAACTATTTATAGTATTTGCAAAGTTAAAAGGCCCAGCTAAATCATGGGGTACCAACTGGTTCAACCACATACAAAAGAAATTCCACAACAAAGAAATGGATGACTAAAAGGTGGATGCACAGGAACTCCAGGAGGGAGATTGTATTGCTAAGAAATCTGGGACTGCATGGCAAACACAAGATTGTTGACAGATGGCACCATCTCCTCACATTGTAGAGGGCAAGCCTAGATGATCTGTCTGTGTACAAATTAAGGCCTGAGAATAATTCAAAGGATGTTAAAACAATGCATAGAAATCATTTACTGCCCATTGGACAAATCTTGATTAGTCTGAGCCCCAGAAAATGCCCCTCTGGACCAGTGACTCGAGCTGCTGCTAAAACAATCAAGAAGTCTGCACCTAGGAAGCTGAGTTGAAGTGTTCCCCTCCACAAGTCCCACTTGAACATGACTGTCAGTCCATGTCAGAGGAAAGTGAGTGTGGTTTTGAATACTACCCTTCTTACGAACTGAGTCAATTGTTTTCGGGGCAATCTCCTAGTCAATTCTGGAGATGAAGCTGGGCCTTCTAGACTGTCTAAGCCCCCAGCCTTGTCCCTAGAGCCAATGCTCTCAGAAAGTGAAGTGCAAAGCATTAAGTGAGATGTTATGGAATCATTATGTATGGTTGAACTGTTTGAGCTTTCAGAGGAGGAAAATGGTGGACTGGAACAGACTGGTGACATACCAGAACAAGAAGAGCGTGTTGAGTGCCCTGACAATTCACTGTCCATGTCAGAAAGCTCTCCATGTGAACCAAGTGTTGTGGACTCAGAGATTGTAACTCCTGGAGCTGAAAGTGCCCCAAGTTATAGCCTCTCTATCCCATTGGAGACTCCCCTGACAAGTGAGGACAATGCTGAAAATGAGGCTCAGAGTGCAGAGATTGTAACAGTTCCCCCTAGAAAGACTGGTCAAGCTGTAAAGCCTGTGGTGCACCTCAGCTATGATTCCCCTGGGAGGCCTGTGGACTTGCCTCTCAATGTTGTCCATAAAAGAGTGTATGTGTCCTCGAGCTCATTGCCCAAACTGAAGATCAGTGCTTACTCCAAGTTACTTGTGTTGCCCTCTAGGTATGGTGCCCCTGCCCCATCCAGCCCAAGGTAGCTGATAGGGAAGGGCCCCCTCTCTTCAGGTTTCATGTACAAGAGGTAATAACCTGAGTTATGGTACAATGTGTGTGTAATACTGTGTAAAGAGTGACGTACTACAAAGTTTCAGAAATGTGTTTCTGGTAAATGATATATTGACTGATGATTACATGTATAAGCCTAATGTGATACGGATGTAAATGTATATGGGTGTATTGAAACTTATGAATTACTTGGCGCCTTGGGATGCCAAGCTTTCCAGGCCAGGAAGGGTATAACTCCCCTGCAAATGGGGGGTCCCAAAAAGTCTTCCAGGAGCTTTCTTGAATGCTCCAAGCCTGAATGGTGTTTGGCGTTTAAGCTGTTTATCTGTAAGTGCTTTTAGAGCCTCTGGTACTGTCTCTTTAAGAGCTGTCTGCCTGCAGACATAATTAGTTTGTATGGGGGGAATGTGTCTTTTCCTGCTTGAGTCCAGCTCGAGCTACTGCCAAATCACTCCATTTCTGCCATTGCTAAGTGGGAGAAGGAGCACTCTTCAAAGATGTAATTTTTTGCTTGTAACCTGTTAGATAATAATGAAAATGCAGTTTGATTTAACCGCTTTCTTGTAGCAAGAACAGTGCAAAAGTAGCTCCCTCATGTTGATTCTGAACTGCTGAACTGGACCAATCATGGTTTGGGAGATCCTTAAATGGATCCTACTCTGGGACTAATCAGAACTTGGACTCTCCTCTGGAGCCTGCTGTAAGGGGATTGTAAGGGCAGTGACTCTGGGAAATGTAGTTTTGACTTCGGCACCTTTTTTCCACCAACAGGGGGAGTTTACTGTGAGTGACAGCCAAACCAGCCAACTGAACTGGGAGGAACTCAAAGGAAATGCCTGGCTCTGTCTACTGGAAAGATCAGATCAGTTTGGGCTGTAAAGAAACAGGGAGCTGTGTGCTTCTTCGGTGTGTAGTTTTAGCGCAGGGATCTCGTGTGAGGCCCTAAGTTTTGGTCTGCAGTTTGTGCAAGCGCCTGTTCAGACTGAAACCAACATGTGAAGAGAATCAAGGAGATCTGAAGAGTAGAAACCAGGCTCACCCTGTAGAAGACGGGAGAAGTTGCTGAATCACGCTCGGTCTGTCAGGAACTGAATCTGCTGTGTGTTCTCCCGGGTATTGTGCAGTAATTGCAATCAGGATAGAGAAGCAGCCTGCCTGGTATAGTGCTTTCCTTTTACATATAAATGTGTGTAGTGCTTGTGGGGAATCTCATTTCAAATCCCCTGTATGGTGAATAGAGTGAATGAAGCTGGAAGTAAACCCCAGCTTAATCCAGACTACATCCATTTGCTCTAAACTGCAGTGGGGTCCAGTCACAAGGACCTTGTCCACATTTATTTATTTATTTAAGAGATTTACCAGGAAGGCATACTGAGCACAGTACCACTCGATTCCAGATGCGCCCTGGGGGTGGGGGATTTACAATGGTACAGTAATACAGAAGAACAAAAAACATACATAAATATATTTGATACAAACAATGGATGAGGCAGTCATAATACAATATTGTAGGTACGTTTTCATTAGCATTTCAATAACATTAGTTGCTGAGCAGCATCACAAAATACCGAAAATGGAGTAACCAGACTGGTGATAACAGCTGGTAGTTAGGAATTGAGAGGGGTTCAGTGGGGGGGGGGATACAGGAGCAATTGGTAGAGAAGTGCATTTTAAGAAGGGCATTCTGTTGTGGAGTACTTGTGGTGTGTCTAATATCGGCTGCCAGGGAGTTCCATAATTTGAGTAACCTGAAGCTGAAAGCAGCCTGGCCAGACCAGGTCGATCTGTGTGGAACGTGCAGGAGCCTGGAGTCTATGTTTCTGAGAGCGTAGGCAGGTGGGGAGAGGACGGTTAGGGAGGATGACAGGTAGGAAGGGAGTGTCTGTGACCAGAACTTAGCAGTGGTTCTAGCACTGTGAAGCAATTGCCGGTTATGTAGAGAGGGGAGGCCCAAGGACTGGTAGAGGTCACAGTGATGGGTACTGGGAGGACGGTCCAAACAGAACCGGCAGAAGGAGTTGAAGAGGGGATCAAGCCTAGCTAAGGAAGTCTGGGAGGCAGCACAGTAGACTACACCACTGTAATCCATAATCGGAAAGATCATTGCTAGTCTGGTTGGTAGAGGTATGCAATTTTTGTTCCAGTAGAGAGCTCCCAGCATGGGATGCAGTTTTTTGTGTAGAGCATCTATATGCACTGAAAAGTCAAGGTATTGATCTAACCAGACACCGAGATATTGATATGAAGTGTAGGCCTCTATTGGGGAGCTATCCAGAGTGTAGAGCGTGGGTGGGGCAGTAAGCCGGGTTAGTTTGGCCTGAAAGCCGAAGGTGAGGGAGACTGTTTTTTTTTTTAGTTTAAGAATAGTTGGTTAGAGAGGAACCAATGTTGGATGGAGTTGAAGTCCTTTTGTAGACAGACTGTCACGGCACTTGTGGATGGGCCAGAGGCAAACAGCACCGTATCGTCTGCTTACATATGGATAGCCATTTGTGGACAGGCAGCAGACACGTCATTGAGAAAGATAGAGAACAGCAGAGGGCCGAGTACAGACCCTTGGGAGACTCCACTGGTGACAGGCAGTGAGGTGGATCTAGCCGAGCCAATACTGGACTGACAGGAACCTACCTGTCGATATGAATGGAACCAGTTATTTGCATTCACAGACAGTCAGCTTGGCTAGTTTAGCCAACAAGGGATGAGAGACCGTGATGAAGACTTTAGCCAGGTCAATAAATATGGCTGCTGTTATTTCCCCTTTTGTCCATACCCATAAGGATGGAGTTAGTGAGGCAAAGGAGGGAGGTGGTGGTGGAGTGATTTATTCTGAAGCCGGCCTGGTAGGGGGAGAAAAATGATATGGTATCTGGATAGTGGTGGAGCTAGGATAGTACAAGGCGCTCTTGAAGTTTGGCTAGGATGGGGAGCAGAGATATGGGATGTTAGTTGGATGGGGAGGAAAGGTCCCCTCCTTTAGCTAGGGAAATGACTGTGGCTTGTTTCCATATTTTGAGGACTGCCCCGAGTCTAAAAGACAGGTTGTAGAGCAAGGTTAGAGGGTGGGCTATGGCAGGTGCTGAGAGCAGGAGCATTTTGGAATCAAGGCCTGATGGACATTTATCTTTGGATGGGTTGAGTGACTGCAGTATTTTTAGCACCTGGCCAGATGAGACTAGGCAGAGTGAGAAGGAGGCCAAGGAAGATACTGTAGGGGGAACAAAGGGCAGGGGATGGGGATGGGAGGAGAGTAGAGAAGAAGTAGTGGTGGAGAAATATGAATTAAACTCAGTGGCAACCAAGCCAGGATCCATGATCATTCTTCCTTCAAGGTTGAGAGTGGGAGTGGGGGTTTGGGCTAGTGGGGAAAGAAGGGATTTTATTGACTTCCAGAACTGAGTAGGGTAAGTGAAGTTATTGTTGAATGCAGTTTTAAAGTAATTTGATTTGGGCTGTCATATGAGTCTTGTACAGGCATTCTTAGTGACCGGTAGTGTTGCTGAGCCGTTTGAGCACCTGTGGCCTTGAAGGAGTTCCAGGCTCAGTCTCTGGCTTGTAGTTGTTCCATGAGGTTAGTTGTTACCCACGGTAAGTGGGATCCTCTTACTTGGGATCTCCTGAGAGGAGCATGGCGGTCCCAGATGGCTAGGAAGTTAGTAGAGAAAAATTTCAGGGCCTCATCCATGGAGGTGGCCCTAGGGATGAAAGACCAGTCAATGCTGGTGAGGTTGTTTAGGAGAGCTGTCAGATCAAGGGATTTATAAACTTTGTTGTAAAGCGTGCGGGGTGGTGGGGCCTTGGGTCGGAAGATTTTATGCACCATATAAATCATATGGTGGTCACTAAGGAAGTCTGGTAGAAGGCCAGCTTTAACTATCCGATGAGGGTGGGTAGTAAGTGCCCAATCCAGTAGTGTGTGTTTATTGGATTTGTGGTTTAAGTGAGTGGGTTCCCCTATTTGCTGGGACAAGTTTAGAGCATTTATTTGGCATCGTGATTTGGAAGCTACGCTGCCTAGCCAGTTCTGATTGAAATCTCCAAGGATATGGAGTTCACCGCCTGCCGTAAGAGACTTCAGGTTGCCAAGGTGGTCAAGGATGCTACTCTGAGGTGTGTCTGGTGGGCAGTATGACCCTGCTGTGTATACTGGGATAGAGTGTGGCAGGGGGATTTTGATTAGAAGGGAATCTATAGATTGTATGAGTGCTGTCGGTGTGATTTTGGAAAACTGGAGATTAGAGGAGATATACATGGCGGTTACCTCACCCTTCTTTCTGCTTCTGTCTGTCTTGGCGGATTAAGGTGAATCCGGGCATTGAGAATTCTTCATCAGGGTTATGGGCTTCAGCCAAGATTCAGTGATGATTACAACATCAGGAGCGAAGGCTAGGACAGTGGTTTGTAGGGCTGCTGTTTTGTTTAGGATGCTGCATATGTTTAGGTGGACAATTTTAAAACCTTTAGGGAGGTGCGTAGCTGGTGCAGGGGTTTGGCCAGCTATGGTTGCTGGTGGTCCTGGGTTACATTCTACATCCCCGACTATAAGGAGAAGGAGAGCCAGGGTGTGCCTTACTAAGCGCATGGTCTTTAGTGATGACCCGCGTCGAGTGGGATGGTTGGGAGTTTGCGAGTTAGGCTTAGGGTCTGAGTAGAAGGGGATATATAGGGCAGGTTGCTCAGCATGGAAAGAGGGAGGGAGGATAGAAGCCCCCAGGGACCAGTTATGTCAGTGGTACCGGTTGTAATCCACTAGTGCCGAGGAGGAGTGGAGGGGTGGCTTTGTAATCGAGGAGAGAAGTGGCAATGAGCCTTGTAGAATAGGATGGGATGAAGATGGGAGGGAAGATAAGGTTAGGCAAAGCATAATGATTGTTAATGTGAGATACTGCATTTTTTTTGTTTTGTTTTCAGTAGCAGATTTGAAATCTGCTCTGTGGTGGCCATTAGTTGCTGAATAATATAAAGAGCTAATGGGAAAGTGGGCTGATTGGTTTACGAGCTCACGAGGTCAACACTATATAAGGAGGAGCTCACCAAGGGTGGTGGTGAGGGCGGTGGGGAGCCTGCACATAGCGCAGGTGGGGCTAGAGCTCCCTGAAGCAGCTGCAAGCAGGGATCACTACCTGGCGCTCTGTACTGCTCCGTTGTCTGTGGGGGGGAAATTTGGTGGCTGTGGGGAGGGCTGAACAGCTTGCCCTCTTGACCGCACTGTAGGAAGGGACACAAAAAAGGCAGCTATAAGTAGAAGTAGGTAGGGAGGAGGAGGAGCTATTACTTCTATGTTGTTTTAACATGCAGCAAGTTGTAATTATGCAGTTTAAATCTCTATAGCAGTGTTACAGGCTGTAAGGTTTCAGAAAAAAAAAGTAACGGGTTCAGGCTCAATTTAACATTCTGGTGAGCAGAGTAGCTTAGCCGGGTAAAAGATCTTTACACACAGTGTTCAGTTACCTATTAAAGTAAAAAGCAGTACAACTCTATTCCCCTTTCTGTGTTTATTTTCTAATTAAAGTAAAAAGCAGTACAGCTCTATTCCCCTTTCTGTGTTTATTTTCTAATTAAAGTAAAAAGCAGTACAGCTCTATTCCCCATTAAAGTACTGTTCCTCTGATGCAAAATTCAGGTCGGTTTTGGAGGCAGAGTGCAGTGAAAAAACTACCTGCACTGCTCCACTGACATAAGATTGAAAGGCACAGTCAGTCTTTGTTTTGGAAAAAAGCCAAGTTTAAATCTGTGGCGCAGCTCCCTGTAGCAGTTGCAAGCTGGGATCACTACTGGCTCTGTGCTGCTCCATTGTCCACAGGGGAAATTCGGTGGCTGTGGGGAGGGCTGAACAGCTTGCCCTCGCGACCGCACTGGTGCTCTGTGCTGCTCGGGGCTCCTCCTGGCAATCCAGGACAATCTGCCTTCCATCCAGTTCCCAGCATTGAGTTTGTAGGCCAAGCAGGGTAGCTCCTGCCATCTGTTTATCAAATTGCAAGTGTGTCATCTAATTGTTGTTGTTTTTTTTTTATTTCTTCATGAACTGAGCCAACCGGCTCCGGATTACAATTTGGGTATTGTGCCAGTGTTTTTTCCCTCACTGGGCCCCAACCAGCTGCAACTGATCCTGGCTAGCCCCCCCCAATCCTGGGTACCTGGTGAAAGTGACAATTTGGGACTCTGAATATGCGCACAGTACTGTGATTATTAATGTGTTTAACCTAATTAACCTGATTTCCCCCTTCCTTGTTACAGCTCCTTAAATAAATCAGATCTGTTGGTTTCAGCAAAGTTACACTGGCTGAGGTATTCATTTATGTTAAAGTATTGTACTGTGTTTTTTGCACTGTATCATCTTGTTTTACAGGGGGCCCCCAGAGTCCTGTCGACAGAGCCAGTCCTGGGGGTAAGTGTACATTGTGAAGATATTCCTGATGCATGGTGTGGGCCACTAGTGGGAAGAAAGGGGGGTTACAGCGTCCCAGAGGGCTGTGACCAAGTTAGTTTAACTACTGCAAACCTTGACCTCGGGGTGGAGGCACCTGCCACTGGACCTAGGCCCCTCAACCTGTTAGTAGTTAAGCAGGCAGGGGCAGTAGCCCTTGGGATAGCGCCACCTAGGCGTTACATAATCATTTATGATTCTTGTATCATTCAATGTTTAATATTTTTGAAACATACCATTTCCTTCATTAAAAAGTAAGAAACACATTTTAGTGAAACAGTGGAACATCACATCACAATTCCTACATTTAACAGCTAGCATGTAACTAAAGAAAGCAGTTTTATTAGGCAAATTACCATTATAATTAGTAACATATTAGTGTAAAAAAAATTACATTTCAAAATGTGGTTATTGGATACCCAATTTAAAAAGTTGGCTATTGGATACCCAGTATTCTGATATACTTTTGACCTTTTTGTTAAAGTAATATAATTTTGATGCTTTTGCAATTATCCTGAATCCCTAACTGCTCAGCAGCTGCAGCTCTGTCTTTTCATGCTGCCATAACATTCTATGACATCATAAACATTCCAGGTCATTGAGATGAATGGCATGGAATGGAAGTCTGTGATATCACACAATGTCTTAGAGATATAAAAATCAAAAGTAGTGACTGGTATGGAGATGCCCTCAGATCTACACTGAATTCCACTCTCTGAACCAGTCATTGCTCTTGATTTTCATGTTTATTTATTTATTTAGTTAGTTTTTGTTTACCGGGTAAGTACACTAGACAAGTTTTATGCCTATTTTCAGGAACGACCCGGGAGAGTACAAAAGGGTACAACAGGTACATCGATGTCTAAGACATTCTGTGACATCACAGACTCCATGCAATGCCATTCATCTGAATGTTCAGGCAGTATGAAAAGAGAGAGCTGTAACTGCTGAGCAGAGAGGGATGCAGGGTACTTACAAAACCAATAAAATTATATTATTACTTTAACAAAAAGGTCAAAGCAAGGTATATCAGAATACTGGGTATCCAATTAAAGAAGTGGAGGGCATCAAGAGGTGTCAAAATCATTTCCTATCACCTTTAAGTAGCACAGCTCCTTACTTTTGAATGCAGAAACAGTGCATCCATTTTTTACTAGTCTGACACATTTTCAGATGGAGCAATGTCGTGTCACTTATATATTTGGTGTGTTCCATATAGGAAATACCACATATTCAAGATGTTAAGTTTAGCTACTTTGATATGTGTCAACTGTTTAACTTCATTAACTTAGAACAATTTTTACTTTGCAATAGATTCAAAGTTTCGTTTTTCTACTTCCAGCTGTGGCTCAGCATTTTTGATTCCATTAAGTTAAACAACCGAGAGCTACATGACTTCAGATAGGAGAATGATTCAAAGCCAGAATAAGAAAGCTACTGTATACTGTAGTAGTAAAAACATCAAAGTTGCAAGACTCTCAAACATTACCTGGAGGGACCCCTGTACACAAGACTGTAAACTACCAGTGATACACATATACTTTTTCCAAACCTGAAATGCTAGCCAGGATCACAGAAAGAAAACAGTGTAATACAAGTGCATTTATCTTCTGCACTATAGTAAAAGGAGCCATTGCACCGTGTTAGTGCATGCATCACAGTGACAAGATAGTAATTCAGGTAATAACATTACAAAAATAAATTGTCTTACAACTAGATCAGCCCCAGTTGAGCTTAACAGAACTACTCTTTACATTTTTACATTACTTTTCTGTGGTGTAGGCATATGTGGCAACAGCCTAGGTTACAGGACTTTGTTATTGTCCACATTTCATAACAGTGTTATAGGGCAAGGGTGACTATGGTGTTGTGCTTCCTTTAAAAATATCATTAGTGGAAGAAACCTGGCTGCATTTTCAACAAAGGGTAGGGCATGAAATGTTATAATATAAATTAAGTATAAAGTAAACACAACAGTACATATTCAAGCCAGGGGATCTCAGTCACCACCATGTACCACCACCATAGGAACCAGTACAAATCAGTGACAGGTAGGAATAGATACATTTATGGACATCCAGCATCCAAGGTTAAGAGTAGAATTTTAACCTCCTGCACAAGCAAGGATCTTCTTAAAACTTAATGACAGAAGACCTTGTAATGTGAACTTGCGGCGACGGGACTCCATTATAAGCTTAAGACAAGAGTCATCCTTGCAGTACAGTCAACTGCAATGCTTTGGATGTTGTCTGGATCTCCATAAACTTAAGACAGGAGATTTGTGATGACTGGGCCAAGCAAGGAAGAAGGATCTTCTTAAACTTAAGACAGAAGATCTTGTAATCTGAACCTGCTAAAGCACTCTATTATAAGCTTAAGACAAGAGTCCTCCTCACAGCACAGTCAACTGCAATGCTTTGGATGCTGGCTGGATCTCCATAAACTTAAGACAGGAGATTTATGATGACTGGGCCAAACAAAGAAGAAGGATCTTTTTTTTTTTTTTTTTTGCATCATATGTTTATTCTGTTTTTCAATATAGAGAAAATACAAACATCACAGTTAAACTGAAGACAGGACAAAGACAAATAACAGTAATACATAACTTATGTACATAGAGATCCAAATCCCTATGCAATACAATCAGATAAATAAAGCAAATTGTCAAGTCACTTTTACAAGTTTAGAAAATTATATAAGACTAGAAATTAATTTTGTTCATCTCAGGAGCAGGACACTATTCCCTTTAAATTATTACATTCCCATCATCTTACCCAACCTTCCCCAAGTGTTAGGGTCTCTGCAGGTGACAGAGCCACTAAATATGGCTGCCAGGTGTTATAGAATTGCTCCCCCCTATCCTGCATAACATATGTAAGTCTTTCCAGGGCAAGAGCTTGCAGCATCAGTGTCTTCCTTCGACGTATAGTGGATCTGATTGCTGACACCCACGTATTAAGGATGCAGTGTCTTGCCATAACAAGTATCATTCTAAGCCACCACAGTAATGGGGTCCATTCCTCCTCTCCTATATCTTCCACCTCAAATAGCATCACCATTGGCAGCAGGGGAATTGATCTACCAGCAAAAACATGGACTTCTTGACTCACCTCTCTCCAGACCTCCTGCAAAATAGGGCAGGCCCAGAAGTTATGGCAGTAAGAGGCTATACCTCCACTACACCTGGAGCATACCAGAGAAACCTCCGGGTTAAATTTACAAACTGTTAATGGGGGACAGTATAGCCTATGACAGAATTTGTAGAAGGATTCTTTATACTTATTACATATCAAGGTACCCTGATATAGCTGTGTCATAACACTACAAGAGTCCTCTGTAATAGGAACCCCCATGTCCAGTGCCCAAAGCTGTCTAGTTTTTTGTGTCATATCTGGAAACAGTTGCCTACCCACTTTAGTAACCCTTTGTATAGTGCCTTTAGGGTTTCTTCACCCATCTTGAATCAGTTGTTCAAATTGTCCCAGTATTGAATCTGTGTCAAGTGTTCTCCTAGGGTTTGCAATATGCCCAAACCTGTAGATAGTGAAAAAATGCTGATGTCCCAATCCTGTCTTGGCTTGAGATCCTCAAAAGAGATCAGTCCCTCTTAGTATATAGATCTGAGGCATTTTATACCAGAATCTGCCAGGCTAGGGATAAAAAGGGATTCTCCGCCACCCGCCAGGAAGTAGGGTTTCCTTTCTACCTTACTTTTCTGGTGGATCATACAAACCCAGCAGTCCAGCACTGACCTAACCAATGGGTTCAGCTTAGACAGCTCTGCATATGCTCTCCCTCTCCTCCCCTCCCAGACAGGTACCCTGAGACTCTACCAGGACAACCCCTCTCCTCAAGATCTAGCCAACCTGCTTCTTGGGGCCTACCCACCCAGTCCTGCAGGTAGTGACACTGTACAGCAAGATGATGGACGCTCAGGTCACAGAACTGTAGTCCCCCTCACTCAATGAAGATCTTCAGATGAAAAAGGCTCACTCAAGGTCACTTCCCCTGCCACAGAATGACAGAGAAATATTTTTATAATTGCTTGGTGCCCGCCCTTGTTAACCCCACATGCAGTATTTACATAATATATAAGATCCTGGGCAAGACATTCATTTTAAGCAGGTTTATCCGGCCCAGCCATGTAATCAGCAATTTACCCCATCTTCCCAGATCAGCTATAATCATCTGAGGTAAAGGGGTATAGTTCAAGTAATTTAAGGTCCTAATATTTAGTCCAACCCTGACACCCAGATATATAAAACAGTCCTGGACTCTCTGAAACCCCCAATCCTGACCCTGCTCACCTTCCCCATCCCAGGGCTTCCCCAGCCGTAGTTCCTCTGACTTACTTAAGTTCAGTTTATAGCCTGAGAATTGAGAGAACCAGTTAATCAACTCCAGAAGTGTGGGGCATGGACTGGGCGGTATGGTCACATATAATAACATATCATCTGCATAGAGAGAGAGAGCTTATAAGCCCCACCTGACTGGCCGTGGATGCTCATGATCTCAGGGTGCATTCTAATTGCCACCACAAGGGGTTCCAGCACCAGGGCAAATAGAAGGGGTGATAGAGGACATCCCTGCTGAGTCTCCCTCTTGAAGGCAAAGCTTTCAATTGGTGTTCCGTTAACCAGGACACAGGCTGTGGAGGCATTATTCATCAGGCGAACCAACCCCACATACTCATCACCCAGACAAAATCGGGTTAAAACTTTCATTAAGTAGGGCCATTCAACCTGGTCAAATGCTTTTTCTGTGTCCATTGAGAGTATACAGGCAGGCTCATATCTGTTTGTGGCTCCCCAGAGTACATTCAGTAGGGTTTGTATATTATGATAGGAATATCTATTTTGAATGAACCCGGTTTGGTCTGGGTGGATCAGCTCCAGCAACAGCCTATCCAGATGACTTGCCAGGAACTTAGCAAATATTTTGGAATCACAGTTAAGAAGGGAGATAGGCCTGAAAGACACGAACTCAAGGAGGTCTTTGCTCTCCTTAGGGATCAGACAGATCATCGCCTCTCTCCAAGTTTGAGGCTGAATCCCATCCTCTTCTCTTGCTGCACTGAACATTGATTCTAAATGTTCTAGAAGGCAATGTTGCATAGCCTTATAGTATTCTGCAGTGAAACCATCCAGTCCACTAGATTTCTTTTCCTTCAACCCTGCTATTGCCCTGGTGATTTTTTTCCTGGTTATCTTAGAACCTAACCACTCCCACTGGGCCATGGATAACTTGGGGAGATCCAGACCATTTAAAAAATCCTGCATATAGTTCCTCACATCCCCAGATTGTGTTCTGTACAGTTCTTGATAAAATGTTTTAAACCTATCCCTGATATGACCTTTATCCCTATACAGTGTGCTGTCCAGTCCTTTAATTGCAGAAATCAAGTGTGAACTCTTTTCCCCTCATATTAGGTGAGCCAGCATGGTGCTAGGTTTGTTCCCCCATTCATAAAAGTGTTTCTGGACAAATAAACAAGTTTTCCTGGGCTCTCCCAAAAACAAGTTATTTAGTGCTTCTCTAGTCACCACCAACAGGCGAGCGGTGGCATCCCCTCCTTTCCCTTGGGCCATTCGCCTCTCCAGTACCTTAAGATGATTTTCTAAGTTTATTCTCCATTCCTTAACCCTCCTTTTGTGATATGCCACATAACTAATAATGGAGCCCCTCATAACCACCTTTCCAGCATCCCAGAAAACAGCTTTAGATGGGGCCAACTCCAAATTAGTCTGTACATACTGCCTCCAAAGACCCTGTAGGTGTTCTTTAAATTCTTTATTAGCCAGTAGGTAGTTAGGAAACTTTCACGTGCAGGGTTCTACCCTTTCCCCTCTGAGTGACAATGTGATAAGCACCATTGCATGGTCAGAAACATATATTGGGCCATGTTTAGCCTAAGTCATCCGAAAGTACCAGGATCTAGGGATATACACATAATCAATCTAGATCACATCCAGTGTGGGTGGGAGAAAAATGTATTCCCAAAGGGTGGGGTGTTGTCCTCAGCTGTCTATTAGATCTAAGTCAGCCATCCCTGCTTGCCAACTGTGAATTGCCCTCTAGTGCTTCCCCCCTCAAAGTGATCTACCGCAGGGTTCATCAGGCAATTCAAATCACCACCTAGTATCAGCCCTGGGAATTGCTCTGTCAGGAGTGCCAGGATGGACTTATAAAACTCAGGGTCATGCACTGCAGCTGCGTATATGCTTCCAAAGGTTATCCTTTCCCCAAGGAGGTCACCTGTCACAAAGATATAGTGGCCATTGTCAGGGTCAGCCACCACTCTCTCAGGCGTGAACTGCAACCTCTTGTGTAAAAGAATGGCCACCCCCCTCTTGTGGGAGTTGTACGATGCCACATAACAATCCCCACCCACCCTTTTTTTTTTAATTTGTCGTGCTCTTTTTCTGTGAGGTGGGTCTCCTGCAAAAGAGCAACATTCACAGACTGCCATTTGAGGGCAGTTAGTAGTATACTGAGCTTAACAGGGGTGGAAATCCCTCGCACATTCCACAAGGCTACAACTAGTTCTGATATACTAGCCATAAACTGTGCCATAGCCCTCCCTCATGGCCCCAGCTAGCTTGATCCGTTCCTCTCACACTGGAAAATGGTGCACATATAACATCAACATAATAAGACTGGATCTGATAAATAACAGTACTAAAAGTAACAAACAGCAAACAGTAACTATATACAATCACCAACCCCCCCACTCCCAATTCATTGATATCATTGAATATCCCTCCCCATTGTAACAAGAATTGCATCTAGCAAAAATTTTACAATCACAAGCCATTCTTTAGTAAGGCTCCCCCCATGCCCCACCACAAACAAAAGTAAATGTTTCAAGCAATGGTTCTCTCATAAAAGTATAGCATAAGCAATAGCTTTATTTCTCCAGTCCCTCCAGCATCCCGGTCTCTATCCAGAGATACCACTTAAGTATGTAAGCACCCCTCCATTGAGATCAGCAAAGAGACTTCAGCAAGTGAAAAAAATCAATTTATCTCCTAAGCAGTCAGGGCAACAACAGTCCATAATAAATGGCTGCTGACAATAAAGGGAAAGAAGTAGCTCCTTCATGTTTGCATTCCCTCGATAAGACAAAACAAGTTCACAGTCCACGTGCAGACAGCCACGTGGTCCCAGCAAGTTAATTCACTTGCAGCTGAAAGAAGGAGGATAGAGCAGTTCATCTTAAAAGAAAACAGAGATTGCTCATAACAAAACAGCAGCAAGTCCTCACAAATATCCACTGTACAAACAATCACTCCATCCAGGGCTTAAATCTAACATAACACTACCTTGAGTTAAACAGTCCAAAAATAATCTAGACCCAGCTGCAGGCCTGTATCTGCCATGGAAGATTGGGTACATCGCCATCTAGTAGTGAGTCCCTTCACACCACTTTCTTAAGATCCTTATCAAAGGTTTCTGCTATTGACACCTGCCAGAAAGAATATGTGGTGCCTTCATGTTGGATTTTTAAGGTGGCAGGGTAAATCATGAAGCATTCAGCTTGTGCTTCTCGCAATTACACCATCACAGAATTAAAGGCATGCCACTTTTTAAGCAGATGAGCAGAATAATCTTGTGACAAATAAAGCTTGTGGCCTTCATATTGCAGTGAGGGTGTATTTCTATAGGCTTTCAGGACCAGTTCCCTATCCTGAAAATTATGAAACCTCAGCATGATCTGCCACAGTGGCTGATCTGGTGATGGCCTGGGTTGGACAGCTCTGTGGGCCTGTTTAAGCTTAAAGTGGTCTTTCTTAGGGGAAAGACCCAGGATTTATGTCAAGGTCTTTGCACAGAACTGAAGTGCACTGGTTCCCTCTAGCCCCTCCAGGAGCCCCCGGAGCTGTAGATTCATCCTCAGTTGATAGTTTTCCTGGTAGTCAGATTAGTCCCTGAAATCCTCCAGCTGTCTCTGCAAGGTGGCAGTCTGATCAGGGACCATAGAAGTGGCATTCTTGATGTCAAAGATTCGCTGATCCATCTCTGTGAGGCGAATGCCATGAGTAGCATGCAAGTCCACCAACTCCTGAAGTTTTTGGTCAAAATTAGATGCCATGCTGGTCAGTCAGGGTTTGAGGGCCACTAATACTTGTTGTGTAAGTTCTCATCCTAGGGCACTCAGTTCAGCTGCTGAGATTGAGACTGTCCCACTGCTTTCAACCTGTGAAGTTGGGGGCTGTTTTCTTTGTTTTTTTGCTGTGGTGCAAGGGGCCTTTCCTGACCCATAGGCAAGATATTCATCCATATCCTTTCAAGTAAGCTGAAATGTAGCTTTTGTAGCAGTAGTTGAAAGTAAATATTATTTTTAACATATTGTTATTTGTGGTGGTTTGTGGAGCAAGAGAGAAACACGTCCTCATGCTAGCTTGCACATAAGCACCCCCGAAAGATTTTCTTAAACTTAAGACAGAAGACCTTGTAATCTGAACCTGTTAAAGGACTCCATTATAAGCTTACGACAAGAGTCCTCCTTGCAGCACCATTGACTGCAATGCTTTGGATGCTGGCTGGATCTCCATAAACTTAAGACAGGAGACTTGTGATGACCGGGCCAAGCAAGGAAGAAGGATCTTCTTAAACTTAAGACAGAAGACCTTGTAATCTGAACCTTCTAAAGGACTCCATTATAAGCTTAACACAAGAGTTGTCCTTGCAGCACAGACAAAAGATCTTGTGATTTGAATCTGTCAAATGACTCCTTAAGTTTAAGACAAGAGCCATGGTAGCACTGCCCTTCAAAAAGCAGCATGTCCTGTTCAGTAAACATCCAGAGTTATGTTTTGTGAAACTGTGGTGTGTTGATGTCCTCCAGCATTGGCGTTGTGGGCCATTTTAATGGTGAAAATGTTCTGTGACGATGCCCATTTACAGATGGTGAAGTTGCTAAGGTGGTGGTACCTGATGATCGAGATACCTCTGAAGAAGATCTATGTTTTGACATCAGTGGCACATTTCATATACTTTAACAAGTGAGTGGGCTTGCCTCGATGTTCTTCTCCCTGTACATTCATGCTGATTAAACAGGTTACCAAGATAACAGGGCTATAGTCATGACAAGCAGCTAGGAAATGGAAAAAAAATTATCCTGTTGCTACCCTTATGGGCAATATACAGACAGGATATATCTAGTTCTTGCAGTCAAACTTTACTGAACACCTTTAAGTGAGGTTTAGTAATATTACAACACTGTCGGCTGTTGCACCTCTAATGTAGAATCATTCTTCTGTGTTTTTTCTTGTTGAACACATCAATTACTGATAAAAAGTCAACCTGCTCAACAATGTCCCTTTCAATGCTTAAAAGTGCCAATAATGACAGTCTTTCTTCTGCCATAGTAGATCTTAGATAATTTTTTAGAATACAGAGTTTGCTAAATGTGACTTCAGCCTTAGTGGTAGACACTGAAATTGTACAGTAAATATGATACAGTATTCCTAGGTTTGGATATGCATTCTGGAGATCATTATCTTTCACAAAGCGTAACATTAAACATACTGTCGATGGTGTTGGACTCAGAGAGAGCTCTTCATAGAAAGCACAAAGCTGTTTATACTCTGTGCTGCCTCACTGTCTATACCCTCTGAGTAAGCTGAAAGTAGATTCAGAAGACTTTTTCTATCATTAAAATGGCTTGCAACAGACAACTAAAACATTTCACTGTATTATGAAAGTCATTAAATCTCTCTTGCATTTCTGTTGTGATTCTATCATAGATTGTTTAGAATACAGTAGTCTTGAAATGCAGTGCAGGATCATTTGTCTGCTCATCTTGTGCTTGTTCACTGGGCATACATTTGCAGTGTCTTTGTCTGCTTACCTTGAATTCTGTGTCTACCTCATTGTCGTCTGCAAATTTAGTTGACAAGTTAATCAGATCATAATAATGATCGATTGTTTTGTTTTGCTCAGGTAGTTTCAAACATGAAGTTACCACGGTTGACGCTGTGATGATATCCATTTTTTCACTTTGCAAGTAAACTGACAGGCTATTAACTGAGTTTAACATTTCTAGTCATATATGCAGCATTAGCACAAATTCAGATTTTTGTAGGAATTCAAGTACAGCATGTGCATCAACTACATTTTTAGCTGTCCTTTCCTTTGCTGGAATTCTCTGTAATGCTAATAGCAAAGTTGGTTAAGTATATTTCAGTGTTCTGACCGCTTCATATTTGCAATACCACCTAGTCTCACATAGACGTTGAAGTCGCCAAGGGCCAATTTTCAGCTCGTGCTGAGCTTTATTAAATACGTCCATATGAGGCTGACTGGAATTGATGAAGGTGTATACTTTTCTAAATAGCCAAAGGAGGTAACTGCCTCTGTACACACATTACAGCTATCTGCAAGCACCAGGTTAAGCTTATGTGCATAGCAGTATACATATAAGCATGTTTGTTTACTTCTTTTACATGGGTTTGCAAACCAGATACTGCACAGACATGTTTGCTGCCCCATCGTATGTCTGTGAGAGAATGTGGGCCACATCAAGTCTCAAGTCTGATAGGGTTTTACTTAACACTTCAAATAGATGTGCTGATGATGAATTCTCAATATTTTTAAAAAGTAGAAATCTCTCCGGAATATTAGTTATGATCAATGAAGTGTACACAGAATGAAAGTTGATCAATATGAGAAATATCAATGGTTGAGTCAAGAATGATCCCAAAGTATTTGGTGTCACGAACTTCAGTGGTAATGTGGTTTAAAACCACACTTGAAAGAGTGGATATGAAATCATTTTGTATATCTGGACTTAGATAACTCTGCTTCCCTTTAGATTCACTCAGGTGTTTATTTAGTACGCTGTCATACTTTACTAATAACTTTGCACGCTCAAGAAAGTTGCCCTCGTTCTGGGTGTTACTAGAGGACAAGGAATTTAGACGTGAATAAGAAGACTCCCTGTTGCCACGGAAAGCAAGATTTTGTTTTTCAAGAACTAATGTAATATCCAATAGTCTGTGTAGAACTTTTCTGTTATGCTAGACCTGAAGTTGAAAGATAGTATATGTGGGTTATTGATTCTGCTACTGTTAAATTGTAACATCTACATACAAACTTTAAAAGGGAATTATGACTTGTTTGGGTGTAATTTTGGTTGTGTATAGGCTATAGGTCAGACAGTTTTTGTTTGATAAGACAAAGTCCCAAACTTAACCCAGACCATAAAGAAATGACATGCACATGAACTTGTTGGCAAGGGAATCAAGTTTCCTTGCAGCTGAATCATAACAGACTGATAGAGTGTGAGTGAATGTGTCTGTGAAATGGACAAATTGTATCACTGTTGTGATAGTCTGTCCCAGCTACAATTGTACTATGGCTGTCCCATAACACAACACCCCAATAAGTATCTGTCTTCCTTTTAGGAAGCAATGCATATAGAAAATATTGCTATACAGAAAAATAATTGCTGGAATTACAGCTGCTGCAGTGCACGACTGTGCAATATGACTTTAAGTGCACTGCACATTGCATTATATGTGGTAATCAGCTTGATTCTGGCCCTTTCCACTCAGAGACATGCCACCTGTTACAAAGTCAGAAATATACATGTTTAATGTGCCTGTTGCTGATCGAAGTAGCTTGCAAGCTTTCACTGTTAACATCTGTCACGGTCACCTCACAATCATAAGTTAAAATATGGTAATTTGTATTTTATTTCCAACTTATGTCTGTGAGAAATGGGTAGTTTATTAAGTTGCATCATGGTGAGCAGTGCTAAGTATCAGATGTGTCGCACCTACTACCCCCTCTTACAGGTTGAAGTGCAGTTACGTTGTTCAGCATTACAAAATAGGCTACTTTCTTTTCTATACCATTATACAGCTAGGAATGCAAGAGAGATGTTAAGTAAATGGCTTTCATTATACAGTGGTAGATGTGTGAAAGAACCATTTTGTAATCACTTACTTAGCAAGGCATAAGAGTAGATCTTTGAAGGGATCTTATTCCTCCTCAGGTACCACTGTGGGAACCTTACTGTCAGAATGGTAATCCACATAGAAGATCTCCAGCAGTACAGATGTGGTGGCACACACTGCCAATGCCACCAGACATCAGCAACCCGAAATAGGCATGGCTCGAGGCTGTCCCACTCCCTCATTTCTTTTAAGTGCCTCAGGAGACAAACAGAGCAAGGCTTATGCCCCAGAGATATGAGGAGAGACAGAGGGACAGAATAAATAAAAAAATGATGAGCCAGTTGGCCTGGTGGCGCTGAGGGCTGAGGTGCTGGGCACCACACCTTGCACCATGCCGGTGACCCGGGTTCAGGAATGGACTCAGGCCGCCGGGTGTCAGAGGGACAGAGGAGGATCAAACATCCCAATGGATGCTCTCCTCATCCAGGGGTGGGTTCCTGAGGTGCTTTGAGCACCTGATGCACCAGTGTCTGTGGAAGCATGGGCACCAAGGCACAAGCAGTTCTTCAGAACCGGGGAAGGGAGGACATTGTGGGCACTTGGCAATGATGTGGGCCAGCATGCCATCTGCCTGGACATCAGTCCTGCATGCCAATGCCCTCAGAAGTAATAGGGCTTAAGGGAGTAAATGTGAAAATACCCCACTCGTTGCCAAGATGACGACCGACCTAATCTCCCAGGATGTCTTGCCACAGGCAGATCCCAATGTGTGCAGATACTCCAGAGGGAAGATAAGGGGATGTAGGAGTATGCCCGACACTCTAGGGGCAGACTCCGTGGTAGGGTCACCAGGAATGGTCAAGTCTGAAGGAGTGGGGACAAGTGGGTAGTAAGGTGGGATGAAAATAAAGTAAAAAAAAATGATGAGCCAAATTATGAACAGGATCCCCCAAGAAAGGGGACAGTTGTAGGAAAAGCGAAAGCATACCTAATGCCTGAGAGCCCCTCAAAGATCTACTATTACGATAACTTCAGATTCTCTGGTAGTTGTTCTGTCTTGTTCTGTGGTATTTCCGTCATCAGACAGCACCATAGGAACAAGTAAGAAGCAGTCACAGGGCAGGAATCATGTTTATGTGACTGTGAGGCTGACTCTACTTTAACTTAACACAAGAGCATGACTTGTAAGCATCTGCTCAATCAAGGATCTTCTTAAACTTAAGATGGAAGACCTTGTAAAATGAACCTGTCAAAGCCAAGGACTCCATAAGCTTAAGACAGGAGTCCCTGCAGCAGAGCCATGCCAAAACCAGGAGTAACTTTTGCCTAGTCAAGGATCTTCCTAAATGTGAGACAGAAGACCTTGTAAAATGAACCTGTCAAAGCCAAGGACTCCATAAACTTAAGACAGGAGTCCCTGTAGCAGAGCCATGCCAAAACCCGGAATAACTGTTGCCCAGTCAAAGATCTTCCTAAACTTAAAATGGAAGACCTTGTAAAATGAATCAGTCAAAGCCAAAGACTCCATAAGCTTAAGACAGGAGTCCTTGCAGCACAGCTGTGCCAAAACAAGGAGTGACTGCTGATGCATCAAGACTGAAATGCGTGGTGAAAGTGTGGTGTGTTGAATGATGGTGTTGGCTCTGCTGCCATAGGCGGTGTGACTTGCCACAGTTGTGATGCTGAAGATGTTGTTTTGATTATCATACACAGATGTTAAAGTTCCTACTGTAGTACCCGATGACTTAAATATCCATGAAAAAAATAAGTTAAGACAGCAGAATTGTAACCACATGCCAGGACAAGGATCTTCTTAGAGTTAAAGACAAGACCTTGTCAACTGGTTTGCACCTGTCAAACAAAGGACTCCTTAAGCTTAAGACAGGAGTCCTTGTAAGCATGTCATGACATTAGAATTTATCTCTGTCTAAACCACCATGAAGAAAATACAACTGCTTTTACTCTCATACCTGTCTACTGAATGCCTTCAGCTGCTCTCTGTTAACAGTGCTACCAGTTTTCAGTCTGTATCTGGTCATCAATAACTTTTTGACTGACTCTTTGAGAACTGTGTCTTGCTCATGACTGATAAAGTTTTTGGTTACTTTTTTCCTGTTTGAAAAACCATAATCTGGATCAACAAAAGCTGGCTCAAACTCTTTCCGAGAATGTTTTGCAAATAACCAATAGGGATGGCAGAATGCACATTGTTTCCTAGGAGAAAATATTAACCTCTCTCTGTAGTGTTTCAATCCATTTTTATGTTGCTTGCACGCATGTCCAAGAAACATAGTGCCATCATCGGAGATTTCGGGGGTGTGTCACCTCCTCCTCCAATTCAGTCAGTGAGCTGGCAGGTGCGGCCTGAAGCCAATGCATTTTGGAGCTGTCTGTAACCGCTCAAAATGCAGTAACACTCTGATTGAAAGGGGCTAAGCTTCAGTGAGCACCGATGAAATGTAGCTCCCCCACACCCAGGTGCGTGCGCCCGCCGTCCTGTGTAGCCAGCGGGTACCCAATCCCGCCCGGCTGAGCTGCTGTTGCTCGTCCCCACCGCAGCTGGTGCCACACTGGGAGCCCACCCACGTGGCAATCAGTTGTTTGGCCGATGGGGTGCCCAATCGCCGTGGCTGAACGCCTCATCCTTGTGCCACACTGGGAACCCACCCCAGCGTGGCAAACGTCCTCGTAGTCTTTTTTGTGTGTTTAAACCTGTAAAAAAACGTTCCTGGAGCGTCTCGACCCCACTCCACAACCCGCACCCACCCCGCAAAATCAGCCTCCCACCCCCTCACCCCATACTTGCCTCTGGACTCCGCGCAATGATCTTGGACCGGGAACACATCTGCACTCTTCAAAGCCGACCGCAAACTGAGGAAATGCCGGTAAGCTGTATAATGGGCTAGATAGGAGGGGTTCAACTTTATAGCATATCTCAGGCATTTTTGGGAATTTTTGCACCAAATTTTCAACATGGGGTTTTTAGGACCCCTTCTCATGAATGATGTCACTGTCATGGCGTTATTCAGGCCCGAAGGGTGATTTCGCGCAGTGACTGCGCAGTGACTGTGCAATCATGCTTCAGGCCAGAATACCACCATGACAGTGACATCATTCATGAAGGGTCTCAAAACCCCATGTTGAAATTGTCACGTCAAAAAATGCTTGTTTTACGAATGCATTGCGGTTCTTATGTACACTCGTGGATTCGCGAAATTTCAATATTTTCACTCCAGATTTTCAACATTGCCATTTTACCACACCTTCTTATGAGTAGTACAGCTGTCATTTTTCACATCTCACCTAAAATGTGTTCCTTGTCAGCGCGGAATGGCGCGGTCGATGTCTTGAAAATCAATGTACGGGACAAATTAAGAAAATCACAGTGACACTGTTCGCGAGCAGTTGTCTTAAAATGGCTATGTTGAAAATCTGAGGAAGTAATTCTAAAAATGACTGTTTTACGAGTGTGCGTTGCGCAGTTCCTACGCAGGCTCGTAAGTTCACAAATTTTCAATATTTTCACTCCAGATTTTCAACATTGCCATTTTACCACACCTCCTCATGAGCAGTACAGCTGTCATTTTTCACATCCTGCTCAAAACATGTTTCCACCATAGAGCTACAATGGCGCTGGTCGGTGTGCTTGAACTCAGTGTATGGGACATTAAGAAAATCATAGTGTCACTGTTCATAAGCAGAGATCTTAAAATGGCAATGTTGAAAATTTGGTGCAAATTCCTAAAAATGACTGTTTCACGAGGTGCGTTGCGCGGTTCCCATGCGGCGTGGTTTCAAATTTTCAATAGTTCCACTCAAGATTTTCAACATTGCCATTTTACCTCACCTCCTTATGAGCAGTACAGCTGTCATTTTTCACATCCTGCCCAAAATGTGTTTCTCCATGTAGCGCACAATGGGGCAGTCGGTGTGCAAACTCAATGTATGGGACACATTAACAAAATCACACTGACACTGTTCATGACCAGAGGTCTTAAAATGGCTATGTTGAACATTTCATGAAAAATTTCCTAACAATGACTGTTTTGACGAGGGTGCGTTTGCAGTTCTACGCACGCTCATAGAGTTCTAAATTTTCAATATTTGCACTCAATGACTTCCAAATACCTAAACAGCACATAGAAGCAAGCAACATTCAGCATTGACAATTGCTTGTTTAAAGTGTTGTAATACCACTCACACCGAAACATTTGTTTGACATTTTTTTCTTTCTCAAAATGGTAACTGTCATGCAAACCTGGCTGGCACAGTCCCTTCTCTAATATGTCTCTAATGACATCAGTAGTTACGGGACGGTTGATATACAGAGTAGGATCTGTTGAATATTTGCCTAGCTGATCTACTGAAATGTCACCACCATCAAGTGCTTGGCAAATGGAAGTGGGCTGTGTAGCCTGTGTTTCATCATGGTTGTCACCACAGTCTGCACACTCAATATCAGAATGTGAAATAACTTCACAAGGAGTTTGTACATCAACGTCTAAACAATCGGCATGATCAGATATGCCATGGACCATGGTTTCTGATGCAGATATCGAGAAGACATCATGCATCTCAAAGGTTGCTACCTCAGAAGACAAATTACCATTATCGATTGATTCATTCACTATGTCATGTACCATATCACCAGACTGAGAACTTGTTTTTGGTTGTGGTTCCCCAATACATTCCACATCACAACTTCCCTGTGAAGAGGTTGATTTGTTTGACTGCAACAACATAGATATATCCTGCCAACCCTTTTCTTTTACAGCCTTTCCTGAATGCTTACTACTAGTATGTGCTCCTAACCTATCTCTTCTGATTGTTACATGAGCAAACTGTTTTTTCTATAGGCCATGGGGTTCTTTTGGATATCTTGGCCTTGTTTCTAAGTATGATTTTTAGTCACAGTTGCATACAATGTGTAACTTGATGCAGTGTGCTTACTGTACCAAGTGGCTGGCAATTAACCTATCAATGAAAATAAAAATATTCAGCTGAACACCTACTCACCTAACACTAGAAACAGAAGTATCACTCAATAAACAGTTTGAAATCTTATACAGAATACTTAATAGTGGTCAGCAGGCTGCAAACTACAGTCATAACTGATTAACACTGGTCAGTATACAAGTATTGTGTTACCTGACTAGTTAACAGTGGTCGTCATACAAGTGACAAACCAGCAGGACATAGTTAGGAAACGTCCAGACTGGAGAAATGCTTGGGATGCTGGATCTCCATAAACTCAAACAGGAGACTTGTTGTGATGGGATGGCCAGTCAAGGACCTTCTTAAATTTAAGGCAGAAGGCCTTGTAAAATGAACCTATCAAAGGACTCCTTAAGCTTAAGACAGGAGTCCTATCAGCACATATATGAATAACTGACTATTAACACTGGTCGGCAATGCATGCATACTTTTGAACAATTGTACAAAACAAATTAAAATTTTAATTTGGTTGCATCTCATTAGTAGAAATAACATTGGCTAATTAAGCAGGTGTCCAACCTTGTTATGTATTACTGAAAGTCTTATTTTTGGTAGCCACTGGCCTACTTCAAATTGTGACTATTCGTGTTAGTGACCACACTGCATTCTTCTACAATATATTTTTTGTTCATTGACAGGAAATTGAAAATCACGTAAAGTTCGACTTGCATGAGCTAATCAGATCAAGATAGTTTTGGAAATTTCATGCAGGACTGGAAAAGCCTCTTCCATCTTTATAGGTTGATCTTTGAGGCGTTGGTTATTCAGAATCATCTAGATGACGACATCTCCCACGTCAGTCCTTCTCCCAGACCTTCAGATGGACATCTGTGGAGAGAAAAAACATGCAGATCAGCATTACATGATACTTATCTCATTAAGTGTACTACTTCTTCCTTCATTTTTGTATGATTGTCAAATATACACTACATTAAAAAGTCCATTATCTTACAAATGCATATTTCTGTGTATTTTGTGGATATGTGGATATTGTTGTGATTGTGATGGTGGTGGGGGGGGGACTATCATCTTAGTGGCATGTCTCACTTTTCTGGTTTATATAACAGTGGCATAGGTAACAACATATAGGATTAATAAGCTGTTGTGAAAATTACTTAAGACAGACATATGTGTCACTAAAAATATTGGGCAGAATTCACAAAAGGGATGCCCTGTAAAGTGCTGTAATGTACACTGGTGGTATAGTGACAGCTCCCCATCCCCTCCCCAACAGCAGAAATACCCGACCATCCACAGTCCCTGGTGGTCCAGTGGTCCCCCCATACATTCAGGCACCCCCACAACCGCTCAGATATCCAAGTAGTAGTAGTGCCGGTATGGTGGGCAGCACAACCCACCTGCTCACCACCACAGCCGCCTGTCTACTGTGCTGCCAGTCAGTGTATGACAGCATACTGCACAGCAGTCATCCCATTGGTCAATCATGTCAACCAATGTGTTTGCAGCATGTAATGTACTTTGTCATTCACAACTTTGAATGACAAAGTTGTGAACGACAGCGTACATTGGTCGACATGGTCTACCAATGGGCTGGCTGCTGTACAATACACTCATACACTGACTGACAGCACAGTCTGGGGCAGCCATGGCATTGTGCATTTAGGTTGTGCTACCTGCCATACTGCTACTACTTCTTGGATATGGGAGCAGGCTGGGGAGTGCCTGAGAGAGTGGTGGGGACCACTGGACCACCAGTGAGCATCAATGGGTATGTATGTCACTACAGTCTGGTAGAGTGGGGGGACCACTATACCACCAGTGTGCATGGTAGGCCACACTTAAGACTATTGTGTGCAGTTTTGAGGCCATACCTAAAGCATGAAATCAGGCTACTGGAAGGGGTGCAGAGGAGGACAACAAAGATGATATGTTGAATGGAGGGGAGAGACTATGAGAGCAGGCTGGAAGACCTGAATATGTACACCCTGTAGGATAGAATGAACAGGGGGGATATGATACAGACATTCAAGTATCTGAGAGGAATCAATAAGGATGGGGCAGACAGGGTCTTTCAGCTAAGGAGGGGGAGGTACACCGGGGGGCATGGGCTAAGAAAGGGGGAGATTTAGGAGGGAAATGAGGAGACACTATTTCACAGAGAAGGTGGTAGCAAAATGGAATGCACTAAGTAGGCTGCTGGTTAACTAGACTCTGCAGCTTATCCACTAGGTAAGGAAATGGGCCAAGCGGTCCTTATCTGCCATCAAATTCTATTTTTCTAGGTTGCTATGAATGGGTGGTATCATGTAAATATGTGAACAGCTTTAAAAGGGCATGGGACAGGGAAAAGTGACAGTGGGGAAGCACATCACTGGGACACTGTCACCCCCACCCATAACCACACACAGAGTGCACAGAGAGGAGCGGAAACTGGGGGCTCAGTGCTCACTGTCGCAGTCTCTCTTTCTCGCCCCATGCTCTGAAACAGTACTGTAATATAGCAGGACACAAACACGCTGCCAGGGCACACAAGGAAGCTAAAGACAGGGACACCAGTGGGTGGTGGAGACACATCAAGTAGCTACAGTGACCCCCCCATACTGACAGCAGAATGGAGGGTATGTTTCATGGTCTTGCATTCAGTGACATGAGCTGCTTGTGGAAATCCACTCTACATTGGTGTTGGTAGTGTCTTGCATGGGGGGGGATAACAGACGTAGCAGGTGGGAGAGATACATCAAGTGGATACTCTGACCGCCGACAATGACAGTGTGCATGGAGGGTGGGTTTTACGGTCCTGCACTCAGTGGTACACTGTCTCTCTCTCTCTACTAGAAGCTTGCAGGGGGAGGGGTGGTGTCCTGTCACTCGCTGTCTCCCATCGCAACTTCCCTGCTGACAGCACAGATTGCCAATACAGACAGTGCAAGAGGCAAGGACAGAGAGACAGACAGAGTCCAGACTCCTGAACTTCTGCACTACCTGTCTGGCACTGTCTCTCACTGTGTCTGTCTGTCTCTCTAGCTCCAGGGGTTCCCTCTCTGCTCTCCTCTCTGTCCCCACATGTCCCCTGTCTCTCACACTCAGAAGCAACATAAAGTGGACCGTGGAACACATACACAACCATAGTTCAGCAGGGAACATGAGGGCACACAGCCAACAAGGAGCACACTGCCTACAAATGCTCTGTGATGCAACAGGACTTTCTTGCTCTCTCGCTGTGACTGGGGTCAGCTGTTTGTCAAGTGTGCTCACAGTCTCTATACATTGCTGCTTGCTATCTCTTGTGGGGGCACGGATCATTTCTAAGGGACTGTACTTTGCAGCAATGTGGAACTCTTGCTTGCCGACAATTACAAATGGTGCCAACCACATTTAGAAACCGAATGAGTCCCAACACACCTGTGGGTGAGTCCCTCCACGGAACCGTGCATTAAAAAGGGAATTTAATGCATGGCCGCGCAGAGGGACTCAACCAACAGGATACTACATTTTCCCTAACTTTAAGAAACCCATGTTATAATAAAGATTATTTAGTGCTCAGCATAATATTCAAAAGACAGTCTTAAATCCGGGAACAATATAGGAAGAAAGCTCAAACCGAGCCTGTCCCACTGTGATGAAAACTTTCTAGTGATCAATGCCAGCAATTTGTAATTGGGCAGGATAAAACAAGCAGCTGAAAATGAATACCTGTGCCACCGCCAACTTGTTGAGAAAAGGTCAAAAGACAGCCCTCTTTTGAGGTGTCTCGATTCAGGGCAGAGCCCGGCAGACCTTGAAAAAAAAATATATGACTTTGACTACCCTCCCAGAGAAATTGGTGCTTGCCTTTAACCTGCACCAAAATATGCTGCCTATCCAGAAAATGAAGTACAATGGTTTAAAAATCAGTGATCTCAGCTTCTCAAAAGCAGTGAGATGCTGCTTCATGTATCTAAAGTATTTTTTTTCTTTTGCCTTTCATTAATAAGACTTTCTTCTTTTTCATTTCACTACAGTAATTAGAAGATTTTCTTCCTGACAATACTTGGTGCGAGGTGTGGAACTGTACTCTTCTTGAAGACTGACATAGCTAGGTCTGTTCCCCCAATCAGCTCTGTGATCTCACTGTTTGTAATATCACAATTGACCAAAAAACAGTGAATCATTCGCTGCAAGATGGGTCAGTTTTGATGCTACAGTGATGTCACAGTGAGTGAGGTCACAATGCAGATGATGTATATAAAGAGGTATAGGGCCAGATATGTCAGTCTCCAGACAAAATACTGTGCTTCAAATTACACCTAATACTATCATATAGAAAACCTTCTACTGAAAGAAATGGAAAGGAAAAATACTTCAGAAATAATAAGTAACAACTGACTACTTTTCAAAAATTAGTACCCTTTTCTGCCTACATTGTTGGCATTACTAGCTATTTAAAGATCAGGTGTACAAAAACAGCTGAGAATACGGAGGAAAATCTGGGGGTCATCAAATATAACCATGAAAATAATGACTAAAATGCTGCTTCAGTGTGTGGGCTGAAAACAAACAAAAAGTTAATATAAAATGCACGATGAACATAAAAATAGAGTTAAATAATGTTTCAACAAGAGGTCTTTGGGAATAACCTATTTAGAGAAAATAGCAAAGTTAGTGTTTCTGCTATTTTCTCTTTATAGTTTCCCAAAAAAGGCCATGATCTGTTGATTCTATTTTCCATTTTAGCATGCATATAATCATATATATATATATGTAACCCCTAGATGGCGCTATCCCAGGGGCTACTACCCCTGCCTGATTTGCCACTAACAGGTTGAGGGGCCTGGATCCAATGGCGGGTGCCTCCACCCAGAGGTCAGGTTTGCAATAGTTAAACTTACTTGGTCACAGCCTCTGGGACACTGCAACCCCTTTCTTCCCACTAGTGGCCCACACAATATATCAGAATTACCTTCACAGTATACACTTACCCCAGGGCTGGTTCAGGCCCTGGACCTCCTGTAAATAAGATACAGTGCAACAATCACAGTACTAATACTTTAACATAGACAACATCAGGCAGTATAACTTTGCTGAAACAAGCAGCTCTGATTTATTTAGGGGAATATAACAAGGACAGGGGAAATCAGGTTAATTAGCTTATACTTTACTCATCTACCTATGGCTCTGTGCACAGGCCTATCCCACCAGTTACTGTCCCTAGGTACCCAAGCCCTAGTGGCTAGTCAAACCGTGGCAGCTGGTAGGGGCCCTTTCACAGAGAAAGAAAAATTAGTTAAACAGTCAGCAGTACAGTAATTCTATTTGGATTCAATGTGGCAATTCAACAGGGAGCGACCCTGAATTAGTACTCACGACCTCCAAACAAGATAGGGTCCTTCAATGTCAGCAGAGCTACTCTTGAGCTCCACGAGACTCCTCACACATTTATATGGCAAAAAGAAAGTACTATACCAGGCAGGCTGCTTCTCTATCCCGATTGCAATTACTGCACAATACCAGAGAGAACACACAGCAGATTCAGTTCCTGACAGACCGAGTGCAATTCAGCAATTTCTCCAGTCTTCTACAGGGTGAGCCTGGTTTCTACTCTTCAGATATCCTTTGATTCTCTTCAAAGGATGGATTCAGTCCTAACAAGCAGTTACACAAGCTGCAGACCGGAACTCTGGGCCTTACACACGTTTCCGCTAAAACTGCACACTGAAAAAGCACAGGGCTCCTTCCTTCTTCACTGCCAGAGCTAAAACTGAAACTCAACAGACAAAACCCGGCACTTCCTTTGAGTTCCTCCCAGTTCTTGACTGGATTGGCTGTCACTCATAATAGACTGCTCCTGTTGGTCCAAAAAGGCGCAAGTCTAAACTACATCTCCCAGAGTCACTGCCCATACAATCCTCTTGTGGCTGGCTCAGATTATGAGTCCAAGTTCTGATTCGTCCAAGGCACCATTTTAGAGCTAGCTTACCCACACTGATTGGTCCAGTTCAGCAGTTCAAAACCAGAATGGGAACTAGGCAGACACAGTTCTGACTGCAAAGAAAGCAGGTTAGACAAACTGTAATTTCATTATTACTCTAAATGGTTTCTGGCAAACAGTTACATCTTTCAGATAGGTTCCCTTAGCACTCTAGTGACTGCAAAATGGAGTGACTTGGCAGCAGCTCGAGTGGTACTCAATCAAAGAAACACACAGTCCCCATACAAACTAATTATGTCTGCAAGCAGACAGCTCTTAAAGAGATAGTACCAGAGGTTCTAAAAACACTCACTGATAAATGGCAAACGCCAAACACCATTCAGACTTGGAGCATTCAAGCAAGCTCCTGGAAGTCTTTTAGGAACCCCATTTGCAGGGGTTACATAAATATATATATATATATATATATATATATATATATATATATATACACACATATACATACACACACACACACACACACACACACACACACACACACACACATAGGGGATATGACATGGCCTGACTGAAGATATCATATTTATCTTCACAAAAGGCCAATGATATCATGATATCTCATGAGTGGTGAAGCCATGAGTGAGATATCTTGATGTCATTGGCCTCGAGTGAAGATAAATATGATATCTTCAGTCAGGTCATGTCATGTTCTGTTTATACAACATATGTGCTGGGTTGCCAAGACAACCACCTACATACGTTTTAGACAACCCACCAGATCCCCCACTTATGACAACCCACCACATATCTTATTGATGAGGCAGGACTATCAGCCAACCTCTCCTCTTTCTCCAGCGGCTCTGACACAGTGCTTTCAGACTGATTTGGCATTTTTCCAGTAACTCCAGAGCAATGCTCTGTGTTTTCATGTAGAGTATATTATTTTCTATGGCTGCTTAATTGTTCTGTTTTCCAGTATAACCAAAGAAAGCTTATGGGAACAAGTTTATTTTTACATGGGTTCAGATTTTTGTAAAATATAGAAATCCTTGTAGATGTGGCAGCCCTGTAGCTATAATTGGTAAATATTTTTTTAAATAAAAACTTATCTGTCTGATCCTGCCATTTTCTCGTGGTGTCACCAAACAGTTTCATTTCTGAGATTCTTAAATCTGTAGCGTGACCGGGCGCTTTCAGAGCTGATTGACATTCAAAAGAAGGCACTGTCACTGTGAAATGTTGGAAATACAGTGCCTTTTTGCTAATATTGTGGAGCTTTGTTACAATCCAGCTACAAATAGTAGAAAAGAAGAGAGGGCAAGGTGGCAGCTTCAGAGATGTGAACGGGAACAAGTGTTGCTATAGTAACACTCGCATTCATATCTCTGAAGTTGCTGACTCGCGATGTCTTCTGTTTCTACTGTTGTTAGCTAGATTGTAACAAAGCTCTGCAATATTAGCAAAAAGAAACTATATTTTTAACATTTTACAGTGAGGGCACTTTTTTTGAATTTCTGTCAGCTCTGAAAGCGTTCGGTCAGACTACCAATTTAGGATGTGAGAAATGAAACTGGTGACACTACAGGGAAATGGCAGGATCAAGCAGATAAGTTTTTTTTAATTAATACTTGTTTGAAAATGATGGCACGTAGGATATATGAGGTGTAAGAGTCGCATTGTGGGGGGGTGCAGGTTATGGAAAGGCAGAGCAGGAACACTTTCATTTTCAAAGGGGACAGTAAGATTTATAAGATATGATGTATAGGAATTTAGAAGATAACACTGTGACGTATAGGAGTGTTGAAGATATCATGATGATGTATAGGAACATGGAGGTATCAGTGTTATCTCCACTGGCTGCTTAAGATATCACTTTTTATAACAGAATTTATCCCAGTACATGTGTTGTATAAATATATATATATATATATATACACACACACACACACACACACACACACACCATCCTTTTAAGTATTTCAAATCTAAACGTGTTAAAGCAGACTGAGATGTTTATTTATTTATATTTTGTTGACTGGGTAAGTGCACTAGACAAATCCTGCCCATTTTCAGGCACGACTCGGGGGAAGGGGATACAGATGAATGCCAACTGACCTTGAACCAGACTAAGCTGTTGGTGGTATTTTTAGTGAATGTGGTGGCATCTTAAAACAGGAGAAAAGGGGCACTCTAAAACTGAATATAAAGGTATAGGTTAACATGTTTCCCAGAAACATGCATTGCTGCTGTAAAGAGCAGGTATCCATAAAAATATTTATAGACATTAGAGGCGACTTTTTCAAAAGGGGCAGATTCAGAAACAGCTGTAGATAACATCAGCATCTGCACACAGCTTTGTGTCTGAAATTATACCCACAAGTCCACCTGAACTTGCAAAAATGCATCAGTGTCAGAACTCCCAGAACAAATTGTATCCAAAAACTTCATACTGCAGCCCTAACCAGACACAGTTCCCATTTGTGTCAGATTTGTGAAACAAACTGAGCCAGAGTGAGGCAAAAGTTAGACTATATCTAGACAGAAGCATTTCTGCTCTTGAAATAGGGATAGGTGGACCCTGGACAGATCCTTTTAAAATCCCTCCCCTCGTCCACTTGCCTATTGAGGCCCGGATATTCAAACTGTGCCTGGCAATGGTGCAAGTGGGAGCACAGTGCATCCGAGATGCACCAAGGCCAGGATCAGGGTGATATTCAACGGTGATGTTCCATGGCGCATCACCATTGAATACGACATAGAATGTGCACAGTGCAATGACAATGCACCGGTGTCAGCCACAGATAGGGTGGACTGGGAATGTGCCAGCACAACTGTGGTTGCGCTGGGTGCAGCACCCGTGATATTCAGACATGGGCATGCAAATGAGGCCATAATATATGCATGGCACAAATGGGTCCAATTGCATGTCATCATGGCCCCATTTGCATGCATTGCACAGGGCAGCCTGGTGAACTGCGCCTGGCACCCTGCTTAGCTGCCATCCCCATGTGCTGAGTCCTTGTTCGAGTGGTTGAGCCCCCCCAATGCCTGATTGAGGGCTGCTTATAAAGAAATTTGACCCTGGAGATCTAGTGGGTCCCTCCTTTCTCCAGTGTGCCCAATTGTGGTTTGTACCAGAGAAACCCATAACCTGGTGGTAAGTGGTACCCCCACCCACCCACCCACAGAGGACTCCCTGGCCACCGGACCCCCATCATCGGTGGGTGGCAGCACCCTGCTCACATACCACCCATGGAATGACAGCTTACAGTATGACCCTGTAAGTCTAATGAGTCCACAGTGTGGACAATGAGCCTACAGACCATGCTGTACTACTCGAGCACAAATATGTGAATGAACACAGCCATTCACATATCTGTGCCTGTGTAGTCCAGTATGGACTGCAGGCACATTGGTCCACACTGTGGACCAATAGGCTTACATGTCATACTGTAAGCTGTCATTCGCAGGCACTGAGCAGTATGCGGGTGGGTGCTGCGCCGCCAACGACGGGGTGCTGGGTGGCCGGGGTCCTCTATGGGTGGTGGTGGGGGGTACCAGGTGCAACCCCTTTGAAAATCCTGACTGGAGTGTATAGAATTGGATTTTAACCTTAATGTTTTCTGTATAGAGGTAGAAGACTTGGTTTGCTGGCCAAGGCACCTAGCTTCACCTGAGCTCTTTCCTTCTAAGACTGCTTGAAAGGCAGAGTAGAGAAACTTACCAGAGCAAGGGAAAAGGATTAAGACTTAGTTTGGCTAAGCAGATTTACTGTGTGGTGGTGTTTTTATTTTTTACTCACAGGGATTGCTACTGTTTATTGCTAACATTTCATTTCTTTATTTTTTCTCTGATTCAAATTGTTGTTGCTGGTATACCTTCTTCTGCATTATTACAAGGTGTGCCTACAGGTGTGTGCTAACAGATTACTCCTGTAATCTTCTGATTCAAATTGTCTCTTGCAAGGTATATCTTCTGTTACTGCTTTATTTTTCTCTGGAGCAAAGTGTTTCTTACAGGTATATCTTCTCGAAATTACTGTATTACAGGTGGAGCTTACATTTTTGTGACTTTTTATCATTGGGCTAAGCAAAATTACTGTTTGACACTGTGTTTTATTTTATTCTTATTTGTTGAAAAGGTTTGTTGTCTCAGAGGTGTTTCAGTCTCCTTCTCACATTGAAGGAGCTAATTGCTTTCCTCCCACAGCTCTTCCAAAGGATTAGGTGTGTATGTGAGGTGGAGCTGGCAAACTGTCAATATTTCCAACAGAAAGAAGGGTTAAAAGTCAGGTTAGTTGATATCTTGGAGGTAGAAGACTTGGTTTGCTGGCCAAGGCACCTAGCTTCACCTGAGCTCTTTCCTTCTAAGACTGCTTGAAAGGCAGCGTAGAAACTTACCAGAGCAAGGGAAAAGGATTAAGACTTAGTTTGGCTAAGCAGATTTACTGTGTGATGGTGTTTTATTTTTTACTCACAGGGATTGCTACTGTTTGTTGCTAACATTTCATTGCTTTATTTTTCTCTGATTCAAATTGTTGTTGCTGGTATACCTTCTTCTGCATTATTACAAGGTGTGCCTACAGGTGTGTGCTAACAGATTACTCCTGTAATCTTCTGATTCAAATTGTCTTTTGCAAGGTATATCTTCTGTTACTGCTTTATTTTTCTCTGGAGCAAAGTGTTTCTTACAGCGTATATCTTCTCTGAAATTACTGTATTACAGGTGGAGCTTACATTTTTGTGACTTTTTATCATTGGGCTAAGCAAAATTACTGTTTGACACTGTGTTTTATTTTATTCTTATTTGTTGAAAAGGTTTGTTGTCTCAGAGGTGTTTCAGTCTCCTTCTCACATTGAAGGAGCTAATTGCTTTTCCTCCACAGCTCTTCCAAAGGATTAGGTGTGTATGTGAGAGGTGGAGCTGGCAAACTGTCAGTAATTCCAACAGAAAGAAGGGTTAAAAAGTCAGGTTAGTTGATATCTTGGAGGTAGAAGACTTGGTTTGCTGGCCAAGGCACCTAGCTTCACCTGAGCTCTTTCCTTCTAAGACTGCTTGCAAGGCAGCGTAGAGAAACTTACAGAGCAAGGAAAAGGATTAAGACTTAGTTTGGCTAAGCAGATTTACTGTGTGATGGTGTTTTATTTTTTACTCACAGGGATTGCTACTGTTTGTTGCTAACATTTCATTGCTTTATTTTTCTCTGATTCAAATTGTTGTTGCTGGTATACCTTCTTCTGCATTATTACAAGTGTGCCTACAGGTGTGTGCTAACAGATTACTCCTGTAATCTTCTGATTCAAATTGTCTTTTGCAAGGTGTATCTTCTGTTACTGCTTTATTTTCTGTGGAGCAAAGTGTTTCTTACAGCGATATCTTCTCTGAAATTATTACAGGTGGTGCTTTACAGGTTTTACAGTTTTATCTAACATTAGGATAAGCTTTCAGGGTTACTGCATTTGTTGTTGACTGATTGTTTCTGCTCTTACCTCCTTATTCTTTTCGTCCGTGGTTCTTTTTAGGCAGGGAAGGGCCCAACCACCACCCCATCCCCAACCACCCCACCTACACTCCTTTTATAGGGTACCACAGTTGTGACATTTCCTGTGGCAGAGCAGGAAGAGGCGGATCAGTGGGGCCTCCACAAGTGATCTCATTTACAGGGGCACTAGTAATTTAACTTTTATAACAAGTTAAACAAAGCACAATTAAACCATTACTTGCATTTTTCTTCCTTTTTTTCCTTCTAATTACTCTGACTAGGTTACAAACCCAGCAACTTATTTGGAATGGATTTCATTAACTGCAGGTACTGTGGAACAATTTTCAGAAGGACAGTCTTACAGGATTTAGGACACTGTCCTACATGCTGGGCCTTAGGAGATCTTAGGGCTCAGCTCCGGGCAGCATGGGCAGAGATTGCGCCTCAAATTTCATATTGAAGAGGAAATACATTATAAGAACCACCTGCTTTCCCCAGCATCCAACAGAAAAACCGACGCGAGAGGGTAGTTGGTCCAGGAGGTTGGCAGGTGGTTAGGAGGAGCAAATCAGGTGCCCCATCACTCTCTGCTCTCCAACACATTACCTCCAAAAACCATATAAACACTACAAACAGGTATCTGCCTCTATCTCTGAAATCAAATAAAGAAGCAGAAGACACTGCAGAGCAGGACACTGCGGCACAGGAACTAGCACAACAAAACTAACCCAAATCAGGAACCAAAACAAAACAAGCACAAAGGAAATCCAAAAAACTTCTGATCATAGGAGACTCCATGATTCGGGGAGTTGATACCCATCTCCAGCCAGGGGTGATGGTCAGATGTCTCCCAGGTACATCAGCATGGAGAGACACTGACAGCGTTATAAAATTGTTCACAAAGCAGGAGAAAACATTGATGTCCTAGTACACATAGGGACTAATGATCTCGCCAGCCGGTCAGTTGTGGAGACCAAGGCATGACAGCTAGGCTGGGTGACAAACTATCATCTATTTCATCCGCATCTCCTTCTCTGAGATCCTGCCAGTCTGGGAGAGGAGCAGATGGATGGAAGGTCAGAGAAGGGGAGATAGGGGAGCTAAACACGTGGCTCAAGGACTGGTGCCAGGAAAAAGGACACAGATTTGTAGGAACTGGCAACAGTTCCGGGAGCCAAAGTTCTTTAAATTTGATGGACTGCATCTGACTAAAGAGGAGTCAGTGCATTGGGGCAGAAGTTTGACGTCTTTGCAGAATATTTAAACTAGCAAATGGGAGAGGGTGCAGCACCCATACGTTGAATGGGAAGAACACCTCCCCTCAGCTAGTGGTCAAACAGGAATTCAGCATGTTTGCCGTCATTTGCATCACCAGGTAAGAAAAAGGTTTGTCTCCCATACGATGCACAGGGTAATGCCAAACTTCACCCAACAACCTTACACCAAAATCTGGCCAATGGAAAATCATGTACACAAATGCTCACAGCCTGGGAAATAAGATCCCAGACCTGCAGGCAATAATGTCCAGAGGCTAAACTGGACATAGTAGCAATTAGTGAGACGTGGTTTACCAGTAACCACACTTGGGAGACTTCAGTACCTGGCTATGTATTGTTCAGAAGAGACCGAGGTGCAAAGGGGAGAGTGGCCCTGTATGTTAATGAAAATATCAAAGCTACAGAAATTCAGAATACATAGGAGCCAGAAGAACTGTGGGTCACCCTGGAAACAGGAAATGGGACAGCCATAAGAACTGGGGTTGTCTACAGGCCCCAGACCAGAGGAGGACATAGACACATTACTGTTAGAAGATATACAAAACTTGACAGCTAAAGGGAGGTTCTGATAATGGGAGACTTCAACATGCCAGATACAGATTGGTCAATACCAGCAGGAACATCTGCCAGAACTAGACTCATAGTGGATTCCCTGCAGAGGGCCTCAAACAACTGGTACAGCAACCCAAAAGAGACAGGGCTATCCTAGATCTAGTACTGACCAACAAAGAAGGATCACAGATCTCCAGGTAGAAGGTCACCTGGGGCCAGTGACCATCACATGGTATGGTTCAATTTGGCTACTACATCTAAATCATCCCATTCCAAAGGCAAAAATATGGGACTTCAGAGGAGCTGACTTTGATAAGATGGCCAACAGAGTTAAGCTAGCCCTGGCAAAAGAAACACAGGTGAGGGGTACAGGCAAAGTGGGCAAGCATTAAGGATGCAATACTTGAAGCAACATCCCATTGTGTTAGACAGAAAAGGAAGTGCAAAGAAGAAGGAAACCACTTTGGTTCTCAAATACAGTAGCAGAAAGGTCAGAGCCAAAAGGCTGGCCTTCAGGAAATATAAGGAACACAGTGGGATGAAGATAGGAGGCATACCAAACTGCCCTAAGGGGAAGCAGGTAAGGCAGTAAGGCAGGCAAAGTCCCAAACTGAGGAAACACTAGCACGAACAGTAAAAGAAGGTGACAAGACTTTCTATAGATACATTAGTGAAAGGAGAAAGTCCAGAGGGGTATCTAAGCTTAATGGAGAAAAGGGAGCATGTGAGGAGGACTTGTAAAGGTATCTATCCTAAATAGATACTTTTGCTCAGTATTTACTGAAGAGAAGGTAGGGCAGGGCCCACAGCTCAGCATCATGGACACAGAGGGAGGGAGGTGAGCACTACTCCTTCACAAAAGAAAGGGTCCTACAAGAGCTTGCTAAGCTCAGGGTGGATAAGGCAATGGGACCTGATGGCATACATCCCAGGGTACTTAAGGAGCTAAAGGAGGAACTAGCAGAGCCATTAGCAGAATTGTTTAGTGAGTCTCTGAGCACAGGAGAGGTCCCAGAAGACTGGAGAAGGGCTCATGTGATCCCGCTCCACAAGAGTGGTAGCAGGGAGGAGGCGGGAACTACAGACCGGTCAGTCTTACCTCAGTAGTGGGCAAGATTATGGAGGCACTCCTTAAGGAAGGATAGTGCAACACCTGGAATCCATAGCGGCACAGGATCCAAGACAGCATGGGTTTACAAAGGAAGGTCCTGTCAAACTAATCTCATAGATTTCTTTGACTGGGTAACCAGAGTGGTGGACCAAGGGAGGCAGTTGATGTCCTACCTTGACTTCAACAAAGCTTTTGACACTGTTCCACATAGAAGATTGATAAATAAGCTGGGTAGGCTCGGGTGGGTCGAAGTTGGTCAACTGGGTGGCAAACCGTTGACGGGCAGAAACAGAGAGTGGTGGTAAATGGTATACAGTCAGAAGAGATGCAAGTCACAAGTGGGGAACCTCAGGGATCAGTTCTGGGGCCAGTCCTCTTCAACATCTTCATTAGTGACCTTGCAGATAGACTAGAGGGTAAGGCTTGTCTGTTTGCAGATGACACCAAGATCTGCAACAGAGTAGATGATCCAGATGGGGTGGGCAGAATGAGAAGAGATCTGGATAAACTAGCAGAATGGTCAGAAGAGTGGCAACTGGGATTTAATGCAAAGAAGTGCAAAATCATGCACATAGGAAGAGAAACCCTGAAGCCACCTATAGGCTGGGAGGAGTTGCTAGCAGTCACAAAGGAAGAAGAGACTTGGGCATCATCATCACTGATGACCTAAAATCATCAAGCAGACCTCTAAAGCAGTAGGTAAGGCTAGGGGTGTTAGGGTGTATTAGTAGGGTATCACAAGTCGTAAGAGGGAGTAATAATCCCTCTGTACAAGACACTGGTTAGGCCCCATCTGGAGTACTGCGTGCAGTATTGAGCCACACCTTCAAGGACATTAACCAAATTGAGGCAGTCCAGAGAAGGGCAACCAAAATGGTGCAGGGACTGCATCAGAAGACATATGAGGACAGATTAATGGAGCTCAATATGTATACCCTTGAGCAAAGGAGGGAGAGAGGTGATATGATCGAGGCATTCAAACACCTTAAGGGCATAAACAAGGTGAAAGCGTCTAACATGTTTAAATATAAGAAAAATAGCAGGACAAGAGGACACAGCATGAGATTAGAGGGAGGCCGATTAAGGGGGAATGTGAGGAAATTCTTTTTCACAGAAAGGGTGGTGGATGCATGGAATGGCTTACCACAAGAAGTGGTGGCTATGAATACAGTGCAGGGCTTCAAACAGGCATGGGATAGGCATAAGGGAGCAATACAAATTACTATGAATAGATAGGCCACTGACAGAGCAAAGGCCGATGGCACATTTATAAGGTAGAAAAAGAAATGGGCAGACTGGATGGGCCTTGCGGTCCTTATCTGCCGACAACTTCTATGTTTCTATGTTTCTATGTATAAAATTTAGTTGTCTCACCATCACCCATTATGTTAGAAATTAACATTCACACATTTCTCCAATATCCAGGGTAACCTTTTAATGTTCAGACTCAGTTTAGCTTGTTTCTGTATCCTCTAGTCATTGTTTTGTTATTGCAGTGAACAACTGCATGATTTGTGTCCCGGACTTCATCTCTTCCTGCTCCCTTCCCCTCTCCCAACACACACACACTCATATGCACACTGAAGTCATCATTCTCTGTTGGTGACATCCCAGTTGTTTCCTCGGAAATCAACTGTGAGGTCATAAACATAGAATTATGACTGTGGAGGGCAGGGTGGGGTGAGAGATCATGTGTTCATGCAAATATCCTTAGTACTATAGAATGATAGGAATAAATAGTAAAACATGAAATAGCTGAATTGTGTCTGAATGTCATATTTTACAAAGTGCTCCTGCATACTGGAGAATTGTTCCCAAAAACTTCTTCCACTCTCAGTCTCAAAAGCATCAGACTGCCTCAAGTGACCTCACAACTGTTGTGCTTCTGACAGCCCACGGTCTTGTCATGGTGAGCACTATAACTTCATAAGAAATATCCCATGACATCAGACACTCCTGAAAGTTTTTTTAGGGTAGCTGTCACACTAGACAAGGTGGGACAGACAGGTGCAATTCAAAAAGGGGTTCCACAGTTATTTGCAATGGCTGAATAGAGCATGTTTATGTGAAGGTATAGATATGTGGAGACCTACTATTTACAAGGGGTTGAGCAGCCACTAGAAACCTAGTGTGTGTGTGGGGGCCACTGCACCCTGCCCCCAGCCATATCAGCAACTTATAAATATAATACCTCTTTCCTTTCCAAAAAATGAGATAGAATGAGAAAACAATATATACAATCTCGTTTCACAGTTCCTTTGGTCTCGTATACACAAACAGTCTTTGCTATGTACATCATGTAATACAAGAAATATAAATGAGTCAACATTTACAAAGTGTGCAGTCCAGTCAGGTTACTGAAGTTCCTTCTTCCTCGACTCTATATACAGTATTATTTTTTGCTCAGTCTCCGTTCTTCTCCAATTGTCCTCTTTTATTCCCTTATGCCACCTGACCCATACACCAGCCCTCGTAAACACACACACACACACCACTGACTCATACTAGTCCACACAAAAAAATGCAGCAAATATATTGTGCTGAATTGCTGTGTGTGTGCGTGCATGTGTGTGTGTGTGTGTGTGCGCGTGAATAATACACAGCTGCAACTGAGTAACCATAGAGATCACTCCAAGCACCTTCACAACAGCGTGTCACAGAACATTTTGGTTACATGTCAGTGTCTGACCAGGAACCAGGAAGCTGTGAATGCACTTGACCCATATATCCTTGTGTAGTCATTAACATACATTAAAGGCGATTAAAAAACTACTTTAGAATCACTTACTACCCCAAGTATACAACAGAGTGGCCGGGCGTAAAAGTTTTTTTTAAGTACACAGGTTAAGGACATTACTGTTTCCGATTCCCAGTGCTTTTCAAATGACATACCAGGAAACAGCACACAAGTCAGCGTAGTAACTGTCAAGGTGTGTTTCATCTATATGACTTGTCAATCAACTTAACAGTTGAGAAGGTAGCATCCCAAATGTTCAACAAAAAAGCCAGATGCAATTCCCATGACAATAATGCCAGCAGACTGTAAGTGTTTATGTTTTCATTTCTGAAAGGCAAACCTTTCCTAATGAGTCTGATGCCACGTGTCAAAGCAAGGACAGCAGCTGCATTTCAAAGACTGAGAGAGCACAGGAAATACACTACCCTTGGCCAAACTTCAGTAATAGTCTTAAATATGGAGGTTTTGTACCCTGACCTCCACTTCAATCCCCAGTAATATCATGAGTGAAATAGACAGGCTAACCTCTTCCTCCATCAGTGCTATAAGTTGCACATACCTCCTCCACCACCCCTGCTCACGATGCTCAGGGAGGTACACATTCATACATCAGGAGGCAGCTTGCACCCCTTTTCTCAGCTGGTCAATGGCTGCCTTGTACTAAAATCATTCCTCCACCATTCTCTTTGAGCCCCATTGTTGCACTTACAGTGGCATGTAACCCTGAGATCAGTTGGCCAGTGGCTAGTAACAAAATCATTCCCTTGCCAATATCTCCAACCCTAAATAAACCAGCAACACTAAAGGAGGGGAATGGCTAATGGCTAGCACACCTGAGTTACCAATAGCTAACATTCCATAGCTGTAATATTCAGCCCTGAATAAATTCTCTTGGGGGGGGGCCTTTTACCTCCATCCTCAGCTCGCCAGTGGGCTAATAACAAAATTATTCCCTGACACTCTTTCTGGCCTTAATAAATTCCTCATGGGGTGGGCTTGCAGTGCACCTCTGTTCTCAGCTTGCCGATGGCTAGTAACAAAATTATTCACTTGCAACTCCCCTCAGTCCCTAATAAGCTCTTCACTGAGGGGCATGCACAGATGTTCCCACATCCCAGCTTGCAAATAGGCTAGTAACAAAAGGAATTTCCTTGCCACTCTCTCCAGCACCAAATAAACTTCTCATGTGGGGGGGGGTTGCACATCTGTTCTCACTGCCCACCGTGCCGGAGCTGATTTCATGCTGTATTTGTAAATTTGAACTTTTTGGACCCACTAATCAATTGATGTGTAAGGCGGTGCCAGGAGAGTATTTTCTTTGGGGACCTCAGGGTTAATATCCAGTCAACACCTGGTGACTCCGGTCAATCACTGACTCACTGCCACGTGAAGCGGATGCTACCAGCCAGCCTAGCCTACTGATAATGGCATGGGGCACTACGGTGGGCAACTAAAGAAATGGCGCCTAACTGACTGTATTTGTCATGCAGGCTTGCACCCGAATGAGCTTACTGCTTGGTGATTGGCTGTTAAACATGGACTGATATTTTGCAGCCAATCGGAAATGGACACCAGGCAGGGCCAACAATATTCGGAATCTGGCTTTTTTTTAATAGAAAGATTGAATTCCGCACGAGCCCTAGTCGGCGGCATAGATTATCCATGCCGAGGCATCCAGGTCAGGCACAAGTTCAGGAAAGAAAAAAAGAAAAGTGAAAAACAAAAAACTGAAAACAGGGCTTTAAAAGTCCCGGTCTCATTTCTCTGGGGGGCTTGCCCTCCGCCTCAATCTACACCACTGCCCAACACCATGCATAATATCTCTTAATCCCCCTCCACCACACACACACACACACACACACACACACACACACACACATGCACACCATTTCCCTTCTCCCTGAATTGGTGTCATCTTCATGTTTTTCATTTAATAAGTTTATTTCACGCTGACCAGTGGCACTAAGGCTACCTGCATGATCACTCAATGGTTTACCTCAGTGGGTTTGCTGCAGCGGACTTGCTCTTACAGCCCTTTCACCAGCGTTGACCTTTAATATCTTGACCAGGTGCTAATAGCAATGTTGTGTACCTGCCAACCACCATGCTAATGTTCATAGTTTAAATCTGCATGAATTACAAGATGGATGAGAATACTTCACCCCACTGCTGTAAGGCATTGAATTAAATCATCTATTTTTTGTTGCAAGGCTGCAATAAAGATACCCCTCCTCCTCCAAAGTAACTGGTATGCTTGAAGTTTCTACCCTTGGTCCCCACCCCCTCATGCCCATTTACCCAACCATTTTATGGTGCACTGTCTACCAGCTACCTCACTGATACCTGCCAATATGTGCCACAGTAATTAACTGTTCACCCCTTCATTACATTTCAGGTTTGACTCCTCCAGCACCACAGGTGTCAGAATCAAACCCTTTTTTAAATGAATCACAATGCCTTGACTGCCTAAAAACATATTTTTTAAATGAGTCACCGGTCCTTTCTGACTCCTCTATATCTGTGACCATGCAGTTCTGCAATACTCATATGCTAGGATGATTCATCCAGAGGATCCATTCCGCTGCTGCAAGCAATATCATGCGTTCCTGTTTTACTTTTTATGAATGACCTGTTCTGCATTTTCATTGCACACCCCTATAAAGGTATTTTTTGAAAATTATTATTTGCCCTATAACATGTGGAACAGAGAATCACCTTCACTGACACCAGGTAATGTAGTGGCAAGCATGTTAGTCTGTGCTATTTTGCTCTTTGTTTTAGAAACACAGGAGAGTGGTTCAGGGTGCTATGTGACAGGAAGAGGGCATCTGTAGTTGACGGCCAAGATATTAAGCCTCCCATGGGGTGGCCCTTCATCTCCAATGGAGAACGTTACAATCAGCTGCTTGCTGTGGGAAGTCTCTCCAATGGAGTGGCCCTTCTTTTCCAATGGAGTATGTTACAATCAGCTGCTTGCTGTGGGAAGTCTCTCCAATGGAGTGGCCCTTCATCTCCAGTGGAGTACGTTACAATCAGCTGCTTGCTGTGGGAAGTCTCTCCCATGGGGTGGCCCTTCATCTCCAGTGGAGCATGTTACAATCAGCTGCTTGCTGTGGGAAGTCCATTATGGCTTGGTGCTGAGGAGGGCCAAAAGGAAGTCTCCAAATCACTAGCTCCCCATGAACCCCAGAGCACTATCATCGGAAGTTGCTGTTTGCTCATACTTAACCTACCCCTCTAGTCCATGGGAAACAAAAGGCTTGCTTACTTGAGGGCTTCTCATGCTATCACCTCTCCCCCCACACACTACATCCTCGGTTGCCCCATAAGTCTGATACCCCTTCTTCTGTCACACACCTTCGATCTAAAGTCATGCATTTCCAAAAGATCAACATTCTTTCCAGTGTCAGAACAACTTTTCTGTGGACTTGCTCAAGTTCCAAATTTAGGTCAGATAGGAGCTGTATGGTGGCTGTTAATAATTAATAATCAAAGTCACCCTATAGGCCCATGTAAATTAACAAACTTTTTCAAGGATACCTGCCAATATGGATCACAGTACTTAACTGGTGCCCCTTCATTACATTGGAGGTTTGATTCCTGCCAGTGCTGCAGGGTGTCAGAATCAAACCCTTTTTTAAATGAATCACAATGCCTAAATTGTCTAAAAACATATTTTTACATGAGTCATCAATCCTTATTGACTCCTCTATACTGTATCTGTGACCATGCAGTTCTACAGTATGCATATCGTAGGATGACTCATCCAAGGGACCCATTCTGCTGCTGCAAGCAATGTCATACATTCCTTTTTTACTTTTTATGAATGACCTGTTTTGCATTTTCTTTGCACAACCCTACAAAGGTTTTGTTAAAGAGGTGATTAGTTTGGAAAGGAATGATATTTAGTATTATTTCTTTTAAACAGTATCTTATCAAAAAAGGAAATACGATTTTCATTGCAAATAATAATATTTCTATTCAACTATAAATGCCCCAACACTATCAAGTGTCTGGCATATTGTGCCTCAGGTGTTTTCATAACATTTAAGAGTCTTTTTAACTATTTTGATTGGTTTTTTCATGGGCAACTTTTGATGACCAAAAGCATCACATTTTTCAGATCTTCTTGATAAGGTATGTATTGCTTTTTCAGGACTGTTTCTGTTAAAAATATGGTTGAGGTACTTCCTGGACAGTGAGTTGTGAAAGGTTTTTATTGAAATTGTGGGTGCTTGGTCTTTAACTGAGCAAATGTTATCTTCTCCAGCACTTCACTGCACTGTAACCATTGAAAAGTGTGCTCTGACGCAGTATTTCCTTAGTGTCTATTTCCTCCCACCTGCCAATCACCAGAATAATGTGGAATCAGACACCTATTCTCTTACTGGGTTAAAAGGGGGAAGGAGTCGTCCTGTATGTCAAAGAGGGTGTTAATGGAAGACACTGGTACAGGGTAGGCAGGTGGAAGACAAGGAAGAGTGTCACCCTTCAACCTGGAAATGGCACACTATATTGCAAAGGTTTTGGATTTCAGCAAGGCAAACAACGCTGAACTGGGGAATGGTATCAGGATAGGCCTGGAGAAAAGGGTGACAGGAGTGGGGGTGAAAGGTCAGTGGAGACACCTAAAAGGAGCCATAGTGGAAGTGACAAACCATTGCATTAGACTGTTATCCAATGGCAAGAAAAAGAGAAAACCACTATGGTTCTCAAAAGAGGTGTCAGACAAAGTATGGATTAAAGAGGCTTGGTTTAGGAAATATAAGGAGATCCACAGGGAGGAGGACAGGGATGTATACCTCATGTGTATAAGGGAAGTGTGGAGGGAAGTAAGGGGAGCAAAGGCTGTCACTGAGGAAGAATTAGCGCAGACAGTATAGAAAGGGGACAAGACATTTTACCAGTACATCAGCAAAAGAAGGAAGCTAGGTTGGGGGAGGGGCTGTTATTGTTAGGCTCAAAGGGGAGGAAGGTGAGTGTAAGGATGGAGAAATGGATAAAGCAGAAATATTGAATAAATACTGAAGTATAGTGAAGTCATTATATAAAATCCAGTTATGGAGGTCACACCTTTGAAAGGACATTAACAGGTTGGCAATGGTACAGAGAAGGGTGACTAAAATGATACAGAGCTTGCACCACAAAAACTTCTGAGGAGAGATTAAGGGACTGCAATATGAACACACTGGAGGAGAGGCAGTAGGGAGGAGAGATGATAGAAACATTCAAGTACCTCAAGTTCATAAACAAGGTGTAGGGGTGAGACATCTTCCAATACTGGAGGAGTACAAGAAAGAGGAGGCATGACATGAAACTGGAAAGTGGAAGGTTAAGAGGGAGAGCTATTCAATGTGCCTGTGCAACTGGTTTTGTGCTTGTGTAACATAAACTTTGGCTGTTTGCCTCTCTATCTGTGGGATATACCACCCTGTAGGGGTACAAAGGCAATAAACACTAGGGGAAGATTTCACCCCTTGAGATGCCACAGGAGTGATTCCCTTGGCTAAAGGTACCTTAGGAAGAAACCCCAAAAGAGTGTCAAGTAAAATATACAAGGTAGTGAACATATATCTGGGTCGAGGACCTGTACGTAGGTTGGTTGGTAGTATGGGTTCAGTTGGTAGCATGAGTCAGTGAAGACTTGTACGTAAGTTGGTTGGTAATGGGGTCAACTAGTAGCATAGGTCAGTTGGTTGTATTGTTTGAGTAAAGTAGGCAGGAAATGACAGGTGAATAGTGACCCACTCAGAGATCTGACTGTATGGCATAGAGGCTTGGCTTCCTAAGAAGAGAGAGAGAACAGCCAAAGGGGGAGACAGGATGATTATGGGAAATCCACCTGACTCCATCCAACAGCAGAAACCTACCTGTGGGAAACCTACCTAAGTGACCTAGGGACTACAATGATGCCTATCTTGTATTATGACCATTGGCATGGAGGACAGGAAAAAAACCCTTTGAGGAGGAAATCTCTGGGATCCAAGGGCTAGGTCATCTTCCCTCCAGGCTTTGGGACAGTTTTGGGTAGTGATGGCTCTGCTACTGCAATTTAGTAAACCAATCCAAGGGAATTGCAATTTCAGGGAACACTCACACTCTGTACCTCTAACGGAAATGTTGTGGAGGGATGCGAGAGTGCACTGTGCAACAAGAGTCAACCAAGGCAGGAGGAGGGGAGTAACAACAGCTGAGGCACTCAGCCAGCCAACTGATCTATGAACAAGCCAGGTGAACCAGAGGTGGTCATAGGGGAGAATAGCATGAAAAGGTGCCTCTGAACCTGATCGGTCAGCTAAAGGGGCCCTTTCCATGAGATCCCCACCACTTCACCGCTGAAGTCTTAAATGCTACATCAAGAGGTGCTATCGGTACGGTTGATTAATGAAGGTCCACCCAGAGCAAGGACCTTCCTAACTGTGGGTCAGGTGAGAAGGATCATGCCCCAGGCTTTGCATGCTCAAGATGTGGACTTCAGGGTACAGAGAAAGAGAGAGACCACCAGCCACAGGAATAGCCCTGAGTCCTGGAATAATGGATATGGTTGGTATGTCTCCAAAATGTGGAAAAGTGAGTTGTAACGAGCATGAGACCTGCATATGGTAAGGAGCATAGGACCCATACGTGGGTCATAATGAATGAAAGCAGACATGGGGGAGACCTGTACATAGGTTAAACTGAGCATTGCGGACCCTCTCATGGGTCTTGACTGGAAAAAGACCTGTACGTAGATCAGGCTGAGCAATATGGTCCCTCTCATGGGTCTAGTTAAGGCAGTTGTCAACCACAGGAATGCATGCCAACTAAGTTCATTAGAAAGCCAAATCAGGAGTGAACTGGATAGTATATTATGAGTAAGAAAGTGGTGAGGCCGGGCAAAGCCCGGGGCCGACAATTGGAGAGGAGGAGGCTGTAAAGCTGGTTAGGTAGGAGTAGTCTACAAAGCCATTACAATAGGAGCTGTGGTTCAAAGCAAGTAAACATGATATGCTGCCAGACTTGGAAGGGGATGAGCATTGCTGGTAATGCAGGAACAGGAAGGCTGGGATGACTAAGTAAACTAGGTGCATAATATTAGGGAAGGGATGGTAGAAGACTGGGTAGAACCAGAAGCCCTAAGGTAGAGAGTTGCCTGGAATTGCTGGTTGCGTAGTGCCATAAAGGATATGCGAAGCAGCAGGAGGAGGCCAGGAGAGCCAGGAGCTTATACGATACACTGCAAATAGGAAGCTGCTCCTGCTGCCTGGGACCACGAGGCCCACTGTGACTCCTCAGTCCCCCGCCATAGGAAAAACAAAAGAGCCACAAACATGACGCTGCGACACCAAGCAGCTAAATGAATAGGTTAAATATGTACCAGCAATGAAAGCAGGATTAGGTTATCATCAGAAGCAGATTGCTGTGTGTTTGGTAAAAGTGAGGTTTGATAGAAGTGGGAGCACAATGAGACCAACAGCAACTGTAATACTAGTAGGGTAGGGATCCCCAAAACAGGCACCATTACAGGCTAGGTCCTAATGAAGGACAAGCCATATGAAAGCAAGCTGAGAGAGCAATGGAAACAGGAGAAGCAAATTTATGACTGAGGGATTCAAAACTGTTAGATTCAGAAATGAATTCCTAAGAGGTTTACAGCTGGAGCTGAGACCAGACAGTCAGAGCAATAGCTAAATATATTAGAAACCAGTGCAGAGTTGGGCTAGGCTGAGCAAACACAGGATATGGTGAGCAAAGCACACTGAACTCCAACACTGAGTGACATGAGCTAGCACGAGCGGAGCAAGAGCAGAGCTGGAGAACACAGAGCAGCAAGGAGCGGCAGGGTGAAGCCTGGACCAGGTGCAAAGGGTTAGGTTAGGCTGAAAGCACTGGAGATAGCAGACAGGAAAACAGCAGTGGAGATTGAACCACACACTAAAAATGCAAGTGACTGAGGGCTGGGAAAATCTGGTGAGGAAATACAGCCTGAGAGCACAGGCACGGGTAGCTGAAGGTAAGGAAACAACACAAAGCACAATTATACAATGGGCTAAATACAAACACGGGAATCCTGCACTCTGATTCGTTGGCTGACACCTTTCAAATTCTCCAGTATACTCACTGGAAAAGGTGCCAGCCACCAGTCAGCCACATCAAGAACTGGCCCCGAAATCACTCCAAACATCAGAAACGCAAGGCTGACAAACACTGCGACTGACAGAGAGAGACTCTGTCACAGTACCCACCCACAGTGAGAAACTACTCCAATAGTGCTCCCCCTTCAGCCCAGTAGCCCCAATTAACCTGACCACACACACAAAAACTACCCCTTCTTCTATTTTTTTATTCCCACTTAAAATTCTTTTTTAAGAGCACCCCTCTTACCGGAACTCTGTCCTCTTCCTCCGTCTCCCTAACACTTCCACTCATAGTCCCAAAGCACCAAACCCTACAGCTAGATACACCACCACCGGAGGTGCCACAATTCACAACTGTGACAGCTAGCCATGGGCCCCATGAGGCCTCTCAAATTTTCAGATGCAGAAGACGCATAAAAAAACACACCTCCTTTTCGATCCCGCTCCACAATGTCTTCTACAAATGACATCGCCAAATTAAACAGTTCCATCTGCAGTGGCAGGCTAAACCAGGGGACTTCGAAAGTGGAAACTGTCACATACTACAAACTGAGCAACAAGGAACTATTTTTTTCTCACATACCAAATAACAAAAATAATTTAAAAAGTAGAAAAAAATGTATTTTAGTGTTTTTAACACTCACAAAAATGGACATTGTATAATAGCAATATACCCCCTTCAGGGTATGAGTATATAGGTGGATTTACCACTTCTGGTGTGGTTAAGCCACTGGGCTGTGCTTCGTGACTGAGCCACACCAGGCGTGGTAAATCCACACATATACCCACTCCCTGTCACGGTATACTGCTTAAATAAACAATGTAAACACAGGTGGTAGAAATTAGAAAGCTCAAAAGAAACAAACAATGGAAAACACAAGAAAAGGAGCAGGTAGGAAACACAGTAGCTAGAGGCAGGTAATATGGACCAAAAGCAGGAGAACACAAAACCAAGTCCAACACAAACAAACAGACCATCTTCAAAGCACAGCTATGAGAGGCAAAACCTAAATGAGCCTCAGGAGAGAAGACAGAGTCTCCAGCTGCAAGGAAAAATGCTTATGTGTGGAGTGAGGAGAACAGCCCTTAAATAGGCCAAAAGGGGTGTGTGGCCAGTTGCACTGCCCCCGAACTACAGGCTATAACCTTCCAATAAAAGGCGTAACAAGTAATAATTTTAATTGTTATGTTAATGGATTATGGTAATAACTTTTTTTAAAGTGTTAAACCTTGTTCAGCTTATGATTAAGCTATACATGTATGTTACTTAAAGATTAGCAAAAGGCTGTTAGAATGTGCACAATCAGAAATCTGCATTTCTCAGAGCCTTTCTATAATATTGTTTTATAAATTTCTCATCAATAGATATTGAAATGGCATCCGGAAAGAAATAATCGTACTTTTGGTCAGAGGAGGAGACAACAGTACTTATCAGTTTTTTGAAAGAGTTGGACATTGTGAGGTAATTAGAGGGCAGAAAGGCTCGCAATAGTGACATATACAAGAACGTTGTTGAAAAAATGTAGACATTGGGATTTATAAGAACTATCAACCAAGTCAAACATAAATGGAAATTCCTAAAAACATTATTTTTTAAGGACAAGAAAAACAGTGGTCAGAGTGGAGCTTCAAGGTCCAGTTTTACTTTCTATTTAGAGATGGATGAGTTGCTAGGGTACAGTCCATCTTCTATGATGGCATCAAATAACCTTGATGTGGGTTTTCCTAACAGCTGCCAAGACAGCAGCACTGCATCAGAAGTCAATCATATGTTTACAGAGTCATCCACAGGTTAGTTCAGAGGGTAACGCAGCTGTATAGCACTATTCAATTATATTGTATGGTGGAATGCTATTATGCATGGGATTCCGTGCTTGGAATATGCTTGTTCTGCTGCAGTGGTGACATCATTATGTTGCTCTGCAGCAGTATTGATGTCACTACTACAGCAGAATAACTTGGAATGCTTCCACACAGTTTTCCTCTATCCAGCTAAGATCTTTTTTTTTATGTTGATTGCGCGCATGCGCAAGAAACATGTTGCAGCAGTTTTCTCCACAAGCAGGTTGTGGAGGCATGGCACTGTAGTGGCCAATGCCCCCACAGCCTGCAAAGACTTGTCCCACTTCCCCCAATGCCATGGCACACTGCTGCTGACACTAGTTCACCTTCTAAAAGTAGCCGCTGCAATCAGGGGCCGCCTCGTCATTGCAGTGTCAGCCATCTGCTGCAATGAGGGAGTGACCCGTCATTGTAGGGCAGAATGTAAAAACCCTGATATTGTTTGTGAAAATGGCGGCGGCTTGCTGACATGTTCACAAACAATATAACCCCCCCCACCACCATGTTTAGTTGCAGACAGGGGCCCCAATCCCTGTCGGCTTCACTGGCCGAATGTTGATTGTGCCAACGGGGGAGCCCACTCCCTGTCAGCATTATGTTAAACCCCCACCCACTGATATTGTGTGCCAACAGGGTTCCCAATCCCTATCAGCATAATGTGAACCCCCCTTTACTTGTGTGCCAATGAGGGGTGCCAATCCCCGTCGGCTAATGGCCCCCAAAAAGCAGTGACGGGTGGCATGCTGGGAGCCCACCCCAAGCGTGTTTAATCCCCTGTGAAGAAAAAACTGTCCCTGATGGTTGTTTTGTTGTTTTGAAACCTGTGAAATAAAGAACTGTCCTCGCGGTCTCCTAACCCCCTCCCACCATCCACCCACCCACTGCACCTGCTGCCTTCACACCCCCCACCCTATACTTACCTTCGGTCTGGCGCGATGATCTTCTGTGGACCGGGAACATGTCTGCACTCTTCAACACTGACTGCGAACTGAGGAAATGCCGGTAAGCTGTATAATAGTAGAAACAGGTTTTTTTCAACTTTAATGAATATCTCAGTCATTTTTTGGAATTTTGGCACCAAATTTTCAACATGGGGTTTTTGGGAACCCTCCTCATAAATTCTCGAACTGTCATGGCATTACTCGGCCCCGATAGGTGATTTCGCAGTCACTGTGCAAAATCACCTTTCAGTGCCTAGTAATGAAATGACAGTGCCAGTGTTTATGAGGTGGGCTCTCAAAGTCTATATTACAAATTTGGTGAAAAATCAAAGCAGCTATTTCTGACGTCGTTGCGCCAGTTGCTATGCTCGTAAATGTATGTATTTGCAATATTTTCATGCCAGATTTTCAACACTGAATTTTTTAACATCTCCTTGTGAACAGTACAGCTGTCATTGTTCACATCCTGGCAGAAATGTGTTTTCGCACTTCCGGCGCAGAATAGTGTGGTCGCTGTGGGAAATCAGTGTTCGGAACAGATTAAGAAAATGACAGTGGCACTGTTAATGAGTAGAGGTCCTAAAATGCCTATGTTGAAAATTTAGTAACGATACTCCATAAAATGACAATATTACGAGCATGCATTACGCAGTTTCGCCACGCTTTTAAGTTCACAATTTATAATATTTTCACTCCAGATTTTCAACATTGCCATTTCCACCTACTTATGAACAGTACAACTGTCATTTGTCCCATCCTGGCTGAAATGTGTTTTGCTCTTGAGCAGAACAGAGCGGTCGCTGTGGGAAATCACTGTCCAGGACAGATTAAGAAAATGAGAGTGATACTGTTCATGAGCAGAGGTCCTAAAATGCCTATGTTGACAATTTGGTGATGATAGCCCATCAAATGACTGTGTTACAAGTGTGCATTGCACACTTTCCACGCACCCTTGTAACTCTGCAAATTTTTAATATTGTCACACCAGATTTTCAAATTTGGTGAAAAAAAATCCCCAAAATTACTGTTTTACGAGCGTGCTTTGCACAGTTGCTACACTGACATTTTTTCATACCTCCTTATGAGTAGTACAGCTGTCGTTTTTCACATCCTGACCGAAATGTGTTTTCACAGTTCCGTTACAGAATAACGCAGTCACTGTGGGAAATCACTGTTCTAGACATATTAAGAAAATGACAGTGGCACTGTTCATGAGCAGAGGTCCTAAAATGCCTATGTTGAAAATTTGGTAACGAAACTCCATAACATGACTGTGTTACAAGCGTGCGTTGAACTGTTTCCATGCACCCTTGTAACTTCACAATTTTGTGATATTTTCATGACACATTTTCAACAGTGGCATTTTTACACAACTCCTTATGAACAGTACAGCTGCCATTTTTCACATCCTGGCTAAAATATGTTTTTGCACTCCCGCCGGAGAATAGCACGGTCGCTGTGGGAAATCACTGTTTGGGACAGATTAAGATCAAACAACTGAGAGGGGGGAATGAGCGAGCTCAACTGAGCTCTGTCGGGACTGCTGTAGATTTGTTTGTGGGCAGAGAAAGTCCCCAACGCAAGAACCCAGTACAAAAGAGCAGCCTGCAGCACTGGGAGAAACAGAACGAGAGAGCAAGTGATGGAGGGGGGAGAGCGAACTCACCGGAGCGCTGTCAGGACTGCTGCAGATTTCTTTGTGGGTGCCAATGCAGGCAGGGGCCCAGTACAAAAGGCCAGCCTGCAGCGGTGGGAGAAACAGTACAAGCGAGTGAGACAGGGGGGCTGAGTGAGCTCAACAGAGCTCTATCAGGACTGCTGTGGATTTTTTTATGGGCAGAAAAAGGTGCCAATATAGGCAGGAGCCCCATACAAAAGGGCCGCTTGCAGCGCCAGGACAAACAGAATGAGCGTGTGAGAGAGGGAGACTGAGCAACCTCAATGGAGCTCTGTCAGGACAGCTGTGGATTTCTTTGCGGACAGACAAAGGTGCCAACTCAGCCAGGAGCCCCATACACGAGCACAGCCTGCAGCACCAAGAGAAACAGAACAACTGAGTGACAGAGCGGTAGTGAGCGAGCTCAATGGAGCTCTGTTGTGATAGCTGTGAATTTCTTTGTGGGCAGAAAATGCAGCAATGCAGGCAGGAGCCCAGTACAAAAGGCCAGCTTGCAGCACCGGCCGAAATGGAATGAGTGAGTGAGAGAGCTCAATGGAGCTGTGTTGGGACTGCTTCAGATTTCTTTCTGGCCAGAACAAGCCGCCAATGCAGGCAGCAGCCCAGTACAAAAAGGGCAGCCTCCAGCGGCAGGAGACACAGAACAAGTGAGTGAGGGAGGGGGAGTGAGTGAGCTCAACAGAGCTCTGTTGGGACTGCTGCAGATTTGTTTGTGGACAGAAAAAGCCAGCAGTGCACGCAGGGACCCAGTACAAATGGGCAGCCTGCAGTGGCGGGGAAACCAGAATGAGCGAGTGAGAGAGGGGGAGTGAGCTAGCTCAACAGAGCTCTATTATAACTGCTGCAAATTTGTTTGTGAGCAGAAGAAGGCAGCAACGCAGGCAGGAGCCCAATAGAAAAGGGCAGCCTGCAGCGCCGGCAGAAATGGAATGAGCAATAGAGAGAACGGAGTGAGTGAGCTCAACGGAGCTTTGTTGGGACTGCTGCAGATTTCTTTGTGGCCAGACAAAGGCCAACAGAGGCAGGAGCCCAGTACAAAGGGCAGCCTGCAGCACCAGGAGAAACAGAATTGAGGTGACACAGGGGGTGACAGCCTCACTTTGAACTCTGTTAAGGACAGCTGTGGTTCTTTGTGGGCAGAAAAAAGGTACCAATGCAGGCAGGGCCCAGTACAAAGGCAGCCTGGTGCCGGGAGAAACACAATGAGTGAGTGAGGGGGAGTGAGCAAGCTCAGTGGAGCTCTGTTGTGACTGCTGTGGATTTCTTTGTTGGCAGAAAAAGGCGGCAACACAGGCAGAAGCCCAGTACAAAAGGCCAGCCTGCAGTACCAGCAGAAGCGGAATGAGTGAGTGAGAGAGGGGGAGTCAGCAGGCTCAACAGACTTGTGTCGGGACTGCTGCAGATTTCTTTGTGGGCAGAAAAAGCCACCAACAGAGACAGGAGCCCAGTACAAAAGGGCAGCCTGCAGTGCCAGGAGAAACAGAATGAGCGAGTGAGAGAGGGGGAGTGAACCACCTCAACGGAGCTCTGTCGGGACAGCTGCAGATTTCTTAGTGGCAGAACAAGTTACCAATGCAAGCAGGAGCCCTGTACAAAAGAGCAGCCTGCAGCACCGGAAGAAACACACTGAGCGACTGATAGAGGGCCAGTGAGCATGCTCAACAGACCAGCGCAATCAACATTCGGCATTGACAAATGCTTGATTTTACTTGAATGTGCAGAAACATCTGCAGCACACAGTGTCAGTAATTTGAGGCTGCCTCCAACCTTCAAGTACCCCCCCATCCATTCATTCCATTTCACTGAAATTAATTTAAGTGTCTGAAATGGGCACGGATACCCATACACTATAAAACATAATGTAAGGGCAGCCATACATATCCAAGTCTGTATCTCCATCTTTAAGTTTTGTATTGCAACAAGTGAACCTTTTGAGCTTTGCTGGTTCATGATTGCCTTAAAGGGGAACTCTCACCAGTGTGACGGCTCTCCTGTCGAGATGGGCGGGGTATTTCTGCTGTTATGTTGGTTACATGTCATTACAGTGCATCAATAACAGCGAACATCAAAATAGCGAATGCATTTAAAGCAAATGCCAATTATAGCGCATCACAAAACAGCTAACCCGTAGCTTACACTTGCAATTGAAAGTTGTAATGCAAGACTGTGCAAATAATCGTACCTGCTGATTGGTACAAAGGGCAACCTCCTAGCAACAGCATCGCTTGCTCCAGCCACACTCTGTAGAATAACCTGGGCTGTTGATTAACACTCGTACAGGCCCTTTCCCGCATATCACTCACCGCCCTCCGAGCCACCACATCAGACGTATCAGCAACGTGATTGTGTGATTTACCAACTATCACTACACTATCCACAACTGTATGGATCCGTGCAAAGACACAAATACCACTGGTAATCGGTGCACCTCCAATATACCTTCTTTCCAACTTTCTTATCCCATCTGAAGATGTATTCTCCATAGAGGGCAAGTGGCATTCCCTTCTGACTCATAAGAAACTCTACCACCATCTTCTCGCAAGAACAGGTGAGCATCACACACATCCACATTTATTTTCAACACAACAGGTGTTGTTAATTATAGCTGTGCACCCCCAGTCCCCTATGTTTAGATTACTACTCCACACCACACAGTTATGGTGGGGGTATCAGTAAACACCAATCGCTCATATGTGCATTCGCTCTTATGTGTACTCGCTATTGTGTGCTGGTTGCTATTAAGTGCTGATCACTATATTGTGCATCGCTGTAGTTGATTCACTTCCAATTGTTTCAAAATTATATACTCGCTGTTATGATGTGATCCATTATGTTGCCAGGAGTCAGGGTCATGTTGACGGAAGCACTGTAGTCATGGTGGAATGCTAGTGTTGAATCTGCCACATTGACAGTTGGGAGTCCAGACAGCTGTGGAGGGAGAACAGCGTGGGGCGGTATGTGTAAGGGGGTATTGATGCTACTATGCTAGTCTGCTGAGATAACATTTGGAGTACAATGTGCAATTCTATGCACCATGTCTCTGTAAGGACATAGATAAAGCAGAGGAAGTCCAAAGAAGGACAAGTTCTATGTTGCAGGGCCTGCAGCAAAGGACATACAATGATAGGTTGGAGGCACACAATATGTATACCCCAGAGGATAGGACAGACACTGGTGACATGATAAAGACCTTCAAGTTCCTAAAGGGAATAAACAAGTTTAGCAAGGGTCTCATCTTTCAAGAAAGGAGTTTTCTCACAACCGGAGGGCATGGTATGAGGTTGATAGGGTGTAGGCCAAGTGGCAACATGATAAAGTAATTCTTCATGGCACGGTGGTGCGGAGGGCTGAGGCATTCTGTCTTACCTCATGCCACACCAGTAACCCGGGTTCCAGAATGACCTCTGGTCATTGAGGAGCCAGCATGGGGTAGGGAGACAGAGCAGAATTGAGCAGCCTAATGGCCGCTGTCCCATCTCGGGGAGCTTGTCACCCCCCCATAGTCCCGCTGCCACCGGGTGGTGGTCCGCTGGTGGTCCAGGCAGGAGGGGGTGGCATTTAGGGTAGGCAACTCAAAGCACGGGACTGTGTGTGCCTCTACACTCGTACATGAGTGCCCGAAACTGGGGAGCAGATGAAAAACCGGGAATAAAAGAAGGAAAGTAATTCTTCTCAGAAACAGTGATGGAGGACTGGAACAGCAACCAAGCACAGGTGGTGGGTCCAAATACAGTGGGGGAGATGAAGTCTGCATGGGATAGGCAGTGCGGAACCCTATCAGTACAGAAGTGGACATACTTCTTGAGGGGAATTGTAAGGTAAAAAGTTGCTAACTTCACCCATTTGCAAGGGAATTTAGCCTCCTAATAGTCCAGCTATAAGGTCTCCCAAGAACAGAAGAGACAGAGGCACTGTAATCACTGAGTCTGGTAAGATTTTATTTGTGGTACAGAACTACACTCTCCTCGTGTAGCTTCCTGGAGTACTTTTCAGCTCTTAGGCTATGTGTCTAAGCACTTCTCCACTCTTAGGCTACGTGTCTAAGCACTTCTCCACTCTTAGGCTACGTGTCTAAGCACTTCTCCACTCCTAGGCTACATGTCTAAGCACTTCTCCACTCTTAGGCTACGTGTCTTAGCAATCCATGACTATGGCATCTCCTGCGTGCACATTAGACTTCACGACTCTATTAATTGTATATATCGTATATTACAATCCTCTCTTTGATACCTGAGTAACTCAGGGATCACAACAATCATTAGTTATCAGTAAGAGTTATAACATTGTGAAAATATTGTTGAATACGCTTATTTATGCAATGGGGTGGACATATATTCAGTGTGATAAATGTGTTTATCTGAGTCACTGTATGTATAAATAAATTTATACATACAGTGACAGACTACTTTCTAAAGCCCCAACCTACTACATGACATCCCATTTATCCACACAGTTTGCACGTTCCCCCCAGCTGCCACCACTATTTCCACCTACTTTAACTTTTACTCTCAGACACAGTAGCTCCTGCACAAATGTTGCCCTTTCCCACAGTAGGCAACCCACTTCATATATAATTTTATTTTTACTCTCCTCAGCATCACTCTGAATCTCCACTCACACATTGTCAAAGCAGAAAATGTACACTTCTCGTTGTCCTTGCTTCACTGCAGCTGGTCCCGCTCACACGCTCCCGCAATAAAGTTTCCCCTTCACCTGCACTGTAACTCTTGCTCACTCCCCCACTACACAGATAAACTCTCCCCACTTTCACAAAAAAAAAAAATACAAATAACCACAGCCACCTCACTCTCTCACTTTTCACTCCACAGAAGTCTCAACTTACTGCTGTCAACTTCCCTGTACTGCCGCTCGCTAACAGTCTCTCCTGGTCCCACTTGCCAGCCACAAGTGCTTCTATTTGAAAAAACAAAACAAAAAACAAACATGCTTCGATCCTCTGTTTCAATTCTTGCGAGATACCAAAAAAACAAAAAAGCCGACAAAAGCAATTCCTCTCACGCTCGCACATAAGCTATCCGCCCCATCCACTCGCTAAACTCGGGCCCCATATTCTCTTAATTTTTTTCAGTCACCCAATACATCAACCAATGAGCTGTTACATTCTAGACATCAATTCACCATGTGCATAACAACGGCTATAACAACAGTACATATTACGAGCGGAGCAACTTCTTAAGAATAAAGAAACCCCTAAACTCACACAAAATACATAAAAACCCACACTTTAAAACAAAAATAAATTCCCACACATCCTCTATCCCTATTGCATAAATGAAATATGTGGGGGCCGGCTATGTGATATATCATTTATCTGTTATAGAGACATACTAACATACTAAAATGTCAGCAGAATAGGCCTAGCTGTCTTTCGTGTCTGCTCGTTTGGTCAGCCCCCACCCTGGGAGCTGACCTTGCTGCTCCCCTCTCCCTCTCTGGCTTCTGCCTTCCCAGTCCCAGATATTCTCACTGCACTGGTTTTTGCTTCCAGAACCCTTCCCCTGTACCTGTCTCACCCATCTTGAACCCCTCCACTGTTTCTGCCTCCACCAGCCCCCTGGGCAGCGTATTCCATGGCTCCACCACCTCTCCAGTGAAGTAGCACCTCTTCCTTTCCCCTGATCTCCCCTCCAGCTTCCACCACTTCCCTCTAGTTGCCCCCTTCCTTTGGACCACCCGACAGTCCTCCCCTATTTACCCCTTCATGTATCCGAAGACCTCTATCATGTCCCCAGTCCCTTCTCTTCCAATGTGTACATATTTAGCTCTTCAAGCCTCTCCCCATAGGTCCTATCCCCCAAGCCCCAAATCATTTAGGCTCCCCTCCTCTGAACCCTCTCCAGGAGTTCAATATCCCTCTTTAAATGTGGCCTCCAAAACTGCACTCAGTACTCGAGATGCGGCCTCATCAAGCAGCTATACAGTGGGAGTATAACTTCCCTCCTTCTGGAGGTGAGCCCCCTAGCGATGTATCAGAGCATCCTGTTGGCCTTTGCTGCTGCTTTCCTACAAGTCTCCGAGTTGTTCATCTTGACATCCACCACCACCCCCAGGTCCCTCTCAGCCATTGAGACTTGTAGCATTCCCCCCCCCCCAGGGTGTACACTTGGCCCGGGTTTCTGGCTCCCAGGTGCAGTACCTTGCATTTTCCTGCATTGAACCTCAGCTTCCACTTTGTAGACCACCTTTCCAGAGCCTCCAGGTCCCCCTGTGAGGACACCCTTCCCTCCTCCCATCCACCACCGTCCCCAGTTTTGAATCATCCGCAAAGAGACTCATCTCACTCCTGATACCCATCCTTATGTCAGAGACGTAGGTGTTGAATAGGAGGGGCTCAAGGACCGAACCCTGAAGGACTCCACTAATGACCCTCCTTGGGGATGAGACTATCCCTCCAACCGCGACCCTCTGGGTGTTGGTTCTGTAACTCAGTTCCTAGCCATCTGATCATCTGGTTCCCCACCCCCATTTCTCCCAGGTTATCAACAGGCTCATGAGGAACAACATCAAACACCTTGCTGAAGTCAAGAAGAAGGGCGTCCACTGGTCTGCAGTTCAAGGCACTCATCACCCAGTCATAGAACTCCACAAGGTTTGTCTGACATGATTTCCCCGGGATGAATCCATGCTGCCTATCGTCCAGGCACCCCAACTTTTCCAGGTCCCCCCCAGTCTCTCCTTGAGAATGTCCTTCATCACCTTGCCCACCACCGATGTCAGGCTGATGGGCCTGTAGTTCCCTGCCACCTCCCTTGATCCCCCCTTGTGGATAGGCACTATTTGCGCCACCTTCCAGTCCTGGGGCACCCACACTGTCCTCAGAGAGATGCTGAAGAGCTCCACCAGGGGTTTCGCCAGGACATCTGACAGTTCCTTTAGCACTCTGGGATGTAATTTATCCGGCCCTGGTGCTTTCTCCGTCTTAAGGGACCTGAGGGCTTCCCTCAGTCTCTCTATCACGATTTCCACCTCTGCTACCTCGTCCTCCTGCTTTGCCTTCCCCCCACCTGCCAGTGATGCCCCCTCCACAGACCCGCCAATCAGTAGGGTCCCCCCTCCTCAATTTCACCATCTCCTCCCATGAATGATGCATCCCCCATTTTCCTTGGTAGAAACCTGAGGCAAATACTCATTTAGTACCTCAGCCTGGTCTTGTGCCCATCCCTCGTGAGGCTACTTGAGGTCAATGACAGCTACAACAGATAAATGATATGTCACACAGCTGTCCCCTGCATATCCCTTATATACACAATATGTACATATGAAAACAGCAATTTGTATTACTACAAAAATCATAACCACAGCCAATGTAGATCTGGTCCCTAACACACCTACTGTCCAATCCCACCAAAAAATAACTGGTATCCACTGTACCTGTTGCTCAGTGGCATCAGCTGAAACTTGTTGTTTTAAAATAAACGCTTGCGTCACCTGTCTGTATCATAGAGCTTTAATAGTTATGCTTAAAAAATGCAGCACGACTATATGTGGAGTTTCAATCAGACGGTACAAGTTACTACTACTATAATCTATCCATTTGTCAGCAAGGTGAGTCTCCTAAGCAACATTACACATGGGACAAGCATGAATGGTTAAGTTCATGATATTCCAAGTACCATCATTGCAGGCCCAAATGTTCCAAGGATCTCCAGCAAGAACACACCATGATCAGTTCAATCTCTCAATCCTCTCGATGCCTATGGCCTCAGAGAATTTACAAGTTTATTCACTCCTCTGATATGGATAAGAGGGTACCTGATCTCCACATAAAAAAGTTATTTTATGCTTTAAACATTGTTTACTATCCAACATCATGGGACCACAAGGGGTTGGTAGAACCATATCTCCCTGGCAATAACAGCTGAACTAGTTGGTTGTCCATTAGGACCCCCTAATTAATTATCCTCCACCCATAAGCTCCAGAGTAAATGAGACAGGGATAGCCAGGATTAGTGGGACTACATTAAAAGCAGGCATTTTATTACTAAGAGCGAAAACTAAAGATCTAGAAGTGAGAATAGCGTCCCTTGAGGTTTGATTGACTAATTGAGATAAATTATAATTAGTGATACCCCATGGTAACATGCCAGCTTCTATCATTTGTTTTTGGTTTTTTGTGTAATCCTTTTTATTATTTTCAGTTATAGCAACACATACACAACACAGAAACATACAGATACACATATAAACAAATTCTGATACAAAATGACAAATGCACTTCCATACAATTAATTTTACATTCAGAAATTTTTCCCCAATCAGTTGATTCTTAACTCTCACTGACAATATTAAAAAAATAGGGTGGGCTAATGTCCAGAAAACTACAAGTCAGGTATCGTGTGGCTATCAATACATAACATCATTATGTGGTATAACCACAAGCGGGGAGGACACCCATCCAGTTACGTCCCATCCTTCTAGGCCAAACCCTCACAAAGGGTGACCATCTCTTGTCTATTAAGCGAGGAGAGGAAGGGCCCACTCTCTGTAGAATGCCTCCGACCAGTTCTCCAGTACTAATAATAACCTTTCTAATGCCAGATTTTGCAGTGTCAATCTGTCGCCACTGCTGGATGGTAGGTGCAGCATTATTAACCCAGTATTTTGGATATGGTACCTGGCCATTACCATGAGAACTTTAATCCAACGCGGCATTGTTTCCCACTCCTCTGTCCCATCTGCACTCAAACCAAATAACCCCTTAATAGGGTCCATCAGGATGGGGGTCCCTGCCATTAACTCTAGTTCTTTAAATATTTTTCCTCAGAAAGACCGAAGGATACAACAGTTCCAAAAACAGTGCATATATGTTTCTACCTCTCTTCTGCATCTCCCACATAATGGGGAGACAGCCAGATGGGCCCTATGCACCACAGCTGGTGGATAATATAGCCTATATAAAAACTTAAAATAGGCTTCCTTAAATTTATTACAGACCAGCAGGCCCCTATGCCCCAGCAATAGTTTTTGCCAATTTTCTTCAGAGATTTCTCTTCCTAAATCCTTACTCCATTGTTGTCTTACCTTCTGCGTATAATCCAGCCACCCTTGTTTGCCAATTTTTGCAGCCTTTCCAATAAACCCTTTAGGATCACTCTGTACCCTCAATATAGTTATTTCTATCGAGCTCCATCCCTGCCCCTCTGGCTTTTCTCTCTCCATTTTGCCTATAAATATTTTCAGTTGGAGATATCAAAACATCTGTTGCCCCTGTAGATTCAGATTCTTTTTAATATCCTCTAATGGAAGTAGCACCCCTCTACTAATCATACTACCCACACATTTCGCCCCCCCTTCCCACTCTTTAAATCCTCTATCCTCTAACCCTGGCAAAAAAGGGTTCCTTGCTATTGGCATCAGTATAGTTTCCCCTTTGAATTTATCCCCTAACAATTAGCAACCCCAGGCTCCAAGTCATTTCACCAGAGAGTTCCGACCCCCTTGAGTCCTATATGCCTGTGATCCTTTACTGTGCAAATAGGCCGATAATTGCCCTACACATACCTTTTGCTTCAGCTCTACCCAGCTTGCTACCTCTGGTTGAAACACCCAATCAGCAATATATCTCTTCTGGATAGGTAGATAATAATTTAGCAGATCTGGGAAATTAAGACCACCCTTAGCTACCTCAGCTTTGAGTCTTTGAAGCTGCATTTTCAGCTTCTGTCCCTTCCATATATACTGAGCGAATGCTTTTTCTAACCTACCAACATCCCCCCGTGTAATTCGCATAGGGAGCATCTGCATAGGATACATTATTCTGGGTAAGATGTTCATTTTTAATACATTAATCCACCCCATCCATGATATTGGCAACTGCATCCACCTTCTCAGGTCCGTTTCCATTGTTCTCATTAAAGGTGCATAGTTCAGGCCATACAAAGACCCAATCATTCTCCCCACCTTAATACCTAGGTACCTTATGCTTGTAGATTTGCACTGTATGCCCCATTGCTCATCTCCTTCTTCTGGTTTAGGGAAGCACAACATTTCTAACTTATTCAAATTTATTTTATAACCAGAGAATTCCGAGAAGCTCCCTATTAATTGCAAGAGAGACATCATGGATCCCTCCGGCTCTTTTGGAAACACCAACATGTCATCTGCATATAGTGTAACCTTGTGCTCAGTGTTGCCTGCCCCTTTAACTCCTCGGACACTCTGGCATTGCCTAATCACTGCTGCAAGTGGTTCCAACACCAATGCAAACAGCAATGGTGAAAGCGGGCAGCCCTGCTTGGTTCCTCTTTCCAACCTGAAGGGTGCCGTAGGGGCTCCATTAACCAAAACACTAGCTCTGGGGGACCGGTACATTGCCCTAATCCACCGTACGTATGGGTCACCCAGACCAAACCGGTCCAACACCTCAAAGAGGTATCCCCACTCCACCCTATCAAAGGCCTTTTCAGCATCCATTAGTATAACACAGGTCTTTTCTAGATCTTGGCCAGCCCTCCACACCACGTTAAGTAACCTACACACATTATGATATGATAACCTCCCCTTTATAAATCCGGTCTTGTCTGGGTGAACCAACAATGGCAGATATTCCTCCAGTCTCATGGCTAACACCTTGGCAAGGATTTTAAAGATCACAATTCAACAAGAAATTGTGGCCTGATGAGGCGCACATTCCAGAGGTCCTTGCCTGCCAAAGAACCAGACATATCGTTGCATCATCGTAGCATGTATCTAGCAGCCGAGGGTTCCTCCTGTCCCTCCTCTACCTGAAACACCTCCTCAGTGTCATGGCCATCTGGCCCACAGAGCCTTATAAAACTGTACAGGGTAGCCGTCTGGGCCACATGCTTTCCCATGCTGGAAGCTTCCCAATAGCCTTCAATATTTCTCCTTTGTTGGGTTGACTTAACCGTTTCCTTTGTGGGCTTCTGTGAGGGTAAGTAGCTCCACCTTATTCAAAAAATCCTGCATCCTCTGTCCACCCCCTATCCCTTCCACTTTATACAGATGAGCATAAAACTCTCGAAAACATGCCCTCATCTGCTTTGTCCCTCTTTGCAACTTTCCTTCCTTATCCTTAATCCCGGTTAACCTCACAGGGCACTTCCCCCCCCTTCATTAACCTGACCAAAAGTGGGCCTGGTTTATTGGCCCATTCAAACACCTGTCTCTTACAGTAAAACCAGGAAACTCAGGCCTCCCTCTTAGCAGAGAATTTAGTGCCTGTCTTGTAACCATCAAAAGAAACGTTCCACCTGTCCCTTCTCTCCTCTTGCTACTCGCTTTTCTAACTCCTTTAATTGCTTTTCCAACCCTTGTCACTTATCTCTTTTCTCCTTTTTAATTTTGGTCATGAATGCTATTCTAGAGCCTCTAAGGAAGGCTTTACCAGCATCGCAGTAGACTGCTTACGGGACCACTGAACCCCCATTGGTCTCTTTATATAATTTCCACTGGTTTTCCAAATACTCTCGAAAATCTTTATTTTGAAGCATATATGAGGGAAATTTTCACTGCGGCCTCGTGTCCCTCTCCTCCTTCATTTTAAACCTTCCCACTACCATAGCATGATCAGATATATGAATAGGACCATGCAAGACATCTAATACTCTATCATGCCACGCTCTGGGTATCAAGATGTAATCTATCCTTGTCCATGTCCTGTGAGGACTGGAATAGAATGTATATTCTCTAGCCCGTGGGTATACCATCCTCCAGCTGTCTATTAAATCCAACTCTGACATACTCAGCCTCCACTGGACTACTGCCTCTGGTGCTCGCCTCTTACCCTCTGAATGGTCCAGTATAGGATCCAGGGTGCTATTCAAGTCTCCTGCTATGGTTAAGCCTGGAAATTGTTCTCTAGTAATTAGATCCAGCAACCAGCAACACAGGGAAAAACTGTGGGTCATATTGAGCCGGCGAATATATATTCCCTAGTGTGATTGACTCCCCATAAAGCTTCCCTATTAAAAATATATATCTTCCCTTCCTATTATCCTTTACAATTCTCTGCACTTCCAATGGTAGATTCTTATTTATAAGGATAGTTACCCCTCTCTTGCGATATGAGTAAGAGGCCACAAAGCATCTACCCACCCAACCCCGTGTCAATTTTGCGTGCTCACTATCCAACAAATGCGTTTCCTGTAATAGAGCAATTCATGCCCCCTTTTTCCATAATGCAGTCGGAAGCATCATACGCTTAATTGGGTTTGTAATCCCCTTGACATTCCAGGAGACTATCACCACATCCTGTTTGTCAGGCATCTAGGCGTATCATATATTCCCACTTTCCACTTAACTGATTCCACCATGAGCCCCCTCCGGGTCCCCACACCCTTTGTCTCGCCACCACCTCTCCATCCACAGATTCCTTTTAGCCTTCATTTTATATGAAATGCATTTGTCAATGAACAGTAAAAACACATTTAAACAGCCCAACTATTATAACAGTAACAAGAACACCACTCCCCACCCTATCCCCCATAGTTACTCTCTTCATCCCTCCATTTTCCATCCCCCTTCCCCGACCTCCCCAGTCTTTATATTACTTTTATTATACCTACCCCATATCTAATTCCCACCCTTGACACTAATTGCAGATTAAGCATAAGTGTCTATGCCTCACCCTAACAATATATGTGCTCCGCTGCTCCGTCCACGGACAACCCCTACTTCATTAACTTACTTTATATAACCATAACACATAACGTTTATCATTTTAACATTTGACATAACGTTTGACATTTATATTGACAAATGAGCTCGTGAGAAGAAAAACAAACAGCTCCCCTTTAAGCCACCACCTTCTTGACATTCGCCGGGTGACCTCCCCGAATCATTGAGGAACACCCCCCGAGCTTCCGTGACTGTCTTACAAATTTATACCATAGCTCAAATCTCCCCTCTTTCAATCCCCACCCAGTTGAAGCTCCAGACAAGCAAGATGGCAATTTAAACCCCACAAGTGCAGCACAGCTGTGACCCCAGGGCAGCAGTTTACAACATGATGGCATACACTTGGAGTATTCCCTCCTATACCTCCCATCACCCTCTTCCTCCAAGCCCAAAAAGTACTTGCCCCCACGCCATCTTATCTGTGATCAGACATCTTCCTTGCCCTTATTAGTTCAGTTCCTCCGGCCAAGCCAGGTCACGAGGCAGCGCCATTCACAGCTTCCCGTCTGCTTCCCACCTGCCAAGTGCCACCTCGAGGTCCTCCATTCCATTCACCATTTCTCTGCCAGTCTTTACAGTGATTTTCCCATCCACCCTCCCCCATAATCCCTTGTGTCACTGGGAGCTTTGGTGGCATTAGGAGGACTCCTGTAAACTGCTAATACTGTAACTTTCCTGGAACTAACAACATAACGTTTATCAGTGCCCCCATAAGTTCCAACACATACAGCACTTATTTATTTTCTTTTGCAAGTCGGCCACGAACTGCTCTGCCTTGTTCAGTTCCCAAAAGGAGTATGTCGTTCCCTCATGCTTTATCTTCAGTACTGCAGGATACACCATGATGTTTTCAACTTTTAAATTTCTCAATTGGACCATCAGACCATTAAACACCTTTCTTTTCTGTAGCAGCCTCATCGAGCAGTCTTGAGAGATGAACAATCATGTGCCCTGAAATTCCAACGTTCCAGCTTCTCTATATGCCCGCAAGGTCGCCTCTCTGTCTTGATATGAATGATAGCGAATAATAACTTGTCATGGAGGCAGAACTCCAGGAGGCCTAGGCATCACAGCGCGATGGTCTCTCTCTAGCTTAAACTTCCCATTTTTAGGCTGCAATCCCAGAAGCTCTGGTAGGATCTTTGAGCAGAAGCCCATAATATCATCTTTCTCCGCTCCTTCTGGCAGCACCCTAAGATGCAAATTCAGCCTCCTATAGTAATTCTCTTGGTAGTCCATCGCGTCTTTTAGCTTCTCAGGCTTTTTTTGCAGGCGTGTTACTGGACTCGGTAGCTCCCCCATGTCATCCTCGAGACGGGAAATTCTCTCCTTGGCCTCAGCAATTCTATTTGTGTGTGCCACTTGTTGCTCTAGTATTTCTTGCAACTTGAGGTTGATCTTGCCCTCCAATTTAATCAATCTGGGCTCTAAAGCTGCTAGTACTTGGCCCGTCGCCTCCAGGCCTAGGGCTCCAATTTCAGCTGCCGACAGTGAGACTACTCCCGTGTTGTCTCCCTGCAGAGGAGGACAGTAAGGAGTCCTGCTTTCTTCCGGCTTTACCAGTCTGGCTTTGGCCCTTCCCTATACGGATACAAGTACTCCTCCATCCTGCTTTCAAACACAAGCTGCACTGAAAATGTTGCCAAAAAATGCCAATTTTCTTTAATTTATTTTACTTTTGATTGCCCGCTACAACAGAGCAGTGTGAGAGCACATCTATTCACCAAGCTGCTCATCAGCACCCCCCTCAGCTTCTATCATTTGTAATTCATGTTGTAGTGTATGTACAGCTTTGTTTGCCCACTGGGAGCACAGTACTTGCATAAAATTATACAATGGGATTCATGTTTCTAGAAATTTGATTGGCTATTGAGGGTCTTTACCCGTGGGTAAATCCTATGATACATGAAAAAATTGATGGGGGGGGCCCTTTAAAAATTCAATGCACTCACTGTGTTGTATTATATCTTTTTTTTTTTTATTCTTTCTTGATTCCCCTACATTTCACCCATACAATGGACTTGTTCATGGGGTATGTACAACCTCTGTAGCCTTTATTTTATCTGTAAACAATTATAGAAAATATTCAACAACTGTTACTTAATCAATAATGCTTTTAAGGTAATTTCATGAATATTAGCCAGTCCTCATACCTGAGTAGAAATGCTGCCTGTTACCACAGAATTTGGTTCTGCATACTTAAACCCTTTTCTGCTTCTTAACATACATTTTTCAAAATTTCTGTGAAAAATACATTGAAGAAGTGAAAAGACACTTTGGCAGTCAATTATTACTCACTGTTATTAAAATTTGTGCTCCTTAGTAACATAAGCACTCATCCTACCAGGCCCAATGATGTTGTTAGGTGCAAGGCTGTTTGTATTTTAAAACTTTTGAATTATATTCTGTTAAAAAGGGGCATAACGGACAATATTTTAAAACTCTTGATTAGAAGCATCTAAGGCTTATACCGCTTAAGAGACATAAACCATTTTTATGTACTTACAAAACGTATAGACAAAATTACTTTTAGCCAGTTGCACCTCTCTGCACCACAAAAGATGGCTGTTTCTGTTTATTACTGCTCTAAGAGTGCTTACTATCCTCTTGTGACTGTTTTGCTAAAAATCCCATGGTTGGACATCACAGGAGATGATGTCACAATTGCGCTACTGCGCTTGCGTGAATAGACCGATGATGCAGTCTGTAGTTGGCCCCAACCTGGGGCCATGGATTTTGGTGAAAAACAGGCACTTTGAGACTGCCACAGTGACCCCTACACCTTCAATGTATTATTCATTGCAGGCGTTAATGTTTAAACGTAAATTGCTAACTAACCAACTTAACATATGCCATTTAAAGTGATACTTTAGAAAAATAAATTACATTACTACTCATTTGTGTAAATTACAACTAACATACCAGGTAAATAAGTCATTTGAAATAAAATCCCTACATATTCTTTTTTTCCCACTGCGCTACCCACAAAGGACAAACTCGTTGAGTGAAAGTACTTCACATATTTTTTTTTGTACTGCTCTTTGTGTCAGTGACCTCAAATATTTCCCTGCTAAGTCTCTGCTATCTCTCTCTCTCTCTCTCTCTCACTGTTCATTAACGGCTGTCAGCTGCTCACTGCTCACAACATGTTCCCAACCCTGGGGTAGAGAAACTGTTAAAAAAAAAACTGAAGCCTTGCAGTGTCTCTTTCTCAATCTGTGAGCCGCCATGGGTGGCAGCACATTTTCACACTGTGTTTTCTCTCTTTTCCTCAGGGAAAAAAAACGTTTTTTAAAAAAAAAGTCTTGAGTCTCTCTCTCTCTCTGTCTCTCTCTCTCTCTCTCTCCCTTCTGAGAACTGCAACAGATGGCAGTTCAGTTTCACAAGGTCCATTCTCTCTCCTCACGCTGCACTCTCTTCATTTTCCAGATTATCATCACTGTGGGCCCCCTTTCAATAATAAAACAACAAAAAGTTAAACAAATAAACTGAAATGCAGCTGCAGCAATACTGCAGCTCACTCGCTCTCCATACCCCAGCACTCTCGCTGTGTGGGAAATCTGAAGTCAGACGTACTGCACCAGACCTATAATACGCATCTCAAAACAGCCCAAACTGGGAAGAAAATTCAAATGAAACATTTTGTGTGCCTCCCCTGTGACTTACAACAGCCTAATTCATCACGGCTGTTTTTTTAATTTTTTTGTTACTGTCTAACCGAAACCGCATCAGCATGTCATTCACACCTCGCACCATCGCTGTTCAAATAAACATAAATTGTAATAGTTAGAGCAATGTGGAGAAATGCAGAAGTAGGGAATGAAGACTCATACACATCTTAATGTAGCCCAGTAGTTAAACTTTTAAAACAAGTTCAGGGAGCATATAATCACATGGTTGGAGCATACAAGAGTGGTGAGGGGCACAGGCAGCAGTTTCCTGCCAATAAGGGACTATTTTTTATGGCAGAGTAATAAAAATAATAATAATATTTAAAATAAAAGTCATTTTCTGTTTTTCCTCACTTCCCAAAAATAGACCATTGTATAATCACAATAAAACCACTCCAGGGTGTGGGTTATGCTGGGATTTACCCACACCTGGTGGATTTATCACCCGGCTGCACCTCATAATCCTCAAACCCCACCGGGCATGGGTAATCCCAGCATAACCCACACCCCGAGTGGTTTATTGTTTAACTATTAGCAACGCCTTCCACCATGGTGTAATTTAACAAGTTTGCCCTTAGTGTGGTAATCAAGTAATTATTTAATATCTCAGAGAAGGCATCCCAATCTATCTGTTCATTATTAGCAGCGGACTTAAGAGAGGCAGCCATGGGACTGGGCATGTACCACCCATACATACTCTGTTCCTCCATATATCGAATATGTCCTTTTAACACCATAGAATTTATTTTGTTGCCTACCCCTAAAAGTCCCCCTGCCCACGAGGTAAGGTTTCTTTTCCTCCTTCTAAGATACATCTCATTTTGGGCATGGTACTCCACCAGAGTATCATTATATAGCTTTTGCCATACTCTAATAGAGGATTTGTTTGTACACTTAGGAGGTAGCTTAGGGAAGAACAAGTGTAACATAACATTATACAACTCATACCTAGCAGGGTAATACACTGGTTCTGTCATCTGTTCAGTATTTATATCATCAGGAAGGGGAGGGAAGATCCCTTCTAGCCAATGATGGATCTTACATTGTATTTTAGCAAAAGCATTAGCTGTAAGGTGTGCCCCTCCATACACAATATGTAAGGTCACATATTGTAGATCCCGAGGTAAGGTGAGAAACAACAGTTGCTGGTACATAGTGACATTTATCAGTTGGCACATGATCTTGTTAATGCTGCACCTATACCTGTTCGTAACTCCTATCCCATGACAATTATTTAATTTCCTATCTTTTGCTTGGTCATCGGCAACCTTTTCTCTTATACCCTTTAGACCATGCACTTCTACAGTGACATTTCTAAAAACATTGGCAGCACACATTTTAAAGACCCCGAAAATATATCCACTGGGAATTTCCAGGAGTCATTATCATGTCCATACATGGCATAAAATGTTACTTGCAGTTGCCCTCCATGAATGTAAGTCCCTTCATCTCCTAGGACTTGCAATGGCCAATTCAGCTGTCATTTTTCATTCCTTGGATAACTGCATGACTTACAACTGCTGTTAGCCTCTAATACTGATGTGCAGGCTATGTTACTAAAGTCACCTTTTAAGAGTGTTCAGGATAGCCTTGTCACCTTTAGATTTTGTTGACAGTCCCATAGAGTCCAAGACATACACAGTAGTAAGCAGACTGTTCCGACTATGCACATTATCTTCCAGCAGGGGCTCCCATCCTGCCCTCGAAGTGGGCAATTTGTTCTCATCTTCTTCCTGCAGAGAAAGAAAAATCAAGCACAATATCAGTTGCTCTTCTCTGTAATATCTGAATTTCCTCTATACGGTTTATAACGGTCTGTATGCATCCATAGAATAATATTCCTTTTACCCTTTTGTTTGTCATGAGAAATTGTAACCACCCTTGGACCTAACTTGTCCAGGACCTGGTATGGACCAGTCCAATTTGCCTGCTGTGGTCCGTTTTGCCCAAAATATTTAACCATGACTTGATCACCAATCTGTAATTTTTGTAAGGTAATACCTCAAGCACTGAGCCCAATTGGTCTTATGACTTTTGTGCCATATTTCTAGCTGTGTCAGGCAGGACATGATTCAACTGCTCCTGTACCTGAGCTAGAAATACATCTGTTCGAATCCTATCCTTTACAGGGGTACTGAGATCGGGGTCGGAGGGATAATATACCCTCATGTCCCTTCCTGTCATCAACTAATACGGGGTGTATCCCGTACTTTTACTTTGGGTGCTTTTGATTGACAATAAAATTCCTGGAAGGTGAACTACCCAGTCTTTTCCTGCCACTAAAGCTAACTTCTTGAGTCCTTGTTTAAGTGTACAGTTCATCTGTTCTACCATGCCTGATGACTGGGGGTGATAAGGAACATATAATAGTTGCTCTGTCCCCAGCAGAGCACCCAAGGCTTTCATAATTTCTGCAGTAAAATGAGTGCCTTCATTGCTCTCTAAGGTTTTGGGGAAACCCCATCTTGAGAAAAGCTATTCCCCCAAGACCTTAGCTACCTGTCCGGCACTATCCTTTTTCACCAGAAAGGCTTCCACCCACTTTGAGAAAGTATCCACTTCTACCAATATGTAGCATATACCTTGTGGGGCTGTGGGTAATGGTCCCACAATGTCAATTTGCAAGGACCCCCATGGTCCGTCTGCCAAAGGTACCTTCCCTACCAGAGCTTTGGGATTCATTTGGGCACAAATCTGGCATGACTCTAGTGTCTGTTTAATCATTCTTCCCATCTTTGGCCACCAGTATTTCTGTGCCACTGTCTGACATGTCCTATGGATACCACAATGTCCCCCTTTCCGATGGTTTTCCATCACTATGTCTCTCCTCATGGTCTGTTGTGGAATCCATTTTACTTTTCCCTCATGTCTTTCCCATACCACTATCCCATCTACCAACTTCACATACCTTTGAACCTCCTTCCCTTCCTCCAACTGAGCCCTCCACTGCTGCAAGGTGGGATACCCTGCCTGCACCTCCTGTAAGGAGGGCACCTTCTTTAATGATGCCATCCACTTTTCATTATTCTGATCAAACTAAACTCGGACTTTGACCCCATCCAAACTTGGTTGCAGGACCATAAACTTGTTATTAACCTACAGAAGACACAGGTCTTGCTATTTGGCTCAGCAGCCAAGTTAAAAGCCGCGCCAGATTCACTACAGATCTCCATGGCTGATGGGTCACCACTGACTGTCGCAGGCTTGGTCAAGTACCTGGGGTAACCCTTGACCCACAGCTGGATATGAACCTGCACATACGAAATACATGCAAGGCCTCAAACTGCAAGCTGGGTCAGGTTTACAGAGCAAAAAGCTGCATAACTCCAGCTGCTCATCTTGCTCTAGCCAGGGGAGTCCTCCTACCCACGCTTTGCTACGGACTAATCACCTTTGCCCACGTTGCAAAAACTAGTCTAGTAAAGCGGGACTCAGCATACAACAACATATGCCGTTTTGCGCTCTCAGCCCCCTACCTCACTCACTGCTGTGAGCTTTACACCCAGCTTGAGTGGTTTCCACCGGAAACTCACTGCTCTTATGTCATGGGCAACTTCATTGACAATATTGTCAGAACTGCCACCCCTCAAAACCTTGCTGAGACCCTTGTTCTTGATACTCCCTCCTACAACCTGCGATCCAGCGGCTCCCATGCCCTTCTGGTACCTAAAACCCACACACAAATGGGTAACTGAGCCTTCGCTGCATATGCACCAGGCTTTGGAACTCTCTTCCAACTAACACTTGCTCCTCTCCCTCGCACCAGAGCTTTAAAGCCTCCCTCTGGGGTTTTCTCAAAATGGCTGCCACCTGTCTCTGCACTAGACAAACCCTCTCAGCCTGAGATGCTCCAACTAACTGAGATGCTACCTAAACATTACGACTTGGGCAGAGCCCAACTGTGCTCATACTCATCCTGTTCTCACAGCATATATAACAAGCATTTGTCAATGCCGAATGTTTGCTTGCTGGCATTGGCAGTGGTAGTGTAGAAGTTACAGAGCTGCGTAATAGGAATGGTAATGAAATAGTGAACTGAAGCCAACCCCACCACCACCCTGCAGAGAGTGACAGGCATTGGGGTGTGCCTTTGAGTCGTCAGGCATAATGGCCACGCCACTTCACCGCACCCCACCCTGCAGACACTGACAAGTGTCATGGAGTTCCTTGGGGTCTTTGGCCCTTATGCGCACCCCATTCCATTAGGAAATACGGTGAGATGGGTGTGATATAGGAGAATGGGGTGAATATTGGGGCTGAAGAGTCCAAGGCATACCTCGATGCCTCTCACTGGCTGCAGGGTGTGGAATGGTATGAGCATTACAGGCAAGAATCCCAAGTCACACCCCTGATGCCTGTCATTCTCTACAGGGTTGGGCGTTATGGTTGGAAACCCTAATACCGCAGGCATTCGTTGGTATTTTCACTCCAAATTTTCAACATGGTTTTTGTGACCCCACCTCATGAACAGGGGAATATCAGTTTGTTAGCCGAAAGCTGCTTATGCACAGCGACTACGGCATTTAGCACCACAGGTGCAAAAACATTCCGAACAGGATGTAAAAAATGACAGCTGTACTGTTCATGGGGAGGTGTAAAAAATGGCAATGTTGCAAATCTGCAGTAAAAATATTTAAAAATGGTGAAGTCACGGCGCATATAGAAACTGCAACGCACAACTCGTAATATAATTAGGTTGGGGATTTTTACAGCAGATTGTCAACTCAGGCATTTTGGTGCCTCCGATCATGAACAGTGTCACTGTGATTTTCTTTATCTGTGCCGAACAATGATTTCCCACAGCGACCACGCATCTCTGCACTGAAAGTGTGAAAACACACTTCGGCCATGTTGTGAAAAATGACAGCTGTACTGTTCATAAGGAAGTGTGGAAAAATGCCACTGGTGAAAATCTGGACTTAAAATATAACAAAGTCATGAACTTACGAGGGTGCGTGGAAACTGCGCAATGCTCACTCATAACACAGTCATTTTATGGACTTTTGTCACCAAATTTTCAATATAGCCATTTTAAGACCTCTGCTCATGAACAGTGTAACTGTGATTTTCTTAATCTGTCCCAAACATTGCTTTCACACACCAACAGCACCATTGTGCGCTACATGTGCGAAAACACATTTTGGGCGCATATGAAAAATGGCAGCTTTACTGTTCATAAGGAAGTGTAATAAAATGGCAATGTTGAAAATCTGGAGTGAAAATATTAAATTCGCAAACTTATGAGCATGCATAGGAACTGCACAACGCACGCTCGTAAAACAGTCATTTTTAGGAATTTTTTCACCAAATTTTCAACATAGCCATTTTAAGACCTCTGCTCATGAACAGTGTCACTGTGATTTTCTTAATTTGTCCCGCACATTGATTTCGCACACCGACTGCGCCATTGTGCGCTCCATGGGCGGAAACACGTTTTGGGTGAGATGTGAAAAATGACAGCTGTACTGCTCATAAGAAGGTGTGGTAAAATGGCAATGTTGAAAATCTAGAGTGAAAATATTGAAAATTCCGCTGAACTTAGAACGTGCATAGGAACTGGGCAACGCACGCTCATAAAACAGTCATTTTTAGGAATTTTTTCACCAAATTTTCAACATCACCATTCTAAGACCTCAGCTCATGGATGGTGTCACTGTGGTTTTCTTAATTTGTCCCACACATTGGTTTCGCACACCAACTGTGCCATTGTGCGCTACATGGGCGGAAACACATTTTGGATGAGATGTGAAAAATGACAGCTGTACTGCTCATAAGAAGGTGTGGTAAAATGGCAATGTTGAAAATCTGGAGTGAAAATATTGAAAATTCACAAACTTACGATGCGTAGGAACTGCGCAACGCACGTCAAAACTGTATTTTTGAATTTTTCCACCAAATTTTCAAAATAGGCTTCTTGAGAGCCCACCTTATGAACACTGGCAGTGTCGTTTCGTTAATCGGTCCCAAAATGTGATGTCACACAGTGACTGCAAAATCACCCTTCGGGCCCGAATAACGCCATGACAGTGACAGCATTCATGAGAAGGGGTCCCAAAATCCCCATGTTGAAAATTTGGTGCAAAAATTTCCAAAAATGCCTGAGATATGCAACAAAGTTGAAAAAACCCTATCTAGCCCATTATACAGCTTACCGTCAATTCCTCAGTTCGCGGTCGGCTTTGAAGAGTGCAGACGTGTTCCCGGTCCACCGAAGATCGTCGCGCCGGACTCTGGAGGTAAGTATGGGGTGAGGGGGGTGTGGGGAGGCAGGGTGAACATTGGGTGGGTGCGGGTTGTAGGGGGGCAGGAAGAGTGCGTGGGACCGTTTTGCTTTACAGGTTTTAAAAAAAAAGGCAGCGGGCGTTTGCCATGCTGGGTGGGCTCCCAGCGTGGCAGAAAGATGGCTGGGAGCGTGGAGCCGACGGGGATTGAACTTCGTCGGCCATGGATATTGTTGCATGCTGGGGTGGGCTCCCAGCGTGGTATCTTGTACTGGGGGAACAGTGAAGCTGGCCGAGAGTTGGGCACCTCGTCGGCTATACCATCAAGTTGCCATGCTGGGGTGGGCACCCAGCGTGGCATTTGGAAGGCTTTGGGGGGGAGCACAGCAAAGCATTGGCTATAGAGTGTGTGTGTGGGTGGGCAGCACGCAGTATGCATGCATGTGTGTGTGTGTGTGTGTGTGTGTGTGTGTGTAGGGGAGCTGCGCATGAGCAGGCGGTATCTTATCACTGCTCACTGAAGCATAGCTCCCCCTTTCAACTGTATGCCACTGCATTTTGGAGCTTGTCATAGACAGCTCTAGCATGCATTGGCTTACAGGGGCCGCGCCTGCCAACACACTGACTGAATTGGAAGAGGGGGTGACACACCTCCGAAATCTCGGATGATGGCACTATGTTTCTTGCACATGCATGCAAGCAAACATAAAAATGGACCATTTAGGCCCACCGACAAAACAGAGTGAGCACTATAACTGTGCACTCCTTTCTCTCGCACTGGGCCCACTCTATCCCAACTGTGACTCCTCCTTATTCTAAATGCTAGCCTTACAACTTGCTGCCTGGATCGATGAATTCACACTGCACTTCTTCCTACTGACTGCAATGTTTAATCATGTATTGTAATACCTGTTTTTGGTATTGTTGTCTTACAATGTCCCTGTGTTCTGGTCACTTTATATTAACTCTTCACTACTATTTGCCTAATGAAATCTGATGCTTGTAAAGTCCATGTTGTGCTATTTCTATGTAATGTAATCCTCCACTTGTATTTGCCTGATGTTCATGTATGTACCTTGTAATCTCCCGGGTCGCACCTGAAAATAGGCACTTAGCTGTCTAGTGTGCTGACCCGGTTAACAAAAGCAAATAAATAAATAAATAAATTCATGTTGCTCCCACAACTGATCCTGCTCTTCCTGACTCTCTATCCCCTGCCATCAAATACCTTCCACAGCTGCTCACTTTGCTAACTCATCTGCCTTTCAGTTTTGCTCGGCCTCCTCACTAGTTCCTGGTTTCTGATGAGCTTTTACTTTAACTAAGCACACCCATAGTGGGTTCTTTTTCATGAGCCCAGCATGCATCACCGTCCATCCAGTGGCTGAGCACATGCCCCTCTTATGCCAGATCGGCAGATATTCTGTGAGTGAATGGACAGCAAAATCACTGTCTGAAAAGATACACACATCCATTGAATACCACTCCATAGCCTCCCTTACGGCTTCCAACTCTGCCCTTTGTGCAGAAAATTATGATGGACACATTACTAAAATCTGTGTCTGTTGTTCTGGTGTCCAGATGGCATACCCAGTGTGGAAGTAATCATCCTGCCAGATCCAGAAACCATCTACAAACTTCATCACATCCCCCTCTTGTGGAGCCAGACGGAAAACCTCTGGGTCCAATTGTCTGTGTATTTCCCCACAATAATGGGGAAGGTCGTCATAGTATAGCATAGAGGGTAGGAGGGCATGAGCTGCCACCATAACCTTGAGGTTGCGTGACTACAGAGCCAGGGTCCAGCATGCCAGTATTTGGGAGGACACTCCTCACACATTTTGTTCTAGCGAGTACTTTAACGGAGTGTGAGGGGTCTGCAGAGTAACTTCATTAAACCCCACAATATGCTCAGTAGCCATCACAGCCCAATACACCCAGAGCAAGTGATGAGTGCAATCATCAAATGCTTGTTCAACTGGTTAGTGACCTGGAGCAGTATCCTACTGGTCTCCATACGTCCATGGTGTTGTTGGAGCAGCAACACTGACAGCGCTTTGTCAGTAGCAGTAACTTGCAAGCCAAAGGACATCAGTTTATCATGGTTTTTACAGGCTGGTGTGGCAATCAGAGCTCTGTAAAGCTACTTTGACAGGAGCTATCCCAGGTGATATCTTCGGAGTCTACTGGCCCCTTTAAAAAGGAATACAGTGGTTTAGCCTTTTCGGCAAAACCCTCGATAAAATCACAACAGAAATTCACCATGTCCAGGAATTGGTGTAAAGCAGTTTGGGTCTAAGGCACTGGTAGATGTTGAACTACCTCATTTTATTAGGGTCTGCTACCCTCCCTCTTTCTGTGATGACCACCCCCACAAAAGTGACTGAAGTGGTCATCAGTTGGGCCTTTGCTGGATTGAACTTCAGACCAGCAGACAGCAGCAATGAGAGCAGCTCAGCAAAAAGCTGAAGGTGTTGCTCCTGAGTATCAATCTGTATCAACAAATCATCAATGTACTGCACCGAGGCAGAGGGTTGTGGAACCCCTGTAAAATCTGCACCAAACATTGATGAAAGAGAGAGGGAGAAGAGTGGAACCCTTGGGGAAGACATGTAAAGGTATACTGTTATCCTCCATAGGTGAATGCAAACTTGTATTGACTGTCTGGATGCACCGGGACAGACCAGAACCCGTTGGAAACATCCAACACAGAATACCAGGCTGCGGTTGGGAAGAGATCACTTGTGAGATCCAGTAACCTGGCCACTACTGGAGTAACCAAAGGGGTGACCTTATTTAGGATCCGATAATCTACTGTAAGTCTCCAGTTTTCATTTGGTTTTGTGACCATCCAAATAGGAAAGTTAACTGGAGAACAGATCGGACGGATGACACCCTACTACACTAGAGCAGATATTGTCTCAGCAACAGCTGGCAGAGCCTCTGCCGGGAATTGATACTGCCTTTGAGGCAGTGGGTTGGGACCCACTATTTGGACCAGCATATTAGTAACCCTTGCACAATCATGTTTTGTAGTTGCCCACACCTGGGAAAACCGATGCAGGACCTCTGCCAGTCCATGATGTTTGGTAGCTAACAAATGACATATATTAAGATTTTCCACACCCTTCGTTGTCACTACGCATGCACATCTGAGACAAGTGGGCAGGCAAACTTTCATGCAGACGCCTGCCACAAAATCATGTTGCTAAGATCCACTACTAAAGCATTTAATTTTAAGCTGTCAATTCCTAACAGTGAGCCCTCATTGTTAGGGCATTGCCAACAACTAATTTTAAACAAGGCAGATTTAATTTGTACCGGGCACTGGTCAGTCTCCCTAGCCTGTATATGGATACCTGACATGCCTTGCAAGGTGATTGCCCTCCCACTTGGTAGACAAGGGAGGGGGGAGATCGGTGATACTGATGGTGGCCCCTGTGTCTATCAATAGACTGACCTGGTGGCCCCTAACCAAGCTATTGACATTAGGTCCCCCATCAGCATCTTCCTGCAGATAAGCTATCATCTGCCGGCCAGGGATAGACATCCCTATTTATTGGGGTTATGAAAGGGGTTTAAAGCGGGGTAAAATTCCATAAGACCTTTCCCAGCATTGGCTTTAGCACAGATTTGCTATGCCATACCCAGGAGACAGCAGTATACCAAGGAAGGGTCAAGGGTATCTTGAGTGTTGTTTTATTGGCCCTTCCCCGCACTTGCCTTAAAGTGTACCTTTTTATTCTTGGGAGGTTCTTTACCATGGGATCCCCCCCTCTTTTGCCCAACATTCTTTAATGAAGTGCCCTTGCTTGCCACATTTATGGCAAGTCCCTTTTACTCTTCCCTCTTTGGTAACGACTGCAGCTACCTTTTCCTTGTCTAAATCTCCTGTTCTTGTAATCCACCACCTTTGTAACACCTTAAGTTTATCTTCATAGGTGATTTCTCCATTCATCATCACTCATGCAGCAAAGGGAACTGATCCCACCACTTGCCTACCTAAAAGGTCTAAAAATTCAACATGGTTGCACTGGGGGTCCACTATTCCACTGAAAGCTGAGTAGGCACCATACAGTCGGTTGATGAAAGTGGTGGAGTGCTCATCAGATCCCATGATCACTTTGTTAATCTTTGCCCAATTTGTTTCTCCCACCCCTGATAGGAGCTGGAGGGCCAGCCATATGGCGGGGAAATCAGCCCAGCTATTATCTTCCTCTGGGCAATCCAGGTCATTGACCTCCTTTGGGAGATCATCCACTAGGTCCAGAGGAACCGCCATAGTCACCAGCTGACACACATGATGGGACAGCTTAAACATGCACTTAAGTTTCTCTAACTTGCTACAGAAAGGGACAGAGTTTGACATAGGATCTCATGGCCTCAACATGGGAGACAGCTGGGTGACCTCCAAGATTGTCAAGTTTTTCGTTCTGGTGGTGACATCCTTGGCGGGTTGATGTCCCTCCACAGCTCGCCTAGTTTTTCTACAGGTCTCAGCCACAGAGGCCATTTTAAGAATGTGGTACTGGGAATAACACTGGTAATAATGGGACTTGTTGCTAGATAGCTCTGAGTCAGAGTCCAAGTCATCTGCATGGGTACTTCTAGTGGAGACCGGGGCAGTTGACTTGACCTGGGGAGTGGGCAGCGGTTTATTGCTATCCTCCCAGACACCTTCTAAAGTCTATTGTTTCCTTGTCTCTATTTACTTGTTTTTTTACCTGACAGTTTTCTTCTCTAAGAGTGAGGCATGCATCTGCCCGTACCCTTAACTGACATGTATAAGAAGTACTTTCATTTTGTAACCTTTGTACCTCGGTCTTTGACTGGTCATTTTCCAATCTGACCTGCACAAGCTGTTCTATTTCAGCTATATACTGATGTATAGCCTGTAGTTCATTCACCAGTTGTTCTTTGGAATTCTTTTCTTTACTATTATGCTCGGCTGCTTATTTTTTAAAATATTGCAGAGGATAATTATTGGTGGAACAACAGGGTGGGTACCACCCATCACTTAAGTGCTTATCTATGTAAGCAAGCATCTTCTTCGTTATGGGAGATTCCATTGCAAGGCAATGCCAAATCAAAAACCTTCAAGGACTTTTCACCTTCCCCACCCTTTGACTGGGTGATCAGTCCAGCTCAAATGGGCCAATTACCAATTACCTATTGGGATTCTTCCTTGGGAATCCCTGTACCACCAGTACAAATATAAAGACTGTTGTACACGTACCCAGTCAGTGCCACGAGCAATGCTTCTCTTTCTGTTCCAATTATACTTTTCACTCTCAGACGGAAGAGACCAATTCCAACTTCAGTTGTACTGCCAACTTCAAAGGCTCCAAATCTGCTACAAAGCAACTTCAAGGCTCCAATTCTGCTGCAAGGCTGGCCAAAGCTTGAGCAACTGGGTAGAAACACCAAAACGTAAGGTAAAAGGTTGTTAGCTTCAACCACGTGTAAGAGAATTTAGCATCCTAATAGTCCAGCTATAGGGGCTCTCAGGAACAGAAGAGACATAGGCACTGTAATCACTGAGTCTGGAAAGATTTTATTCATGGTACAGAACTACACTCTCCTGATGTAACTTCCTGGAGTACTTTTCAGCTCCTAGGCTACATGTCTAAGCACTTCTCCACTCTTAGGCTACATGTCTAAGCACTTCTCCACTCTTAGGCTATGTGTCTAAGCACTTCTCCACTCTTAGGCTACGTGTCTAAGCACTTCTCCACTCCTAGGCTACGTGTCTGAGCACTTCTCCACTCTTAGGCTATGTGTCTTAGCAATCCATGACAATGGCATCTCCTGCATGCACATTAGACTTCACAACTCTATTAATTACATATACCTTATATTACAGGAATTCTGTGCCCTTGGGAAACATCAGACTCTGGTGCCCCATAAGCTCAATAAGCTCACTGCCATTTCATTGCATAAAGAATGCCGGGAGGCTGGGGCACCTATTGATGCTGGGGCCCTGGAGTTATCTCCTGCTCCCCCATGCTCTCAATGGCCCTGAAAGAGGAGCTCAGCCCAGTGATAGTGCAAGGTCTGTCAGCTTTGTTCACTAAATAGGGAGCAAAAAAGGGCATACTGGATGGGCCTATTGGTCCTCATCTGCTGTCAAATTCTATGTTTCTATGTACCTGTGCCACTTTGTTGCCAGAGAGGATGAACATACAGTTTTCAGCTTGTGGGAGGATGATATGAGGCAGGGTATGTCTGACAGTGATGATGGCTGGCTCACAGTTTCTCACATAGGAAGTGCAACCATCAGAAATGTATGGGCCAGTGTGGTCTGTGTAATGGTTCATCAATGTTGTGTGTGTGTGGGGAGGGGGGTTACTGCAAGTGTCTGTTAGGCATCAAGCTGGGGCATCTGAGATGAATAGAGTGGGGACGGACAGTATTAGGATGTGGAATCTGCCATGCTGTGCTTGTAGCTGTCTGGAATAACATGTTTATGTGGCTGATGCTGGGCAGGGTATGTCTGCTGTTATGTAGGCATGACTGAGGGTTATGTGGCCTGACTCACCATAGGCATGGTGAAATGTGTGTGTGGCATCCACACCACATTGCCAGTGGTGGGCTGGACAGGTGTGGAGGGGGCAGCATGGTATGGCATGTGTAAGGGTTTATCAGTGCCACATTGATGCTAGAGAGGGAGGTGTATAAGCTCCTGCTTATGGGACAGTGATATAAGAAAGGGGATCTGTCACATTCATGCAGCTTAGGTTACATTATGTCAGACAGAGATCAGTACCACCATGATGGCATGATGAAGTGTGGTTGTGACCATGGCATGCATGACATACGTGATTCTGTGACTACTGGAAAGTGCCACTGTAGCAGGCAGATTTGGCATGTCAGGTAAACCTCATGCTTCAAGAATTGTGTTACTATATAAAAGGTAGGAGCAGGTGACACAGAGTGACAATGGGTGTGCTCTGTGTTGGAGGCTTCTGTACAGGATCATGGACTGCTTCAGGACATGCAGCATGAGGGATGGCTGTGTGTGATGGTACATCACAAAGACTTACCTGGATGTGACCCTGATGTATATGTCACATTACAAAAGGTGCACTGCAGTGCTTGTCAAAATATTTTATATGGTCCTTGGTTGAAACAGTGTGACTACTGATTGTCACACTTGGACAGATAGTTCTGATCCCTGTATCATTTTTTGTAAATATAAAAAAAAAGTATGATGGACTGTGGCAGAAGGAAATGCTGGCTTGCTGAAACTGACACTTCAAACCCCCCCAGGGATAAGTTCAAAGGACAGGACATAGCTTAAACTACAGAGGTCTAAGGTGCAATTATCTTGTTAGTTTGCTTTGATCCCAGGAAATAAAATTAGCCATTCATGATGTCCTCAGGGAAATCCTTTGATCTACACTAGGTGTCATAAAGGAAAGAGCATGCCTGTGTGTTGGGTGTCTCCCAAAGATAGCCAGTAATTACATCAAAGGGTCTTTGATGTCTGGGCCAATCAGGACCCAGGCTAATTTGGAAGGTCCAAATATCATTCCATGGAAGCCCTTGAATTACATCAAAGAGACTTTTGATGTGTGTGTGAAGCAAGAACCCAAACTGGTTTTGACCAGTCAACATGAGATGAGGAAAATTTATTTTGTCATCTATTCATTTTTTTAAATAACTTAGTAGGACAGCCTGTGTTATAAAATATTTATTTTTATACACCAAGGCAGAGTTTGGTGACCTCAGAGAGAAGGCTGGCTCAGGACTGTTTTTAAACCTACTGAGCAAACCTTAGAACACACACTATCATATTACTGACTGAGAGAAGAGGAACATCAAAGCACTGAAAGATTAAGAAGTAAGGACCTTAGACAAGATTAGTCTGAGTGTTATTATTTGTAGGAAGCTGCACTTTTAAACCTGTTTGTTTTAAGGCTGTATGTGTTGGGATATTTTGTTCTATATTTTACTGTTTTCATATTTTACCTATTTTAAAGTAAAGATATATATTTTAAAACGAAAACTGCCTGGTGTGCCTTGACATTTCTTTTTATTTAAGTGAAGCTTTTGAAGGTTATAGTTGACACTGTGTATAAGCTTATTGTAATACCAAACTGGGAAATGAATAGAGTTCTCTAAGGTCTTGCATAGAGTTCCAGGGTTCATTTTGTAGACCTGGTTAGGTGCCCATAGGCAAAGATATCTGGCCCCTCGAAGACAGAATTATCTGAGCCTGATAATTGGGTACGCTAACAAGAGGTTATCAGTTTGAATCCCTCCAGAACTTAAGACTAAGGTGACTTGAGCCCACAAAACAGACAAGAAGGTTACCTGGTTCTGTTAACAGTCCACAGATCCTACGCTCAGAGGTTGGCACTTTGGGAGCAGAGGGCTGACCAGTTGAGTGAATTTGTGACAGATTAGGTTGGCAGTGGTGGAATAAAAAGTTTGGTGGTATAAGCTCCATTGTTCAGTGTGTCAGCTCGAGACTATTCAACTCACCTGGAAAAAGAAAGCAGCATTTTATTTCAAAGGAAACAAAACTATATCCCTTAGCTTACAGTCAAGTTCCTACCCATTTTATTTTTTTCTAAAGTACCAGTCAGATTAGCAGTAGTCAGGAAAAATGGCTTCCAACTACAGCAGGCACAATGTAGAACACTTAAAACAGTTGTGCGAGGACAGAGGAGTCCTGTTCAAGGTGACAGCCAAAAAGCAGAACATCATAGAGGCCCTGATGGTAGCATATACCCAGAGAGGTGAGTCACCAACCGTGACTGAAAAGGACCAAACCTTGAGTGTGGCAGGGCTAGCAGCCAGTGCTGTGTCCAGATCCGGTGCGGAGGACAGCAGGGCCACTGTCAGTGAAGGGCCACAGCAGCAGGGGATGGTCTCCAGTATACTGAATCCAGAGGTACTCAGACTGTAAATTGAGTTGCGCAGGATGGAACTGGAGGCAGAGCGAGAACAGAGGGAGGTGGACCGTGAGGCAGAGCAATAAAAGAGGGAGGCAGACCATAAGGAGCGTGAGCACCAGTAAGCTGCAGAGGAGAAGAGAGAGTGAGAATGCAGAGAGGCAGAGTGAGAACAGTGAGCTGCTGAGGAGAAGAGAGAAGAGCACTAGTGGCAACATAAACTGGAGAAGTTACGACTTCAACCAGTGGCACCAGTGCAGGTAAGTGGCTTGGAATTAACTGGGACTGCAGAACTGGGTTACAATTTGAACTCCAGATTAATAGCTGAATTTAAGGAGGGGGAGGACATGGATGCCTTTTTAAATTCTTTTGAAAAAGTTTGTATTCAGTCTAAAATTCCTAGAGAGTCCTGGTGCTTCCAGCTATCCCTGCTACTTACTGGGAAAGCTTGGGGTGCATTGGGTCAAATGAACAATGAGGACAGTGACAATTACAGCAAGTTAAAAGCTGCATTGTTAAAAAAGTTTGAATTGACTGCTGAATCATACAGAGCTAAATTCTGTAAGCTCAGAAGAAGCCCTGATATGAGCTATGAGGAGCTAGCCATGAAACAATGTCAGTTTTTAAAACATTGGTGGGAAGGAATTGAGGCAAACTCTGTTGATAAAACAGAAAATGTGATTTTATTAGAACAGTTTTATTGGGCATGCACAGCAGGGCTAAGAACCTGGAAAGAGGACTGAGATCCAAAAACAGTGCAAGAGGCTGCTGATCTCTCGGACCACTATGCCAAGAGCAGACCTGCTCTGAGAGTGAATGGGGTGAGTGTGGCAGCACAGAAAGGGAAAAGCATGCCTTCAGGGCAGCTAAAATTCTCACTGCCTCCACCGAAACCAGTTATCCCCAGATTTCAATGAAAAGATTTATCTGAAGTAAGAAAGGCATGTTGGCTGTGTAAGGAAACTGGGCATATTGCCTGACAGTACCCCAAAAAGGTGAGCCATAATACACAACTGGGTGCTAGAAAAGACGTGGGTTGTTTGTGTGTCCCTGGGAGCATGACAGTGAACATGAGGGAACACATGCACCAAGACATAGTAAATGGTGTACAGACACAGGGGTTAAGGGACACAGGGGCATTCCTGATATTGGTAAAGGGGGATCTGGTACAGCCTGGTCAGCTTATACCCAATAAATATGTAACTGTACAAGGGTTTACTGGTGAAGGGAAAGCATTGCCACTCGCTAGTGTTCTCCTGGACTGAGGTGAAACAGGGGGAACTGTGCAACAGGTGGCTATAACCAACACATTAGCAGTGGATGTGATCCTGGGTAACAATCTCCAGTAGGGGGTGGTATGTGGAGTTACCCGTAGCCAAGCGGCAAGAGAAAATAGTAGTTCCCTGAGCCCCACAGAAACCAGTGTGGAAACCGGTGAGAGGCTGTTTCCCCAGCCTGTGTCTCCAGATGGGGAGACTGATAAAAATTGGTAGAAATTTCCCTATTAGCAAGTAACCACACAGCTACAGAAGGTTACTCTGAAGAGGCAGGGGTGACCCCTTGTCAGAGGGTTGGGATTGACAGTGATCCTGATGCCCTGACGCTAGTGCTAGGGACCCTCATTTAGCCACTAAAGGGGACCTGTCCCATGCCTTGGGACTGTGTGAGGGGTTTGCAGCTGCTCAGAGGAGTGACCCTAGTTTAGAGAAGCTGAGGGCTTGGGCAGATTCGGAGGGCACACAGGGAGGTGACGGCAGACATAAGGTTTATTGGGAAAATGGACTTATGTATACACAGGCAGTACAGACAGAGGGTGTGATGCTAGGCAGGCAGCTTGTCATTCCCCAGGGATAACGTGAGCAGTTGTTCAAGGTTGCCCATGATATTCCCTTATCTGATCATCTGGGAATCATGCGCACTACACAGTGGTTAGCCCAGAATTTCTACTGGCCTAACTTCACCCAGCAGATGGAGTATTGCAGGTCTTGTCACCGGTGCCAAGAAATAGGAAGGCAGGCAAGAAACCCAAGCTGCCCTGATTCCATTGCCCATAGTGGATAAGCCATTTCAGAGGTGGAAATGGATATTGTGGGGCCTTTAAATACCTCCAGCTCCTCAGAAGAATTCATCCTGACTGTGGTGGATTATGCCACCTGGTACCCAGGGCAGTTGCCCTATCCTCTCTGAGGACAGACAAAGTGGCAGATGCCTTGCCAGGATTTTCTCCCGTGTTGGGTTTCTGCAGGAAGTAATCACCGATCGAGGGGTTCCTTCATGGTGGACCTGATGAAAAGTTTATGGGAGAAGTGTGGGGTGGTGCAGAGATGCACGACACCGTATCACCCACAAGCCAATGGACTTGTGGAATGATTCAGTGGTACCCCAAAATCAATGCTCCAAGTGTTTGCTGAACAGCATGGGAGGGACTGGAAGAAATACCTTCCTCACCTGTTGTTTGCATACAGGGAGATGCCCCATTAGAACTCTTGTATGGACGCTGGCTATGTGGGCCCCTAGACTTGATCCAGAAAGACTGAGAAGGCAAGCATGCCACCCAGGGAACTTCCCTTGTTGATTACATCCTTAGGTTTAGGGAAAGGCTGAATGAGCTTATGGGGACAGCCTAGAGCAACCTGGCAGCTGCCGAACAGAAACAAAAGGAATGGTATGACCGCAGAGCCAGAGCTCTCTCGTACATGGTGGGTCAGAAAATCATGGTCCTTATTCCGGTCCGGAAAGACAAGCTGCAAGCTGAGTGGGCAGGACCGTACAAAGTGGTTAGAAAGGTAAATGACGTGAACTACATTGTGGAGTTATCTGACCATAGACAGACCAAAAGGATGTACCATGTCAACATGATGAAGCCATATGCAAATAGGGCTGACATGATGTTCGCAGTGTGTAGTCATGGGGAGGGGATGGATGAAGGAGACCCCTTCTGGACTTGCTGGAAGACAGTAAGTGGGAGTCCTCTGTGGAGGCAGTAAAATTGTCTCCCCATCTGAACCTGGACCAGATCCAGAAAGTAAGGGAGGTTTTAGCAGACTTTGCCCCCTTGTTTAGTGCCAAGCCTGGACTAACCTCCTTAGAGACACACCATGTGGTTACAGGGATACAGATGCCCATATGGCGGACAGCATATCAGGTGTCAGAGGCTGTCCAAAAGAACATTAGGAGAGAAGTGGAGGAGATGCTGGATTTAGGGGTAATCCAGAGATCCCACAGTCCCTGGGCCTCACCCGTAGTTCTTGTACCCAAGCCGGATGGCTTGACTCATTTCTGTTTAGACTATCATGGACTGAATGCGATCGCAGTCAGACACCCACCCGATGCCCCGGACAGATGAACTCCTGGACAGGTCGGACAACCTACCTTACGACCATTGACCTGACAAAATTGTTGGCAGGTAGAGTTGATGGCCAGAGCTAGGGAGGGTTGGCCTTCATCACTCCGATAGACTTATTTGAGTTCAAAGTAATGCCTTTCAGAATGAAGAACACCCCGGCCACTTTCCGAAGGTTGGTGAACCAGGTGTTAAATGGTGCTGAGCAGTATGCCGTGGCATGCCTGGATGACATTGCCATCTTTAGTACCAGCTGGGAGGAACACCTATCCTACCTTAGGGAAGTTCTGGACAGGATACAGAGGGCTGGGCTCACTGTCAAAGCCGAGAAGTGCCAGGTGGCCATGGGAGAAGTGGCATACCTCGGGCATGTGGTAGGCCAGGGACAGCTCCATCCTAACCAAATAAAGATAGAGGTAATCCAGGCATTGCCCAGACCAGAAACTCAAAAGCAGGTCAGAAGTTTTCTCGGGACAGCAGGGTACTATAGAAAATTTGTACCTAATTATAGTGCCCTGGCTGCTCCCCTGTCTGACCTGACAAAGAAATGGATGCCCAAGAAAATTACCTGGGGCCCAGCCTGTGAGGAAGCCTTTTCCAAACTAAAGGAGGCACTGTGCAGTGCTCCTGTTTTGACAAGTCCTGACTATAATAAAACCTTTATAGTTCAGATTGACTCCTCAGACATGGGTATTGGGGCAGTACTGAGCCAGACATCCAGTGAAGGGAGAGACCACCCAATAGCCTACCTGAGTAAAAGGTTACTTCCCAGGGAGCAGTCATACTCCATGGTGGAAAAGGAGCATCTTGCCATAGTGTGGGACCTAAAGAAATTGAAGCCATACTTGTATGGGCAGCATTTTGTGGTGCAGACTGACCACAACCCCCTAGTTTGACTGAAGCAGATGGGGAAAAACAATGGCTGACTACTAAGATGGAGTCTTGCTTTACAAGGGTATGATCTAAAAATCATACATAGGGCTGGAGCAAAGAATCAGAACTCAGATGGACTGTCTGGGGTCTATGAGGAGTGAACTGATTTGGGAAGCTCATCCCATGTAGGGGATAGATCTCCCACATTCAGTCTAGGTGGGGAGGAATTGTCACACTTGGACAGCTGGTTCTGATCCCTGTATCCTTTTTTTGTAAATATAAAAAAATGTATGATGGACTGTGGCAGGAGGAAATGATGGCTTGCTGAAACTGATACTTCAAACCCCCCAGGGATAAGTTCAAAGGACAGGACATAGCTTAAACTATAGAGATCTAAGGTGCAATTATCTTGTTAGTTTGCTTTGATCCCAGGAAATAAAATTTAGCCATTCATGAAGTCCTCAGGGAAATCCTTTGATCTGCACTAGGTGTCATAAAGGAAAGAGCATGCCTGTGTTTTGGGTGTCTCTGGCAGGCAGCATATCCCACCCACACACTGCTATGGCTGCCCACGGACTATGTCATCTGCATCTGACAGCCTACAGTACTGCTTGCAGTACATTTTTTGACCAATGTGCTGTCAGCAGTACCATTCGAGGATATTGTGCTAAGGGTGTGGGGTCCACTATGCCTGGGGCATTGTAATGTATGACCGCCAGGGGTGGCTGCTACAGGTGGGGAGGGGGGTCTCTTATACCACCATGGTTGGTGTTTAGCTATGTCTGCACTGCAAGCCTTGCAGGGTGCCCAATGCATTCCACTGGGCACATCCCTGTTGTGCATATGCAAACGAGTCCATAGTGACATGCAAATGGCCCCAATGTGCCATGCATGCCTAATGGCCTCATTTGCATGCCATGGCTATGAATGGCAATTTTGGATGCAGCGTATCCTGAAATGTGCTGCCCCATTGGGTTCACAGCCTAACATGGGGGATGTGGCGCAGCCTGGGCTTGGCGCAACTGTGCTATTCACAGAGGGGAAGCACCAGGGGAATTTCTCCATGCATCTTCTGTGAATACCACTTTTTACACTTGGCACATCTTCCCTGTACCAGGGCAGCCGAGATGCGCTGAGCACATCTCCTTTATGAATCCTGCCCCTGAAGTGTGCTTTAGAGGAGGGGCATATCAATCAATCAATCAAAATCTTTATTTATCCAGGCGATCACCATTGAGCAAGCTCATTTACAAGGTGGACCTGCAGTTTGCAAGGTCAAGGGTATAGATTACAGTACAAATAAAATATACACATAAAATATACATAAAACAACAGGAGCAAGATGTATTCAACAAGATATATACAGTGTAGAAGTATAGGCAGTTAGTATATACAATAAGAAGCTTTTATAATCCTGTACATCAAGAACATTATCATAGCCTGTATAGGTGACCCTGCGATATGGAAGAGCGCACGAGTAGAAGGCAGAGGCGCTGGTGGGAAGATGCTGGGATGCTATGCAGACAGTATCGGAGACATAAGAGTAGGCGATGAGTGGGGAGGGGGGTATGTAAGGGCAGTACAGTGAGTGCTTAGTACAGGTGGGACTAGGATGAACTGAGGGAAAGGGGAGTAATCGTGGTATGGGAATACTTAGTTGAACAGAAGGGACTAAGATTGGTTATATTGAAAATGATAGCCTGACTACTAGGAGTGATGGAAACAGTTACAGAGCTCCACAAATGTTTTGGCATACAAGGTCTTGAACATAGCAAAACTAACAGGGGAGCTAAACCTCAGCGATTTCTGTATCCTATTCCAGAGTGTAGGCGAGACAAAGCTTGTGGCCAGTCTTCCAAAGTGGGTGCCAACCCTAGGTACTTTCAGGGAAACCAACGAGTGACTTCTCAAGGCATAATTCCTAGTCGGGCTTAAGGGGAGACGGTCAGCAACGTATTGTGGGAGTTTGTTGGTGATGGCTCGGAGCGTCCAAAGAGATTCATTTCTATACTGACTATGTTGAAGGGAGGGCCACCCCACAGCTGCATATAAAGAAAAGTGGTGGGTGGAAAAGGGAAGGCCAGTTATAAATTTCAGCACTCTGTGATACAATACATCCAATTTTGCAAGGTGTGAGGCAGGGCACTGGCCATATATGAAGTCAGCATAGTCAATTAAGGAGAGGAACATGGATTAGATGAGCTGTCTTTTGACGTCTATAGCCAGGAGGCGATTTATTCTGAAGAAAAGGCCAAGCCTCTGCCTCAGCTTTTTCAGCAGTTCTTCTATATGTTCCACAAAGGAGAGTTTATTGTCTAGCCAGACACCCAAATACTTGAATTTTGGTATGAATTCAAGGTTTTCACCTAGTAAGGCAGAGATAGAAGGTACAGGGCCAGCAGCTGCAAAATATGCCCTCTGGCCAGTTGGTGAGAACAGCATTGCCTTGGTTTTCTTAGCATTAAGTAGTAGTCTTTTGCTAAGGAGCTGGTGCTGCAGGATATTAAAGTCAGTTTGCAGGTCACTGTAGGCAGCTTCAGGAGATTCACGGCTTATGTAGAGCACCGTATCATCAGCAAACAGGTGAATGCTTGCTTCCTTAATGCCTGTGTCTAGGCTGTTGATATAGATAGCAAACAATAATGGCCCCAATATGGATCCCTGAGGGACACCTCTTATTATCAGTTTAAGTGGAGAACGCTCCCCTTCACCCTTGTTTTGCTGCTGCCTACCAGTGAGGTAGTCATGGAACCAACTCAAGGAGGTTGAATCCAGACCTATTGTTTTTAAGGTGGAGAGGAGCAAACTGTGGTTGATGGTGTCGAAGGCCTTACTGAGGTCCAGGAAAACAGCACAAACGCATTTTTTGTTGTCTAAGTCCCGTTGCCAGTCATTAGTTACTTTGCCAGAGCTGTAATTGTACTGTGTTTTGCTCTGAAGCCAGACTGCATAGGGTTGTCTATAAAAGATCTTAGCTGGGTATCCACAATTTTTTCCAGTAGCTTGGAGAGTATGGGGAGGAGGGAGATCAGCCTATAGTTATTTAGGTCACAGGGATCCCCAGATTTAAACAGGGGGATGACATGAGCAATTTTCTATAACTGGTGGAGGGAACCTTGCGATAGGAACAGGTTGAATGGGTGTGATGTAGGTGTGGCAAGGATGTGATATGCAATTTTCAAGAAATATGGGTCGAAGGAGTCAGCCCCAGCACTTTTTTTAGTGTCTAATTGTAGAAGATCTTCAACTTCTTTTATGGAAGTGGGTAAGAAGGAGAAGGTTACATTAGTGTTACTCGGTTCTGGGAGCTGTGTGTTGATCTGTGGGTGGAGTCTGCTTAATGGTGCATTATCAAATGCTAGACCTGCAGTGGCAAAATGATTGTTGAAGGCCTGCAGGATCTCGTTTCTATCATTGATTATAACATTATCAGTGGTAATTTTAGAAGGAAGCACATTTCCTGGAGAGTGACCAGTCAGTTCTTTTAGGGTGGACCAGAACTTGGTTGGGCGTTTCGATGCAGAGTCTAGCTCAGATCGGTAAAAGTTGGCTTTGGCCTCTCTGATCATCTTAGTGCAGGCGTTTCTAGCTGTCCTAAAAAGACACCAGTCTTCGTCTCTGTGTGATTTGCGAGCCTTTTTCCAGAGATAATCTCATTTTAGTAAGGCAGCCTTGAGGTCTGCTAAAAAGCAACGACATGTTCTAGCTTTTATACATGCTTTTAACAGAGAAGCATGGTTGTTTAGGGCACTGGTTACGATTTCATGGAAGATGCCGTAGGCATTATTCACTGATTTAGCTAGGTAAAAGCTCTGCCAGTGCAAGGAGTTTTTTAGTTCATTGAAGTATGCAAGAGGATCGAAGTTCCATCTGGACCTTTTAGTAGAAAATTTAGATGCCGGTGAAGGTTTGGTATCAGTTCTTATACCAGCAACAAAGCAGTGGTCACTAACATCAGCTGAAAAAATTCTGGCATGGGAAAAGGAATATGGTTTGCTTATGATAAGGACATCCAATAGGGTGCTGTTCATTGGGTTTTTCTTGCTAATGCGAGTTGGCTCAGTAATAAGTTGTGTGAACCCGTGGGAGTCACAGAATTGCTTCAGGGGTAAGAAGACCTTAGTCAGCCAATCATAGTTAAGATCCCCTAGAATAATTGTTTCAAGGGGGACAGAGCCCATGATAGTTGACAGATGGGACAGGAGCTGAGGCCCCGCTGATGGTGGTCTGTAACAGCCTATGACACGGAAAGCCACTGATGGGGAAATTTCAACTCTAAGGGACAAGCATTCAAATCCACCTGCAACAGAGGTAGAGTCTAGGATGGATACTGAAAATTTGTTTTTGACATAGATGACTACTCTACCACCCCTGGTCCTCCTATCAGCTCTGAATAAGAGGTAGTTAGGGATGTTAACCTCTCTATCTGGGGTGGATGCCTGAAGCCAGGATTCCAAAAGCACAAGTACGTCTGGTGCAGTGTGAATAATCCAAGCCTGGACTGAAGTAAATTTCTTTAAAAGACTGCAAACATTTGCATGCATAAGGTTGATTCCTTTCAGCCTTGTAAGTTCGGATGGAGATGAGAGAGCTTTTGTGGGGCTAGGGTTAAGTTCAACATTGCCTAAACACAAAAGTAGAAGAAGTACAATTTTCCTTAGGGCAGTGAAGAGTAATTTGAAGGCTCAAATCTTTCTGTGACTAGTATGAGTTTGAGTGTGGGGGTCTGGAGTCCTAAATTTCCCCTTGTGCTGTCCTAGGGATGTGTAGCCTAGAGTCCATCCATATAGCACCAAGATGTGTAAGTTTTAGGTGGATGGGGTGAGGGACCACATATTGGTAATGAAGTGGCGATCCCACCTTGAGGAGATTCCACAAATTGAAAAGGGTGCAGAGTCATGTAGTGACAACACAAGTTATTCGTAGTGTTGACATAAAAGCAGTCTAGCAGCAGGGGGCATGACTCTTTGTTGGAGTCAATTCTGCTCGATTGGTCTGTCACATAGGATACCATACATAGGCAGGTGAGTACACAGAGCCAAACGAGGACTGCCATGATTACCCTATGTGTTAACAGGAGGCGAGTTGGAACGAGGTCTGCTAGCCAGGTTCTAAGTCCCAAGGATCACTGCTCCATATTGGACTAGCTGAAAGAGGCAGAGATCGATGTTACGCAAGATAAATGAAGGCAGCCTGGCAGCACAGTTGTCTTAGGGGTTTATCTTCAACAGGCAGGGGTATCCTACCAGATACACTTCATGTAGGATATCAGAGGTGTATCTGTGGTGGAGGTAGATTAACTTGGAGAAAAAGGCAGTCTTTCTGTTTTGATAATATTTTTGTTGTATAACTGAGTTAATGTACACACAGTAATACTTTTAGTAATTCTTGACTTTTTTTGCTGATTGTTGTGGTGTATAATTTCAGTTTGTTTAAAATATTTAGTTATATTACTGAAGTTTTCAAACGTGCTACACATTAATTGTAGTGTATGTGTGTGTGTGTGTGTGTGTGTGTGTGTGATGCGATGCATGCCTTCAAATCATTTTTGTGCCACGGAGTAATTGCAGCAATGTGAACCTGCTTTCCACCGCACCTGCATGATTTTGTACTGCTTTGTGGTATCTTGGTTTTGGATTGTTAATGCAGTGCACTGTTCCTCCACCTCAACCAGCAAAAGGTATTCTTTTCCAGATTGGACTGTGACTTGTGAGCAGTGGTTAAGGTGCTGTTGTGACTTTGTGTCTGCATCTCTTCTTGATTGTGCAGTGCAATCTTAATCTCTGTGTGCTTTTGCATCTCTTTAGTGCCCATTCTCCATCTACAGCCGACAGTTTTTTTTTTTTTTTTGGTTTCACATCCACTGGCCCAGACTGAAAGTTCAGAAATCTAAATTTGTTTACACTTTTCTTGATGATCCCCCAAAATGCCTGCAAAGAGACATGCAAGCAAAGCTATTTCTGGCCATGGCATTGCTGCTAGTGGCAAGATTGTCTGTGGGCGTGGTAGTATGCAGAAGTGCATAGCTACTGATGTCAATAAAGGGATTTCTCCATAAATGGTTTTTACAGCGCAATCTGTAGCTTCACTCATAGTTGGAGGAGATGATGTTGTCTCAGCTGGTGGTGTTAGTGCAGTTTCTGCTGGCATGAGTATTGCTGCCTCAAGGTCCACTTCTGACCAGGTATCTGTTTCAAAAAATGTAGTTGAGTCTAAAGCTGTGACTGACAGTGTAGATGATGTCATACTCCCCACTAACATTCCCATGGTAGTTGAACATGATTCTGATCATGGCGACGATAACTCATTATGTCACATTTCTTCCACCACGGTTGAGATCATGACTTTGCCATCCAATGATTCAATGTGTGGTGCAAAAATAACTGGTGATGATGATGTTGTTGTCATTGCAACATGTTCTCCACATGACAGCATCCAGGCTGTGGATACGGATGATGCTGATGAATATGATGATGATGTCAGTGAACCCTGTTGGGAACCAGAAAAAAAGAAAGTCATCGTGGCTATGTCTGCGTCTCTTTGTGTTAAATCCACCCCTCCTCAAAAACAATTTGATTTAGCAGTTCCAGTTGATGATAATGATGATGACCCAGTAATAATCATAGGTCGTCGTGGTGGTCATTTGGAATCCAAGTGTGTCCAGCCTAAAAAATCATGTAGCACACACCCCATTTCAGGGGTTAAAAAAATGGACTCCAATAAGCAGTAACAGGGACATGTTAAAAGTAGGGGATCACAATCCCTTGTTTCGTATTTTTTTGTCCAAGATGCAAGTAATGAGTCAGTTGTGGTCTGCCAGCTTTGCCGTGCATGGGTGAGTCGAGGTAAAAAAGGGGAGTCATCTGGGCACAGGGGCCAGCATATACATCTTAAGAACAGGCACATGACACTGTGGTAAATTGAATGAGATTTCTGGGCCTGCACCTGGGTGCTGTGCTTGACTAACAAACAAGTAGATTTAAGAAATGGTAAATGCCAACCCTGGCTACTTACAGAGCTTTAAAGTCCTTTAAAAAGTTGCCACAGTGCCTGGATGAAAATAATGGAAGCAAGACCTTATTTAAGGTTTTATTTTAAACGGTGCATAATGCTTCCACTTCCATGCATGTTGCGCCCTCCTACAACAATGCACACTCTCCTGGTGTGTTTCACGACCCCTGACACTTAGTCATAGGAATAACAATCAGATACACCAACAACTATTTCTATAGACATTTATTTTATCCCTGTATGGATTTGTTTGCCATTTCCTAATGATATATTCCTCCCATTTGCCCAGGTACAGATTTGCAGTTTGGGGCAAAAGTTGTCCCCATAGCTGTTCCCTTTTTTTGTATATACTGTTCATCTGTATAAAAAAAAGGTGTTACATTAAAGTACAAATGTCACAAGTTCTACAAGCATTTCAGTGGGTGGGTTCTTTTCTTCCCTTTTGTTCAGATAATATTCCAAGACTTCTATACCCCCCTCATGTGGTCTTTAGAGTATAAGGATTCAACATCTAAGTTAACAAATAAGCTTTTTTCTTCTATTTCGATCTAATCGAATACTGAAATAATATCGCCACTATCCGTTATATATGATGGAATCTTCTGGGCTATAGGTTTAATATAATAATCAATGTATTGGGACAGTGGTTCAGTTAGGGAGCTATTGCCTGAAACAATCAGTCAACCTGATGGATTTATGAGGCATTTATGTATCTTGGGGAGTATGTAAAAGCAGGCTCTCACAGGGTCATTCACTGTTAGAAATGAAAAAGTGTCATCATTTATCCACCCTCTACTTTTTATTTTTAACAAATACTGATCTATCTCATTTTTATAGATGAGTGTTGGATCTATAGACACTCTCTCATAAAATTCCTTGTTCTCAAGCTGACTATGTACCTCCAGCTGATATTTTTTAAAGGACTTTAAAGCTCTGTAAGTAGCCGGTGCTGGCATTTACCATTTCTTAAATCTACATGGCACTGTGGACCTAGCACCAGGTGACAGCTAATGCCATAGTGGGGTGTTCAGCCTCATCATCAACCTTGTCCTTACTGAGAATGTTATCCCCTCCATGAGTATAAAACCAAGTAGGAATGTCTGTAGTAGCGATGAAATAACAGCAGAGGATTACTACAGGCATGATGAGGGGGAGGATAATGATTCTGAAATCTTGGTGGTCAGAGTAGCAGTGGTGGTGGTGGTGGTCAGTGCAGTATGTCTAGTGCAAGTGGTACATCAACCCCTGTACGTAAAATGGGGAAAATAACTTCAATTATGGATTTGTCACCTGTGCTGCCCCCTTCATCACATGTCCCCACACCTGACCATCCGAAGAGCAGAGCCATTTGTCACACCCCATGCAAAACGTGTAAGTCAGTCCATGTTAGAGAGTGTTTTTTCCTGTAACCAGAAGTACCCACCCAATCATGCAGTGTCGCATGAACTTAATGCTGTTGTCACTGAAATGCTGGCAATTGATCTTTTGCTCTTCTCCTTCACGGAGAATTCCAGATTCCAGTGGTTTGCAGCATATGCCAGTCTGAAATAGAAAGTCCCATCCAGGACATACTTTTCCACCCGTGCTGTCCCCGAGTTTTACCGTACTGTGGCTGACTCTGTAAGACACAGAAACATAGAAGTTGACAGCAGATAAGGACCGCAAGGCCCATCCAGTCTGACCATTTCTTTTTCTACCTTATAAATGTACCATCGGACTTTGCTCTATCAGTAGCCTATCTATTCATACTCATCTGTATTGCTCCCTTATGCCTATCCCATACTTGTTTGAAGCCCTGCACTATATTCATAGCCACTTCTTCCTGAGGTAGGCCATTCCATGCATCCACCACCCTTTCTGTGAAAAAGAATTTCCTCACATTCCCCCTTAATCAGCCTCACTCTAATCTCATGCTGTGTTCTCTTGTCCTGCTATTTTTCTTATATTTAAACATGTTAGACTCTTTCACCTTGTTAATGCCCTTAAGGTATTTGAATGTTTTGATCATATCACCTCTCTCCCTCCTTTGCTCAAGGGTATGCATATTGAGCTCCTTTAATCTGTCCTCATATGTCTTCTAATGCAGTCCCTGCACCATTTTGGTTACTCTTCTCTGGACTGCCTCAATTTGGTTAACGTCCTTGTCAAGGTGCGGCCTCCAGTACTGCACACAGTACTCCAGATGGGGCCTAACCAGTGTCTTGTAAAGAGTGATTATTACCTCCCTCTTACGACTTGTGATACCCCTATTAATACACTCTAACATCCCCCTAGCCTTATCTACTGCTTTAGAGGCATGCTTGGATGATTTCAGGCCATCAGTGATGATGATGCCCAAGTCTCTTTCTTCCTTTGTGACTGCCAGCAACTCCCCTCCCAGTCTATAGGTGGCTTCAGGGTTTCTCTTCCCTATATGCATGATCTAGCACTTCTTTGCATTAAATCCCAGTTGCCACTCTTCTGACCATTTTGCTAGTTTATCCAGATTTCTTCTCATTCTGCCCACCCCATCTGGATTATCTACTCTGTTGCAGATCTTGGTGTCTTCTGCAAGCAGACACGCCTTACCCTCTAGTCCATCTGCAATGTCACTAATGAAGATATTGAAGAGGACTGGCCCCAGGACTGATCCCTGAGGTACCCTACTTGTGACTTGCATCTCTTCTGACTGTATACTATTTACCACCACTCTCGGGTTCCATGCATGGTCCACTGTTTAAATCTGGTGGTCCAGGAGTTTCTGCAGCACCCTGATATAAAGGAAATGTTGACAGTTACATGCCATATCTGTTTGCACTTTTCACACTCTGTAAAGGCCCGTGAACAACTTTGGCAGCTGCAGATCCAAAACAGCCTCCCACAGCACTACCTCAAGCTGGAAGTTGTCACCTGGTGGAACTCCATTTTATACATGGCAGAGAGGTTGTATGAACAATACAAAGCAATATCTGAATATCTCATCATGCACACTAGCCGTGACACTTCCAAAGCTTCCATGTCTCTCACAACTGAACAGTAGCACCTCATGGACTCTGTGATAACAATTTTGAGGCCTTTTGAACACACCACACAGGCAGTGAGTGGCGAGTCTGCCTCCATCAGCCAATCAATTCCACTGCTGCAGGTGTTGAGGCAAACATTGCTGAATCTACAGCATAGTCTTGATGGTTTCAGAGATTGCGCTAGCAGTGTGTTGCTGAAACACATGCTGACGCTATTTGATTGCAATCAGCACATCTTCAGCATTTAACACAGTGACAACTTTGCAATAGCAACAATGCTGGACCCACAATACAAACGTGGAATTCTGTCTACTACTGGAGGGAGGGCCTGAGCAGGTTAGAAATGTCAGTGGGTAACTGGTGCGCTTGGTTACTGGGGCACAGAAGTCACATGCCAAGGTCAGCAAACCTCAGCAGCATAACCAGGTTGAAGGTCAGTTTGGAGTACTATTAAGCACATTCAGTTAGTCAGCTGCAGTTCCAGGTGGTCTGTCATTAAAACCAGTTGCCATTAACCCACTTTGTGGTGCTTTGTCCCAAGTCGAGATCTGTGACATCAATGAATCCTGAGAACACGATGAAGAGTCAGCCTCCAGATTTCGTGTGACACAGTGAATGGTTGACTCATATTTGGCTGAAAACAGGCATCTGTCAGTAATTTATGATCCTCTTATATGCTGGCATGGAAAGGTCAGTGAATGGCCAGAGCTGACCTCAGTGGCACTGAAGTACCTGACATGCCTACCCTCCAGTGTAAGTGTCGAGAGGTTATTCAGTTCTGTGGATGCAATAGTTTGGGATCATCATACAAACCTCACTCCTTCAAATGTCAGCTTGCTGACATTCATAAAAATGAATGGGGGCACATACCAGCTTGAACTGCAACCTCTGTACTCGTACCACAGCATGGTCATGGTAGTGGTAATGTGGGAGAAACAGGCCATCCTAGTGGCACTGGCAGCATGGAATGGCCTACCATTGAGGCAGATGATGACATCATGGATAAAAAATTTCCTAGTGGGCACAATTCAGACATTGATGACTGTGAAGGCAGCTTCCTGTATGATGATGATGAGGATGAGGTTGATGTTGGTAGGTTTTAAAGGGAAATGTCCATCTAGGATTAAATTAATCAACATTGTTACCAATGGAAATCTGCTTTACATAAGCTATTGACTGAACCAATAACACTTTTAAGGCCAGAATATACCCATTCAGTTTCCCCTCCCTTTATAGCTGCAGGCATCCATTTACTAAAGCACAGGCATAGGAAATGACATCACATCAGGGGAAACACATATAGTCAATAAATATTTTAACCAGGATAGGCACACTAAGTTGAAGCTTGAGTCCAGGTGTGACCTGAGAGCACAAGAAAGTTAAGTGACTTGCTCAAGGACATACAGTAATGCAAGTGGGGACTGTGGGATTCAAACCCAGGTCTCCACATTTGCAACTCAGAGCCTTAAAACACTGCACTATACTGCCTCCTTGAAGGGCAGAAGAAATGAGACAAAAAATGCTTTTACTCGGTCCATGGGGATGTGAACTTGTTTCTAATCTTGAAGGGGTTGCTATAAACAAAAGTTGTGTACTGCCATTGCCAGCAGTTTCTGAGCTCCTTTGTGGTTTATATTGCTTTGTACAATGTTTTATGACACTTCAGTTTAGTAAAATGTTTAGTGTCAGTGTGATTTGCAGAATATTCTGCTACTGTGGTAACACTGTAAATAATTTTTATTCCAGTACCTATTTAGTTCCAGTATTTGTTAACACTTAAGTAGTTGTGTTTAAACTTATTTTGTTGACATCATGTTCTGTCATTTGTAGGAGTGTGATCTAGTGGCTAGAGCAAAAGTTTGGGGCTCAGGAGATAAGAGTTTCAAACCTCAGTAAAGTCAAATACTAAGTGTGTGACCTTGAGTAAGTCACATGGTTTCATTCTTATATAGAAAATAGGTCCCAGAAGGTGGTGATGGAGGGGATGTGTTCTATATCCCTCCCAGTGTCTCGTGGAGTCCCTCAGAGGTCCATTCTTGGATCCCTGTTTTTCATTATATATGTAAATGAACTTCCTGGTTTAATGAAGTCTACTTCAATTAGACTTTATGCGGATGATTCAGTCCTGGTTCCTGAGGGTGCAAGTGTTAGGGAGGTTGAAGCCAGATTACAGTCAGAGTTTGAAATTTTGCAAAAATGGTTTTCATTTTCAAATTTGATTATAAATTCTAAAAGTACTCAGACAGTATTATTTAGTTCAGCACCACCTGGGAAAATGTTTAATGAAAATGTTCTACGGATAACAGTACAAAATGGTAGTAAGCTAACACAAGTTTCAGCATACAGATATCTAGTTCTAATAGATAAGAAATCTATCTTTTGAACAGCACATTAATGGATCAATTGGTAAAGTTAATTCCAGGATAGGTGCCTTAAGGAGAGTTGCAAATTGTTTCAATAAAAGAGACAGGCTAACCATAGCCAATCAACTGATCCTTCCATTGATTGACTATGGAAGTCATGTTTGTCATGCAAATCAAAATTCACTTCGTAAATTGAACATCTGTTACAATAGGCTGGCTAGATTTGTTCTACAATGTAAATATGATACTCATCACTGTATGATATATAAAGCAGTAACATGGCCATCTTTGGATTTATATAGACAAGAAAGCTGGGCAAACTTTGTCTTTAAAACTTGTAGATCTGGTCTTCTGATATCCTTAGCTGGAAAGTTAACTCAACCCTCACACCAATTTAAAGTAAGGAAAGCAAGAGCCTGAGAATTCCAAGTTCCAAAAGTAAAAAATAAATTTGGGATGATGTCATTTAAGTATAAAGCATTTATTACATGAAACAATTTTCTGATAACAGTTAAAACCCAAAATAGGACAGTGGGGGAGTTTAAAACAGTGATGAAACAGGAATACTTTTTTCGTTGTAACTGCAACTGATGAAATATGGTTATCTCTGGATTATTTTATAGTGACTAAATGTATATGTAATACTTGTTTTTAGTATTGAATTGGATTGTAAATGTTTCCTTTTTATGTTTGCTTGTGCACATGTGCAAGAAGCGTTATGCAGCAGTTTAGTAGAGAAGCAGGTTGTAGAGGTGTGGCACTGTGGCAGCCAATGGCAGCACTGCATTTGGGAGCTTGGCACTGGTGGACCAATGCAGGCACACTGTGCTGATGACATTGGTTTCCAAAAGTGCCACCAAGTTGAAACGTTTTCGCCGCTGCAACCAGGGGCCACCTCGTCGTTGCAGTATCAGCCATTTTGCTGCAATGAGGGAGTGATCCATCATTGCAGGGTGGTACCTTGCCATCCACATGCCCTGACCCAGTTCATTTACCGATGGGAGCCCACTCCCCATCAGCATACTGCAACCCCTCCCCATTTGTTGTGTGTGCCAAGGGGTGCCCAACTCTCAGCATCATGTGCCCCTGGGTCATTTTTCTTTGCCAATAGGGGCCCAATCCCCACTGGCTTCAGTCCCCCTTCCCAGTTCAATTTGCCGGATGGGGAGTCCACTCCCCATTGGCATAATGTCCCCAAATCTGTTGTGTGCCGAGGGGGGTGCCAACACCATTCAGCTCTCCCCACTCAGTATGTGCCAAGGGGTGCCCAATCCCGCCGGCTACAGCCCCCCAAAAACACTCCAGGCGGCACGCTGGGAGCCCACACCAGTCACAGAGGGCTACAGGAGGGCTGAGGACCTGGAGTATGTCTTTACTGAAACCAAGAAGTGTGCAATTATAAAAACTGAGCTAATTTAAGCAGACAAGGAAGAAACAAAATAGTGGATATTTTAAAACTGTTTTTTTGTTTGTTTTACACACTTTGTTTTCTATCTATTGTACTGGATATCATCCAATATGTAACAGATTTGTGCCATAATTGTTGGGTTTGTTGTTTGAAGGGTGCAAACCAGTTCTAGATGACTGGGAAGGGGGGATTTCTGACATGAGAAGAAGTGTCATTGTGAGAAGCAGACTATCCAGGAGCAATGCTGAAAGAAAGGGGAAGCCTTGCTTCTCTGCAGTCACTCTCCTGGCAGCACATGACACAGACAGAAGATACAGGTCAGTTTTGTGTCTCTTTCACAACTACTGGCTACAGCAGTGCTAGAAACATATTGGGGCAGCTTGCTGCAGTAGCAAGTTGTGGAGGCATGGCAGTTGTTTGTTAATGCCAACAGACCATTTTGGGGCTGATCTGTGTGGCACCACTAGAAGACCATGCTGTCCATGACTGCAGTAGTGTAGCCTGCCACCAACTAGAAAGAAACTTGCCGCTACAATCAGGAAGCATCCCATCATTAACAATCAGATGTTTTTTGTGAGGCAGTCCCTGACTGCAGCAGTGAATTAGAGCTACTTTTTCTGGTGTACCCTTTCAAACAAACATGGTGGCGGCTTTGCTGTCAGCTTCTCACAGTCCCCAAGGAAGCTGACAGAACAGCTGCCACCTCTCACAGTCCCTATTAAGACTGGGAGTGCCCAATCCTCCTGTCGGTATGCCCCCTTCCCAGTTCATTTGCTGAGGGTGTAGCCCAATCTCCATCACCATGATGCCCCCTCTCTGTTGTGTCCCAATGGGGTGCCCAATCCCCCTTGGTTCATGTACATGCCCCTCTAACACTCTGCCAACAGGGGTGCCCAATTCCCATTGGCTACAGACCCCCCCAAAGAAACACTCAGGTGGCACAATGGGAGCCCACCCCAGTGTGCCAAAGTGCAAAACCAGAACACCTTCCCACATTTGTTTTTCTTTCCCGTGAAAGAAAAATGGTTCCTCTTTGAGTCTGGTGCCCCTTCCCAACCCGCACCCACCTCTGTACATCCCACCTCCCCACACACCCCCTCACCCTATACTTACCTCCAGAGACCAGTGCAACAATCATCGGTGGAACAGGCATGTCTGAACACTTAAAAGCTGACCAAAAACTGAGGAAATGCTAGTGAGCTGTATAATGGCATAACTGGGGTTTTTTCAACTTATGTGGATATCTCGGCAAATTCAGAACACATTAACAAAATCACAGTGCCACTGTTCAAGAGCAGAGGTCCCAAATGCTTTCATAAGGTGGGGGTCACAAAAAGGCCATGTTGAAAATTTGTAGCGCAAATAACCATAATGTCCCACCCTATACAGACTGACAAGCATCAGGGGAGTGCCTGTGGATTGCTGGCTGTAATGCTCATGCCATTCCACCCCCACCCTGAAGCCACTGAAAGGCATCGAGGTGTGCCTTACACTCTTCATCCCCAGACTTCGCCCCATTCTCCTATACTGCATCCATTTCAGCATATGTCCTTATGAAATGGGGTGACTGTGAAGCTGAACACTACAAGGTACACCTCAGTACTTGCCACTCTTTACAGAATAGGGTGAGGTGAAATGCCATGAGCATTATGTGCAATGACCCAAAGGCACACCCCAATGCCTGTCCATCTCTGCAGCATAGAGATGGGGTTGGCTTGAGTTCAATACTTCACTGTCATTCCTATACTGCATCAGTCTAACCCCTGCATGTCCAATGCTAATATCAGCAAGCAAACATTCAGCATTGACAGATGCTTGTTTTATGAAACATTGTTGTATCATGTCATCTAACAGGAGCGCCTTGAAAAGAGGGCCTTACAGGCAACCAAAATGGCGCAGGGTCTGCACCAGAAGAAATACAGTATGAAGAAAGGCTAAAGGAGCTTAAGGTGTATAGCCTCGAGGAAAGGAGGGAGGGGGGGACATGATAGAAACTTTAAAATACCTCAAGGGAATCAACAAAGTCCTAGAGGGTAGCATCTTTCAGAAAAAGAGATGTGCAAGAACAAGGTGGCACAATTTGAAGATAGAGGGGGGACAGCTCAGAGGTAATGTGAGGAAGTATTTCTTCACGGAGGGTTGTAGATGCATGGAATAGCCTTCCTGAGGAAGTTGTGGAGTCAAAAACAGTGGAGGAATTCAAGAATGCATGGGACATACATAAGGCAATTCTAGGTAGGGGTAGGAGGAAGTACAGTAGGCTGTTGGTTAACTAGGATCTGCAGGTTATCCATTAGATAGGGAAATGGGCAAACTAGGTGGACCAAGTGGTCCTTATCTGCCACCAAATTCTATGTTTCTAATGGTGTTTTGTGAAAATGTAAAAATGTCACATATTCATGTATAAATAAAATATTTTACTACTACTGCTACTACATAATGCCCCAGTGCTCCTGTCCATCTACCAGCAGAAATGAATAACAGTAGGACCCCACTGGAAATGAGGTGACACATCTCAGCTAGAATATCCTGGGTAAATAAGCTGTAACAAAATAATTGCTTTGTGTTGGTGTATGATAAGATCGATGGCTGTCAATACAGAATCCTACTGAACATAAGTGCCAGAACCTACAGGTGTTTGTGTGTGGGGGGGTGGACACCGCCCACTGTTGCCCATGAGCATTCAAAGTGCTCCTAAATGCATGCAATGTCAGAAGGGAAGCAATCACGGTGTCTTACTACTACAGTGCCCCCCATACACACACACACACACACACACACACTCTCTCAGGCCCTGTCCACACTACACCAGTAAAACAGTTCGGTAACATTACAGAGGGCTTAAACCGTTACCATAATGGTTTGCGTTTACACTGGTAACGTTACAGAAGGTGTTTTCGGAACTGTTATAGAAACCTGTTGTGAGGCGGTTTCAACAACGATTCCTGTAACAGTTGCAGTTCTGTAACGTTACCAGTGTGTGTCTAAACGCTCCACAGTGTTGCCTCCAGTCCCCCACCATACCTGCATGCATTGCAGCACTGGTGTAATACATGTGGGGGGGGCGGAGGCTACCAGGACTTACCAACGGCAATGTGAGGCACGAACGTAGACTGCAATCCTGGGCAGTCTCCATAGCAGGGTAACCCAACCTACAACGGTATACCCACCCCTGGAGTTACTCATGTGTCCCCACTTGATCTAACCCCCCGACCACACATGCTCTCCTGAGAGCCCTCCTGAAGTATCCATATACTGTCCATGATGATGCCTCTGACTGTGATGGGTGCTGGAGTACCGCCTGCCCATCAGAGCTGTGGCATCAATACTACCTGTGGAACGGTGCCAGTAGTGCACACATACAGTGGTTGAGCTCCTGAGTGCATCGTGAAACACTGCTGCAGTGGCCAATAGATGTGTGGCACTGTGTACAGGGGAGTGGTGGTGTACACCGATGGCAGTAGTGCAGGGGCTGCCATCAGCCATTTGGCAGCAGTACCTGACCGGCTGTCATGCCCTGGTGCCCTACCCCTGTTGAACATGTTGCCATGTCACACACTCTCCTTCCCTCTCACAGCAGTACCTCGCTGAATCCACCATGCAGCCCCCCCGCCCCTTCTCCCTGTCGCCTCCACACCATAGGTGTGTAACAGATCATTGCCATACTGTATGTTGCACATTATGGCTTGTACAGATGCATACTACCCCATATGTATTGCGGGTGGGTGCCTCTCATCAAAGCTATGCTCACCAGGTGCACCATGGGATATGCTCTGCTTCCACGGGGTTGGGACCACACATACTATCACACACAATGTGGACAGGCTATACATTTTCAATCCCTTATTCAACCTGTTCACTGGTAGTGTGGACACACTGTACCATTTATGATCTGTAACGGTTTGGAACCGTTACAGATTTCAAGTGGTGTAGTGTGGACGGGGCCTTAGTTTTCCCCATGTTCCAGCACTACTCCTTCTGAAGGTTGCAACATAAAAATCTTTATTTGAACACCATACAGAAATAGGTTTGTCTTTACCAAAGTAAAAAAAAAATACACAGCAGATTTGTTTTTTCATTTCATGATTCCAGCTGTTTCACTCTGTCTTTCCAACAGGAAATCTCCAGTAGCCCCTTCTTTTTGAGATAAAACCTTTTCACTTCCCTGCTGCTCCCAGGTGTAATCACTAAACTATTAAGTGACTGGTTGTGACAGCTCATCAAGAGACCTAACTCTTCTTTTCCTCTTACCTTGGTAGAGGCAGTGTGGTGCAGTGGTTTAAGGCTCTGAGCTACAAACCTGGAGACCTGGGAGTGAATCCCCCAGTTCTCACTTGCATTACTGTACAATCCCGAGCAAGTCACTTAACTTTTCTTGTGCTCTCAGGTTATACCTGGACTCAAGCTTCAGCTTAGTGTGCCTCTCCTGGTTAAAATATTTACTGACTATATGTGTTTCCCCAATGTGATGTCATTTTCTGTGCCTGTGATTTAGTAAATGGATGCCTGCTGCTATAAAGGGAGGGGAAACTGAATGGGTATAATTCTGGCCCTAACAGTGTTACAAGTTTATGTAAAGCAGATTTCCATTGGTAAAAATATTGATTAATTTAATCCTAGATGGAAGTTTGACTTTAAGTGAAATGGTTAAAAGTCTGCCACATTTTTCCTATGGTACATGTTTTGTTTTTTATAATGTTAAATCAGTGTCCCAACTTCCACTCAGAATGATTCAAATTCCATATATCATATTGGCAATTTGGTGCAAGTAAATTCACAGTCCTTCTATTTTACCATCCCTGCCTCTGTATTACTTCTGAGAGTGAAATATTGTAACACAATATGCACTATATCCCGACTGCCACCCACCCGTGTGTGTCTGACACTGAAAGGCATTGTGTTGCAGGCTGCAGCTGTTCCCATGTCCATTGACCACCACCACCACCAGAAAACTGCTGTCAGCCAAAGCCACCAGATAGTGAGAGGAAATGTGAGCATGTGCCCCCCCATATTGACCACCCCCAGAAAACCACTGTTAGCCAAAGCCACCAGATAGTGAGAGGAAATATGAGCATGTGCCCCCCATTGACCACCCCCAGAAAACCACTGTTAGCCAAAGCCACCAGATAGAGAGAAGGAATGTCATGATGTGCTCCCCATGACCACCCCCAGTGAACCACTGCCAGGCAAATGCACAAGATACGATCTCATTCAGAGGGAATGTGATTGTTTTCCATCCTGTGCCCTGCCTTTACCATGGCAGATGGAGAGAAGACAGCTTCCAACAGCCACAGCAGCAAGGCTTCTTATTATCAAAACTTTACAGTGAGTATGTTTAGAATTTTTTAGCAACTTCCGTGAGCTGTGTTATGCTTCCTGTTGCATTTCTGAAATGCAGTTGAGAAACACATACGGTAAACTTGTTTCCTTTTTTTTACAGGTTAAAAATGTCATGCACTCTCCTGGACTGGAGGACTATAGTACTGCAGTACTGTCCACAACCACCTATAGGATATCTATTTCGGGTAAGTATATCAGTTTTATTTCATTAGTTCTTTTTTTGTAATTCATTTTTTCAAAAGAGTGCAAATCAGATTAAGTTGGTGACATGTAAGTCACATAATAGATGTGTCATGCACATCTGACATGACACTGTATTGCTGCAGCAGTCATGGCAGTGTTGAACAAAGTTTTATACAGATTGTGACATGTCAAGAGACATCTTTTAAAATGACTCTTCAGTTAAGACATTGGGAGTCGGGACAATCAATCAATCAATCAATCAATCAATCAAAATCTTTATTTATTCAGGCGAACATCATTGAGCATAGCTCATTTACAAGATGGACCTGAGTGGTCATAACAATATAAGGTTACAAATTTTACACAAAAACATGGTACTGAATAAACACAAATACAATGATTTATGAATGAGACAGATATACAAATATTTACATATATACAAGGCAAAATGACAATAAACCTAAATCATATTAAAGGAAAGAAACAACAGTATAGTAGGGATAAAGCTCGGATAGTTGGACTTGGGTGGGCATTTTGTATGAAGTTGGTTGGAGAACAAGCTAGAAGAACGATAGAGAAATAGGGGTAGCATAAAAAGGTGGGGGGAAGGAGGGGTGTGGAGGACTAGGCCTTATGGAAGCAGTTGCATGATTCTGGGAATAGACTAGTGTACAGTTTTTTGAAGGATGTTAAAGGAATGAGGGTATCCAATTTCAAGGTCTTTTGAAAAGAATTCCAGATAAGTGCTAGGGAATAGCTGATTGCAGCCCTTCCATACCGGGTGCAGGTGATAGGAATCTTCAGCATGATCAGTTTATTGATCCTCAGGGTGTAAGGCCTGGATGTGATCCGGTTGAAACAGTCTGAGATGTAGGAAGGGAGTTTGTTTGTCAGATGTTTGTAGATTCAGACAGCAGCATTTTTGTTTCTTCTGTGTTGCAGGGATGTCCAACTGACTGCATTGTAGAGAGAGCAATGATGGGTGCTGGAGGGAAGATCTGTAATGACTCTAATAGCTCATTATACAAGGTGTCTAATTTATTTAAATGGGAGAGGGAACAGTGGCCATAGAGGAAGTCAGCATAGTCAATGAGGGATAGGAATGATGCCAGGATTAGCCTTTGTTTGGAATATCTGGTCAGGTAGTGTTTGATCCTATAAAATAGGCCAAGTCTTTGTCTAAGCTTTTTCAGGAGCTCTTCAATGTGGCTAGTGTAGTCAAGTTTATTGTCAATCCAGACTCCAAGATATTTGAATTTGTCCACATATTCCAGATTTTCACCAAGGATGGTAGATAATTGTGGGAGGATAAATGATGGGACAGTGGAAGAGCAGTTCTTGGTGGCAAAGAACATAGCTTTCGTTTTCTTGGCACTTAGTAGTAATTTCTTTTCTGATAAGTTGTGCTGTAGGAGGGAGAACTCAGACTGTAAAAGCTCATAGGCTTTTGATGGTGAGGGATTACTGACATATAGTACAGTATCATCTGCAAAAAGGTGAATATTAGATTGTGAGAGATTGGAGTCAATATTGTTGATGTAAATGGCAAAGAGGATGGGGCCCAGGATGGAGCCTTGCGGTACACCTCTTAGGAGTGGTTTAGAGGCAGATAGTCACCTTCATTTTTACCAGTTGTAATCTTCCGGAGAGATAGCATCTGAACCATTTAAGAGAGAGTGAGTCAAGGCCTATGGAGTTCAGAGAGGAGATTAGTAGTTCATGGTCCACAGTGTCAAAGGCTTTGCTTAGATCCAGAAACACAGCACAGGTGTTATTCTTTTGTCTAAGGCAGTCTGCCAGTCATTTGTAACTTTTACTAAGGCAGAGATGGTGATGTGATGATCTAAACCCAGATTGAGCTGGGTTAAGGAGATTATTGGTATCAAGGTAGGCACTTAACTGAAAGTTTACTAACTTTTCAAGCATCTTGGACAGTACTGGTAAGATGGAAATGGGCCTATAGTTGTTGAGGTCCATGGGATCACCTGCCTTAAGTAGGGAAACACTGAGCTGTCTTCCATATTGAGGATAGAACCAGTGGCTAGGGACAGATTGAAGAGGTGAGTGAGGGGGCAGCTAAGCGTGCAGTGCTACTTTTAGAAAGTTAGGATCCAGGAGTCTGCACCTGCACTTTTAGTTGTATCTAGTTGGAATAGAAGGTCTTCTACTTCTTTTAAGAGTATTGATTTGAAGGAGAATGTGGAAGCAACCTTTGTCCTCAGTAGATTGTATGTTTAGTGATGATCTCATTAGGTTTGCAGGTGAGGAGTCAAAGCTAGGCCAGCTGTAGTGAAATGATCGCTTGAAGGCATTTAAGATTTCTTGCTTGTCAGTGATTTCAATACTATTTAGGTGCACTTTGGGTGGTAAGACAGAGGTAGAAGTTAGACCTAGGATCCCTTTATGGTACCCCAGAACCTGGAAGGGTTGTGATAGGAGGCATCCAATTCAGCGGTGTAGAAGGCAGCCTTGGCATTTCTTACTTGTTTTGTGCAGGAGTTCTGGCTTTTTCTGAATTGAACTGTCAGTCATTTGGATCCTTTGTCTTTCTTGCCCTTTTCCAGAGTTTATCTCTGGCAAGCAGTGCGGATTTAAGGTCAGCAGAGACCCAGCGACAAGATTTGAGTTTGGTTCTGACACTGGTGAGGGGTGCATGTATATTGAGGGCACTTGTGATAATATCACTTAAGATCTGAAGAGCTGTCTCTATTGAAGCTGTGAGATAGAATTCTTGCCAACGTGTGGTGTGGCACAGATCATGGAGATATCCTGAAATATTAAAGTGTATGGGTTACTCGTACTAAAGTTGTGACTGTGAACTGATTTGGTCTTGTTGTGACCAACTGTCTCACAGCTTGCTATCTGTTATTTTTGATAAACGACAGGAATAGCCACACTTTAAACAGAATGTGTTACTGCAATCAGGTACTAATAATTGCTTGTTTATCTGTTTTTGCAGGAAATGTTTTGATGCTGTGTGCTGCCATTGGTCCTTTCAAATAACAAGTTCAGCATCACACCCCGGGACACACACACAAGAACTAATATGAATCCTGACCATCAGTACAGGACTGCAGGATGCAAGGAAAACCTGTGAAGAATTAACAAAACAGAAACCATTAATGAAAATTGCTTCCAAATGATCTCCCTCCTGAAAAATACCTTCACTGGCTTGACAGTATTCCAATGCCAAAATTCCTCTTCAAACCAAGAAATGTGCACCACAAGTCTGACTATATGACCTGTGATACAAAATAGCAGTGATTACATGTATATATACAAAGAAAAAAAAATATATATATATATATATCACTATATATAAAACATTTAAGGTCAGATTCTGTGGGAAAACATAATGGTGAAAGGTACATTAACTTATGAGGTATTAGTGTCCACACAAAGGGCATCCTTCCCATTGGGGTCAGTGCAGCAAACATTGGGCAACCAACAGCATTATCACATCATCACAGATGGTTACCTCAATGGTCGGGTTATCCTTCTAACACATCAGTTGGCAGGGCACTGTGCATCAGCCCAGTCAAGTCAATAAGCTTTACATTTCCCTACATCTGGAGTCAGGATCGGAAATTTTCTGGGCATAAGACAGCAGCATTTTTGGGTGTGCACATTAATCCTGGGGCCTGGGTGGCAGCAGTACATGCATGACTGAGTGCGCCATTAATTCTGGTAGACTTTTCATTCCATTTTCAGCTCTCATTTCTCTTCATCTGGAGTTGGGGAATTTTCTGGGCATAAGACAGTATCTCAAGATTTATACGTACAGTGATCAAAAAACGTTCTTTAGAAAATAAGATAAAAAAGTGGTGTTCTTTGCTTCCTTGTTGTATTCCAACTTAGTAATCTCTGTTTTCAAAACAAAATTATTTTACCGGTCTCAGCAATGTTTTATTTCTGTCTTGCCGTGTGCTTCTGTGGAAAAGCAGGAATGAGCAGTGCAATAATCTGCTACACAGCATGTGATGTCTGCACTGTCAGGTTGTCAGTGAGCCCCATGAAAACATAGTATATGAGTTGGTCCTCTGTTACTGATGGTACAAATAACATATGCACTGTACATTCTTTGCTATTTGTACCAATAATAGTGGCACAAGTCAGCTATCATATATGTTTTAAGGGGGCTGGGCAGTGTGCTCCTGACAGTGCACACATGCTGTTTAGTAGCTTATTGCACTGCCCACTCCTGCTTTTCAACAAACAAACCATGACAGAAGGGGAACATTGATAAGGCACAACAATTATTTCATGGTGAACAGACATTAAGTAGGAATACACAAGGTCCAGAAGCACACTGCACTGACACTAGGGACAGCTGCTGGTACAGAGCAGCTAGCTCCAAAAGTCAGAGAAAACCAGAAAGCCAGCACCCCGGACAAATAAATGCAAAGAAAAAATATTCACTGCTACTGCAAATATATTGATGGTAAAACAAGCCACACGCAAAAGACCCTTATGCTTCAGCGCTGAGGCCTTCATTAGGGGCCCCCAATGAAGGCCTAACCGCCAAAGTGCAAGGGTAATTTCTGTGCCTTGTTTTGCCATAAATACATTTGCACTAGCAGTGAACATTTTTTTCTTGCCATTTATTCATCTAGAGTGCTGGCTTTCTGGTTTTGTTAAGTAGCAATATAATGAGGGCAAGGACACCACTTTCATACTTTATTTTATTTCAGCTGTTTTTGGGCATGGTTCTTACCATTTTTGGGAGGTAAACAAAGTTATGCGAAAGAAAGATGGAACACACACTTAACATTATACACATAACAGTGCACAAAGGTAGGGGTTGAATAACAACAACTAAAATGGACAGCGATCTGTATCAGATGACAAAAAGTTATGCAAGAAATGTGAGAAGGAAGTAAAGAGGGTTGGGGGACAGGGTATATTGGGATGCATTGGGAACAATCACATTAAAATGAAGTTCAATAATGAAAGAGACACTAAAAGACATTTCATATAGGCCGGTCCATCGGCGCAGTGGTTGGATTTCTGCTCACGACACTGGCGATCGTGGTTCAGGAGCAGTCTCGAGTCGCTGGAGGGCTGGCTGGGAGAAGGCTTGAGCATCCCACGACTGCTCACCTTCTCCAGAGGGAGGGAGGAGGGCCAAGGCCCACTGCATGCCTGACCCTGAGTGGAGGCCTGGGGTATAGCAGCAAGTCCCGCTGCAGGAGGGGCTAGCCAAGATGCATGGTGGATGCGCGGCGACAGCGCCTTGATGTCAAGGGTGCACATCATGCGAGGAGAAACCAGAGGAAAAAGCCTTCCATCTCTGGGAAGACGGGGCACCAGGAGCGTGCCCTCAATGTGCCACCACCCACCTAGACCTCCTTGCCCGACGCAACCAGATGTGTACAGGGTGTACGAGCCCCACCTCATTCCCCACCCAGGGGGGATAGCCATGGCTCCATGGGGTGCAAGGTAGGTCATAGGTAGGGTGGCTGGCAGGTGCCTCCAAAGGGTCAGAGATGGTCGGAGGTAGGAGGGAAAGAAAAAAAAGACATTACGTATAACCTAAAAGTAAAGTGGTGGGGGGGGACATGATAGAAACTAAGAAGTACCAAAAGGGAATAATCAATGTACAAGAGGGTAGCATTAAACAAACAAAAAAAAAGATGTGCACAAAGAAGGGGGCAAATTTTGAAAACAGGTGGGTGGTGGATCGGGAGGATTGAGGAACAACATCAGGAAGTAGTATTTCACAGAGAGGGTGGTGGGTGCAAGGAGTCAGGAGGAAGGACAAACATTTAAAAAAAAAACTAGGTTTCTATGTTCTGGTTGGAGAGAATCAGTTGGAGCATCCCCATTATCTAGAGCTGGCGACCTTCAATTCTATCCAAATGCTGCTGTGGACTATCGAGAAGGTGGTTAACTGCATCCAACTCACTCCACAACATGGCCACATTGCTCTGTGTGGCAGGGAGTTGGAGTGCGTTACAGTACCACCATCACCTAAAACTGCAGCAGGTTGTGGTGGTGGTGGTTGTAGTGCAGCAGCCCCATCACTGCTTGCATTCCCCCGCTTAACACCATGTTATGCAGGTGCAGGTGTATGAAGTGCCATAATATCATGACTAGAACTTCCAGAAGGGCCAGCAGGCCCACTTCATGCAACATCTGCCACCTTGGCATCCCGCAGAGCTTTGTGGTGGTTCAGCATGTGGGTGCACTGTCCCCCAGTTTCTGGGTAAGTGCCCCTAGGGTCAAGGCTCACCACAGCATCACAGATGTTGCATTTCACTACACTGCTGTTCCCAGGCAGTGTAGAGAAAAACTGCCATGCAACAGAGCTGCAGGGAGGACCAGGCACAGGTATGAGGGAGCCTAGGTGTTACTGCCACCTGCTGCTGCTGCCTGATTGGGGCCAAGGAGCCAAAACATGCAGCAGTGGCAGAGGGGCCACAGTAGGTGGTGGTGGCATGGGGGGGCGCTGCTATGTGCCACGTCCAGAGGTGGTGTGCCAGCCCAGAACTAACTGCTTCAGGTGGGGGACCTCCTTGTATGGTGTTGTGGTTTATTTGGAGAATGCCACCACGTGTGTGGACTGTGACATGATTCCCTACTGCACCGCACCTAAAACCACGTCTTCCTCGATCACCTTCCATTAGTGTCTCTCTCTCTCTCTCTCTCTCTCTCTCTCCTCTCTGTTTCTTTCACACAGATACACACAGACAGAAAAAAATTCACACAAAACTAACAAAAAATACGCACAAGCTACAATGGTAGTTTACTCACCTGGTAAAGGTGATTATGAGAGCACCTTCTTACAGCACTCTGAGTCTCAACACATGGGTTATAAGCACTCTTCTCACAGGCTGATGCACAAAAGGAATCCCAAATTTGAAATTCAATCCTTCTCCTTCCTTGTAGCTCCCAGAATCCCCAGTATGAAATCTTCCAAAGCTTATGCTACACCTGAAAACATAATATTAAAAAATCCAACCATACAGGACCCTTAGCCGGCCCCGTAGGTTAGCTGGTGGGTAGAAAAAACACAACACAATCTGATGCTATGCAAGGGACAATTATTTACTTTCCATTGTATTCCAACCAAAGTGGCAACATGTTCCACTGTTACTGGCAGTGTAGGACTGAATGTCCACTACTATATATTTACTGATCAGTATTGCACATACATTCTTTAACATACAATCCCTTATTCTATTATCCCCTTTCTTTGCTTGTTATGTTCCTCCTCAATGGGTGGGATACGGAGTGCTGTAAGAAGGTGCTCTTATAATCACCTTTACCAGGTGAGTAAACTACCATTATCTATCGCACCTTTTACAGCACTCCGAGTCTCAACACATGGGTGATTATGCAGCAGTATTGGACTTGTCTTGGGAGGGAGGAGGAATATGACTCAAAGCTGTCTGGAGAACCTTGCAACCACCAAACTCTGTTTCCTGTTTGTGTGGTATCCAACCGGTAATACACGCCAGTGTTGTTATAAGTTCTGTTAGTGAACTCCCTACTGGCTTGGATCAGTGTGTCCATCACCTTACTGGATACCCCTAAGATCAACAGTGTAGCCTTCTGAATGGCCATGCTGGTAGTTTCAGTGGTCGGGGGTCTACCTGCAAGGTCAGCCCCCTAGAGGTCTTGATAGGAGTTGTCTACAGAACAGTATTGGCCCGTGGACACTGTGAGAGAGTCTATATAATTAGTGTAGACACTACAATAGGGGCTGAACTGAGAAACATACTGAACCACCCTGAATGCATAAGATTAAGTAATTGTAGCCTCTGGCCAAGTACGACTGTATTAGTGTAGCCTCTGTAATAGGGGCTGACTTAAGGTGAATATGGTGGAGATGTCTCTTTAAAATGGAATAATGTTTCATGAATTAGAAGAGTAAGTCCCTGCCAGGATCATAGCCGGTGATACCTGCCCACTAGGAAAAAGACCTGTAGACTGACACTAAGCTATGGGCAGAGTATTATAGTTGTCTTGACCACTGCTTTGTAGACACAGTGCAAACCATAAGCAGGAAGTACCAGCTATGTGATTATGAGTAGCTGTACTGGCCCGCGCCATACCTGGTGAATTATAGTTGCTTGACCATTACTGTGCATACATTATGATAAACATAAGCAGGGGAAAAGAGACATGAGATTATGAGATATACTGTACTTGGTCTGCATGTCATACCTGGGTTTAATGTTATGAAGGTCCTCTGTCCCTTTCTCCATGGTTTGGATTAATTAAGTGATGTGGAGAAGGGTTAGTGTCCAGGAGCCACTGCAGTGGGGCTGCAAGGGTCACCAGCCATGACCGACTTTAGGTTTACCAGTGGATCACTCTAGGAAGTACTACAAGGACATACTTAGTGTGTTCCTCATTAGTGTATGTGCCGTCACATGGTTTACCCCTGGATGACCTTCTGGACCCAGCACTGTACCCTGGTGTAACAGGTGGGTGTGATGGTTCCCATCAGTATGGCTATGCATGTAGGTAGGTAGGTAGGTAGATAGATCGACTGATTTATATATTGGGAGGGGTCTTTATCTATAAATACGGAATGCATGCATGGGTAGGAGTCTATCTACTAGCACATATGGCAAGCCAATAGAGGTTGAATACCACCCACCTTTCTTTCTTGAGATTGTCTGTGGGTCCATGAAATGGAAATTCAGCACCTTCTACATTAGGAGACCTATACTGTAATAAAACACCTCAAGTTCCTGCTTTCCCCAACCGTTTGGGTGTGGTGCTGAGGTGGCTGCAAAGGTCCTGTTAACCACAGTTTCTGGGTCATGCATGTTAGCTGGCATGGGCAAAATACAGCTTAGCTGATGAGTTTTCACCTCACTTATAGTTCCATCGCACGGCCTGCTCATTGAGAGTGTGACTGCCCATATCTGCCTGTGGCATGGATGTGTTGGTAGAGTGCTGTTGAAATGTATTGTACATGTGCCTCTTTTAGTCACTTACCGACATGTCTTGGCTGAATGGCACATGCACAGCCTGTGGTGCTTTGCCCTTCCTTAGTCCCATTACATACCTTGCTCCTCAATTATATACATCCAGATCATTGACTGTATAGTTCTGTACTATCTATATGGTTCTGGTCATAGGATGACCCATTATATGAAGCTTAAAAAACTTGCCAGCACACTAGGAGTTACTTAGCTTTGTACTTGTAATGAGGAATGGATGAGCCCATAGAAGGTAACCTCTAAAAAAGGGGTTGAGGCTGGTGAAACACCGAGCCCAGACTACCAGTATCAGAATTCCTGCTGAGGCGTTCGGATGGCAGGCTAAGTATTTGGAGCAAGTGAGCATTCTGTAAGTGCTCTGGGTGCAGCTGCTGAGTGGGGGCTGTTGGGGCATTAACACTGCTTCCAGTCAGAGGGGTACACGACTGAAGTGTGAAAGAGTTGTGCTGGGCACCAACGATGAACAATATTTGTCATTACAGTAGTGTGTGTGTTTATAAGGAAAATAGTTAACACAGAAACCTGTAATGCTGATATACTGGATGAAGGATAGAGGACCCAGTCTGTCTCACTAATAGATGGTACTCATTAATGCTAAGCCAAGTGTTTAAGCTTACACCAGCTGAGCCACTGGAATAATGCTTAAGTCTTCAGTTTCTTGACACTAGGTTCATACAGCGAAACTGGTACTTAATAAGTTCCTGAGAACAGTCATTCCAATGTCTGATCTTTTGTCGTAACTGATGCTGTACACCATAGCGATAATATGAGGGGATGTTGCGTCTCCCCTACTAGAACGTCTAAGCTCTGAACCTCTCACCCTATGCTTGTAAGGCCAAAACACATCCACTGAGCCACCTGAGTCCGTGGTTCACATATGATTTCCTCTTGTTTTCTGCTGTCCTTCTTTGGCCTACCAACTGACCTGACTCTCACTGGCTCTAAATAGTGACCAGGGATTTTAAAGAGGCTCCTGCTTCAGAGTGTTCCCCTATCCGAGGGCAATCTTGGGTCCAACCCCCTTGTTGTAGTCTGCGAGGGATGTAAACTGTTAGGGCAGTCACAGGGTAGAATAACCCCCCTTAGGTATAAGATGGGTAGAATACAATGGCCACATGTGTGCTGGGGTTATGCCCTGTTGAACTGAGCAGGGATGGACATGAACCAGCAGTGGGTGGGGGGAACTGGCCTCCATGCTTTATAACTGGAGGTGCAGAAGATGTGAAACCAGCCAATCCACAACCCTGCCAGCTGACATAGTGATGGGTGCTCACAGACCGTCATTGATTACACTGGAGAAGGGTGATGCCAGTGTTGATTATCTGAGGAAGGACAGCTGTCCACTCTTAACATTTAGTGTTTAAGGTGAAACTAATGTCAATGGAGTGGAATTGCCATGAGCTGACCCTAGCTAGTTCTTGGGTGCCAGTAAGTTCTGTGTCATTCACATCACAAATAAACGTGATGGAATGGCCGTTTGACATGGGCATAGCCTGCTAAGGAAAATATGACCCCCAGAGGGATTTTTTAAACAGCCAACGCCTACTGCTTCTATATGTCATTGTTATTTTCTGAACATTAAGTAAGCAGCCTTGGATGTAGTCTGAGTCAGGTTGTGACTTACTGGGTGAAAATGGTACTGTAGCAATTGCTCCATCAAAATGAGGCCCTGAGGATATGTATCAGGCTTCTGTATTAGAAAAAACTGGCTTATTGCTGCAACAGGATTCGGATGCAATTTAAAATGAATAGCCCTTGAGGTATCACTGCAAAGTCAACCTTATCTTAGTAACCAAGCTCCAAGGAAGGTGGTGTCACTCCCAATAGATGCACCATGTGCGAATGCAGCCAGGCATACACAGGACATGGAGATTCTAGTGTGGGAGATGAGGATGTCTCTGCCACCCTGGGAGCCTCAGGCATTCAGGCAAGGGTCCTGACACGGATGTACTCTCGGTTGGGGGCATCGCAATCCCAGTTCCAAAGTCCTGCTTGATGCAGGTAGGTCTCCAAGTCATGGGTGGAAGGTAGGAAGAGATTCAATCCAACAGCAGGCTCCGCCTGCATGTTGACAGGGTGACTGCAAGGCATTGGGAGCATCACGCTGCAGCCGGAACATACGCTGTATCTAGTTCACTACCCCAGTTGAACAAGGTAAACTGGGGAGTAGAGCAGCACTGGTGCTCCAGCCGGGCATATGCTGTATCTAGCTCACTCACCCCCAGCTGAACAAGGTAAACTGGGGAGTAGAGCAGGGTACTGGTCGCTCCAGCCGGGGACATACACTGTATCTAGCTCACTACCCCCAGTTGAACAAGGTAAACTGGGAAGTAGAGCAAGGCACTGGTCACTGCAGCTGGGTTACATATGCTGTATCTGTCTCACTACCCCCGGTTGAACAAGGTAAACTGGGGAGCTAGTTACATACTGATCTGGACTAACTGATCCTGCTCCAATTCCCCTCCCTCAGCAGACTGAGGTAAACTGAGGCAGGGGGTGGATTACATAGGGCCCTAATATACAGTTTGCATAATCTACTAGATGTAGTCATAGTCTGAGGCACTGACTGGCAGAAAACAAAGTGCTGAGGATGTACATCAGGCTTCGTAATTTTAATCATGCACCAAAATATACAATTAGTCTTCATATTTCTTTTCCATGCCCCAACCTCTTGCCAGGCATACACAGGATAAATAACTTCTCCTTAGAATGCTGTCAACATTACTGTAAAAAACAAGTCCATATTATAGTGCCATGGGTGATCTGCCCTATAAACTGGGTAGAGTTCCTTTAAGGTGGCCAGGCGTGGTTGCCAGAGCCATTTTGGGGAGGATCCAGTGTACTACGGTCTCCATCTTGTGAGGGGTATCCCAGCCTGGTTTCTTGTGGTCCCGTGAAGATCTCGGCTGGTACTGTCCACGCGATTGATAGGCGCGAGGCAGATGGCAACCACTACAACGAGTAGGGCTTCGTGGTTGAGATCCCCAGAGGGAAGTGGCCATGGACTGGACAAAAGGAGAGACTCAGAAATGAGTCGCTACAAGGAGAGACGTTCCCTGTGCTGGCAGAGGTGAAAAAGGCGACTGTGAGTCATGCTGCTTGGCTGCTAGGAGGTGCATAGTTCAGCAGGTAGGGGCTCTGGAGAAAGACTTTCTCCCCTGCATGTCTTTACTCGAATGGAGGCATTACAGTAGTGCATGTTAAGTCAACTGGAGGGATGGTCCTGTGGTGGTTGCAGTTGAGCAAGGTAAACCGCGACCCCCAGGATCAAAAGCACAATCGGGTGTGAAATGGAATGTAGCACTCCCCTGTTAGAGTCACCTTCTTGGCTGAGTAAGATAAGCCGAGAGGGGGCTCAGAAGTTCCAACAGACATGGCCCTGGGCAATGGCCTTCCTCCCCCTCCTCGGTTGAACAAGGTAAGCCAATGGGGGTTTTAATGAGCAGCAGTTCAGTAGGTAGCTAAATTTAATTGTTCACAACACACTATTATAGCCCTGATGCCAAACGTAGATTAGACTATACTAAGCATAGATAGGTGTACTTGCACTACAAAGGTTAAACCTGCTGTATTCATGTTAGTTTGAGGGCTGAACCTACTAAACAAAACATTTGTTGTTTTGAATTGTTCATGTTAGCTTTCTGGGGCTAACATCTACATTGTAGTAGATAAAGGAGTTTATTCTTACTTTAGTTGGCTTGGCACAGAGCCAGAAAAATGTGACCAGCCTGGGAAGATGCACAAAAAACTAGGGATTCTGGGAGCTACAAGGAAGGAGAGGATCGGATTTCAAATTTGGGATTCCTTTGTGCATCAGCCTATGAGAAAGCGCTTATAACCCATGTGTTGAGACTCGGAGTGCTGTGTAAGTAGGTGCGATAGATAATACCCTTTCACACTCCCCCCAGCAAATTAGGACAAAAAATCAACTTTTATATCTTATTTGCTTTCTAGAAGCTTTCATCAGCTCTGCTAGCTCCTTCTCCTGCTACAGCAAGGTGAAAGTGAAACTGTTCCACTTCCTGACTTCATGCTGCAGCCTGAAGGGAAGCATGTGACCTGAAGACTGTGAGACTGTGTGAGCCATGTGATCTGTGGCCCATTTATCACTCACTTTGCCTTACAGTACCGCAATACAGAATAAGGCGAAGTAATACAATGCAAAGTGCACTCAGAAAGGTGAAATTCCACCTTTCTGAATGAACTTTTCATAACATTCTACAATGTGAAGTGGTGGACTTCGCATCCACTTCACGAGTGGAATAATATTTCAGTGCATCTCTAATCACAACCCACAGTCACTGTGCTGAAGCTGACAACACCCCAAATTGTGGAAAAGAAACATGGACGAAAGGCCCAAAATAGCCCAAAACAACACCAGTCAAAAACAGAAATAAAAGGGAGCAGGCACAGATAAGGAGACATTTAGCCAGCCAACACCACAAGCACCATGCCTTCTGTACCTCATAGCACGCCTTGGTCACTACCCAACTGTACCAAAATATGTGACCTCTTCTTGTGGGGGTATGTGTGATTTTGTATTTCTTTGAGAGCTTAGCTGGCCAATGCCCTTGAGGTAATACATTGCCTAGTGCTTGTAACACCGAGGTTCTTTATCTTCTGTATGTCACAAACCTTTGCACAGCGCTCATCTCCATGGCCACCTGCCATGCTGTTTAATGAAAAAGCAACAGTTTCTACTATTCCATCATGCACTGTCATCTATGTCACTTTCCTGCTTGTAACCTTCTTCCCTGTTCCCATAGTATCTTGGTAGTAGCAGCACTTATTTATTAAGGCCGACTGACATCACTTGTCCTCCTAAACAGCTGTCTGTGTCACTGCAAATGAGTGTGTTCTGTGTGGTCATACACCAACACAGCCAGTGGTGTTTATGAGGTGACACAGGAAGAGTGGGCATACAGTACAGGGGACTCGGATGCCCAGGAGTACACATTCTGCCAGTGGCCTTATGTAGATTACACATACTAATCCTTTGCTATTACTAAAGAGTAAACAGTATGGTGCAAGCAGTAGTTTGACTAGGTGAAAGAATGGTGGGAATAGTGGAAACAAAACCTATTCTGAAAATTGGTTGTGCATCACAGGAAATAGTGTCTTTGACAGACATCATAACATAGCGCCCAACCATGGAGGTGCTCTGATTTGCCTGGCTTTCCACTTTCTTATGTATGGTGAAATGTCACTTATTCATTTCTTCTTTGTGGACGGAGAGGGATGCTTCACATAATGTCAGTGGCTCAGCAGCTTGCACATGTGCCTCTAAGGCAGGAAGATCGAAAGATTGTGGGTTCTGGCCCCACACCAGGTACTTGGGGTAAATCGGACACTGTAGTGCATCATAAGGGGGATGCTGCACTCCTGAAATGGTGTATTTCAGATGAGACATTAAACCGAGGTCCTGTCTGCCTGTTCTTGTGGTTGTTCAGCTGGATGTTAAAGATCCCACGGCACTTCTCGAAATCAGTAAGGGAATTACCCTGCTGTCCTGGCCAAATTTCCACCATTCACTAAAAAAATATTACCAACAGCTTGATCTGTTTCAATTTCAGTTGGCTACCATGTGTATCCTTCCCCCCGTCCCCTCTTAAAAAGGGACTCTAGTCTCAGTTGGCCTACCCGATCAACAAAATTCAATAAATAAATAGTAAGAGAATGTGTGTGGGTGGGGGGGCATTGATGTAATTTCAAGGTTAAATACCAGCCATGATATATACATCTCTGCTGGCACCCAGTCTTACTCACATACACCTGAATGCCCAAATACTGAATAGTTCTTGAGCACCTTTTAGAAACACACCTTATGTGCATTGTCTTCACACATGGATACAGTGTTTAAGTTGCTTGTTGGGAGAAACACTGCACATCCCCAAGGACACTCACCTCCAGTGGGTTGGGAGTGTTGAGTTTTCCACAGGAACACTGCCACGTCAGTAAGCAGGGGTAGACACTGTGGGAGACAGACTGTACTAGCCAGATGGTGATGGCGGCCGTGGGTGTATACCCACAGAAATTATCACAGGGTGCACCTTCACAGACATTCTTGTGATATTACCAGGGGACAAAACAGAAGGAAACTGGAGCATGCTAGTCTGTCCCTTATCCTTTCTATGACATCACAGGGTACTTATGGCTGACCATCTTGTGGTGCCTGTATGCCAAACAGTTCATATGCCGGGGTTCCTCCACACACACACACACACACACACACACACACACACACACACACACGCCACAACGAGAAGGAATGGCCAACGCTCCATGGGACTTGGTCACCATGTCTGTACTGGGCTATAGCATTTGACCAGGAACCACGAAGCATGGCACACTACAACTGTGGACATAATGGGGGTCGTGAGAAGCTGACATTGCAAAACAGTAAAAAAACACTGTTCAGCTTCACTGTTTTGATAATGCATCCCACTGATGAATGACACCTGCAACCTACAGTAGCTCATAGTCCCAGTAATCCACATCAGGGTTGGCTTTGTGCTATGATTTGGTCAGTCATCACCTGCCCTAAGTACCCTGTCTTTCCTGTCATTTGTTAGTATACCAATGTTGGGCCACTATCGCTTCACAAAGCATACCGCTAGTACTTTACCGCTGTGGTCTTACACCTGCCCGCCATGCAGTCAAAACATGGTTGTGAAGGTAAGGCTGTGGGGTGGGGTGGAGGCCAGTAGGATGGAAGCTAACAGTAATTACAGTTCTGCAAGGAGTGAAGTCCTTCTGTTTTCACGGCATCATTGTTACATTACTCACACTGTGGGAAGGCTAAAATTGAAGTAAGATTGTATTAGGGTGTATAGGGGCTGGCCTGCTACTGCAGTGACAGGACTTCCAAATGAGACTTCCCTGCCCAGTGTTTGACACTGGACTCGTCTGTTTGATTGGTGGGGGAAGGTGATTGAGCTTCACATGGACAGATCTCCTTCTCCTAGGATGACTCACAGGCATGTGAATGACTCATGGTGGCAGGTGTGGAAATGCAGCTGCTTGCACCATCTGTACTTCTGCGGCTGGGCAGATAACCAGTGTGCTGCACATAGTTGCATGCGCATCACCATCATTGGCCTTGTTGCACACCTCTACTCCTGACATATAAAAATATGAGGAAAACAGCTGTGGCACCATGACGCCTGATTCGGTGATACCAAAGCGGCATGTGGCATGGTTCCTGTTTTGGGGCCTAGTCACAAGTGCTGTGTGGCATCGGCCAGCAGCCCCTGAAGGGGTGTTGTTGGTAGAGAAAGATGCAAGTAGTCCGGAGGTCAGAGTTGCAGGTATGGCCCCTCTGTCACTGGGGAAATTCGTAGCTCAGCTGGACTTGCTACAGGTTGTAGGTACCCACCCAAACTGGACGGCACCAAAAAATCAGCACAGTGGTAGGGTGTATATGTCATGACATAGGAGCAGTACCTTTCCCATTACTACTTTATGAATTGCACTGTGCCGCTACATCTTCTTCCACTGCAGCAGCCAATTGTGGACCACCTGAGGGGCCTTTTTTTCTCTGAATAAACATGCCAGACATGGAATTAAAGACAGGTGTCAATTCCACTGTCACATGCTTGGTAAGCACTGCTTGCGTTTCATGAACCATCACCAACAAGTAACAAAATTGAGGCCTATGCAGTAAACTGAATCAATTGGAGAGGCACTCCATCAATTGGGTAACTATGGGTGGTTTGTGTTTGTAAATTATGGGGGGTCAAGGGACGTGTGTGACTAGTTATAGACGCAACATCTGGTGACATACTGATCAATTTTATTTATTTATTGAAATCTTGGCTGACACCTGTGAGCGGATGCTAGTTGAGAGGTTCCACGTCAGTTACACTAACACAAGAAGACACAATATAGTTACAGTAAATTATACATACAGAGCGCAAACAAATTCAACAGTACATGGGTTGCAATGACAAACAGTTACACAAACTGTGTTAAAGCATATACATGCTATGCCAGCATCCTGCAGAAAAGAGAGATAGGCAGAGGCAGACTGTTAGGGTGAGGTAGGGTGGGGTAGTGGGAGCTGGGATAGGAAGGGCAGAGGGAAAGGAAAGAAAAGAGCCAAGGGGTAGGGGGTAGGAGGCAAGTGCTAGGGCAAAAGGGGGTGGGAGGCAAGTGCTTGGACAAAGACTTAACTTAGCGGGTCAGGAGCTGGAAGTGCTGAGGCAGACTAAAGCTGTGGGCACAGACTAGCGGGGGCACCTACAGGTACTATTGTCAGTGAGGTGCTGACAGAGTTTGTGGTTAAAGGAACCAAGGGTTATGGTACTGGTTATGTCAGGTGGTAGACCATTTGTGCACAGAGGGGCCCAGTGAGCAAAGGATCACTGGGCCATAGTTGTGCAGCACCTGTGCACATGGAATACTTGTGTAGTCGAGCTCCTGGTGTGCCTGGCATGTATAGGTGGTCATAGAGGGCTCAGAACTCCTTGAGGAAGTAAGTTTAGTGAGACCTTTTTTGCAGGTAGGCAGGTTTGATAAAGTATTCTCTCCTTCAATGAAGCCAGCTCAATTGCACATAAAGTTCACAGGTGTTGGTGAGTTTTGGGGCATTAGTGAGCAGGCAGCAGGCTTTGTTTAAGGCTATTGAGAGGTGTTGGAGCGCTGTGTCATTAGCGGAGCCATAGATAGCTAGGCCATAGTCAATCAAGATGATGAGTGAACTGTTAATTGCCAAATTCAGAGCTTCATAGGTCAAGCAATGTCTGTGCCTGTAGAGGATACCAATCCTGGTGTTAAAGGCTTTGGCCATGATGTCAATGTGCTGTGTGTAAGACAGGGCAGTGTCTAGTGTGATTCTCAGGTACTTGAAATGGGGGACTAGTTCTAGGGTGCAACCGGAGCCATTCTGAATTGCCAGGAGACAGCCTTTTAGCTTGATTTGGGCAGTGGTGAAGAGCATGGTCTTGGTCTTTTTATAGTTCATTACCAGTTTTTGCTCTTTGATCCATTTTTCAGCCACTGCAAAGCCGCTCTGGAGGTCATATTCCAGAAGTGCAGGGTCAAAGTTGCTAGTAAAGATCACCGCATCATCTGTGTAGAGGAGCATGTGGCTACTGCTAGCAGCTGGAAGGTTGTGTAGGAAGACACCCAATAGTAACGGACTGAGTATGGATCCTTGTGATACCCCTGATCTGACCGGTTGACTTTCAGATAGGGTGTCCCCGATCTTTACTTTGTGTGATCACAGGCTAAGGTAGCTACAGTTTCTAGGACTAGACCTATGTCTGAGAGCTGTTCCAGGAAGAGGGCATGATGGACCATATCAAATGCCTTTGATAGGTCAACAAAGGCTGCCCATACAATATGCCCTTTGTCAAGAGCACCATGTATGAATCTGGTAAATTCCAGGAGAGCTGTGATGGTGCTATGGCTGGCTCAGAAACCATACTGTTCTGGGCATAGGAGCTGATATTGCTTGAAGTACTCCATCAGCCGGTCAGGCACAATCCTTTCCAGGGCTTTGGAAAGTCTGGGGAGTATAGAGATTGACCTGTAGTTGTTTTGAAGAGACTGGTCACCCCATTTGTGTACCCGGGTGACCGTGGCAACTTTCTAGATTTGGGGGAATTTGGAGTTGCAGAGGGATAGATTATCTTTGTCAGTGGACCAAGTACTTTGACTAGTGTTAGTCAAACACATTTTAGGTCCAGAGAGCCCCTGCTGTGCCTTGATTTGTTGAGGGCTTTTTCAAGGTATTTTTTAGCAGCAACTTCAGAGACCAGTTTGAAATGACACTGTGGCCAGTTTGGTCATGCTGGGATCTACTCACTGACCCCTGGAGCCGGCGTATTGAAGTCGTTTGTCAGGAGCACACTACTTGAGATCTGAGAGGGCAAAGTTCAGAGAGTTAGCAATGAGCAGAGGGTCCAAGGTAGGGACATTCTCAAAATTTAGCATGGCTGAGGCTATTTTAGGGTCATTCCCAGTGATATCGTTTAGATTTGCCCAGAACAATTTGCTGCTATTCCAGGTGTCAGTGAGCACTTCCTTGTAGAATTTGCTTTTTGACTCATGGACTGCCTTTGTAAACTCATCGTGGGCCTTTTTATATCTTTGGATGTTAGTTGGCGTGCCATGTGCCCATGCTGTTTGCCAGAGTTGGTCTCTTGCATTTAGTTGTACCAGTAATTTCAGGGTAATCCAGGGATTTATAGGTCCTCTGTTTTTTCTGTCTGTGACAGGAGTGTGTTTGTCACAGGCAGCATTGAATTTTGAGATAAAGAGATCTAGTGCAGTGTCCACATCCATGGTTCCATACAGGTCTGAACAGTCCTGCTGTTTTAGGTCATCCTTTAGTTGTAGAACTGGCCCTATAAGAGTATGCATTTTGTTACAGTTCTGGCAGGGGATTTTGGTAATTGTTGTTCCAGAGGAAACTGACGGGAGTGGTCCTTCAATGAATCAGGGAGCATGGTGAGACCTGTGATGTGGGAAGGGCAGTTCAAGAGAATCCAGTTCGGACGTGTGCTGGTGCCCCTCTTGTAACTAGTTCAAGTCGGTGTGTCCACCAGTTGGGAGAATTGCATTGCAGCAAGGGTATCTTTGATGGTGTTAGTAGCAGGTGAGACCCAGCTGATACTGAAGTCTCCCAACCCAACAGCATTGTTTCAGAATTTAGACTCAGCATGCTGATGTAACTGTATCAATGGCTGATAACTTCACAAGAAGCAGGCTTGCCATCCACACTTCATTGTCCCCTGACATGGAGTGGAATTCTCACACAGTGACATACATTGCAACATTATGCATCATGTTTCCCAGCACTCACCACTGGTGACATCATATGGACAGCACATTGATGACAACAGGACCACAACCCTTGTAGTAATCTCCTTGACAAAACTCTTCATGTACACTGCTTTCAAATTACTTTGGTGAGTATGCACACCTCATGCCTTCTATGAAGTTGCATGCCCTTTCTATCTTTTACCTTTGTCCTTTTTTTTTCTGTCCTTTCTTCCACTAACCTATGTGATAAACACAGTTGTACTAAAGCTGGTATCATATGCTTCCCTTTCAGGCTGAATTCCTGAAAGTAAAGAGACCACCAAAGCTGAAGGAGGAGGCAGTGCCATCTGTTTTCCCACACAATGACAACCTGAAACCTAAGCATAGACTGGTACTCAAGAGGCATGAACAAAAGAGACACAGAGAGGTATGTTAAATTGCTTTATTATACAATGGCAAGGAAGAATACTGGGCTCTGACTAGTCAGTGACCACTTTCACCACTGAGCTTATTTTGGTATAACCTCACTGTATGAAGGTCGAGCACTTAAAGGATCACATCTCCCACCCCCCACAAAAAAATCACTACCCACAGTGACTGTACCCTGCTGAATTCTCCGTTCCTCAGCCACACACAAATGCTGTTGCCGATTGCCATGTCAGCAGTTTCAGTTTAACTGACTCTCCTGGTACAAATAGTGGTCAGGTAAGTGTACCAGGAGAACAGAATACCTACACAAATCCTTCAAATGAACCTGAGTGGCTTCACACTAGTTCTGTACTCACAGAGCTCATGGTTCACTATGGGATCAAAAGTGAAATGGGCCTGCATGTAGCGGCCATGTGTCTGACAAGTTCACTGACACCGCTTGGTTCTTCTTCAAAAAGATGCCATTAAAATATTTCATCTCCCTAAAGGAATGTGTCCCCTGTGCACTACTTAGCAGAGAGAGAACATACCTGTAAAGTGATTCTCCGGTTGTCAGCCCACCCAAAATTGTAACTCAACAGCCCACCGTACCACGTACTCAACAAAATACCACTGTGGGATCAGAAGAGCAGGGGATTCAAGATGTACTAAGACCCATCCGTGCCTCCAGAAGTAAAATAAAGCCTTGCCCCCACTACTGTGAAGCTGACACCATCATCAACTTGCAGATGCACTCCACAGCAAGCGAGTGAAAGATCAACTGCTGCAAGTTTAAACACTCACCGCACGGCTCCTTTCACAATGCTCAGTCAGTATTCAAGATCCTTTCTTCTGCTTCTTTTTTTACCTTCTAAACTATTCCTGAAAATGCAAACATAGGTCAAACCAGCAAAGACTGTAGCATTAATAAAGGCCGCCACAGGGAGAGCAGAGGCACACCAAAAACATAACAGCTCCACCTACTGGCTGAAACACTACATCAGCACTATTTCTTTATGAACTATACCTACACATTCAAAAGATGCCAAAAAATTTACTTTAAATATACTTTTTCATCTTCTTTCAGTTTGTTTTAAAAACAAGACATTGTATAATAGCAATAATGCACTCCAGAGTGTGGGTTGTGCTGGGATAACCTCACTTCTGGGGCATTGGACGCACTCAGTCTGCAGCCTCATGCCCGACCACCCCAGGCATAAGGTTATCCCAGCACAACCCGCACCCTATTGTGCATTATTGTTTAACTGTTCTACATAGTCTACCTTCATTATTCACATTCTCAGTTAGACAAACAATTGTGGCAACACTGTAACCATGGAAAGCTACCAACTTCAGAACATCACACTCTGATCTCAGTGGACACCTCTGCAAAACAGAGTAGCAGTAACATAGAAACATAGACTTTGATGACAGATAAGAACTGCTTTGCCCACCTAGTCTGCCCATTTCTCTACCTACAGGATAAGCTGCAGATACTAGTTAACCAACAGACTATTTCTTCCTACCCCCCCACAAGAAAATTGCCTTATGTCTGTCCCATGTATTCTTGAATTCTCCCACAGTTTTAGACCCCACAACCTCCTCAAGAAGGCTATTCCATGCGTTCACTACGCTCTCTGTGAAAAAATACTTTGTCACATTGCCACTGAACCGCCCCCCTCTATCTTTAAATTGTGTCGCCTTGTTCTTGCACATCTCTTTTTCTGAAAGATGCTACCCTCTTGGACTTTGTTGATTCCACTGAGGTACATAAAAGTTTCTATCATGTCCCCTCCTCCCTCCTTTCCTCAAGGGTATACATATTAAGTTCCTTTAGTCTCTCCTCGTATGGCTTCTCTTGCAGACCCTGTACCATTTTAGTTGCCCTCCTCTGGTCTGCCTCTATCCTGTCGATGTCCTTGAGGAGATGGGGTCTCCAGAACTGGACACAGTACTCCAGATGGGCTCTCACCAACTGTCTGTACAGACGGATAACAACTTCCTGTTTTCTGCTGGTGATGCCTCTCCCTATACATCCCAGTATCCTCCCAGCCATCCCTACTGCTTTCTCACATTGATTTCTAACCTTAGGGTCATCTGATATGATTACCCCCAGGTCCCTTTCCATTGTTGTTGTTGTTGTTCTACCACCCCCCACCACCCCCACTGTGTAATCTTCCCCTGGGTTTTTGTTTCCCAGGTGCATTATTTTGCACTTCTTTGCATTGAATCCAAGCTGCCATACTTCTGACCATTCCTCCAACCTGCCAAGGCACTTCTCATCCTCTCCAAGCCTTCATGTGTATCAACCCTGTTACAGATCTTTGTGTCATCTGCAAAGAGGCATACTTTTCCTTCCAGTCCCTCTGCAATGTCACTTATAAAGACGTTCAAAAGGACTGGACCTAGTACTGAACCTTGCAGTACCCCACTAGTAACTTCTCTTTCTTCAGCGTGGACTCCATTTACAATTACCTTCTGTGTCCTGTTGTCCAGCCAATGTTTTACCCAGGCTACCACCCTAGGACCCACTCCCAGGCTGGTTAATTTGACTATTAATCTTGTGTGGGACTGTGTTATGCCTGTTAAAGTCTAGGTAGGCCATGTCCACGCCTCAGTCTACTTCTTTGGTCACCCAGTCAAATAAATCAATAGATTCATCTGACATGACCTTCCCACTGTAAACCCATGCTCTTGGGTCCTGTGTCCCACTGACCTCTAGGTACTCAACAATTCTTTCCTTCAGAAGTGATTCCATCACTTTCTCTACCACAGAGGTCAAACTGACAGGTCTGTAGTTTCCTGCCTCTGTCTTGGTCCCACTTTTGTGAAGTGGAATCACAGTCACCTTCCTCCAGTCCTCAGGTACCACACCATCCTCCCATGATTTCTTAAAAAGGGTAGTCATTGGTGTCACTAGTTCTCCCCTTAATTCTTTTAGAAATCTGGGATGAATTCCATCAGGCCCCATTGCTTTGTTCACCTTCAGTTTTAGGAGTTCTTTTAGAACCATTTCTTCTATGAAAGGACTGGGATGGACCCCCCTATCAAGAGTGCTTCTGTTAATTGGATTAGGCACCTCCCATTCTTCCTCTTTTGTGAATACTGAGCAGAAATATTTATTCAGTATTCCTGCTTTTTCACTGTCCTTCTCTGCCCACCCACCGTTCATTCTATTCAGCCTCACTGTCCCTCCCTTTGTCTTTCTATGCTCCCTGATGTACCTATAAAAGGTTTTATCCCCCTTCTTAACCAAGTTGGCTATCTTTTCCTCAGTTTGGGCCTTTGCTATTCTGACTTTCCTCCCTGCTTCCTTCTGCCTTAACTAGTACAGCTTTCTGTCCTGCTCGTTCTGTGTTTCCTTATACTTTCTGAATGCTATCTTTTTCTCCCTGACCTTCCCCGCCACCTCTTTTGAGAACTATAGTGGCTTTTTCTTTCATTTTGATTTCTTTCTTTATTTGCTTCACACAAAGTCTTGTTGCCTCTGTGATGGCAGTCTGGATGTTTCCACATTGTTGCACCCCCCCACCCCTTCTAGCCTGTTTGCTAGTGCTTTCTAAGACACTCTTCCATCTTGCAAAAGTCAACCTCCTGAAGTCCAGTACCCTCACTTTATATGGCTTGACTCTGTAGCTGAGTTTATATGAGAACCACACTGTTTGATGGTCACTTGTTCCAGGATGGTGGCAACCCACCTCTAGATCTGAGATCCCTCTCACTGTCCCCATTTGAGAGTATGAGGTCTAAGATTGCTCCTCATGAGTGGGTTCCAAAACTAGCTGTCTGAGGCATGCCACCTGTAGGGCATCGAGAATGGCCCTGCTCGTGGATGTGGCTGCAGCAAATGTGCTCCAGTTAATATCTGGCATAGTCAGGTCTCCCATCAACAGTATCTCCCCTTTCTCTGCCATCATAAGAATGCCTCCTATAATTTTCTTGTCCATTCCCTCTCCCTGACATGGAGGTCTGTATACAACCCCTGTGCGGATTGTAGTGCCATTTCCAGTCTCTAAGGTGACCCACAGTGCCTCCTCTCCTCCCTGTTTACTCTTTTGTTCAGTTGCTTTTATCTCTTCCTTTACATAGAGGGATACTCCTCCCCTCTTCTCCCTCCCTGTCTCTCCTGTAGTTATGTACCCTGGTATGTTACCATCCCAGTCATGGTGCTCTGTGTACCATGTTTCTGTGACAGCTATGATATCCAGGCATCCCTCTTCCATCAAGGCCACCAGTTCAGGGAGCTTGTTGCCCAGACAATGGGCATCGGTACTCATTACCCTCCATTTCCTGATGGCCTTACTCCTTTTTGCCCCATCCCCGTCCTTATTGCCTTTGTCACTTTCTCCATTTAACCCTGCCCTTCTCCCTATCGACAGTTTCCGAACAGAGAACCATGCAATGTCTTTTTTTTTTCTCAGTTACCAGATCTGATACTGGGTAGTAGTCTCACCAAGCATTTCAGAACTCATTAGTAGTACAGGTGTATATTATATGCCATGTACAGTAAGTCACTCATTATAAACACTATATACACAACAGTTGTAATGGCAAACAGGTGGGCCTGTCAGAATGGCAGAGTGTCTTCCTCTGCATCATGTTATCCGACATAACTGCCAGACTTCTCGGAATACTTGTGTTGAATACTCCAGACTGCACATGATGGAATGATGCATCTAACTTTTCATCTAAGTTTCTGATGGACCTAGTGTATAAACTGTGTATATGCCACCCAATGATAAGTTCTGCAGAAGGATAGGGAAAATAAAGATATTCGGTGTCCATGCCATGCTGCAGTGGTATTCAAAACATTATCTTTCAAAGGATTGTTACGCTTCCAATGACATTCATGGTAACAGAGTATCATGTATTGCGATCCTCACATGTGCTGCTGCAGTGACGGAGTGGTGAACATGCATGATGGCAAGTTTTCTTGCCTCTGATTCCTTTACCATCTGGATGTTGTGTTCTTTGTATGGCATCTAACAACTGGCTGCAGGAAAAATAATGTCATGTGACTCTATGGCAAATGACATGTACCACAGCCCCTTTGGCATGTTATCCATGGTAGATGCTCACTTGTGTTACATGGAGTATTTCTCCATGATGGAAACACTGCAGCATGCATTCCCAACCACACAGTATGCTGAATGACATTACTGCTGTGATATCTCTCCCCCAAAGCAGTGTTGCTGTCATGTCACTGTCATTGAAAACCAGGGTAACCCATAATACTTACGTGGGCAACACTGATGGCAGTACCTGCACTGTGTCAGGTCTGAAGTGCACAAAACACAGTCTACAATGGCCATCTAGTTCCACGGGTGCTGCTGTCAGCGTGAACCCCAGATTAAAATATTCCACAGCATGTTCTACATTTCCAGGGTGTGTGACAGCTATGGTTCTGCAGAATCATTACCTGTCTCAGCTGGGGTGGGGGGATGGATGTAAGACCACAACATGGTGCATGCCTGAAACATGCAGCCAGTAATCCCTCAGGATGGGAACATGCCAAATGTTGTCACGCTGCAATGACAGTGGCACTACCCAGATGTACTGCGGGGCAAAGAGTGAAATCATGTCCCAGTGGCAAGGCACAAGTGATGCCCTCCTCAGGATCCACCAGCAAATAAGTTACGTAATGCACCATACCTGGATCTGGTCATGGCAGGTATTTGGTCTACACACCAGGCTGCCATGCATAGCAAGCCCCTTGTGATGCAGGACAGATAATTCATAGGTGAAGGTCTCGGTCACAGGGGTGGGATGCCTGGCAAGACCACAGGAGCTTATTGAGGATGGGAGCGTGGGATGACACATAACCCAACAAATAAAAATTAAAGAAAAAATAAATGTTATATATCTTAATATCAAACAAATTTGTTAATGCATCAGTTAGGGTGAGTACTATAGTGGTAAAAGGAGGGAAATGAAGCGTAAAGGTTTCCAACCATAACGCCCCACCCTGCAGGGACTGACAGGCATCAGGGTGTGCCTTGGGGTCATCGACCATAACGTTCATGATATGTCACCCCCATCCTGCAAACACTGACAGGTGTGGAGGAGTTCCTTGATATTGTCAACCCTAACACTCACACCATTCCATAAGTCAGTAAGTTGAGAGGGTTACAGTATAAGTACATGAGGTGAGCGTTAGGGCCAACAATACCAAGACAGAGCCAGACACCTTTCAGTGTCTGCAGGGTGGGGGTTGGGGATCGAATGGCTTGATCATTATGGCCAGTGACCCCAAGGCACACCCCTGATGCCAGTTAGTCCCTGCAGGATGGGGGTAGGGGTGGGTGTTAAGGTTGAAAACCCAACACTTCATTTCCCTCCTTTTGCAGCTATAGTACTACCCTAACTGTTGCATTAACAAAGCTTTTTCAATATGTGTGTGTGTGTGTGTGTGTATATATATATATATATATATATATATATATATATATATATATTGTAACACAGCACTGGGCAGAGTTGTGGAAGAGCATTATCTCCAGCATGCCTGTTCCATTTTCTCTCTGCTAGGACTACAAAACATGGTGCACATACTACAAGCCCCAGAAGGCATTGCACCACAGCTCCACCTAGCTGAGTGCTTGATTAAGAACAGGTGCAGGAGTGTGACTGCCTGCATGAAAGAGAAGGCCCAAACTATTGCTCCTCTCTCAGTACCCGATTAGGAACCAGGCATGGAGGGTGGCTGGTGAGCATTTGTAGCAAGAAGGAAAGAAAGAAAGAGAATTTTGAATCAACTGACTTCCCGGCTTTGACCTTTTGTTTGGTGTGCGACTACAAATTGGATCTTGACTTTGGACTGGCTGAAAACCCAACACTGGTAAATGACTTTCATTTGAAATAAAGACCAAGAGACTCTTTTCTGATTTTGTTTGTTTGCCCCAGGAAATAGCTTAGCTATCTGGGCTATAGACAGGGAACTGAAAATTCACTGTGTAGGTAGCGCTCAACAAAGAGCCAGGTAGTAGTTTCTTTTGTTTTGTTTGCATCCTGAGTTATTTTTGAATGTACCTCTCAGTATTTTACTAAAAACATACAGGCATAGTGCTGTGTGACCTAGAATATCCTGTGTCGTGGTGCAAAGTGTGCTCATATCACCTACAAAAGATCCATTGCAACACAACCCCTCACTGTGTTACAGTGGTGGAGAATGCGGGCAAGGTTGTGTGGATAACAACATCACTAACACACTGAAACAGCCATGGAGAACCTACTGCACCAGCTTGTGCAAGCAAACCTGGCCCAGCAAGCCACAAACCAACAACAGGCAGAGACCAACAGACTGCTGCTGGAAGAGCAATGGAGGGGACAACAAATGTTGAACTTGGAGCAACAGCGGCTTGCCGCAGAGGTGGCAAAAGGGAAGGAAGCCCAACCAGCAGGTGCGTCTTCCATTGTAGCTGGACATTTCCTGCAGAAGATGACAGCCAGTGATGATGTGGAAGCCATTCTGAAAACTTTTGAAAGGACTGCAAACAGAGAAGAATGGCCTCAAAGCAAGTAGGCTGGCATTCTGGCCCCCTTCCTCAGTGGTGATGCACAGAAGGCGTAATATGACCTTGAATCAGAGGACGCTGATGACTATGACAAGCTGAAAAAGGAAATCCTTGCGCACCTAGGAGTAACAACAGCAGTGAGAGCTCAGCGATTCCACTCATGGACATTTCAACCAGAGAAAGATCCTCACTCACAGATGTTTGATTTGATCCACTTAGCCCGAAAATGGCTGTAACCTGAAACCCTGACGTCTACTGCAGTGGTGGAAAGAGTGGTGCTGGATCACTTCACCAGAGGGCTGCCCTATGATTTGAAAAAAAAATCAGTCAAAGCAACCCTAGCACAGTAGAGGGCCTGGTAGACCTTGTGGAAGGTATCACGCTATGGCTGAGCTCTTAAAGACTACCAGACCTGAAAGGATCAGTTCTGACAAGAGAACCCACCGGGAGCAAGACAAGAGAGCCATCCACTGCACAACACAGCCAGAAGGGAGAGAAGGAGCCAGGGGACCAGATGACTACAGCACCAGCAAAGGGCACCAGAACTTGTTTGAAGCAAAAAAGGGAGTGATGGACTGAGATACCAGAACCTGTTTCACATGTGGAGAACCAGGAAACATTTCTTGGAAACGTCCTAAGAAAGATGAGCCAATGCAAGTAAAAGCAACCCTGTCCAAACAGTGTAATGTCATCACTGCCCTCCTGGGGAATCATAGTCAGCCTCCTCGCATCAGTCCAGTCCAAATCCAGAACCAGAAAGTGGACGCATTGTTGGACTCTGGCAGTATGGTGACACTAGTCAGCCCCTCTTTAGCACCCATCAGTCAAGTGAGTGACAACAACCCCATTTCCATCACATGCATCCATGGGGACACCAAGACATATCCCACAGCACACCTTGAAATAAAAACAAAGGAAGGTGTGTTTACTGGAACAGTGGGATTGGTGAAGCAGTTGCCTTTACCTGTGTTGTTAGGATGAGACTGTGCATTCTTCCAAAGACTTTGGAAATGAGGCAAAGACAAAGATGAAGACAAAGAGGAAGACAAAAATAATGAGGACGACAAAGTGTATACAGTGTCCGACAAACTTGAAAGAAAAAAATATACGTCAATACCAATGGTACAAGTCTTCATGGAAGAAGACAATGATGAGGAAGACGGAGGAGCAAATGTCACAGAAGACACTCCAGAGGACTTAGAAGGGGGCAATTTCTTCACACCAGCATGCACACAGTACAGAGGAAGATTTGGGACAGCACAACTGGAAGATCCCACACTCCAGCATGCCAGAGGAAATGTGAAAGTGGTGGATGGGAGGCCCTTCAACCCTAACCAGCCCCTCCCTACCCACTTTGCTATGAAAAACAATTTGCTGTATCAAGTACACAAAACAGCTGACATACTGACAGAGCAGCTGCTCATGCCCCAGCCCTTTCGGCACACTGTAATGCATTTGGCTCATAGCCACCTCTTGGGAGGACACCTGGGAATGGATAAAACAAAAGAGAGACTGCTGAATCATTTCTTTGGCCGGGGTCCACGCTGAGGTGGAATAATATTGTCGCCCTGTCCAGAGTGCCAACAGAGAGCTCCACAACCTCTTTCCAAACTGTTAGTTCCTCTGCCAATAATCAAACACCCTTTGAGTGGATTGCCATGGACCTGGTAGGACCCTTGGTGAAGTCTGCAAAGGGTTTCAGTACATCCTGGTGGTAGTAGACTATGCTACCAGATATCTTGAAGCCATTCCCCTGTGGAACTCGACAACCAAGAGCATCGCCCGAGAACTAGTGCAGATGTTTTCCCGAGTCGGGATACCCAAGGAAATCCTCACTGACCAAGGAACACCCTTCATGTCCAGAATAATGAAGGATTTGTGCCAGATCCTCCAAATCAAACAGCTGCGCATGTCCGTGTATCATCCACAGACAGATGGGCTCATTAGAAGATTCACTAAAACATTAAAGAGTATGATTAAAAAAAAACATGGAGACAGATGGATGGAACTGGAATCAGTTGCTGCCATATCTAATGTTTGCCATCCATGAAGTGCCCCAAGCGTCCACAGGATTTTCCCCATTTGAACTGCTGTGCTGCCCACTGCCCACGAGGTCTCCTTGACATAACAAAGGAGACATGGAGCACCAACCCTGCCCCACCAAACCATCACTGAACACGTGGAAGGGATGAGAGAGCGATAATGCCATAATGCCTATCATGAAGGAACATATGCAAAGGCCCAAGAACTCAAAGTAGACCTACAACCATCCCGCGTAACACCCAAAGAGTTTCAGCCCGTGACAGAGTGTTGGTACTTGTCCCCACCTCCGAAAGGAAAGTTCCTGGCCACCTGAGAGGACCCTATAGGTACTTGAAAAAATAAACCAAGTCAATTACAAGGTAAAACAACTGGGTAGATGAAAGCCTGAACAAATATATCACATCAATTTGTTGAAAAAATGGGTTGACCATGATGTCTTCTGGAGTGAAACAAACCCCCGTCCAGATGAGGAAAACCCCAGAGATGCAGTGACGGTTAGAGACCTGACACCCAGTTAGAAACAAGACATCTTTGAATTCCTTGACAGAAATAAAGATGTGTTCTCTGATCTGCCTGGTAACACTCGACTCATCACACATGACATCGTGACGCCTCCAAGGAAACGGGTGCACCTCAAGCCGTATCGTGTACCAGAAGCATGCAGAATTGCGATAAAGGAAGAGGTTAAAAATATGTTAGATCTGGGAGTAATTGAAGAACCTCACAGTACCTGGTCTAGCCCCATAGTGCTTGTCCCAAAACCTGATGGATCAGTCAGGTTCTGCAATGATTTCAGAAAACTGAATGAGATTTCAGCTTTTGATGCATACCCAATGCCACGAGTAGATGAACTCATCGAAAGACTGGGAACAGCCCGCTTCATCAGCACTCTTGACCTGACAAAAGGCTACTGGCAAGTCCCCTTGACAAAAGCTGCCAGAGAGAAGACTGCATTTGCCACCCCTGATGGCTTGTATCAATATACAATGCTTCCTTTTGGTTTACATGGAGCCCCAGCCACATTTCAAAGCCTGATGGACCATGTGCTGCGACCCCACCAGGAGTATGCTGCTGCTTATTTAGACAATGTCATTATTCACAGTAACACCTGGGACAGCCACTTGAAGAAACTGCATGCTGTGATGCAGTCCCTCCAAGAAGCAGGGCTCACAGCCAATCCAAAAAAATGTACCTTAGGGGTGAGTGAAGCACAGTACTTGGGTTATACAATAGGAAGAGGCCTTATAAAGCCACAAGAAAAAAAAGTTGCTGCCATTCAAGATTGGCCACAACCGGTCAATAAAAAACAAGTAAGGGCATTTTTGGGACTCACAGGCTATTACAGAAGGTTTATTCAAAACTTTGCTACTATAGCATCCCCCCTCAGTGACCTCACATGTAACAGCCAACCTAACATGGTGAAATGGACTCCTGAAGAAGACAAAGCTTTCCGTTGCTTGAAACTGGCACTGTGTGCCTCTCCTGTCCTGAATTCCCCTGACTTCTCTAAACCCATGATCATACAAACTGATGCATCTGACATGGGCCTGGGTGCAGTCCTATCACAGGATGTTAATGGTGAAGAACACCCGATCATATACTTGAGCCACAAGCTATTGCCGGGTGAGGGTCACTTTGCCATGCTGGAGAAGGAATGTCTGGCGATCAAATGGGCACTTGAGTCTCTGAAGTATTACCTGCTGGGCCATAAGTTTCTTCTTGTTACTGATCACGCTCCCTTGACGTGGATGAGACAGGCTAAGGAAAAGAATGCGCGTGTTACCTGATGGTTTCTGAGCTTACATCCCTTTGATTTTCAGATTGTTCACCATGCCGGTGCCAAGCATGCGAATGCAAATGCCCTTTCCTGGATCCATTCCCTTTTTTCTGCTGTCATTCAGCCCGAGGGGGCTAAGCTGAGGGGGGAGGTATGTAACACAGCACTGGGCAGAGTTGTGGAAGGGCGTTATCTCCCAGCATGCCTGTTCCATTTTCTCTCTGCTAGGACTACAAAACATGGTGCACACACTACAAGCCCCAGAAGGCATTGCACCACAGCTCCACCTAGCTGAGTGCTTGATTAAGAACAGGTGCAGGAGTGTGACTGCCTGCATAAAAGAGAAGGCCCAAACAATTGCTCTTGTCTCAGTACCCGATTAGGAAACAGGCGTGGAGGGTGGCTGGTGAGCATTTCTAGAAAGAAGGAAAGAAAGAAAGAGAATTTTGAATCAGCTGACTTCCCGACTTTGACCTTTTGTTTGGCGTGCGACTACGAATTGGATCTTGACTTTGGACTGGCTGAAAACCCAACACTGGTAAATGACTTTCATTTGAAACAAAGACCAAGAGACTGTTTTCTGATTTTGTTTGTTTGCCCCAGGAAAAAGCTTAGCTATCTGGGCTATAGACAGGGAGCTGCAACTTCACTGTGTAGGTAGCGCTCAACAAAGAGCCAGGTAGTAGTTTCTTTTGTTTTGTTTGCATCCTGAGTTATTTTTGAATGTACCTCTCTCAGTATTTTTACTAATAAACATACAGGCATAGTGCTGTGTGACCCTGAATATCCTGTGTCGTGGTGCAAAGTGTGCTCATATCTCCGCCTACAAATCCCAGTGCAACACAACCCCCCTCACTGTGTTACAATATATAGATATATTAGATGCAAAAAACACTGTTTTACAAAACAAGTTAGGATTTCCATTACACCTTTAAAAGTATGGAAATTCAACGTTAGGGTTAATACATGTCTCGGCACAACACCAATCTCTGCAAACATTACAAACAAAACAGTTATTTGATATATTGGTGTCCTTCTACCTAACATGTACACAATACAAATACATTATTCTATACCACATGATTAACAGCTCAAATGGTGTACGAGTTAGGTGGAAGGATATGGTAAGCCGTTAGAGACATAATTCAGAATCTCTGGCTGTATAGTAAAACACATACACTATATGGTGAAATACATGCATCATATAGTGAAATATATACATTATATAGTGAAATGCATACAGTGTAGTGAACCACATACACTATCTACTGAAATATATACATCATGTAGTGAAATACATATACTGTATACTGAAAGGCATCTATCATATAGTGAAACACATACATTATATAGTGAAATGCTTACATTATATAGTGAAATATATATACTATCTACTGAAATACACACACAGAGTACTGAAAATCCACAAACACAATATACTGAAACAAATGTACTTTGTACTGAAACATATACACTACCTATTGAGACACATACACTACAGACTGAAAAATCCACACAAACTATCTACTGAAACAAATAATTTACACATTGTAACACATAAACCATATATTGAAAAAATCTGCATACACTATATACTGAAACAAACATACTACATACTGAAATACATACACTATCTATTGAAATACATACACTACATATTGAAAATCCACATACACTGTCTACTGAAACAAATACACTATATATTGAAACATCTACACTTTATATTGAAATACTTATACTGTCTATTGAAATAAATACACTATGCATTAAAAAATCTGCATACACTATATACCAAAACAAATACACTATATATTAAAACACTTACCCTACCTATTGAAACATTTTGTATAATCTATATACTGAAAGAAATATATTACATATTGAAATAATAATAATAATAATGAATTTTATTTCTCAAAAGCCTTTTAGCTATCAAGGCGCTGTACAAAAAAATAAGGGCATCAAATAAAAGCTCAGAAAAACAATAAAATAGTTGGAGGGTCCAAAATTAAACTGTAGCCACCAAAAGCATGGCACCACAGATATGTTTTCATTGCCCGTTTAACCCCCACAGTCGTACACTCCGGCTGGTGGGGTAGAATTCCAGAGGGACAAGGCCGCAGGTACAAATGCATGGGCTCTTGAAGATTTCAAAGACACCCTCAGAATCTCTAGCAACCCCCTTGTCAGCCGGCACAGCTGTCGCGACTATTGTCAGTAGGGGAACAAGGAGCTCTTTCAAGTAGTCAGCCCTGCTGCAGGCCTTTATAAGTCAGTAACCAACTTTAAAGGTGATCCACCACCTAATCAGCACAGTGCAGATTGGCAGCACAGGTGTATTATGAGAGGGATCTAGAAATTCATCAACAATCATGCTGCCGGTGATTTCTGCACAAGCTGCGGGCAGTGGATATCAACCCAAGCCAGCCCTAAGTATAGGGAGTTGCAATAATCTAGGCGCGAGGTCACGAAAGCATGGACCAAGGTAGATAAACCCCCGGATGGAACAAGGTGCTTAATCCTGGAGATATTCCTAAAATGATAAAAGGAAGACTTGACGATGGCTGACATCTGAGCTCATAACGTCAGCTGGTCATCAAGCACTACCCCCAGGTTTCGCACCCGTTCAGAGGAAAGGAGCCGCAAGCCCCCCAAGAACAAGTCCAGAGGGCTGACCAGCCCTCAGCCCCTCTATCCAGTGAGCCGGGTCCACTACCATCACTTCCATCTTTCCAGAGTTCAACTTTAACCAGCTCGAAGTCATCCAGTCTTGGATTTCAGTGAGGCAGGAGTTAAATATAGAGACAACTCTATCCTAGTCAGGGGCAAAAGACAGGTAGAGCTGGGTATCATCAGCATAGCAGTGAAACCTCAGCCCATACCATCTTACAATGTCTCAGAGGGGTAGCATGTACACTGCAAACAACATGGGGGACAGCACTGAACCCTGAGGAACCCCATATGGCAGGGAGAAGGGGTCCAAGGGAAAAATCCCAGATACCACTCTCTGATTCCTGCTGGAGAGGAAAGATGTAAACCATCTGAGGACTATATCCGTTAATCCACAGACAGACCTCAGGCATCCAAGCAGCACCCCTTGGTCTACAGTGTCAAAGATTGAGGAGAGATTAAGGAGCACCACAATAGAATGGCACCTTCGATCTCTCACCATCAGGAGATCATTGAGCACCTGAACCAGTGCCGTCTCAGTACTGTGCCTCTTTCAAAAACCAGACTGGAGAGGTTTGTAGATGTTATAGATTGTCAGGCAGTCATCTAGCTGTATCGCAACTACTTTCTCAATCACCTTCCCTATAAATGGAAGGTTTGAGATTGGTCTGTAGTTGTCAGAAATATCCGGGTCCAAAGAAGCTTTCTTAAGGAGGGGGATAACCACTGCCTCCTTCAGGGAGCTTGGAAACTCACCAGATTCCAAGGAGCACTGGACTATCTGCACCAGGAGATGGCTGATTGGTAGATCTGATAGTGTTCAACCAATCTAAGATGGTTGGCCTCCAAGGTGGATTTCCATCAATGCCGCTCTAACCTATGTCCTACTCACCGCAACTCCCTCAAGGACCCATCAAACCACGGGGTCCGAGGGTGAAGGGTGGAGAGGACGAACACGGACAGGAGCAATCAAGTCTAGGGCTACAGAAATGACCTTATTGTAAGCCACCACTAGAGTCTCTGGACTTGAGCTGGACATAGGAAACTCCAAGAGATCAATCACCCCCGCTAGGCCTTTGAGACTTGCTTCCCACAAAGGGTGGTAACTGACCATCTCCACAGGGGCAGGCCTTCTAAGGGGGGGCACAAAAATTGAAACTCACAGTGTACTGATCAGACCAAATGATCAGTTTCACCTACAAATCAGAGACCTCAATCACCAGGCGGAAGACCAAATCAAGAGAGTGATTATGTTTATGGGTGGCAGAGGTAACCACTTGTGTAAGACCAAGAGATGTCATGAGCTGGAGGAAGTGTTGTCCAAACTGCAAGAGTTTATCATTGATCCAGGCACTGAAATCGCTCAGCACCATCGATCTGGGCAACTCCAGTGTCATGTCGGCGATGAAGTCTACAACTTCCTGCAGGAAGCACATCTTGTCCCCAGGTGGACAGTAGATGAGAGCTATCCTGCAACCTACACCAGCCACCACTGAGCACTCAAATGATTCAGCCTCCTCAACTGGTATACTCATGAGGCCCAACTCAGTCTTGAAACAGACTGCCACCCCACCCACGATCCAATCTCGGGTGGTGAATCACTGAGTACCCAGCTGGAATTGCTGCATCCAAAATGGGACCAGCATTTTCATAAAGCCAGGTCTCGGTGATGCAAGCCAGATCAGTTGTTCCAACAAGATCAGCAATAATTGCTGTCTTGTTTTTAACAGAGCTGGCATTGCATAACACCGCTCGAGTTGGATGGGCTTCTGGGTCCGCCCCAGCTACTTACCTGCTACAAAAGGCAGTGCCCTTGGGTATGGGGACTAGATAGGGGGAACCCTGTTCCAGACTCCATTTCTCCCCAGGGCGTCTTCTAGGCCTAACCACCCGAATGTGAGAGATGCACTCATTCATTCTTCGGTGTCCACACCCCCACCCTACCCCCCACGTACAATACCTAGTGCATAACAGCGCTGGTAAGTTGACCACAACAAAGGAGGGGAAAAGGGGTGGAGGGAGTGGAGAACAGAGAATGAATAGCACACAACAGGGGGAGAAGATTTACACATTTCTCAATCAAGTTAATAACAAAAACACACTAAACAGGCACCCAACTTATTACACCCCCAAAATTACAGTAATAAAATTCTAAAAATATCCAACTAAAAACCAATAAAATAGCCACCCAAAACTCTATAAACACAATTAATGCCAAATCAAACTAAATTAAAACTATAAAACATCAATACAGATGATGCGAATCCAAAAAGGAAGATGGTACAAAAGGAGTCCCCTTCAGAAAACTCCAAACACAAAATATTAAAAATAAAATAAATTTAAAGCAAACTAAATTAAACAAGATAAAACAAAAACCAGATACAAATTAACTAAACATAAAAGTGACTTACTGAAGTTTCGGCCCCCCAGGTACTCTCACTACCAGGGAGATGGTACAAAAGGAGTCCACTTCAGGATGCTCCAAACACAAAAAAATAAAATGGAACAAAACAAAAGCAAAACAAAAAATACAGAAAACAGAAAACTCCTGCCCTCACCAAGGGATACAAATTAACTAAACATAAACAGCAACTTAATAAAATGTCAGCCCCCAGGCACTCTCACTACCAAGGAGGCAGGAAACTGGACACTCTCACTGTCCAAACAAATATAAAAGAAAAAGAAAATTACATAAAGTCTGGTCGCATACCTGAGGGGTAGATGCCACAGAATCCAATCGAAAGTCTCCTTCTGGCAGAAAGCCTCCCGATTATTCCCACACTTTTTAGCTTGTTGTAGCTTACAGCTCCTGATATCCATTAAATAGCCATTAATTTAAATGGAGATAATGTTGGTAAAGAAGTAATGGTAATAATTAATAAGAAATGAAGCAGTTTCGACTTCCAGCAATAATGGAACTTCCTGAAGAACAGTCTGTGCCTCTCTGAGTAGATAACCAACTCCAAGTTCAGGGACCGAACCAATTTCAATAAAATGCCAGCAAAAAAGTAGGAATGGTGCTGAGAATGCTCCTCCATAGCCCACAGCACCAAGTAATCCCCACAGAGCAAGGGGGGGCCAACACTTCAACTGCCTGGACTAAACGTCCTCCGGCCGACTGCCAGACCATCTAGGGGGGCCTCTACTCAGGCCCGTCCTCTGACAGGCCTAAGGTGAACCCCTCTGCATGACCACCAACACCCCAAGGGAATCGCTGTGCCGGGACAAGGGAAGCCTCAATACCAATCCAGAGATTCAGTTTCCAAAACAAAACCCCTTCATAGGGGCTTACCACACAGAGATCAAAAATGTTAATAGTCCAAAGCAGAACAATAAAATCCAAGTATTCCAGCTACTATGGTCCCGCAACAGTGTACTTAATCCTCCAGTTCCCAACTGCAAAAAACATTTTCCTTGAAACACCTCGGAACATCTCTCTCTTCCGCGTATCCGAAGTATCCAGGGTACTGCTTCTTCCTTCACTGACAAACTGCTGCACTTTGGGAGTCAAGTAAAGCATCAGCCAAAAATAGTCACTCTAGTTAAATAAATAGACATTGGAGTGGCTCCGCATAGCTCCAAGGTTAACTATCCTTAGTCACCGGAGTAAATCAGTAAAATGGGTTAGCAGCATGAACTTCAGCGCAAATTTCAAATCGAAGCTTTCTGCCTCATAAAAACTGACCGAAACGCTATTTAGCTAGTCCACCTCACTAAAAGTCCCTCACTTATCTAGCCCTACCTCTATTATAATAAAATAAAATTAGCATCACAGAGCCGCATTAAACACTATAAGTTAAAACAAAATAACTCAGCTACAAACGCTGTGTTTGACTAGCCCAGTGTGTCCGCCATCGCCATCCAACAGGTAAAAACACATCCACAGTATAGTTAAAAAATCCACATACACTATATACTGAAACAAATACACTACATGGTGAAACACATACACTATGTATTGAAACGCATACACTACAGACTGAAAAATCCACATACACTATATACTGAAACAAATAAACTATATACTGAAATGGACTACATTCTGAAACTATCCATCCCCCCAGCCCCTCCCCCTTGAATAGCCTGCCTCTGCACTTCATTTCCTGTTGCATTCAGTTAGCAGCTGGCTTGATGAGAGGATGTCTAGAACTACAGAGCAGTGGGTAAACAAAACAGGGCTCTTATTCCAGTTCTTTATGGGGTTTTCCATCTTGTTTTGCTTACACACTTTTAATCAAATTTCAGAACATTGTGATGTGACAAGAAACTTTTAGAACTAATTTAAAATGCTGTAGTTTATTATTTTAAATAAGTGCCGCTTTCATTTACTGTTAGACACATTTGTATGGGAAGCTAATACTTAGGATATTTCTAACATATCACTGTCATACCATACAAACAGGGGACTGCATGCATTTTTTCTAAGTTTTGATCAGATTTATGTGTAATTAAATACTGTGTTAGTCCAGCAACTTATCTGAGGTGAATGCTTCGAAAGCACTGCAGAAACTATGAAAGTGTAAGTCAAACACTTTCCTAGTTTGTACTCTACTGAGTTAGTTTTGATTTAGTTTTTGTTTTTATTTGAATGTTTTATTTAGTAAAGGTTCTTGGTTAAGAAAATTATATATTTTGTAGCAATCGCTCAGGGCTCAGTTTTCGTCAGGAGCCCAGCTGGTATATGCATAATTTAAACTTTCTGTTCTGAATAACTTCACTGTGATGCCTCACTGGTGGCTCTCACAGCTCCTAACCTCCCCATTACATATCTGCAGAGCATTGCAAGGTAGACAGGGCTTTGCCAGGCACTTGGTCTCCACCAATTAACCTGCCCTGGTTTAGCTGCATAGTACATAGTTACTCTGTTTATATGGTATGTATGTATTATTGAGTTTGAGATTCCCAAACTGTGTTTTATTTATTTTTTCATGGAGATGTTTGTCTTCTATGTCACCCACTGACCCCCTTGCACACTGATCTGTCCATCCCCATCACTCTAGATCACCAGGACTTACCTTTTCTGAGATCTCCCATGGCCTTCCCACCACCCCCATTGTGGGGCCAGGAGGGAGAGGGCCATTCACAAGGAGACACATATTCAGACAGGAACAGAGTCTGGTTAGTAATGCAAAGTCTGTGGCAGGTTGTGGGATTTTTCTGCCATTGGAGGTTTTCTACTTTTGGTTTATCCCCTGTGCAGCCAAGTATGCAATGATGCCAATCCAATTAAAGGCGAGTTCTGCTTTGTGCCTGCCTGAGCCCTGTCCCTTATGCCACTCTGATGCCCTGCCAGCCTGCCTCACCTCGGTCACTGTTAAAGAGCGAGGTGGTCAGACTCCCCCTCCCTGAGAGGAGAGCAGTCCCCAAGATGCTCAATCATCTCTCCCGCCAGCTAACCCCTGTTTGACCCAGATCCTCCCCAAATGTCAGGCCACTCCCATGGATGGCAGTACAACTACCACCAAGCTGCTAAGCCAGCCCACCAGACTGTATTTTTATAAATAAATAAATAAAACCAGCACTCGGATGAAAGAAGAAATTGTATTTTAGCTACAGTTGCTATAAATATTTTAAGACACATCACAATGTTTTGAAATTGGATAATAGTTTTCCAAGGAAAATATAATAAAAAAACCCTCATAAAGATACAGAATAAGATAATCCATTTTTGTTAACTTTCTGCATTGTAAGAGGCATAGGCAGGGAATTTTTAGTCAGTTATGGCCAGAGTGCCAGAAGGTTAGCAGAGTGCTAAACGTCTAAGCACTGTGCCATGTGGGAGAACAGCATAGATACACAGGTGCCATATAAATAATCTTCACATTATGTATAAACTGTTTTTTTTGTCTTATTACTGCACCCATGTAACCCCCTACCCCCAGGGCGCATGTGGAATCAGGCGAGTACTCCGCAGTATGCCTTTCCTGGTAAACCTCTTAAACAAATAAATAAATAAAATGTAGCAGCCTGCAAGAATCTGATCATGAGTATGCAAGTGTATGTACTACTCGCCATGCAAATGAGGGATCTCTACTGCATACAGAGCACAGTGCTATATAATGGTTTTGAAAGTTCTTAGCAACTGAAATTGCAATACTGTTTTCTGCCTCCAAAATCCTGCCCTCATTTGAACACACAGTGGTGCATAGTGTCACTCTACCCTGGTCACCACTCTGATGCTCTCGAGAAGTATACCAGAATGATCCTTGGCATCTAAAGGTTCCACACTCCTGATTGCAATTTAAATGGCACCAGTTATTATAGTAAAATGATTCTTGGTGTCTAGTTCCCCCCCAAAAAATTGCCATTCAGATGACCTAATCATTATAATAATATGGGTGTAGAATTTATTTTATTTACTTAATTACATATTTAAAAGTTTCACCAGGAAAGGCATACTAAGCTGAGAGCTCATTTCCAGATGCATCCCGGAGGAATGGGAACTTGTACAAGTGGGGTTTAGGTAGCACTAGAGTTCAAAATACATAACATACATGCTGGAAGACCACTGACAGAGCAGAAGAGAGTGGCACACAATTGCAAATTACATAGGGAATAATAATGCAAGATGTGAGAACTTGAATGACAAGCAAACAATCAACAATGCATATTCAGCACAGTCAGGAGCCGTAAACATACGCTGGCAATCAAATACAGAGCAGTTTCAATCAACACTAGCTGTAAACATTTGTGTATAATGCCTAGAGTGGGAGCATAAGTGCCTAAATTATAGCTGTACGAAAACTGAAAACAAGTCATAGGAGAGCAGGAGGGAAAATTTATTAGCAAGTACAAGAGGGAGAGGGAGAGGTGAGACCTCTGAAGTAGTTTGAAAGGATCCAGGGGAAGGAGATTGGTGAATGGCTGGGGCGAGGGAGTTCCAGATTTTAGGGAAGCAGTGGTTGAACATGGCTTTGCCGATGGTCATGGAGACTGAAGGGACTGCTAGGGTTCAAACATTTGAGCTTCTCACGGTAGGGCTGTGGGGAGAGGTAGGATGGTAGGGAAACAAACCAGAATTTGCCCACAAAGCTGGCACAGTGGGTATGGTGTCTGTCCACAAGATAAGAAAAAGAAATTTATACATGGAACAGTGATGAGTCCTAGGAGGGCAGTTGAGAGTGCAATGGCAGAAATAGTTGAAGAGTGTGTCCAGTCTGGCAAGGATAGTGACTGGGCTGCACTGTAGACCACATCACCATAGTCAAAGATTGGGAAGATCATTCTCTCAATAATAGCATGGTGTGCTGGAGGTGGGATACAGTCACAGTTCCTGTAAAGTGCACCAAATTGGGGTGCAGCTTTTTGACTATAGTATCCACTTGTTCAGAAAAGTTTAGGTGCTGGTCTAGCTAGATAGCAAGATAACTAAAGGTGGTAACATCCTCCACAGTGGAGCCATCCAGGGTGTGGAAAGTAGGAAGGGGAGATAGCCTAGCGAGTCTGTGCCTTGTGCCAAAGGACATGGAGACATTATTCTTGGCACTGAGGAAAAGCTGGTTTGTGTGCATCCAGGGTTGAGCTTGATCAAAGTCCAGCTGGGGTCTGTGGGCCTACTGTGAAGAGAACCATGTCATCCAAGTGCATATAAATGGATGCAGTCGAGCATACATGGGGAGATCATTAAGGAAAATGGAGAAAAGAAGAGGGTCTAACACAGATCCTGTGGCACCCCAGTGAATACAGGCAGGGAGGAGAGTGAGGTCACCAATTTTGACTACCTTTGACCTACCCATGCAGTAGGAGTGGAAAAGCCAATGGCTGAGTTGGAGAGGCCTGCAGTCTGGAGTTTGGCTAATAACGGGGGTGGGAGGCAATGTTGAACAGTTTGGCTAGATCAATGAAGATAGCAGAGGTGAATATGCTGTGATCCATACCATTGCAGATGGATTTGGTGAGCCTGAGCAGAGATGGCGGTGGAGTGGTTCTTGTGGAAGGGAAGCCAGACTTGTAGTATGTGAAAAAGGTAGAGGAGTCCAGAAAGGGAGAGAGTTGTGACAAGATAATTTGTTCCTGTATTGAATGAATGTTGGATTTAATTTATATTACAGTTACTGTTTCAGTGTCTTAATTGTGTAGGTGGATTTTAATTTTTGAATTCTAAAGTCTTTTTGGACATTAAATTGATGCATTCATCATGAATTAAATATTTAATTGGAAAACACTGATGAAGTATAGGGATGTCATCAAGAAAGGACTATATAAAATGGATTAATGTCTCTGTAACATTGCCCCATCATGAAGCCTTATTGAGAAGGCGAAGCATTGGGGTAGTTTTTGCCTGTGTATTTGTCCAGAATGTAAGCATTTAAGCTCTATTAAAAAGAAACTTAGCATCATACTTTTGTATGCTTATATTATTGACTCTCTAGGTAGTGCAGTTTTATTATTTCACTGTTTAATTAGTATTTCGGAAAGATCTTTGAGAGTGAGCTCTTTTACAAAGGTTCCATGTCAGGATAGACAATAAGACAACACACATATTCAGTGGTTACAGAGGCCTGATCATTGGGCATTAAAGAGCGATTACATGACAATTAGACAAATAGGAGAAAAAATAACTGAGCAGTTGTAACTGAATACTAAGCTATTTCTAATCGGTTGCCCTAGGTAGCACACCCCTGGAAACCTCCAAATCTGTTGACAGACTATGGTAGAGTAAATGCATAGGGTTTAATGCTATCCCAGATGGTGAGAGGCTGGGTGAAAGTGAAACAAGGGGGATTGGGTTTGAAACCAACCGCAGAGAGCAAGAGGTGGGGGGATAGTGAAATGGGAGGTGGGGCTGTGATGGGGGAGCAGCTCCAGAGGGCTTTGTCGAGTCTGGCGTGTGTGTGTGGGGGGTTTGGGAGGGGCAGTACCAAGTGCATTTAAAGAGGACTGATAGCTTACTTAAGCCCTTGGCTAGGCTGGAATGGAGCAAGGTTCTCTAGGTACCCTTGGGGGTAAGCCTGTCTATCAAGTGGGGCCTGAGAAGCAGGTGCATTTTGAGTTAGACATTAGGTGCTGTTTGAGGCCTACTTTGAATTGAGACAGGCTGTTGTTTGTTTGTAATTTCATCGGGAGTTCATTTATCCAGAGGGGGGCCCGATGGGAGAAAGCATGCTGCCCTAGTGAGGTTCAGTAGAATGGCATGGACAGTGCTCTATCCTTCCTCCATCTGGTGATGTGTATTGAGAGAAGCCTCGAGCAAGTTTTCTATACAGGGTGGGTTTTTTCTCAGGAGTGCCTTCTTTCCCAGGAGGCAAGTTTGGTATTTGATCCTGTCTTTTAGGTTAAGCCAGTTTGTACGCTTATACAGGGTGAAGGTATGAGTGTAGTGATCTGCACACAGGGTGAGGCGGCATGCCTTACTGAGTGCAATTTGGACTATTTTGAGCACTGTATCAGTAGCAGCTCCATAGACCACCAGTCCGTAGTCTATCATGGAGAATATGGAGCTGGAGACTGAGATTCAGAGTGCTTCTGGGGTGAGGGATTTCTTATTCCTATAGAGGACCCCGATCTTTGTGTTTACCACTTTAACAAGGGAGTCTACGTAGTGCGTATAAGTGAGAGAGTCATCAATGGTGATTCCAAGGTACCTGAACAAGTGCACCTGCTCAATCTGCTCACCAGCCTTGTTGGTGATTATGAGGGGAGCATGCTTGTGTTTGTTGTAGGGGCTGGATTGTAGCATGGCCTTGGTTTTCTTGTAATTTAGTAGCAGCTTTTGCCTACTGAACCAGTCCTCGAGTTTATTGAAGGAGTTCTGTAGTTCTGTTTGTAGGGCAACCTGAGAGGTGCTGCTGCTCAGCCGCACGGCATCGTCCACATCCAAAATAAGTTTGGTGTCACAGGCTCTGGGTAGGTCATTTACAAAGAGGCTGAAAAGCAGGGGCCCTAGAATTGATCCTTGAGGGACTCCTAGGAGTACATCTCTGGAGCTGTACTCTTTGGAAGTGGCATCTCAAAAACTGCACCCACCAACAAACAACAGGCGCATGAACTCATTTGGAAACTCTGTCATGCAGGCTGGCGGGGGTGGGAGGGAGGTGAGGAAGGGGAGAGAGAGGTAAGGAGAGAGGAGGTTCAGGTTCAGGCTCCTATCCTTGGAAGGATTAAGGGCGGGAAGGGTGTCGTGATGGGAGGATGGAGCTACTGGAGGAAAAAAAAACAATAAGGGGAAGTAAGGAGATTACAATCATGCAGGCCAGCAGGGGTGAGAGGGAGGTGATAAAAATGAATTACAGCTCTGTGGTGATGAAGGAGGGGTTAGAGATAGGGGTGTCACTCACTTTGAGGACAGACAAAGGAGATTGAGTGGGAGGAGAAAAGAGATTGTGGCAACCTTCCAAAATTTAGACAGGCGACCAATGTTGGCACTGATGGTGGATGTAAAATACTCACCTTTGGCAAGCCTTATTGCCCTGGTACAGGCATTGCAGAGGTGATGATACCTCTGGAGGCCATGAGGGATGGATTACGTTTATTTTCTGCTCAGGCTAAATCATGCATTTGCAAGCAAGCTACGAGTTCAGCAGTGATCTAGGGCAGGTGGGATACCTTTTTTTCTGTCCTGCACTGGGGGGAAGTGGGGGCATGGCAGTCCCATATTTCGAGGAATTTCATTTTGAAATACATTGGCATGGAGTCAATGGAAGAGGCCAATGAGATAGGGGACCAATCAGAGTGGCTTAGGTCACAGCGCAAAGGGGGTGAGGTCCACGGATTTGAAGGAAAATATAAGCAGTGTTTTGGTGGGGGTGAGGGGGCTTTAGTTGAAAGAAAGGCAGCAGAGGGTCATGATTATGGTGCCAAATCAGAAGAGAGGGAGGTCATAAGTGGAATGCCACAGGGATCCATCCTGACTCTTGTCCTCTTCAAAATGCTCATCAACAACGTTTGAGAATGAATCTGGGGCTGTGTCTCTTTGAAGATGACAACAAGCTCATGGGAGGGTAGATAGTGATGGGGAAGTAGGAAACTGCAGACTGACATGTAAAGATTAGAGAGGTGGCCTAAGGTTTGGCAGTTGAAATTCAATGCCAAAAAGTGCAAGGTGATTCGCTTAGGGAACAAGAACCCCAGGACAGAGTACTGGATAGGAGGGGTAAAGCTGAGCACTGCAGCTGAGGAAAGGGACCTAGAAATCATCATTAGTGACTCCCTTAAACAATCACGCTAGTACAGTGAGGCCTCTAGTAAGGCAAATAGAATGCTAGGATGTACCAGATGATGTTCTGATAGTAGAAGAAAAGAGGTTTACCGCCTCTTGATAGATTGTTGGTGAGTTTGAGCCTGGTGTATTGTGCCCAATTCTGAAGACTTCACCTCAGGAAAGATAAGGACAAGCTGATGACTGTGTAACAAAGGGTGATCAAGATGATTCAGAGCTGACAGGACAGATTTTATGAGGATCTGCTCAAGACACTGAGCATGTCTTCACTGGAGACCAGGCAAGAGAGGAGTGATATGATAGAAACCTTCAAGTTCCTGTAAGGAATAAACAAGGTGAATGGAGAAGAACTATTTAGCATGAGTAACAGTTCAAGAACACGGGGCACAAGTAGAAACTGATGGGAGCGAGGTTCAAGAGGGATATTGGAAAGTTTTATTTTCCTGAAATGGGGGTAGAAATGTGGAATAGTCTGCCAACTGAGACAGCAGGCACCAAAACCATAAATAGCTTCAAGCACTGCTGTGAGAAAGTGAAGGGTATATTGGCTATTCAAGCTGAAAGTAGTAAGGTGGGGAACAGGGGAGTGGATAGTGAAGGCTAGTACTATGTATGGATAGTAAGTCCCGAGGTTTAATAGGGAACTAGGGGCAGACTGGATAAACCATTGTTTTGTTTTTCCTGCCAACATTGTCTATGTTTCTGTGTTTCTATTTTTCCATGATCCCTGACATCTAGTAGCCCCACCCCCAGTTGCAAATCTGAACCCCCTCCCAAAGCCATCCAACCAGGTCCCTCCACCCCTTCCCCATTGACCTCTCATTTACCAAAGATTGCAGCCGCCTCCCTGTGATTGTGATCAGTGCAGCCTCTCAGCTCATTATCTTGGCAGGCCATTGTCTAAGTGAAAGACAGTGAGTGAGCATCGACTGTAGAACATCTATTTCTATAGTACAGTAGGTGTGTGCTCACTTCCTGTCACTCAGAAAGTGGCCAGCCGAGGAGGCGAGCAGAGGGGCTGGCCCTTTCATGGTCACAGTGGGAGGGACTGGCATCTGAGGTAATTTACAGGCCACTGTGGGGAGAGGGGTGGAAGGACCTTAATTGGTGGAATTGAGAGGTGGCTCAGACTAGCAATCAGGGTGAACAAGATGCCAGGGATCTTCTTAATATATTAATCAGGAGCATCTGAATGGTGATTGGGGTGGGGAAATACTGCATGCCAGGCATCATTTTACTAAGTGGGATCATCTGAATGTGACTTGGGGGACTTCTAGATGCCAGAGATCATTTTATTATAATTCAGGGGCATCAAAATGGTGATCAGAAGGTGGGGATTGGCATGGTTCTGTACAATTCCTCCATGCAGTCATGCACAGAGGCATTGTGCGTAGATGTTAGTTAATCCATATGAGCCGGCAAATGTCCCATTAGCACCTTTCCTGCCCTATGGACTTAAGATGCTGAGAGTTGAAAATGACTCATGGGGTAAAGGTGCTATTTGGGACATGCTGTCTCCCTTTGCTCCTCTGAATCCCTGTCCTACTAGAGGCTGTGCTAGTGCCTAATCATGTCACAGTGGGCTATCCAGTGGGAACCAGTGATCACTGTACAGTGTGGTTCAACAATAAGATGAGTGCAGGGGTAAGCCACAAAAAGACAAGGGGCCCTGGACTGTAGTAGGTTTGATTTTAAAGAAATGGGAGACTTCTTCAGAAGCAGACTAGCAAGGTAGGATTGTCAGAGAGGGTAAAGGAACAGTGGAGAAAATTAAGTAAAAGCATAGGGAGGGCAACCAGCATCTGCATGAAGGAAGTGAGCAAAAACAGGATGAAACAAGCTTTTCTCAGTGCTGTCTTGCTGGCACTGGCATTGGTAGCGCATGAGTTAGAGAGATGCATAATAGGAAAGGCAGTGAAGAATTGAACTGACGCCAATCCCACCCTGCAGAGACTGACAGGCATTGGGGTGTGCCTTTGGGTCATCGCCCATAATGCTCATGACATTTCACCTCACCCTACCCTGCAGATAAGTGTTGAGGTGTGCACTGGGGTCTTCGGGCCTTGCGCTCAACCCATTCATTGAGTAAATACACTGAGGTGGGTGCAGTATAGGAGAATGGAGTGAACTTTGGGGCCAAAGACTCCAAGGCACAGCTCAATACCTGTTACTGGCTGCAGGGTAGGGGTGGAATGGTGTGAGCATTGCATCCGAAAATCCCAAGTCACACCCCTGACGCCTGTCAGTCTCTACAGGGTGGGGTATTATGTTTGGAAACTCTAATGCCCCAGATGTTTGTTAGTATTTTCACTCCAAATTTTCAACATGAGCTTTTGTGGTCCCACCTCATGAACAGTGGCACTATCAGTTCCTTAGTCGAAAGGTGATTTTGCTGCGACTTTTTGCCATTTGGTGCCACAGCTTCAAAACACATTTTGGGCAGGGTGTGAAAAATGGCAGCAGTACTGTTCATGAGGAGGTATAAATAAATGGCACTGTTGAAAATCTGGAGTGAAAAAATGAAAAATTGGTGAAGTCACAAACGTGCATAGAAACTGAGCAATGCACACCCGTAATGCAATAATTTTTGGATTTTTTTTAGCCAAATTTTCAAGATAGGCATTTTGGGACCTCTGCTCATGAACAGTGGCACTGTAATTTGTCCAGAAAGTTGAGTTCCCACAGCGACAGCACCATTGTGCGTCAGATGTGCGAAAACACATTTTGGGCAGGATGTGAAAAATGACAGCTGTAAGGTTCATAAGGAGGTGGGAAAAATGGCAATGTTGAAAATTTGGAGTGAGTATATTAAAAATTGTCAAAGTTACAAGCGTGCATGCAAACTGTGCAACACACGCTTGCATGCATCTCAACCTCTTGCCTCATGAATCAGGGACAAGGCTTAAAAAAATCACAGACAAAGACCCCAAATCAGGGACATATCTTAAAAATTGGTACTACTCACACAGAAAGCTGACAGAATAAAGGGATATATGTTAAGATGCATTTTCTGAAGAAGAACAAGTCTATAACTTTAATGTTTGACATTATTTTGTGATTTTAATCCCCACTGTTCTGTCACACAAACGCAAATTTTACGAGGGACACAGGAAAATTTTGAGGCAAAATCAGGGACATCCCTGAAAATCAGGGACAGTTGAGAGCTATGTACGCTTGTAATGCAGTAATTTTTTGGAATTTTTTCACCAACTTTGCAACATAGGCTTTTTGGGGCCCCACCTCATGAACAGTGGCACTGTCATTTTGTTAATCAGTCCCAAAAGGTGATTCTGCGCAGTGACCACAAAATCACCTTTTGGGACTGAATAACCAGATGACAGAGCATGTGTTCATGAGATGGGGTCTTAAGAACCCCATGCTGAAAATTTAGAGCCACAATCCAAAGCAAGCATTTATCAGTGCTGCATGTTGCTTGCTTATGTGTGTTGTTTAGATATTTGGAAGTGATAGTACCATGCCTAAGAACTGTCATGTGCCCCCCAAGACATCCACTGTGTCTTTCTGTTCAGTATTCACAGAAGAGGGGGAGGGTAAGGGCCACAGCAGTACAGCAGTTGAAAAGGTGTGAAGAGGTGGACAATAGTCCATTCACAGGCAGAAGAATCCTGCATGAGGTGACCAAATTGAAGGTGGACAAAGCGATGGGACCAGATGGCATACACCAAAGGATATTAAGAGAACTGTGAAGGGAGATAACAGTACCTCTGGCAGCATTGTTCACAGAGTCATTCAACACAGGGGTGGTATCAGAGAATTGGAGGAGGGCACTTGTGGTCCCTCTATACAAATCCAGCAGTAAGGAGGAGGCAGGTAACTATAGGCCAGTCAGCCTCACCTCAGTAGTGGGGAAGATCATGGAGACATTGCTTAAAGAAAGGATAGTGGGGCATCTAGAAGCCATCGGAGCCCAGGACCACAGGCAAAATGGATTCACAGTGGGGAAGTCATGTCAGACAAATCTGGTTGATCTCTTTGACTGGGTGACAAAGGAAGTAAATCAGGGTGGGGCAGTGGACAATGCTTACCTTGATTTCAGCAAAGCCTTTGACACCATCCCACATAGCAGGCTGATAAACTAGCTGGGTAGGCTGGGCATGGGGTGGTAAACTGGGTTAGAAACTGACTAACAGACAGGAGGCAGAGAGTGGTGGTAAATGGAGTGCAGTCTGGGGAGAGAGGGTGACTAGTGGGGTGCTGCAGGGATTGGTCCTGGGGCCAGTCCTGTTCAACGTCTTCACTAGTGACATTGCAGAAGGGCTGAAGAGAAAGTTCTACCTCTGTGCAGATGACACCAAAATCTGTAACACAGATGATACCCCAGAGAGAGTGGAGAAAATTAGGAGGGACCTGGGGAAGCTTGAAAAATGGTCTGAGGACTGGCAACTGAAATTTCATTCAAAAAAGTGCAAAATGATGCACCTGGGACTCAGACACCCTGGGAAAAGTTACAGGATGGGGGGGGGAGTTGCTGACAGTCACAAAGAAGGAAAGGGACCTGGGGGTCCTTATTTCAGATGACCTGAAAATGTCAAAGTGGTAAGGCAGCTAGGAGGGCCAGTGACATGCTGGGGTGCATAGGCAGGGGTATCACCAGCAAATGGAGGGAGGTAGTGATGCCATTATATAAAACCATGGTCAGGCCTCACATGGAGTACTCTGTGCAGTTCTGGAGGTCACACCATCTTAAAGATGGTAACAGGCTGGAGATGCTCCAGAGAAGGGTGAATGAGATGGTACAGAGCTTGCAATACAAGACTTGTGAGGAGAAATTAAGGGACCTCAATATGTACTCACTGGAAGAGAGGAGGGAAAGAGGGGATATGATAGAAACATTCAAGTACCTCAAGGGTGTAAGTATAACTATTGAGAAGCAAGAGACAGCTGCTATAGGCACATGTGCCAGCTTCTGTGTGATATTCTTTTGTTCTTATAAATCTGTAATCTTCAGTATTTCAGTAACCACATAACCACACTGCCTTCTTTAGGAAATTTTACGCTGGTTGATGCCTGGTGTCAGACGGCAGACAGAGGGCTCACCAGATTGTGTTGCCATTTGAAAAACTTCATAGAGTGTTCTTCTACTGGTAAGCATTTTGGAAAGCTGGTGAAGGTCTCACAATTTTTATTATGATTTTATCTTCTTATGTCTGTCCCCTTTGGTCCCCCCATCCCCACACTTCAACAGTCATTGGTAGCCACAGCTGCAGCCTTCTTCTTGCCAAGATGGTGGGTGAGCAGCTGCCTTCACAGTCTTCGAAGTCTAACATCTTTCAGTAGCCACTTATTGGTCATCTTCAACACAGGTGAGGCACTGCCAGGACCCAAACTAACTCAGGACAAGCAGCTTTCAAAGTGGGGAAGAAATGGAGTGATCAAGAATCAAGTACTCATTCAGATGCGGCGTCGATTTTAAGATCAGCATACTGGTGTGGATACTGCAAATAGAACCACAGCTCTTTAAGCAGCCTTATAAAGAGTAAAGGCTTCTTGAAGCACTGGGGTTCTATTTATTGTACTGTAAGTGGGCTGCATCTAATTCGGTCATTTACTGTACCTTACATCTGGATGTATGGTAGACCCAACTTTAAATAAACATTGCACCTGAATGAACACATGAAGCCATAGAAACATAGAATTTGTAAGCAGAAAAGTACCGCTCAGCCCAGCCAGTCTGCCCAAGTGTTCTCTACCTACTTGTAACTCCTGCCTGTATATGCTACTGTATGTCTTATTCTCCCTGCATCGATCAGGACCTCCTTGTGAATGAGCTTGCTCAATGGAATTTTCCTGCAATGAACTCAAACCTACTCCACTTCCATAGCCCTAATGATCTCCATTGACCCCCCCTCCTTCCCCTTGTTCTAATATACCCCATATGTTTATCCCATGAATGCTTCATGCCCCCTTCCATTTTAGCCTCCACCACTTCTCCTGGCAATCTGTTCAAGGCGTCTACCACCCTTTCAGTAAAAAAATATTTCTTCACATCTATCCTGAACCCCAGCTTCACTGTATGCCCCTAGGTTTGGGTGCTCATCCTCATTTTAAGAAAACTCCCCAACTGTACCCTGTTTACCCCGTGAGGTACTTTGTAGGTCTTGATCATGTCACCTCTCACCCTCCTCTCTTCCAGAGTGTACATGTTGAGATTCTTCAGCCTTTCCTTGTAGGGATTCCTGTGAAAATTCTGAACTATCTTAGTTGTCCTCCTCTGGAAAACCTCCACCTTATGTCCTTTCTGAAGTGTGGACTCTAAAACTGGACACAGTACTCCAGCTGGGGGTATACCAGGGAGTGATACAATGGCAGCACAACATCCCTCCTCCTCCTACTGGAGATGCCACTCATTATTCACCCCAGAATCCAATTTACCCTGCCTATAGCCTTGTCACACTGTACTGCCACCTTGAGTCCTTTAATATAATAACCTCAAGGACCCATTCATGTCTAGTATCAGTACCTCCCCCCATCGTATACTCAGCATCGGTGTTCGTATGCCCTTGGTACATAATTTTAAAATTGTTGGCATTGAACCCCAACTGAGTAAGAAAATGGAATTGATTTGAATGAATTGCAGGCTCTTCAGCGGCTTTTTGGGGAGTGCGTGTGTGTGTGGGGGGGAGGGTTCTGCTACTATAACTATTTGCTTTTGATTTTGGCCTCAAATCAGCTGCACTTCTGTAAACAAATAAAACATGTTTAAGAAAGACTCATAAGAAATGTGATAAAGTCTTTGTACATTAGCCTGGGCTGAGCTTGCAGACAGGAGAGTTAGAAACATAGACTTTGACAGCAGATAAGGACTGCTTGGCCCACCTAGTCTGTCCATTTCCTACCTACAGGATAAGCTGCAGATCCTAGTTAATCAACAGCCTATTTCTTCCTACCCCCCACAATAATTGCCTTATGTCTGTCCCATGCATTCTTGAATTCTCCCATAGTTTTAGACCCCACAACCTCCTCAGGAAGGCTGTTCCATGCGTCCACCACCCACTCTGTGAAAAAATACTTCCTCACATTGCCCCTGAGCTGTCCCCTCTCTATCTTCCAATTGTGTTCCCTTGTTCTTGTGCATCTCTTTTTCTGAAAGATGCTACCCACTTGGACGTTGTGGATTCCACTGACGTAGTTAAACGTTTCTATCATGTTCCTCCTCTCCCTCCTTTCCTCAAGGGTATACACATTAAGCTCCTTTAGTCTCTCCTCATATGGTTTCTCTTGCAGACCCTGCACCATTTTAGTTGTCCTCCTCTGGACTGCCTCCATCCTGTGTATGTCCTTGCGGAGATGGGATCTCCAGAACTAGACACAGTACTCCAGATGGGGTCTCACCAACTGTCTGTACAGAGGCATAACAACTTCCTGTTTTCTGCTGGTGATGCCTCTCCGTGTACATCCCAGTATCCCCCCAGCCCTCCTAACTTTCTTCTCACATTGCTTCCTAACCTTAAGGTCATCAGATATGATTATCCACGGGTCACTTTCCATTTTTGTTGTTGTTACTATCTCCCTCCCCATTGTGTAATCTTTTCCTGGGTTTTTGTTTCCCATGTGCATTATTTTGCACTTCTTTGCATTGAATCCAAGCTGTCATACTTCTGACCATTCCTCCAACCTTGCTAAGTCCCTTCTCATCCTTTCCATGTCTCCTTGTGTATCAAACCTGCTGTAGATCTTTGTGTCATCTACAAAGAGGCACACTTTTCCTTCCAGTCCCTCTGCAATGTCACTTATAAAGACATTAAAAAGGAGATGCAGCCTGTTCCTAATTAATGAGCTTCCCACTGGTCACCTGTGAGTCTCTTATGGGCCAGAACTTACTACACAAGCATTTATCAATGCCAAATGGATTGCTACTAGCATTAGCAGTGAAAGTGCAGGAGTTAGACAGATGGGGCCCAATTCTCAAAGCCCCAGGGCCGGATGCAAGGTGGTTATGCCGAACAGATATGGTGCAAGTGCATCCTTGCATCATGACTGCCCTCTGTGTGATTCCACAAGGTGGCTTGCATTGACCATGATCCACCTGCCCCAAACAGGGCTTGCACCTGCAATGCTGCACTGTGGCATAGCGGTAGGGGGACTGCGGCCGATGCAAGCTACATCCTGTGATTCACAGACATCACCTGGTGGGATAAATTCTAAGTGCCCGTAGACCAGCAAGGACAGGCGTAAGGGGACTTAGACATTCTCCCCTGGGTGACACGTCTGTGTGCAGCACACCATGGGTGACAGTCGACCCACCATACACTCCCGAGTGTGGCCCTGTATTTGTGTGGCCCCCATTCTAGTGGTCCAATGGCACCCCTCACAGCTCCCCAATGCCACCTATGTACCATGTTGGTACACCCATCCTGATGCTGCCCATACTGGCAGTGGCTGCCCTGATCCCTGAAGCCTGCCCCATCAGCACTAGTGCAGCACCAACTTATGGTGGTACAGTGCAATCCATGCACCAGCAAGTGGTGCTCAAACCCCTCATATACCAGTCCCAACTGCTCCCCAGCACCTGGCATCCACCACTCACACATGGCCAGGTACCAACTTACTAAAACATGGTGGGGGGACACCAGCCCACCAGGTTGGGTCCACATGCCCATTACCTAGTGGGATGGGGATCCTGTGTTAGTCTCTGATGGCCTGTGGTGGACCTGTGCAGTGCACCAAGGGTTTGCCACAGGGCTCTGGTCAGCTCAAGTGTGGGGACTTAGCCACTAGGACTCCTCCTGTACCTGACTCAGGCGCAGGCTCCCTAGCACACCAGGCATTGGTGCAGCTGCTGTTTGCTGCAGCTTGTACCAAAATCTGAAACCTATAGAAACTATCATACAGTATAGGAATGGCAGTTAAGTATGAACTGACCACAACCCCACACCCCACCCTGCAGATGGACAGAGCATTGGGGAATGATGCCTTTGGTCATAGCCCATAATGGTCACAACATTTCACCTCACCCTACCCTGCAGACAATGACAAGCGTCAAGGTGTGCTTTGGGTGTTCAGGCTTTACTCATCTCATTCCATAAGGAAATATGTTGAAATGGGTGCAGAGTAGGAGAATGGGATGAACTCTGGGGCCAAAGAGTCCAAGGTGCACCTTGATGCCTGTCACTGGCTGCAGGGTGCGGGTGCGGGTGGAATGGCATGAGCATTACTGTCAACAATCTCAAGTCACATCCCTGATGCCTGTCAGTCCCTACAGGGTAGGGCGTTATGGTTGAAAACCCTAACACCCTGGGTGGTTCTTGGTATTTTTACTCCAAGTTTTCAACATGGGCTTTTTGTGATCCCACCGCATGAACAGAGACACTATCAGTTCGTTAGCCAAAAGGTGATTTTGCACAGTGACTGCACTATTTGGCACCACAGGTGTGAAAACACATTTCGAACAGGATGGGAAAAATGACAGCTGTACTGTTCATGAGGAGGTGTAAAAAATGGCAATGTTGAAAATCTTGAATGAAAATATAAAAACATTCTGGTGGCAGGGACAGTTAAGGAGACAAGGATAGCATTCAGGAAACATAAGGAAACACAGAAGGAGCAGGACAGAGGACTTTATCAGTTAAAGCAGAAGCGGCAGAGCAGTCAGAATAGCAAAAGCACAAACTGAGAAAAGATAGCCAACTCTCTGTTAAAAGGGACACTTTTATGGTGCTCATGGGGAGGGAGTGAAGAAAGACCAAGGAGGGATACAGAGACTTAATAAAGGGGAGGAATGTGGGCAGAGGGTGACAGTGAAAAGGCAGGGATACTGAATGAATATTTCTGCTCCCAGTAGTCACTAGGGAAGAGGAGGGAGGCTAAACCAAACAAGAGAGAACTCTGGATAGAGGGTCGATACAAGTCCATTCACAGAAGAAAGGTTTGAAAGAACTCTTGAAACTGAGGGTGGACAAAGCAATGGGGCCTGATGGGAGTCACCCAAGAATTCTAAAAGAACTAAGGGTAGAACTAGTAACACCACTGACTACTCTCTAACAAATTGTGGGAGGATTGGTGGTACCTGAGGACTGGAGGAGGGCAAATGTGATTCCACTTCACAAAAGTAGGAGCAGGGCAGAGGCAGGAAAGCACAGACCAGTTAGTTTGACTTCAGTGGTAGGGAAAATGATGAAATCACTTCTGAAGGAAAGATTTGTTGAGTACCTAGAGGCCAGTGGGGCACAGGACCCAAGGCATATGGTTTCACAGCAGGAAGGTCATGTCAGATGAACTTAATAGATTTCTTGACTGGAAGTGACCAAAGTAGTAGACAGGCAGGGGAGCTGTGGATATGGCCTTCTAGATTTTTAGCAAGGCATTTGGCACAGTCTCACACAAAGATTAATACAAGTTAGCCAGCCTTGGAGTGGGTCCCAAGGTGGTAGCCTGGATAAAAAACTGGCTGGACAACAGGACATGTAAAGAGTAATAATGCTTGAGTCCACAATGCAGAGATTGGAGGTAACTAGCAGGAGTTCCAACAGGAGTTACGGTACTAGGACAGTCCTCTCTTTAATATCTTTATAAGTGACACTGGAGAGCACCTGGAAGGAAATATATATCTCTTTGCAGATGACACTAAGATCTGCAACAGGGTTGATACACAAGGTGGGGTGGAAAAGGATGAAAAGGGACTTGGCAAGGTTGGAGAATGGTCAAATATGTGGCAGCTCAGATTCAATGCAAAAATTGCAAGGTAATGCATCTACGAAACAAAAACCCAGGAAAAGTACACAATGGGGGTGAGTTAATAACAACAACAAAATTGAAAGAGACCAGGAATAACTATATCAGATGATCTAAAGGTGGGTAAAGCAATTGCAAGGAAAGGCAGTAAGGAGGGTTGGGGGATACTGGGATGCATAGGGAGGGCATCAACAGTAGAAAACAGAAAGTTGTTATCCCTCTGTACAGACACTAGTGAGACCCCATCTGGAGTATTGTGTGCAATTCTGGAACCCCATCTCTGCAAATACATAGACAGAGTGGAGGCTGGCTCAGAGGGGCAACCAAAATGGTGCAAGGTCTGCACCGAACATACAAGGAGGCTAAAGCAACTAATATGTATACCTTTGAGAAAGGGAGGCGAGGGAGGGACAGGATAGAAACTTTCAAGTATCTCAAGGAATTAACAAAGTCCAAGTGGGTAGCATCTTTCAGAAGAAGAGATGTACAGAACAAGGGGCCTAATTTGAGAGATAGAGGGGAGACGGCTCAGAGGTAATGTTAAAAGTATTTTTTCACAGAGAAGGTTATAGATGCATGGAACAGCCTTTCTGAGGAGGTTGTAGAAGTAAGGAACAGTGGGAGAATTCAAGAATGCATGGGACAGGCATAAGGCAATTCTAGTGGGTGGTAGGAGGAAGTAACTGTTGATTAACTAGAATCTGCAGCTTTTCCATCAGGTAGGGAAATGGGCAGACTAGGTGGGCCAAGCGGTTCTTATCTGCCGTTAAATTCTGTTTCTGCGTTTCTAAGTCATGAGTGTGCATAGATTCAAACACCATGAAGTCTTGCTATATTAGGACCATTGCAGTCATTCCCCACACTTTAACTGCCCCGGAGAGGAAACAGTTAACTCCAGAGTGATCTGGAGTTCCACAGCGTGCGGGCGCTGTTCAAAGCTCTATCTGGCTGGTTTCAAATGAAACTGCCAGATTCTTCTCCGCTTCACTGAACAGTCGCTCTGGAGATCAGCTCCTTCAGCTCGGTTCGTTTCTGAGTTCAAGCGAAGTATTTTTAAGTTCATTGGAACCGGCAAAAATATTTATTTTACGCATTTCGGTTAGCTCTATCTAGTAAACCGTAAGTACAGAAATTAAGTCTGTGTGGAAATTCATTATCGGTTCGGTTTTGAACCGATGGTTTGATAAATATATATGTAAAACTGTTTAGTTGGGCTTTTAGAAATTACAGTTCGGTTCTTATCGGTTCTAAAAAAAAACTAACTTTAGTTGGGGTTTCAAATACCGTGACAGTTGGAACCCGATAAGGGTGTCTTGCCTGGCTGCTATTATCTAAAGGGCAAGTTTTTGGTTAGGCTGGCATTATGTCTGAGAGCAAGAAAAACGGGCCCACTGGGTTTCAACACTGTGATGTCTGTGGGAAGCCTTTGCAAAGACTGACCCACACCACTGTGTTTATTGTCTAGGGGCTGACCACCTCTGTCAGACTGCCAGGTGTGTAAAAAAATTTCCTGCAGCCACCCTGGAAAAGAGGTGGGCTGGCTCCAGGGGCGAGAGAACCAAAAAGTCTGCTGACCGCAGATGGCCAGCCCGGTCCAGTACCCACTGGACCAGAGGGTGCCCACTGACCAGGCAGAGACTTCCTCAGGCAAAAGGAAGGCTGGTTCAGAGGAACCAGTCCCAACAAAAAGACAAAAATCAGCAGGTCTGGAGTACAAAGTGTCTCTCAACTGCTGCAGAGATAACTAAAACCATTCAGATTGTCCAGTCTTTGTCTCAGGGATCTGTCAAACCCCTGCATCTGGGAAAAGGGTGGCTCGTTCAGTCCCAGTGGTTCAGGATTATGATGTTGAGGATTTTTATGAACCACGCATGAGGAGGAGAATTTGATCAGTATGTTTGTGACTGGGAAGGTCTGGACGTGCCCATTGAACGGACATTTCTCCAGATAGACCTTTAGAATCTCCCCTATGCTGTCTGAGTCCCTACTCATTTTATGTTTTACAAAGGTTGCAGAAACCCTCCAGCTTCCTTTAGAAGAGGCTGTGGATGAGCAAGAGGGCCTGATTATGTTGAAATGATGGATATTCCAGAGTCTGGAGGTTGTCTATTCCTTTGCATAAGTCATTTAGGAAGCAAACAACAAAGATTTTAAAAATCCTCATTCTGTCCTCCTGTAGATAAAAATGGACAGAAGGTATACATATCAGGCCCTGATACAGACTTCCTCTCTGAGCAGTGTAGTCATGTAGGTGTGGTGCAAGCTGCAGCCTGTGACAGGCTAATATTCCCTGGCCTCACATCCTCCTGATAAGGATTCCAGGAAGATTGATGCCATGAAAAAACAATATGATGCAGCATCTTTGCGGACTCAGGCGAGGCTAATTATAATGCTTATGTGGCTGAGATATCAGAGTCTAGATGGGACACAATTTTGCAGTTAGCCAAAGCAGGCCCAGGGCCAGCTGGCCTAGTAGAGTTGGAACAGGTGGCTGCTGATGGCATGAAGCCTCTAAGTTCAATTTCATACTGCTGTTGATGTTAATGATGTTTCCTCTAGGGTCATGGCCACTTCTGTAGCTTTCCAGTGAGGTTGGCATGGCTCAGATGCACTAATCTGTCCCAAGATACTCAGTCAAAGGCTATGGATTTTCCTGTAACTGGAAATTCTCTGTTTGGTGATCAAGCGAAAATTATATGAAAAGATGGATGAATATAGAACTACCTACAAAAGTGCCCAAGCTAAGGAGGCATGCCACTCCACAAAGCATGCCCCCAGGAGTAGGGGTAGGCCTTTCCACAGGCCCTTTACCAATCTCAAGCCTCCTCTGCTTTTTCACAGAGGGGTTTTTCAGAGAGCAGAGGTGAGCGGGGCACAGGTAGAACAGTCGCCCTCCCTCAGCCTAAAGCTGCTGCCAAGCAGGCACCTGATGAGGAGTGCCCAGGCCATTCTCCTGTACCAGTGGGGGCAGGTTGGCTTATTCAGCCAGAACTGGCTGTCCCTAACTAGGACAGGTGGGTTCTGGAAGTAGTAAGCCAGGGCCTGGTTCTCAGCTTCAAACAGTTCCCAAAGATGAGAGCCAGGCAATTTCCACCTGCAAACTCTTGAGCCCTTGCTTTGGAAGCAGAGGTTTCTTCCTTCTGGATTGCAAAGCAGTGGAAAGGGTCCCCCTGCCATCAGGGCAAGGGACTGTACTCAAGATATTTTCTTACCCCAAAAAGACAGGAGAATGGCGGCCCATCTTAGACTTAAGGTACCTGAACAAACATCTATTGAAACCAAAGTTCAAATGTTAACTCTAGCAATGATTTTGCCTTCCCTGAGGCCAGAGGACTGGTTAGCTTCCCTGGACCTCAGGGCCGCCTATTTCATGTCATGATCAGGCCTTCTCACGAAAGTACCTCAGGTTCAAACTGCACTCTGGCCACTACCAGTTCAGAGCAATGCCCTTGACCTAACCTCGGCTCCAAGGGTATTCACAAAATGTCTAGCTGTGGTAGTGGCTCATTAAGAAAGGCAAAGGATTGCTGTGTTCCCTACCTGGATGACTGGCTCATAGTGGGTCAGTCTCAGATCAGAGTAAATCCCACTTGCAAGTCACCCAGCAGCTTCTCACTTCCCTGGGATTCCTGCTGAACTTACCAAAGTCAGTTCTGGAACCTGTTCAGGTTCTAACTTTCATAGGTGCAGAATTGAACACAAAGTTAGCCAGGGCATTTCTCCCCCTCAGAAAGAGTGGACAGGCTCATTGCCCTGGCATCCTCCTTTACCCTGCGGGTCTCTCAACCAGCAAGGCACTTTCTGCAACTCCTAGGGCACATGGCTGCTTCCACAGCTGTCATGCAGGGAGCAAGATTTCAGATGAGGGACATCCAGTTCCACTTGAGGTCCTATTGGTCTCAAAGGAGGGACCCCTTACCAAATTAGTCCAGGTGACCAAAACCCTGATCCTGGCCCTTCAGTGGTGGCAGGATCAAAGCAATCTTACTCAAGGGTTCCCTTTATACCGTTCCCACTCCTCACCCTCACCACGGATGCCTCCCTGTTAGGGTGGAGGCCCTAGGCGACCTTTCCACACTCAAGGAGTGTGGTCCCCCAGGAAATCTCTGCTCCCACATCAATCTTTTGGAACTCAGAGCTGTTCTTTTAGCTCTTCAGGCTTTTTCAACTGTTGTCCAGAACAAAGTAGTTCAAATCAGGACAGACAACACCACAACAATGTGGTACATCAACAAGCAAGGGGGCACTCGGTCATCAGCCTTGTGCACGAAGCAATGAAGTTGTATGGTCTCTGGCTTACTTCCTAAACACCTCCCTGATGCATATTCACCTTCCAGGAAGGACAATGTCCTGGCGGATGCTCTCAGCAGATTTCCCAGGGCCATCACCGAATGGTCTCTGAATCCTCAGGTATTAGAGGTCGGTCTTTGCCAGATGGGGCACCCCTCAGATAGATCTCTTATGCCCCAGACAACCATCATTCCTCTATTTTGTTACAGGCCTCCAGTGCTGGGCTCAGTCCCCTGGGCGCTCTTTCTGCTGGATTGGACAGGGAAATTCTATGCTCTTCCCCTTCCTCTCCTCTTCAGGGTATTGGTAAAATCAGAACTCAGCCCTGCAAAGTGGTTCTGATTGCTCAGACTGGGCCAGACAGCCCTGGTATCCTCTCCTCCTGTCCCTGACAATCCACCCTCCCTGACCTTCCCTAGGACCCACGACTTGCTGACCTGTGCACAGGGAGAGTGTGGTACCCAGACCTCAAATCCCTCCACCTCAAGGCTTGGTTCTTGAGGAATTAAATTGCTGAATTTGCACCTTTCTCAGGGTCCTGGATATTTTAAAGGCTTCTGAGAAGCCTTCCACTAAGGCCACTTACAATTCTAAGTGGAAGAGGTTTTCCTTCTGGTGTTCGGAGAAACAAATTGTGCCAGAATCTGCTGACATGGCCACTTTTCTGGACTATTTGGCCCATCTAAATTCCCTAGGCCTTAGACCAGCTACATTGAAGGTTCATCTGGCAGCTGTTTCTGCCTTTGTTTCATAGGGAAGCCTGTTTCTCTTTCCTCTCACCCTGTGTTTTCCAAGTTTTTAAGGGTTACTTCACTAACCCTCCCTTTGAGAACCAGACCCTGCCTGGGACCTGAATGTTTGCATTGCTCAGTTAATGCAACCTCCTTTGAGCCCCTTTCTTCTGCAGATCTCAAGTATTTAACATGGAAAACTGTTTTTCTAGTGGCTATCACTTCTGCCAGGCGTATAAGTGGTGCAAGCCCTTTCAGTGGAAAAGGATTTTATTTCTTTTCACAGGGATAAGGTAGTCCTCAGGACTAACAGAAAGTTTTACCCAAAGTGGTTTCAGATTTTCATCTGAACCAGTCCATTCTCTCCCAGTATTTTCACTGAGCATTCTTCCTCGGTGAAAGGAGACTACACAGCTTGGGCGTCAAAAGAGCCCTAAGCTACTATGTGGCATTACCTAGGGTCACAGGTTCAAATCCTCCAACTCTTCCTTACCTATGGAGAGGTTGGCAAAGAGAGATCTGCCACTAAGAGGACAATTGCAAGGTGGATTGTCTCTTGTATCAATTCTGTTACCAAAAACTAGGTAGAGACCCCCTCAGGACTGAGGGCTCACTCACCAGGGGTACAGCTGCATCTCTAGCGGCTGCTAGGATATTCCCATTTGGAAATTTGTCAAGCTGCTACCTGGAAATCAGTTCACACCTTTACCAAGCATTATTCCCTGGGCGTCCAGTCCAGAGAGATGCTCATTTAGCACAGCTGTACTTCAGAGCCTATTTCCTAAGTAGGTTCTGACCCTCCTCCATGGAGGTACTGCTGTGTAATCTGCAATGGTCCTAATATAGCAAGACTTCATGGTGTTTGAAGAAAAATTACTCACCTTAGTAATTGCTTTTCTTCTCATGGAGTCTTGCTGTATTAAGACAACCTCCCTCCTACCCCTCTCAGAGCTCTTACTTGGGTATGGGGTTGGCAAATTAGTGCAAGCACTGTGTCCATGCCATTTTAGTCTCTCTAGTTCCCCCTTGTTTCCTTTGGGTTGAGGAACTAGGTATTTCTGTTTTTGTTAAGTGGTAGATGGTCCCTCTCTGGACTTGAGTCTTTGGGGAGAGGGGCCTATTAATCTTGTAAGGGTGATCCTAACAATAAATATTATTATTCTGTGATTGTTCTTATTCTACTAATGGTAGGTAGCCAATGGCTAGTGTAGAGCTTTTCCACACAGACTTGCTATGTTAGTTTAGCTCCGTAAAGAACCTGGCAGTTTCATTTGAAACTAGCCAGATAGAGCTTTGAACAGCGCCCTCGGGCTGTGGAACTCCAGATCACTCTGGAGTTAACTGTTTCCTCTCCGGGGCAGTTCAAGTGTGGGGAATGACTGCAATGGTCCTAATATAGCAAGACTCCATGAGAAGAAAAGCAATTACTAAGGTGAGTAATTTTTTCAACTGTGCAATGCACACCTGTAATGTAATTAGTTTGGGGATTTTTTACAGCAGATTTTCAACATAGGCATTTTGGGACCTCCGCTTATGAACAGTGTCACTGCGATTTTCTTAATCTATCCCAAACACTGATTTCCTACAGCGACCATGCTATTCTGCACTGGAAGGGCGAAAACACATTTCAGCCAGGATGTGAAAAATTGCAGCTGTACTGTTCATAAGGAGGTGTGGGAAAATGCCAATGTTGAAAATCTGGACTAAAAAAGATTACGAATTTGTGAACTTATGAGGGTGTGTGGAAATTGCACAATGCACGATCATAACACAGTCATTTTATGGACTTTTGACACCAAATTTTCAACATAGCCAGTTTAAGACCTCTGCTCATGAACAGTGTCTCTGTGATTTTCTTAATCTGTCCCGAACATTGATTTCACAAATCGACCATGCCACTGTGCACTACATGTCCGAAAACACATTTTGGGTGATATGTGAAAAATGACAGTTGTACTGTTCATAAGGAGGTGTGGTAAAATGGCAATGCTGAAAATCTGGAGGAAAATATTTAAAATGGTCACATGGAAGCATGCATAGGAACTGTGCAATGCACGCTTGTAAAACAGTCATTTTGGGGAATTTTTGCACCAGATTTTCAATATAGGGTTTTTGGGGACCTACTGCATGAACAGTGTCACTGTGATATTCTTAATCTGTCCTGAACATTGATTTCACACACAGACCGCGTCATTGCGCTCTACATGTGTGAAAACACATTTCAGGTGAGATGTGAAAAATGAAAGCTGTACTGTTCATAAGAATGTGTGGTAAAATGGCAATGTTGAAAATCTGGAGTGAAAATATTAAAAATGCTCAAACTTACGAGTGTGCATAGGAACTGAGCAACGCACGCTCGTAGAACAGTCATTTTTGGGAATTTGTTCACCAAATCTTCAACATAGGGTTTTTGGGAGCCTACCTCATGAACTGTGACACTGTCATTTTGTTAATCAGTCCCAAAAGGTGGTTCCACCAGTGACCAGAAATCACGTTCGGGACTGAATAACAAAATGACAGTGACTGAGTTCATCAGGTGGGGTCTAAAGACCCCATGCTGAAAAATTTGTGAGCAAATTCTAAAAATAGCCGAGATATGCATCCAAAGTTGAAAAATAAAAACATTTATGCCATTATACAGCTTACCGGTATTTCTTCAGTTTGCAGTCGGCTTTGAAGAGTGCAGGCGTGTTCCCAGTCCACTGAAGATTGTTGCACGGGCTCCGGAGGTAAGTATGGGATGAGGGGTATGTGGGAGGCAGGGTGAGCATAGGGTGGTTGCGGGTTGGGGAGGGGGCCACGGACTTAACTAGGGCCGTTTTCTGTTTTAAAGGTTTACTTACAAAAAAAAATCACGGGAAGGTTTTCTTTTTCTGGGACATTTAATCTTGGCATGCTGGGGTGGGCTTTCATGTGCCACTTGAGTGTTTGGGGGCTGTAGCCAACGGGGATTGGGCATGCCTGTCAGCACATATGGAATGCTGGGGGAACAAGAGCCGAGGTTATTGGCACCCCTCGGCACACAAGAAATTTGGGAGCATTATGCCGACAGGGAGTGGGCTCCCCATCAACAAATTACCAGGTAGGTGGCATGCTGAAAGAGAATTGGGCACCTCTGTTGGCACATATAAGTGCAGGGAGAGGTGGCAAGAGCCGATGGAGATGGAGGGTGGCAGAGCGATGAAGGTGAGTACCCAGTCGGCTTTCTTCTTACTGAAATGTTTCACCAGAAAGGCACACTGAAGGGTGGGGACAGGCTTCCCGTTGGCTTTGTAGGACTGTAAGGAGGCTGACAGAGAAGCCGTCACCATGGAAACACAACATAATGGAGCTGTGTAATTGGCTGCTGCAGTCAGGGAGGCCCACGTACAAACAGTTGATTGCATAGTGATGGGGCGCTCCCTGATTGCAGCAGTTCAATTGCTTTGATCAAGTGGCCTGCTCATTAACTGCGGTGATTGACAGCAGGCTGATCAATTGGCTGAGGCACAGACCATCCTCTGAATGGGCTGCTGTCATTCACACAACATGGCCATGCCACCACAACCTGCTTGTGAAGAAAATGTGATGCAATGTGTTTCTTGCACATGCTTGCAAGCAACACAAAAATGGCTGAGATATCCACCTAAGTTGAAATGCCCCCAATTGATGCCATTATATAGCTTACTGGCATTTATTAATTTTGCAGTTCGACTTTGATGAGCCCAGACACATCCCGCTCCACAGACAATCGCAGCGAAGGACCTCCGGAGGTAAGTATGGGGTGATGGGGTTGCGGGGAGATTGGGTGTGCAAAGGGTGGGTGTGGATTGAGGGAGGGGCACTGGGGACTATGAAAGACCATTTTCTTTATTACAGGGAAACACAAAAAATGGACATCGAAAGATGGTGTTCTTTCTTTACAGGTGAACTTCAAAAATGTTGGGCACCCTGGGGTGGGCTCCCAGTGTGCATCCCATGAGTTTCAGGAGGATAAGTGTGTGAGGTGGAGAAACGTGCTGACCCAGGGGATTGCCCACTCCCCGATGTTGGTATGGGATTTGTGTGTGACAGATGCGGGAGCCTCAATGTTTATTGAAAAGTTTCACCACGAAAGGCATGTTGGGGAGGCGTTTCATCTGCCACTGCATGACAAGCTTATCTCTGATTGCAGCTGAAGATTTCTTTCAACTTGGTGGCACTTTCCATAATTTCTGTGCCAGCACTAGCATGCTCGCCAATTGGGAGAGGAGGGACAGACCTACTAAAGCATGTCCTGCATTCACTGACACTGAGACACCTCTCAATGTGGCACTATCGCAACATGTTGCTTGCGCATGAGCACAAGACAACATAAAAAGAACCATTATGGTACTGTCGGAAAGTGGCCATGAAGGTGTCTGAAGCACTTCCCAACCGATCAGGTTAAGCAACTCCTACTCTGTTTTGCGGGAGTGGAACAGCCCCATAATGTCACCCACAGCTGAGGCCAAGGAGGATGGGTGGATCCTCCAGGATGCAGCACTAGGAAAGGGGGGGAAGAGAACCTCAGAGGAGAAGGAAGATTCTCCTCATGGGGACTCAGTTGTCTGAGGAGTAAAGTTAGGGGAGCCTAGCAGGAAGGACACGGAGGTAAAGTGCATTTCAGAAAGCACTACATGGCAGGATGAGAAGCGGATCAATAGGATCACATGGGTAATGACAAGGAGGGAGAAAATGGATCTAATCATCCACCTGAGGATGAATGACCTGGCAGGAGACAAAGTGGAAGTAGCTAGATTCTAAAAGGATTTCAGGAAGTTGGGGGGAGCCTAAAGCAAGTAGAACACTCCATCTCCTTCTCGGAGGTAGAAACATAGACTTTGACTTTGACGGCAGATAAGGACCGCTAGGCCCATCTAGTCTGCCCATTTCCCTACCTACAGGATAGGCCACAGATCCTAGGTTAACCAACAGCCTATATCTTCCTGCCCCCACAAGAATTGCCTTATGTCTGTCCCATGCATTCTTGAATTCTCCCACAGTTTTAGACCCCACTTCCTCAGGAAGGCTGTTCCATGCATCCACTACCCCTCTGTGAAATAATACTTCCCCACATTGCCCTGAACTGCCCTCCTTCTATCTTTTAAATTGTGTCCCCTTGTTCTTGCAAGTCTCTTTTCTGAAAGATGCTACCCTCTTGGACTTTGTTGATTCCCTTGAGGTACTTTAAAGTTTCTATCATGTCCCCTCTCCCTTCTTTCCTCAAGGGTATACATATTAAGCTCCTTTAGTCTCTCCTCATATGGCTTCTCTTGCAGACCCTGCACCATTTTATTTGCCCTCCTCTGGACTGCCTCTATCCTGTCTATGTCCTTGGGAGATGGGGTCTCCAGAACTGGACAAAGTATTCCAGATGGGGTCTCACCAACTGTCTGTACAGAGGGATAACAACTTCCTGTTTCTGCTGCTGATGCCTCTCCCTAAAATCCCAGTATACCCCGCCCTCCCTACTGCCTTCTCACATTGCTTGCTAACCTTAAGGTCATCTGATATGATTACCCCAGGTCCTTTCCTGTTTTGTTGTTAGTTACTACCTCCCACCCATTGTGTATTCCTCCCCTGGGTTCTTGTTTCAGGTGCATTATTTTGCACTTTTTGCATTGAATCCTAGCTGCCATATGTCTGACCATTCCTCCAACCTTGCCAAGTCCCTTTTCATCCTTTCCACACCTCCTTGTGTATCAACCCTGTTGCAGATCTTTGTGTCATCTGCAAAAGGCATACTTTACTTCTAGTCCCTCTGCAATGTCACTGATGAAGACATTAAAAAGGACTGGACCCAATACTGAACCCTGCGGTACTCCACTAGTAACCGCCCTTTCTTCAGAGTGGACTCCATTTACAATTACCTTCTGTGTCCTGTTGTCCAGCCAATGTTTTACCCAGGCTACCACCCTGGGACCCACTCCCAGGCTGGTTAATTTGACTATCAATCTTTTGTGCTACCTGTTGATGGCGGGGGAGAGGCTAGGGCACTCCACATCCAGAAATTCAACTCCTCATTGAAGGAACTGCATGGAAGGGAGGGTTTTGGCTTCATGGGGTCTGGTCCCCACCTGGATTGATGTGAGCCTGTAAAAGATAATGGCCTGCATCCATCAGTGAAGGGAACACACAATAGTTCTTACAGAAAAAAAAACTTACAATTATTGTGTTTAAAAGATTTACCAGTTAACTGGAGGACATGACCTCTAGTATTCTGTATTGATGACTTAAAAGAAAATCCTAACTCAGTCATGATATAGGGGTCATGAATAATGTCATATAGGAGGAGAAGGTCACCTCTAATGCGTCTGATAGTAAGAGGCATTAATTTCAAAGTATCCAACCTAAACTCATAAGATGAGGATTCAAGACCAGATATTTTTTTAGTGTATTTTCGCTGAACCCTTTCAAGAGAGTGACTATCTGATTTTTTTTAAAAGGACACCACAGCTGTGAAGCATATTCAAGATGGAGACGGGCATAGGACCTGAATAGGTGTAACACCTCCTGATCTCGAGATCTAATATTATGCAAAATAGACCAAATAATTTTATTAGATGTACTAATAACCGAATGCATATGCTTGGAATATGTTAAATCATCTGAAATGTTTATCCCCAAATCCTTCTCATCATTAGTGGCACACAATGGTAAATCATCTAGAATATACTGGAAATTTAAATTATTGGAACTCAAATGCATTACCTTGCATTTTGTGGAGTTTAACTTCATGCCCCATTTATTAACCCAGGTGTACTAATAATATCAAGATCATGCTGGATACAAGATATTTGGTCTAAATTAGAACATAGTCCTCCGATTTTCATATCATCTGCATATTTAATTGTAAATGAAAGGCAGGAATTAGTTAAATCAGATATAAAAGCCTGAAAAAGACAGGGGCCGAGAACCAAGCCTTGTGGAACATCACTTAAAAGCCCCATTAATCATCACCTTTTGAGTTCTGTTTGAAAGCCAATTATGGATCCATGTAATTATATGACTATTAATACCCAGACCTGTTAGTTTTTTGAATTAGAGCCCAGTGTGGCATGGTGTCAAAAGCTTTACTGAAATCAATAAAGACAATGTCACAGGCTAACCGGTTATCCAAACAAGAACTAAAATGTTCATAAAAGCAGAGCAAATTTGTCAGACAGCTTCTACCCTTCTTAAAGCCATGTTGTTCCAAATCAGATGCATCAATAATAGGGCCAATAATATCCTTTAGTAGACTTTCTAACACCTTACATATGGATGAAGTCAAACTAATCGGCCGATAATTTTCCCATAGATGTTTTGATCCCTTCTTACGTATTGGTACCACAAACGCCTCTTTCCATTCACAAGGGATAAAATTATATTGTAAAAAAAGGTTGAATAAAAGTTTGAGTGGAAAGGCAATATGTTTAGATAATAGGTAGAGTAAATGCCCTGCTATATTGTCTGGGCCTGAACAAAATTTACCTTTTAGTAAGTGTAGTTTTGAAGAATAGACTCAACGGAGAATGTGATAAAAGTATCTGATGGTGAAATCATAGGTACAGGTGATTGAACTTCTGATGCAGAGACAACTTTACAAAATTCATTATTAAATACATCAACCATGGCTTTCGGCTCATGGAAAAGTATGCTTTCTGTTGTAAGAGGCCCCACCACACTTGGACTTTTCCTGAGGGAGTTTATATAAGAGTAAACTTGTTTGGAATTAGACTTACTAGCTGTTGTTGCCAATTTCATTTCCCATCTAGATTTGGCCCTACGGATGACTAATTTACACTTCCTACTTGATTTTAAATAGGATTCCCAATTAGAAGTTGTCCTATTCTTTAGGTAGTTACGATGTTTTTTATTTTTTATATTTATTAAATGTTTTATGTTTTTATTCATCCATCTAGGAGTCTGTTTCCCATTAGAATTCTTATTTTTTGATGGAATATAAGTATCACGAAGAGTCGAAATAAGTGATTTGAAAAGTACCCAACTTTGATATAAGGACTGGTTATCAAAAAAAGATAACCAGTTTCTTTTTTCAAGGTATAGATTGATACTGTGAAGATCAGCTTTGTCGTACAGGTATATAATCGAATAATTAATATTAAAGACAGTATGTTCTGCAAGTTAAATAAAATAGAATTATGATCACTGCTGCCAATTGGTGATGAAATATGCACATCCCTAATATCTAAGGTGGTACTACTCAGAATAAGATCTAATATATTACTACCTCGGGTTGCAGAAGTTATCCATTACTGTAAATCCAATTCTGAACAAGTGGACAAAAAATTTATTACTAATGCTTCTAGATGTAGTGAATGACTGCCAATTTATATGTGGGAGATTGAAATCCCCTGTAATAATAACATAGCCCATTTGAGTGGCTATTTCAGATTTGGAAAGAATGGTGTCCATAATTAAACTAGATGAATTTGGGGGAACATAACATGTCCCAAGGATAATAAAATCCTGTTTGGATAGGAACATTTTTAGCCAAAGACTCTCAGGAGATTATGAATTTTTATAGAACTAGAAATATTGGCTAAGTTGATTTTATTGTTAATAAATGAGGCAACACCTCCACCCTTTCTTTCACTTCGATTTAGATAATAAGAGATATATCCAGGGAGTTGCTTGATCCAGTGGGAGTTATAATCACCCCATGTTTCACAAACCGTAATATCAAAATCCTTATTCGAAATCACAGTTTGTAACTCATCGAATTTATGTGTCAAACTTCTCGCATTAAAACTAAGAAACTGTAATTGTTTACTGGAGACTTTATAAGAGTGAGACGAAGAGGTGTGTACATTTGCATTCCCCCTCCCCCCATTATTTAGTTTAAATTTATGTTAATTGTAGATAGGAATTGTTGACTCAGCAATGCATTCCCTAGTTTAAGATGCAAGCCATCAGGACAGTAAAGCTCAGATCTATCGGAGAACTCTTCCCAATGGGTCATGCACTGAATATTCTGTCGTAAACACCATTGCCTAAGCCAGTTGTTAATAATTTTAATTTTATGATTATGAAACCGGGAGTACCGTGGTATGGGTAGAATCTCCAAAAAAATATCACACCTGAGATCAATCATTTTATTAGTCATAGAAACATAGGCTAATTTGATATTCTGAACAGAGTCCCTGTAGATGTTGTGGGCTCCAACATGGATAATACACAGTGGATTTATGTCTTGAGAGCTAATAATATTATCGACCATATATGTTAGATCTGAGATCTTAGCACCACTGAAACTAGAACAAGTTCTATTATGTTTGTCAGGCTCACATAAAACCCTATCCAGATGTTTAAGGAATCACCCAGAACAAATATTTGTCTGGTATGTGAATCATCAGTATTAGGAACACACATAGAGGGTGCCTCTTCACCAGTTTGAATAGTAGCAAAATCAATCAAAGGAATATCAGTCGTGGAATTAGGTGGTGGAGTTGAAAAATTTGGCATATCAACCATGACTTGGGAAGTGTTTTTGGAATTTAATCCTTCATTAGGGGACTCAATAGGAATACAGTTAGAATCGACAGGGGCAGTGGACAATGGATCAAAGCTATTATGTAGTGGAATGTTAAAATACTCAGCCTTTCTCCTTCTTTTTCTAGTAGCTTTAGATCCTTGCACATTATACCAAGTTGTATCTTCTATGCTGTTTACCAAACTGTGCTCATCTTCTCTAGCTCTTTTTTTAGAGACATCAGATTGATAAATCACTGAACTACTCATAGTGGCGTGATTATTCTCACTAGATATTATTTTGTCAGAAGGGATGCTGTAAATAGAGGTAGAGGAAGTCTCATTTAAAGGGATATTTGTTACATGTAAAGCATCTTGAACTGTTATAGGTTCGGAATAATTTCTTGATTTGAACGCCAATATCCGTTTATAGTGTAAGCTGTTCTCACATTGTAATACAGTGTTGTCAGTACATTTTGCACATTGAAAGGGGAGATTTTCAGCAATGTCAGCTGATAGGCTAAACATATAGCAAGACGTACATTGTATACCTGTTTCCCCTTGAGTAGTGGTTACAAACACATTAATATTGCTTGGTAGATTTAAGGAGGATGCCATTACCATGCGTTAGAGGTGAAGCAACAGAACCACGTAATGTAATAGTACTCACAAGTATAAGTGAAGATGACAACATGGCCGTAATTATTCCCCCTAACACCGCCTAACACGCGCCGAACGAGCTTGTCTTGGCGCACGGAGTCACGCACGCCCTGCTCCCTTGCTCACCCTGCTCGCATGAGAAGTGCAATAAATGGAGAGGAGTGACCTGGAAGTACCCAAATAAGGTCACAGAGCCCCTCGAGATTTAATGTTTTTAATGCCCTTTTAAAACTCCACGAAAACCACTCATGCGTGGAGCTGGTGGAGTATAAGTATATGCTAGTCCCCAAATGAAAATTAAAAAGTTCCTTTTTGAACTGTAGTTCTCGAGTCTGGTCAAAAGAACTACAGTCCCTCTTCCTGCTTCCTGACAAAATGTCAGCAGGGCTCAGTCACACACCTGTAGTATGCACAAACACAAACACAGAACAGAATCACAGTATTTTTAAAATAGCTTGTAGTTTTAAAGCAAAGAGCCTGCAGAGATCCACACACTGCTTAGGTTTAAAATGGCAGAACAGAACAAACAAACCAGGAGGTTTAAATAGGATGTCAGACCCGAAGTACTCAAACAAGGTCACAGAGGCCCTCGAGATTTAATGTTTTACTGCCCTTTAAAACTCGTGCATGTGTGGAACTGGGTGGTCCAGCACAATCTGGTCCTAGTGGCTGTGCATGTTCCAAGTGTTCAAAATGTCCTTGTGGACAGTATCAGCAGGTCGCAGTTTTGCTTGCTCATTCCAGAGCATGGTGTGTTCTGGCATGACACGTCTCTTGGACAGGGGCATTTTTGAATGCCTTCCCTCCATTTCCCATTCTCCAGAGGGTTCTCTTAAAGCTTTAAGCAGAGAAGGTGCAGATGATTCTCATCACCCCTCTGTGGCTGAGACAGATTTGGTTTCCACTGCTGCAACAGCCAACAGCTAATGAGAGAACCACTGGTTCCACTTCCACTGACTCACGACCTTGACCCAGACTCAAGGTTGTCTTGTTCATCCAGGGCTCAGGACACTGCATCTTCATGCGTGGCTCCTGTAGACCTAGCAGTTTCCCACTTCGAAGTTTTCTCTAGCGTTGCTCAAATTCTAATAGAGGCACGAAAGCCGTCTACTCATTCCACTTATGCTATGAAGTGGAAACGTTTCTCTATTTGGGCAGCTTCCAAAGATTGGAACCCTTTCTTTTGTTCTACCCTGCAAGTTATGGAATATCTCCTCCATCTTTCAGACTCTGGATCATTATATTCGTCTTTGAAGGTCCACCTTTTGGCAATTGTGGCGTACCACGAGCAGGTGGATGGTAAACCCATGACTTAGTTGGAAGTTTCAAAAACCTTTCTAAAAAAGATTCTTCATCTGCAGCCCCACACCACCTTGGGATTTGAATTTCATGTTGGAGAAACTTACTCTCCCTACTTTTAAACCAGCAATGAGCTGTGATTTATGCTTCCTTTCTTGAAATACGTTATTTTTGGTTGCTGTTACTTCAGTTCAAAGGATTTCGGATCCTCTGGCTCTAGTTTGTAAGGAGCCTTACTTAATTATTCACAAGTATTGGGCGATCCTGAGAACAAAACGTATGTTCTAGGGACATGGATATGTTGTTCATCCACACTATCTGGCAGGTTCCTTGCGCTTAAATCTGCCGGAAGGTCTTCAAGCTAGCTCCTCCCACCCACCGGGTGGTAAACTCAGCTCCGCCCCATGACGCCAGATCTTCCTTACGGCAGAGCTCAGGTTCCTCCTTAACGCCTATGCTTAAGCTTTGGGGCCCAAAAATCTCGGTTCAAACTCGAAAAAATTAAAAGTTTACCTTCTGTCTTCTCCTCGCGGGCTGCGGACAAATCGATTCCTCAGATTTCGAGATGTCCCTGTGGGCAGAAGATGTCTCAGACGGACTCCGCACTCCACGCATGCTTTTACTGCCTTGGCCAGGAGCACGACCCGCAGGCTTGCGATCTGTGTTCCTCCTTTTCGGTCTACATCCTTGAGGACCGCGCTGCCCGCCTTCAACTAGGGCGCCCGGAAAGGAGATTTCCTCCGGTTAAATCCAAGGAGGCTCGACTGGCGGTTTCCGCGGCAGCGGGATCTGCTGAACAACTAGAACAGTTGGTTGCCCTCGAGGAAGAGGCAGCTCAGGCCGTGACTTCGTCTTCTGCGGCTTTTGTTCCGCTTTCTCTTGGGGCCTCCTACTCAGCTTCTGTTAAAGAGTTTTGCCTGACCTTCTCAACTAATGAGGGTCCAACTTTTCGGGACCGCTTTACCGGTCAAGAAAAGTATGGGTAAGTCCCATCGACGACGCCTCCTGGGAGCGGGAAAGATCTCCTCCCTTGTCCACAGCCCACTTTGGTCGATTTTTCGGCCGCCACTGGCTTCACGGTGCCCCCCAGGCCAGGTACTGAGACACTCCGACGCGGTGAGATTTTTCGACCCGCTAGATGGGTTGTCGGCTGGAGAAGCAGATATTCCCTCCTCCCCGTTCCCCAGGCAGGACTGTGGATACCGTCACCTCATCTGCGCCCGGCCCCAGAGCCGCGGGTCTTGTCGACCGAGCCAAGGGATTGCCGATCCTCCGCCTCACCGACTCTCGGCCTGGCCGAGATTTTCGGTCTCGTCCCTGACATTCAAGGGTCCAGCCGCCTCCCGCTGACACAGACGGTCTCGGTCTCGGCACCGTGTAAGTGGCGGCCGCTTTTCCTCATCTCCTCCTCCTCGACGAGGGAGGCTTCGCATGTTGCGCCAAAATATGAGGATCTCATGTGGCAACAACTTTACTGGCCGGCAACAAGCCAGCTCAGGCCTCTTCCCCGGCCATTAAATGGTTGCCACCAGACCAGTCGAATCAACCTCTTGGTGGTCGAGGAGCCTGTTTCCAGGCCGGTTGTTCGACCTATTCCAGCTGCTCCACCAATTTTAGTGGAACCGCCTCCGCCTCAGCCGACAGTAGGGGCACCATCGAAAGATTCACGGTCGGCCCAGGGCCTTCCCCGCAGGCTGTCGGTCACTCTCACGCCCGATAAGCCTCGGCAAGTGGAGAGTGGCTCAGGCTCCAGGCAGCTCTTCGACGATTCGTCGGATTCGGATGACTCCTCCCTATTCTCCAAGCGTCTGGACTTGGAGTCCTCTGGGGGGCAGTCAGCGGACGATAGTCCTTCGTCCTTCCTCAGACTTCTTAGGCTCATCTCAGAATCCACTGGGATGAAGCTTGAACTTGTATCCAAACGGGCTGAGATATCCCCTCACTGAGATCCTGGACCGAGGGATTCTCCCACGAGGCCGAAGCCATTGTCGGCCTGGCCCTGGAATTATGGCAGCGTCCGGCTTCCTGTCCCGCGCCACGCCAGGATGGCCAGAAGTATGCGTCCCTACGGCTCTCTGTCCGGTTTTTCCGAACACCCTTCGCTGAAGGGTTGGTTACGGACAGCTGCTCGCGCAAGCCGCAATGCCAGGGACGTGACAAACCGCCTAACAAAGAATCCAAGAAGTTGGACTATGCGGTCGGAAAGTGTATGCTGCCTCCTCTTGGTCTTCGCCAGGCCAGTTCGCCGCCTCATGGTGCACTTCCATGCCCTGTTGGGCTCCCTGGATGAGGTTGTCCTCATTCTTCCCACCGACCTGCAGACCACGGGTCAAGCAGGTGCGGACCAGGGCAGAGCAGTAGCCAAGCAGCAGCTCCAGACTGCCTTGGATATCAGAGACTTTGCGCCCGTCAGTGGTGGCCGCCAGGCCATGCGTCAGGGGGCGGGCTGAGGATATCCACTTTCACCTCGGATACCCAGCAAAGCTATGGACGCCCCTCTTGGGAACAAACCTCTTGGCCCTGGAGTGGAAGGCCACCTCAGAGGATCGAGAAGTCCAATGCCACCTTGACTCGGTCTCGCCCACGAGAGACAAGGGTCGAAGCCTCAGCTAATCCTTCGCCCTCTGCTCCCGCTGCTTGTCCGCCCAACATCAGCTTCAGGGCCAGCAGGCTAGACCTTGGTATTCCAAGCCCAAGCCACCAGCTCCTCAAATAGGGAAGCAAGGAGGAAAGGCCCTGGTGGTCCTCGCCGGTCCTTCCTCCAAGCCTGCAAAGTGACGGGCTGAGGGTGTCGCCCATTCGCGCCACCGCCCCTGGTTCCTTGGGGTCGGCTGCACACTCTTTCCGCCTGGTCCGCTGTTACCACGGGACGGTGGTGGGTTTTGAGGTGGTGGAAGAGGCCTACCTTCGACCGAAAGCGGCTCCACCCTTCAGGGGCCGCTGCCTGCCTGGGGCTTCTCGGTCCCCATTTCACAGGTCGTCAGCCACATCGCCCTACTCCTTCTAAAGGGGGTGATAAGAGAGATAGAGGACCCACCATCAGAACCGGGGTTCGTGTCCAGGTACTTCCTGGTCCCGAACCGGACGGGGGGCTGGCGCCCCATACTGGACCTACACTACCTGAACAAGTTCCTAAGGTCTCGAACCTTCAGAATGGTCACTCTGGCTCAGATAATACCATCTCTGGAACACGGCATGTGGTTCTGTTCTCTGACTTCCAGGACGCGTTCTTTCACGTCCCTATCCGTCCGTCTCATCAGAGATTCCTCCGCTTCAGGGCGGAGGGATCCCTCTTCGAGTTCCAGGCCATGCCTTGGCCTTCCTTCAGCTCCCAGGGTCTTCACCAAATGCATCGCAGTGATGACAGCCTTCCTGCGGTGCCGAGGGGTCCGGGTGTACCCTTACCTGGACGATTGGCTGATAGCAGCCCCCTCCAGGTTGGAGGTGGAGCGGTCCAGAGATCTGGCCCTCCGGGTTTGCTCTCAACTGGGCCTCCTGGTCAACGAGGCCAAGTTGGAACTCGAGCCGAAGCAGGTGATATCTTTATTGGGACAGAGCTCGACTCTCTTCGAGCCAGAGCATGGCTCCCAGCGGACAGGGCGAGGTTCTTACCTCCTTTGCCCAATCATCTCTGGTTGGGCAATCGCCTGCCCGGGACTTCCTGCGACTTCTGGGTCTCATAGGGGCCTGTACCAGCAGAGTCCGTGCTGGGCACGCTGGCACATGCGCCTCCAGTGGGGAATGGCCAGTCAGTGGTCACAGCGTTGCGATCCTCTGACCAGCACGGTGGACGACCCAGGAGATGTGGAACGCTCCATTGGTGGACTGCCTGCCTCATCTGCAGGAGGGTATCCCGCTTGTCCGCCTCGAGCTGACTGTCTCTACGACCAACGCCTCTTTGATGGTTGGGGTGCCCATCTGGGGAACACCCAGTGCAGCCTCCTGGTCCCGGGAGTCCCATGCCATATCAACCTGCTGGAGCTCCGTGCGGTCCGCCTAGCTCTCACCGCCTTTTGCTCCGCTTTCTCCGGGGGTCAAGTGGTCTGAGTCCAGACGGACAATACCACGACCATGTACTATCTAACCGCCAGGGCGGGACGTGCTCCTTGCCTCTGTGCAAGGAAGCTCTCCCGATCTGGTCACTAGTGCGCAGCCTGGAGGCGGATCTCTGGCTATTCATGTGGCAGGAGCCTCCAACACCCTGGCCGATGCCCTGAGCCGGATAGGGGCTGCATCGCGACGAGTGGTCTCTCCTGTCGTAGATAGTACACGACCTGTTCTCCGCTGGGCACACCTCTGGTGGACCTGTTTGCCTCCAGGGAGAACGCGAGGCTGAGGCTGTTTCATGCCCGCCTCCTCAGCAGGGCTCGCTGCTGGGATGCCTTCTCGAGGCGTCGGACCTCGGGCTCTTTACGCCTTTCCCCATTCCCTGATTTACAGGGTCCTGCTGGAGTTAGAGGACAAGGTGCAGGTGATTCTGATAGCCCCAGACTGGCCTCGCCAGTTCTGGTACCCAGATCTCCTCAGTCTCAGCTCCAGGACTCCGCGGCAGCTTCCAGCTCGCCCGGACCTGCTCTCAGTTAATCAGGGGAAGGTGTTCCATCCGGACCTTCAATCCCTGCACCTGACGGCCTGGTTCCTGAGCGGCTAGAGTTCCAGGCCTTGGGTCTTTCCGACAAGGTCCTCAACATCATTGAGGCGTCCTGTAAGGAGTCGACCAGGAAATGCTATGCCTTCAAATGGAAGCGGTTCTCCATTTGGTGTCAGGGGAAAAAGGGTTGGACCCTTTCTCGTGTCCTGTGGCAAGCATTTTGGACTATCTATGGTCCCTATCTAGTCAAGGGCTTAGGTCGATGACCCTTAAGGTGCACCTGGCAGCTATTTCTGCTTACCGGGCGCTGGCCAGTCAGCAGTCAGTGACGCAGGAAAAAGTGGTCGGGCGCTTTTTCAAAGGCCTTGATCACATTTCCCCTCCAGTGCGGGAACCCCCACCTCCGTGGGATTTACTGCTGGTACTGGCAAAGCTCATGGGCAAGCCATTCGAACCAATGCACAGGTGTGGTCTCCCCACCTGTCGTGGAAGACAGCCTCTTGGTGGCTATCACGTCCAGCCAGAAGGATGGGAGAACTCAGGCGCTTAGCATCGAGTCTTCTTACCTGGTCTTCCACAGGGACAAGGTTGTCCTACGCCCCACCCAAATTCCTTCCAAGGTGGTGTCAGAGTTTCACCTTAATCAGGTGTTGACTCTGCCGTGTTCTACCCCAATCACACCTCGGAGGTCGAATATAGGCTCCATACTCTGGACCCTAGAAGGGCGCTCGCTTATATAAGGAGCGCACGGCTGAAATTCGGGGAGAGGTTCGCCAGCTGTTAGTCACCTACGCTGAAGCCGTACCTGGCAGACCTGCAGCCAAGCGGACGATAGACAGATGGGTCACCTCCTGCATAAATCTCTGCTATGAGTTAGCGGGCATGGAGCCTCCTAGAGGGATAAAAGCTCATTCTACCCGCCATACTGCTGCATCGGTGACTGCTTCCAGGGATGTCCCTATCCAGGAAATCTGCAGGGCTGCTACCTGGAAGTCAGCACACACCTTTATTTCCCACTACCACATCGACCTTGAGTCACGCCGGGATGCTGGTTTTGGGGCCTCGGTTCTCCAGTCTTTGTTCCCCAAGTAAGTATTTAGGGGGTGTGCGCTTTGCCTCCCTCCTCCCGGAGAACTGCTAGAGTCTGTTAGATAGTGTGGATGAACAACATATCCATGTCCCTAGAAATACAGGTTACTCACCTGTAACTGGAGTTCTAGGAATGGTATATGTTGTTCATCCACACCTAACCCACCGACCCTCCCGGCTTCGACGTTATTGCCCTGAGCTTCCAGCGGCCAGATCTGGGCGCCACAAGGAGAGCCGAGTTTTACCACCGGTGGGTGGGAGGAGCTAGCTTGAAGACCTTCCGGCAAGATTTAAAGCGGCAAGGAACCTGCCAGATAGTGTGGATGAACAACATATACTATTCCTAGAACTCCTGTTACAGGTGAGTAACCTGTATTTCTTACCCAAGATGATGTCGGAAGTCACCCTAAACCAGTCACTGGAGCTTCTGGTTTTCTTTCCATCCTCTGCAAACAGAGGTGAGGCACTCCTGCACACCATGGACTTCCATCGGATCCTTCAGTACTACACACACTGAAAATGGATCTCCGTAAGAGCAGTCAGCTGTTTGTTTTCTTTGCCCCCAAGACAGTGGGCAAGGGTGTCTCTAAGCTGTGTCTTTCCAATTGGTTAGGTAACTGTATCCATTACTGTTACCAGAAATATGACAAACCTCTGCCGGGTTCCATCAGAGGTTACTCTACCAGGGGCATGGCTGCTTCTACTACTTTTTTGCAGAACATTTCCACAGCTGATATCTGCACTGCAGCAACTTGGAGTTCTGTCCATACCTTTACCAAACACTACAGTCTGGACATTGTTTCTAGGCAGAGGGTAGGTTTTGGCCTAGCTGTTTTGCAGGGTCTTCTTGTCCTAGGCTGGGTCCATTATATTACCCAGTTTTGTTGGAGTTTTGTCATCTCCTCCTTGTTTCTCTCAGTCTCCTCTGAGTGACTGCTTGAGATTCAGTCCTAGTGTGATGACCTACTGAAGGAACCCTCTCGAAGTAAGATAGTACATTTCTGTAGGAACTTACCGTAACAGTATATCTTCGAGAGAGGTTCCTTCAGTAGGTCATATTTTTCCCTCCATCCTTCCCCCTGTTTTTTGCTTTATTCAGGGTCTCCATGTCCTGTTTACTCCTGCTGTTAGGCCTCTTCCAGGCTCCGATGGGAGAACTGGAGGGCAGGCGTGGGGATTGCTCAGTGTATACGGTCACGGTTATGCTGATGTCGATCATGTGACGTCAGGTGGGCGGTCCCCATCAAGTATTGCTGGAAAAGTCTGCCGTGTGGCCCAGACACCAGGTGGCACTAGTCCTATGTGTGATGACCTACTGAAGGAACCTCTCTTGAAGATCTGCTGTTATGGTAGGTTGCTATGTAACTGTAATTTCTCTGCCTATGAGGTGTTTTAACCATATACATGTGCTCATTGCCCCCCTAACAATATTAATAAATAAGAGCCATTGTATAATAGCAGTAATGCCCTCCAGGGTGTATGTCGTGCTGGGATCATGTCACTTGTCAGGCGCTTATTGCACTCGGCCCTGCGCCCCACACCTGAGGTGTGCCATTATCCCAGCATGACACACACACCTGTATGACACTGTTGCTTAAACATCCTTCTTTAAGTACAGCCACCAAAATTTTATGCAGTTTCCAAGTGAGGCCTCACTAAGGAGTTGTACACGGGCAGAATTATCTCCAGTCTTGATGTTATTCCCCTAGAGATACACCCAGGTATTTTATTTGCCTTAATAGCTGCTCACTGGAACTGTTATGAGTTGTTCATCCTTGCATCTATGACCACCCCAGGTCTCTTTCCTCTTTAGATGTCGACAGCTGTTCCCTCCCCCAAAATGGTAGTTACATCCAGGTTTCCTGACTCCCAGATGTAGTACGTTGCACTTTCGAACATTAAACCCAGACTGTCAAGTATGAGCCCACCTTTCCAACCTGACCAAATCCTCCTGAAGTGTCTTTCTACCCTCCTTGCTGTCCACCACCGCACCCAGCTTAGAGTCATCTGCAAATAGGCTCTTCTTGCTCCTCGCACCCTCTCCAATGTTCGCAATGAATACATTGAACAGGACTGGGCCCAATATCAATCCTTAAGGAACCCCACTGGTGACCTTCCTATGAGTTGAACCCCTACCACCACCACCCTCTGCTGCCAATTGTTGAGCCAATTTGTTATCCAGCCCACCACTTCTCCCCTACCCCTAAGTTTCTCAGCTAACACATCGGCCTTCTGTGCAGGACTGAATTGAAAGCCTTGGTGAAGTCCAAGTACAGGACATCAGCCAGCATTCCACTGTCCAGGGATTTTGTCATCAAGTCAAAGAATTCAGTTAGGTTGAGCTGACACGATCTTTCCCAGGTGAACCCATGCTGAAAGCCATTTGCCTCCATAAACTCTACCATCCTTTCCTTCAGGATGGCCTCCATCAGTTTCCCCACAATGGACATCAGATTAAAGGGCCTATAATTTCCCAGTTCATCCCATGGCCCATTCTTGTGGAGTGGCACAACATGTGCTTTCCTCCAGTCCTGGGTGTACATATCCTGGCTGGCAGGAGAAATTGAATAACTCTGTCAATGGAGCAGCCAGGACATCTGCCAAATGTTACATCGAGAGGGCTCTTGCAGTAGGTACTAAACAGATAGGACTCAGCCACCAAGCACCAGGACCACACAGAAAACTTAAGCTAGCAGTGTTTGGTGGGGGACCACCCACCCGACGTCACATGACCATCAGTGTGGTGCTGTATAGTGAGTGTTCCCCACACCCGTCTTCCAGTTCTTTCCTCAGTTGACCTGTGTACATCGGACCTCATGGAGAGCGGTGCTTCTGTCCACACCATTTTGGATCGTATTTCTATTTGTTTATTCTCATTTATTTCTGTTCTCATGAAGTATTAGTGTTCTTCACGATCATGCATGTCGTCTCAGATGCCTCCCGATTCGCATAAAAACAAGTGGAACTCTGCTTACTCATAAAGATGGCCATTCCTTCTGTCTCTTCTACCTGGGCCCAGAGCACAAGACCAAGAACTGTGATGCCTACCAGAGCTTTAACCCGGCCACATTGAAATGCCATCTGCAGACTTGGAAACCCATTTATTAAAATTAAAAATGGCATCCATGGAGAAGGAACTGAAGAAACTCAGGAGCTCTTCCTCTTTCGCAGAGGGCCATCTCAAAAAGAAGTGGGACAAGGAGAGACATTGGGACCAGGAACGATCTCTATCAGATTTTGAGTCTCCTTCCCAGATTAGCTGAAACCAAGAGAATCATCAAAGTTCCCCCGAGGGCCCTTCTTTTATGGAATTCCTCAGAAAGATCCAGGTAGCCTACGAGTGGCGCATGGAGGAACAAGTTTCCTAATGCCAGAGGTTCATAGAGCATCTGGAACTATAGGATCAATCTCCGACTCTCATCCCACCATGGATAGGCCGTTAAGAAGATTTGGCTTCCATGATATGGAAACAACCTGATCCCCTGGCACCAGTGGCAAGGAAGGCAGATAGGATGTATCAGATGCCAGAAAGGAAGGACCACCTTAGTGTCCATCCTAAGGCCGATTCAATGGTCATCAGTGCTGCCCACAACTGTTCATCCAAACCAAAACATCTCAGTACTTCCCCTCTAGACAAGGAGTCGAAGGAACTGGATGAGTTTGGGAAAAGGTTTTATTCTTCATCCACCCTGGCCATTAGAACACTGAATTATATTGCTCATACGGTAGTCTACCAGAAATCCATTCTGGGTCAGCTAGAGTCCAAGCTGAGGAAACTTATTGACTCCAAGCTCAGGGAAGACATGGCTGGTATGGTGAGGTTAGCTAGATCCACTAGCCGACATACGCTGAAGGCCCCTTATGACGTGGTGAATATCTCCAGAAGGGTACGGCTATAGCCGTCTTACGTAGGCACTCGTGGCTGAGAGTCTCTGGCCTGGCACCTGAGGTCCAATCAGCCATCCAGGATGCCCCTTTCCAGGGTCCTGACCATTTTGAAGGGGATGTCAAAGATATTATTACAGACCTACAAAGCCTTGCACTCTGTCCAGTTTATATACACACCCCTCAGAAACCTAAGCAGCTGTTTTGTCAGCAGCAGCAAAAACAGTAAAGGTAACAGTAGAACAGTCAGAACTAATGTCAGGCACGGCTTCCCTGGCTAAGGCCCATAGAGCCTCAGAAACTGTGCCCTCTACCCTCCCCACCATCTCCTGACTCACTACGAACCCTTCCACCCCCAGACCTCGATCAAGGGAACTGGTAGGTAGGTTTGCAAACCACCTACCAGGCTGGGAGGCAATCACAGGGGATTCTTAGGTATTTCAAGTCATAGCCAAAGGGCACACAATCGAGTTTGTGGAGAGACTGCCGGAGCATCCTCCAGGTCCCTCTTATTATTGTCTGAGTCGCATCCATTTGGTCAGAGCGGAAATCGACTCTGCTGCAATAAGCAGCGATAGAACCAGTTTCCCAAAGTCAGATGGGCAGGGGATGCTACTCGCACTCACATAGGCACTGTCAGCAAATAAGGGCCTACACTTGTAAGTTCACTTTGTTTTCCTAGAAGTCTGTTGCCCCTTACCCCTGACCTCCAGAATTCCCTGATGTCTATCCTATGCATTCTTAAATCCCGTGATTGTTTCAGCCCCCACCACTTCCTCTGGAAGGGTGTTCCACTTGTCCACCGCCTGTTCTGTGAAGAAATTCTTTCTCATGTTTCCTCTCAATCGCCCTCCCTCAAACTTCATCCCATGCCCTCTAGTCCTTGAACATCTTTTTCACCACAGAATAGTGTATTCCTGCATCCTGTTCCTGCCTCTAAGATACTTGTATGTCTCTATCATATCCCCCTCTCCCTCCACTCCTCCAGGGAGTAAAGTGACAGTGTTGATACACAAGGGGGCATGGAAAGGATGAGAAGGTACTTGGCAAGGTTGGAGGAATGGTCAGAAGTATGGCAGCTTGGATTCAGTGCAGGGTCTGCAAGAGAAGCCATACAAGAAGAGACTAAAGGAGCTTAATATGTATACCCTTGAGGAAAGGAGGGAGAGGGGAGACATGATGGAAACTTTTAAGTACCTCAGTGGAATCAACAAAGTCCAAGAGGGTAGCATCTTTCAGAAAAAGAGATGTGCAAGAACAAGGGGACACAATTTGAAGATAGAGGGGGGACAACGACTCAGGGGCAGTGTGAGGAAGTATTTTTTCACAGAGAGGGTGGTGGAAACATGTCTCTGCCTTCCTGAGGAGATTGTGGGGTGTAAAACTGTGGGAGAATTCAAGAATGCATGGGACAGACATAAGGCAGTTCTTGTGCAGGGTAGGAAAAAATAGGCTGTTGGTTAACTAGGATCTGAAGCTTGTGTTGTAGGTAGGGAAATGGGCAGACTAGGTTGGCCAAGCTGTCCTTATCTATCATCAAAGTCTATGTTTCTATGTTACATATTCCAATTCCTTCAACTTGTCCTCATAGGACTTGTGATACAATCAATGTGCCATCTTTGTTGCCCTCCTTTGAGCCTTCTCTACCCTATGTCCTTGCGTATGTAGGTTAGCTCTCCAGAACTGTACACTGTACTCCAGGTGGGGCCTCACTAGGGTCTTGTATAGTGGAATTATGACCTCCCTTTTCCTGCTGGTGATGCCCCTGCCTGTGCATCCCAGCATCCTATTTGCTTTACCTGCTGCCTTGTCGCACTATTTCTCTACCTTGAGTTCATCAGAGATGATAACCCCAAGATCCCTTTCCTGCTTGGTACATGCTATATCCTCACCCCACAACTGATATGTTGTTCTAGGGGTTTTGTGACCCAAATGCATTATCTTTCACTTCTTTGCATTGAATTTCAACTGACAAACCTCTGACCATTCTTCAAGTTTCTGCAGGTCCCTCCTCATTCTGTCTACACCCTCTGGTGTGTTCACTCTGTTATAGAGCTTTGAGTCATCAGTGAACAGGGAAATTCTGCCTTCTAGGTCCTGAGCAATGTCACTGATGAAGATGTTTAATAGAACCTGGCCCAGCACTGATCCCTGCGGTACCCCACTGGTCACTCTTCCCTCTGTGTCCTGCCTCCAATCCAGTTACCTACACACCACACTGCTGTCTTGCCTACTCCCATATTGCTTAGTTTGTTTAATAGCTTTCTATGTGGCACACTGTCAAAGACCTTGCTAAAGTACAGATAGGCCCCATCCACTGACCTTCCCTGATTCACCTCCCTTGTCACCCAGTCAAAGATTCAATCAGGTTGGTCTGACATGACCCCCCGGGAAACCATGCTGCCTTGGGTCCAGCAGTCCATTGGCAACCAGATGTTGCACCAATCTCTCCTTCAGTACTGCTTCCATGATCTTCTCCACTACTGAGGCAAGACTTTACTGGTCTGTAGTTCCCCACTTCCTCTTTGTTCCTGCATTTGTATAAGGGGACTACATCTGCTGTCCTCCAGTCTTTGGGTACCTCCCCTGTTTCCAGTGATTGGCTAAACAGGATTTCCAGAGGTTCAACCACAAGCTTAGTTATTTTTTGGACCCTGGGTTGCACTACATCTGGCCCCACTGCTTTATCAACTCTTATTCCTTCCACTTGTAACCCCTAGGTTGCGCTATCCCGTGGGCTACTACCCTTGCCTGCTTGGCTAGTAGCAGGTTATGTCTAGGTTCTGCAACGGTGCTCTGCGTCTGAGGTCAGGGTTGGTAGTGGTCAAACCAACCTGGGCACAGCCCTCCGGGACACTGTAACCCCCCCCTTTCCCTTCTAGTGGCCTGAGCAATATACACTAATCACTTTCACAGTACCCCTTGTACACCATACAAGTACCCACACTGTTTGTACTTACCACCAGGGCTGGTTCCTCTGGCTCAGCCCTGGGGACCCCTGTAAAATGAGGTTATGCACAGCAAATAGAAACAGTATAGTACTCTTGGCACAAACTGGAACTACAGTCAGGTTAAATGCAGAAAAAGTCAGATCTGATTTATTTGGGGGACTTGAATAAGGAGGAGGCGTAATCAGATTGATTGGCTTAAAAGCTATATTAATCAAACAGTTATGCATGCGTGTTAAGTCCCCACAGAGTCGCACACTCTGGGTACCCAGGTAGGAAAACAGTGGGCTAGCCAGGAACGTTGCAGCTGGTTGAGGCCCTGTGATGGAAGTAAGCAACATGCACAACACACACTATTTGTAATCCTGAGCCGGAGGGCTCAGTTCGTGAAAGAAAACAGTAACAAGACAATCAGATGACGCACTTTAGATTAAACTGTTGTTGCAGGGAGCTACCCTGATGTTTACTCACATTACCTAATACTGGGCGCAGGCAGGACGAAATTGAGACAGGCAGGTGGTTGATCTGGGTGCCAGGAGAAGCAGGGCCCACGCGAACAGAGGCGTCGTTCCTGTTCAGAGCGTTGAGCAGGGGCTGATCCCCATGCAGGTCTCTTGTTGATGACTTTCTCTGTGCAGCGGGAATTCTGTCAGGGCCAGTATGGCAAGGCCCAGGCCAAATTGAATACGGATTTCAGTCCGTGGTGTTGGATGCAGCCTCCAGCGAGCAAAACACAGTTCAGACACAGTGGGGAACCAAATCATGACCCACTATAAGCGCACAACACATTCACATGTAAGGAAATTCCACTGCACCAGGCAAATGGCTCTCCCATCGCAATTAGAGTCTCTGCACAATCTGGGAGTTCAGAGGTGACTAGAAGTCCAGAGAGGCCGATCGATTCAGCAAATCTTTGGTCGTCTTCAGGTAGGAGCCTGGTCACAATTCAGTGGCTTACTTCACTCTCCAAGTTCAGATTCAGTCCAAAAGGCACAAGTTCCTCTCAGGGACAGCAGGCAGGCATGCAGGTCAAAACTCAGGCCTTTCCACAGTTCTCACATGTGAATGTACGCCGGGGCCACTGCTTGAATCACACAAGCTGTTGCCTCTTTAACTTCCTGTAACAGGGCCCCCCTGTTATGCATAATAAAATAGAGTAACATTCCCCTTTAAAATAAAAACAAATTCTGTTTCACTCTTTTCTGTATTGTTTTACTTATTCCAAACTATTTTGTTTCTTTTCTTGTCAGGGTGGCCAACCTAACAAACACATCTCTTTGTGCTTTACTATCCCTTTAAATGCCCCTTTTTCATAAAACAAAATCAAATTGTCATGCTGATTTAAAAAAGCAGTTTCTTAATAGAAGCTGCTGTCTTTATCCTTTTTAAAATGCATTTGTCCCCAAAAGTAGACTACAGTACTGCGGAGGTGTTAGAGTAGTGGTACCTAAAGAACAGAGTCCCTGCTGATCCAAGAAAAGCTGTTTTCTCTTGTTATTGAGCCCTGTAAACAGTGGAAGGCAGAGGAAGGTAAAAAGCTGCAATTTCAGCCATCTGAAATAAACCAAACAGGCAGAAAGAGTTAAAAAAAGCTCTATATGGTAGCTAATGAATTGTAATTTGAATTAAAATGACTGTCTGATGTACAGAAAACTGTTTTTCTTTCTGTTGTCTTAGACTGTTTTAAAAGAACAAAACAGATTATTTCTGACATAATTATTTTGCTGTTATTTAAAGACAAACTTTCTTCTACTTCTTAAAGCTGTACAATACAATATATTATGGATTGTGAAGTCATGAAAGGAAATTAAAGTGATTGTTTTTATCAGAAGCTTCAGTGGGCCCTGCTTAGGAGCTGGCCAGACCCAGAATGACAGTTTATATAGGAAGAAGGCATGATGTCACCAAAAGGGAGGAGTAAATGTACCAGGAGGAGACTATATAAACCCCTATTTGATTGGCTAGAGAGAGGCGATGTGGAGGAGTGTTCAGTAGGGTTCTGGATACTGAGCAAGAAGGAGCTTGTTCAAGGGAAGCTATAGCTGTTAAAGAAGGAAGACAGACCAAGAAGATGGATTCCTGTTTGAAGTGTGCTGGACTTAACACTTTATATTTTATTTCTGTAAAGTAACAGTGCTTATTTTTTGTTTTGAACAATTTATTTTGGATGTTTATTTCTGAATTAAGAAATAAAATGATAAATGCAGTAATTTGCATTTTTTATGCACCAAAGTTCTGTCTGTGTGTCTGTCATTGATCCCACACTTCCACACTTCCCAACACAGAACTGAAACTAGCTGCAAGCAGCCTGGGAAATTCCCCAAGATCCAAAAGGTTCGGTTGGCTGATCTGTCTGTCAGTCACAACAAGAGCTCCCCCTTCAGTTCATTTAGGCGCCAAAAGCCCAAAACTACAGTACCTACAAGTTTTGACCCGACCCCTGCAGGCAGGCTCCATTTTAGAGTCCCAAAGGCACTGATTGAGGGAGATAGACAGAACAGTCCTTGCTGCAAAGAAAATGGCTTAGAACAAACTGCAATATTATCACTCTAATCGATAATCAGCAAATAAGCACATCTTATAACAGAGTTCCCTCTGCGCAAATAGCGATGGCAGAATGGAGCAATTATCTGACAGCCCAGACGGGACTCTAGCATAGAAATACTCAGTCTCTCCCCCCCCCAAGATTAATTGTAACTGCAATCCAGGCAGCTCTTAAAGAGACAGTACACAGGCTATACAGGCACTCTTTGGCAATACATTTAAACTGCTAAAACGCAAGACACGAGCCTGGCAGTGAGCATTTAGGCAAGCTCAAGGAAAACTTTTTGGAAACCCCTCGTTTGTAGGGGGGTTACACCCTTCCCTGCCAGGAGAAAACTTGGTGTCCGCGTCAAGTCTTTACCATCACAATATCAAAAATGCAATATGAGCAAGATGGCGGCAGCAGTTTAGAATAGCTCCTAGTCACTTTTAATTTAAAACACTGAACAACCCATTTCTCCCTAATTTCACGACTGTGAACCAGCTAAAAATCTGCAGGAAAGTATTGGCAGAAGATGGGATCTAAAAGGGACAGCAAGAAAGTAATGCATAACCTAGAGTCATTCTTGTCCCCACTATGTCTGTAACTAGACCAGGGCCTACAGCGATGGTGGCGTCCATGGCTCTAGAACTCCCCACCACCCAAATTTTGGCAATATTATCTAAGATACAAGAGATGGGGAAGATGCAAACAGGCAACTGACAGCTGTGGAGTCGAAAATCACAGATAATGATCGCGTATACAGGAAAACACTTCTGCTCTAAAAACCTACAAGAATCACAAACTCATCAGGCCGACTGCAGTGCAGCCTGCATTGGACTTATCCCTATTGAAAGCTAAGGTGGAGAATCTTGAAAATGCCCAAGGACAAGCCAATGTCCGCATCTTGGGTTCCCCCCTAGAAACTCTACAGCCGCCGAACTTCTTCCTGCAGTCAACCGATTAATCTTCACCAACTTGAAGCTGTTGCCATCCAACTCTGGAATTCACATAGTGAGAGTGTTTTCCATTCCTCGGAGAAGCAGACAGAGAGGGAACACACAGTTGAGACCGACGGCGATTGGCACTCAATCGGCGCTGGATACAAGGATCTCACTTCGGCAGGCTGCCAGAACCCAAGGAGAGATGGTTTGGGAGGGAAGCTGCCTGGGATTTTTCCCAGACCTCGCCCCAGACACAAAGCAGGAAGAAAGAGCTGCAGAATGTCAAAAAAGACTTTTTGCGACATGGCATAGAAGCCAGATTAAACTTCCCAGTATGGCTCCAAGTAAAGCATGACTCGAAAATGTATGCTTTTCTTGATTCAACTGCAGCTGCTCAATTCGCTGAAAAACTCACGCCGAGCCTGAATCCTCCAGATCCTACATCTGACGAAGAGGGGTGATGTACTGTTTCTCCTTACTGGATTTAAATCTGTGTTGGTTGCTGGAATCGGGACTAGATCACAGTACCAAAAGTACTTAATGACTAACGCTAAAGTTTAAATACTTTTCAAGACACTATGCCCTGTTTTTAAAGATGGGCTATTGTTCTGTATCTCCTTCCATTTTGGGTCATCTTTAGAGTGCATGCCGTTGTATGTACCACATAAGATCTGGTTCCTGTACAAGTTAAATGTTTCGCTGCTCCAGTTAATAGACCTAACCTTATATCTGCTTAGACTAACATAATAGGGGTTAACTTAGTATGGTGATTATGATCACCACTCAGTTTGTGGGTGTAATAATTTGACTTGCTGTCTATCCTGTACCTTTAATGCAGACTGAGTTCTGCAATAGACTAAAGGGTTTAATTATAAAGACCAGGCAATCTTGTATATACTGCTGTTTTGATGTTTTAGTCATTCAGCCCACCATCCGAATATAATTCTGCAGGTGAATGTCTATCCTGGCTTTATTGATTTATAGCTATTAGTTCGGTGGTGAGAGCGACATTTACCTACAGGATAATTAGTTCAATATTCGCTCCTTTAAATGTATCCAGATAGTCTTGCATGTGGTCTGGAATTATAATCCTGTGACCTTAGACCTACTGTCAGATCTCTGTATACTTGTGATGCAAGGCTGTTACATGTCTTCTTTTGTTTTAAGTCTGCTACAGTTTTGCTGTATAATCATAAAACCCTTTAAAATAGTTTAAAAAAAAATGCAATATAAACGAGACATACATATTTATATTATCATTAGCTTGTTACATTACTATGCCTTTCAATATACTTCACATTACTACATCTATATTAGCAATACTTATGCATGTTTCATACAAGTAATACTGGTTCATTTAATAACTTCTCGTACATTAAACAGTGTAAGAGGGGGCCCTTCCCTATCGGCTAACTTGGGGCTGAATAGGCAGGGGCACCATGGTGAAAGGGAAGAATCAAGTAACCTGGAATTGGCCGTCAAGCTCAATTTGGGCAGTGAGCTTGGTGAAGCATAAACTCCTTAGTGAACCACATTGAGAGGCAAATCCACTGGCTTCCCAGGGGAATCGTAACTAAAACGTAGCACTGGCTTGACAGCTCGGCCAGTCTTTCTGGGTGGGGAGTAGCCACAGTCTGTGTACTTCAGCACTAACTTTGGAGTTTTCATCACTTGTGAAGGGTGCCTCTGCATGGATGGGAATGTCCAAACTTGGAGCACTGTCAGCTCCTTGCTCTGTAGGCTCTGTTTCCATGACATTTTGCTCATTATCTTCTGACGGAGGCCCAGGTTGCTCATTTTGAAGAGGCTCTGGCACAGTTAGGTTTTACAGCACTGAATGGGGGCTGTCAGCACTCTCACATTGTTCTTCAGGTTCTGGTGTGTCACCAGAGAGACTCAGACCATCAGCCCCTTCTTCGGGCATTTGACACAGTTCCACAAAACACAGAGTCCACAACCTCAGACATAATACTTTGCACTTCACTTTCAGGGAGCATTGGCTCCAAGGACGAAGCTTGGGGGTCGGGGGTTAGGCAGTCCAGAAGGCCCAGCTTCATCCCCACAATTGGTCATAGGGTTACCTTAAACAGCTGACTCCTGCATAGGAGGGGTAATGAGCATTGTCACACTCACTTTCTGTCAGGAGGTGGACTGACAGCTCAGTATCATTCTGGGCCTGCTGCAGGGGAAACCTAAGTCTGTAATTACTGGGGTAGGTTGACTCTCTCTCTCTCTTGCAACAGCATGAGTCACTGGCCCAGGGGAATCAGTCACTGATGGTTCAGCCTCAGTTATGACTTGGCTGATAGGTAGCAAGTGGTTACGGTGCATGGTCTTGACAGCTTTGTAGTTATTCTGTTGGTGCACCTTGTACACTGGTAAATGATTCAACTTTCCAACTACTACATGGGGAAGGTGGTGCCACCTATCAGCAGTTTTGTGTTTGCCATGCAGTCCCAAATTGCATAACAACACACGGTCTCCAGGCCAAAGCTCTTGAGCCTTTACTTTTTTATCATGCCTCTCTTTGTTGGAAAGATTTCTTTTGGCAGCCATTGTCTGGGCCAGTTGATAGGCATGGTTCAATTGAGCTTTCAGTTTCTGTACCTACTGTAGGTAATTTTCGGCTTCGATCTCATTTGGAGAGACAGCAAAGCAGACATTAGGCAGTCAGGCCTCCCTCCCAAACATGAGGCGGTAGCGGGGGAGAACCCAGTAGCATCATTTTTTGTGCAGTTGGACCAAGGTGCTAATGTGCTGGCTACACTTAGGCTTGTCTTTGGGATGGAGGGTGCCCAGCATGTCTAGAAGGGTGGGGTTAAAACGTTCTGTTTGAGGGTCCCCTGTGAGTGATAAGGGGTGGTTCTTGACTTCCGCACCCCCAAAGAGAGAGCATTTGTTTGTTTAGCTGACTTTCAAAGTCTCTGCCTTGGTCAGAGTGGATCCGCTGGGGGGGGCATCGTAGTGGACGAAGACATTTTCCACTAGCACCTTGGCCATGGTAGAGGCCTTTTGATCTTTAGTTGGAAAAGCTTGTACATACCGTGTGAAATGATCTGTAACCAGTAACACATTGCCAATATTCCACTGATCAGGTTCTAAACACAAAAAGTCTATGCAGACCAGTTCCATGGGGTGCTGGTAGTAATATTGACGGGGGGGGGGCAGCTCTCTGAAGCAGGACTTTCCTTTGCAGGCAGTGACTGCAGGTCTTTACATGGCGCTCAGCATCGGCCCCCATCTTGGGCCAGTAGACTCGAGATTGTACCATCTTGAGAGTTCTGTCAGTACCAAGGTGCCCCATGTGATCATGGAGGACCTCAGTACCAGATCTTTAAAGGCTGTCGGCAGGATCAATTGCTGCTTGTCTACTTGACCGCTATGATCCACTGTCTCTCTGTACAACAGCTGATTGTGTAACTCATGGGCCTTCTTTAAACAATAGGGCAGTTCGCAAGTCAGGGAATGCACCTTGACATCTTTCCTGCACGCAGGGCATCAAGTGTGGGTTGAATCATAGGATCTTGGATTGAGCACTGAATACTGTCATTGTCAAATTGAGGTAGTGCACTTATATCTAGAGCAGAGAAATGGCAATAGGCAGCCGAGATGCAGGTATCAGGAGGCCCCAAGCAGTCTACTAAACAGTCTATCAGTCCGTAGACATCTGTTCATCTCTGTCAAACTCTTGGCACAATGCTCAGATGTCGGTTTAGACAGCCTGATCCAATCACCCTTGGGAACTGGCCTTCATGGCAAGGCGTCAGCATCAATGTGGTTCAGTCCTGGTCTGTATTCAACAGCATAATCATAGGCTGACAAGGCAGAAAGCCACTTGTGCCCAGGCGTCTAACTTAGCTGAAGTCTGTACATAGGTTAACGGGTTATTGTCGGTCTTCACCAGTATCTTTGCCTCAAAGAGGTATTCATGAAACTGGTCGATGGTGGCCCATTTGAGGGCAAGGAACTCTAGCTTGTGCACAGGGTAGTTTCACTCTGATGGGGTCAAGCTCCTACTGGCGAAGGCCACTGGTCTCAAACCATCTTCATAGTCTTGATACAGCACAGCTCCTAGACCCTGCAGACTAGTGTCCCTGGGTTTTAAATAACCTGAAAAATTGATTAGCAGTTTAACATGTGAAAGTGCTAATCAGTTGTAAAATGCATAGCTCTTGGCACAGAATGGTTAGCAAAATTAAAAAAAAATATATAACTTTTTTAATGTTATCTGTTGTGCCATGGACTTGCTCAAAAAATGGTTAGCAGTCTACTGCTAAGCATTTCTGGAAATGGTTAGCATTACCCCACCCCCATTTTGTATAGCATTTTGCTATGCTATACCAGCTATTTAATACCCTGGCATCCGTATGCAGCACATAGGGCTTAGTGGGGTCAGCATAGGCGAGGATGGGGGCATGGGTGAGCTGGTATATGATTTCGTGAAAGGCTGCTTCACATTCAGGTGTTCAGCAGGGCCCAAAAAGTTCACCTGTGTGGAAGTACACTTTCTCTGTTTTTTTGACGGCCTCTTTTTGATATTTATGGTTGGTAGGAGGATAACCCTGGGTAAGATTCAAGAGCAGGCGAATCACCTTGAATAGTCTTCTATGAACCTGCGATAGTAGCCACAGAACCCCAGGAAACATTGTAGTTCTTCCAAATGATGGGGCTGTGGCCAAGCAGTCAGTGATTTAGCCTTACTGGGATCAGTCTCTATCCCTTCCGCAGATACTATGTGCCCCACATACTTCACGGAGGTTTGAAAAAACTGGCACTTGTTAATGGACAGCTTGAGGCCGAAGTCTTCTAATTGGTCTAGGACTTTTAAACAGTCAGGTCTCATGCTCCTCTAATGTGCATCCAAACACAATGACATCATCTAGGTACACTAGACATTCCAGCAAGTTCATATCTCCCACCGCATGTTCCATCAGTCACTGAAAGGTGGCCGGGGCGTCTGAAATCCCCTGTGGCATTCTGAGGAATTCGTAGAACCCCAATAGACAGATGAAGACTGTTTTCTCATGGTCCTCCGGGGCCATCGGAATCTGGTAATATCTGCTGCGAAGATCCAATACTGAGAACCATTTGCTCCCATTCAAACAATCCAGGACATCTTGTATTTGGGGCATGGTGTATTGATCGGGGATGGTCCGCCGGTTCAGGGTTCGATAATAAACACACATTCTCACAGACCCATTCTTCTTACGCACCACCACAATGGGAGATGCATATGGGCTCCTCAATTTCTGTATCACACCAGCAGCGAGCATTTCCTTCAGGTGTCTCTTCACATCATCTATGTCTGCTGGGACGAGGCTCTCTCTCTAAATGGCCGGTCGTCATGCTGGCATATGTGATGCTCTGCGCCCTGGACACACCCCATGTCCCATTCTTTTAACGAAAACACTTGGTCTCTCTGGGCGAGTTTCTTGCTAATTCTAGCCTTCCATTCAGCTGGCAGCGGGAAATCACCAAAGTCAAATAAGTCCGGGGTCACTCTTTCCTTTTCACCAGAGTACTTTGTTGCTGGGTAATACAGCAGTGTCTGCACAGTATACTGTAGCTAGCATGCACCCTCTGTTCAGTCGGACCTCCGATCTGACACATTCTGAATCTGAACCGTCACTGCGTGTATAGGTGTGGGCATGGGCAGGCAAAATGCTGGGTTTAACCAATAATCCCTCTGGTAGCTTCCCATCACCCGGTGCATCCAACATTAATATTTTATTTTTCACTTCCTTTCTAATACAAACCTCTCCTTGAATGGTGTACTGAGCATTGAGAGAGAGTACCAAAGATTCAGGATCTTTCTTCCACATTATTCCCACTGGATCATCTCCGTCGGCTTTGGTAGTCCGTTTTTGCAGATCATAGGCTCTCTTTATCAGGGCTGGGGTTCTCAGTGCCCGCCCAGTTTGTTTCCCTTTGTTTTTCGTGACACAACTGCGCTAGACTTCCAAATATGTGGGCGTTGCTACCAGTGAGCAAGGGAATCCTATCATACAATCACGTAGGGGGGCACACCAGGGCTAGTGTCTCTACTTTTTCATCTACACCAGTTACAGTCGCAGGGAAAGACTACCGGAGCCAGACATATCCTAGGTAGGGATAAGACTCAGGCCCCACACATGCGAATCTTCCAGAGATTGTAGTGGCGCGTCCGATAAATTTGTTATACCAGTCTTGGAATACAATGGTTACTTGACCCACTATCGAGCGAGCCCTAGCATGGATACCATGGACAGTCACAGAAGTCTCCATGGAAGGGCCCACTATTCTGGACCAGTCTGAGAGGCAGAAGAGGCCTGGACAGATGATTTAGCCGCAGAGAGATTTAAGTAAGGATTTCTCAATCATGCACTGTGGTCATTTCTGTCACTCCTCGGCCATGGTCTCACTTTCCAAAGCTCCCCTTGAAGTCTGTATATAACTTTATCTAGGCCTTTTAGGGACCAGTATTCTCTCTTCATGTGCCCATCCTTCCCACAGTTATGGCAAAATACGCTTTCTGGGGTCTGGTGTTACCGAGACACCGCATTGGGAGCTGAGGCGGGGTACTACTAACAGAACACCTTGGTTCCAGCTTTGTCTGCGGTGTGGCAAGCATTTGGAGACATCTCGTCAATTCTCTCACTTCCATAGTCAAGGCATCAATTTTTGAGCTGCTGTCAGCAGGAGATGCTTAGGTGTGCACCCCCTCTCCCAAAGCAGATGCAGTCGGATAATGATCGGGGCCTGTACTCGCAGGAGCAGCCTTCATAAAGAGACTGTTTTTTGTTTCTCTGAACTCCTTCAGCAGTTCATCCCATGGCGGAGCATCCGTAGCAGTCCCTCTCTGGCTGGACCCCCCTAGGGCTGACATTTAGTTCTTGGATTCCATCATGTGATTGCGGTGATTCCAGGCCATCAGCGACCCCTTGGGCTTTGGCGTCAGGCTCAGAGGACCTCAGGACGGGTTCCTGGAGAGTTTCCCAGGCGGGCCCATTTTCGCCTCTGAGCATTGTCAGTCTTGCACTGCACGAGTAGCAGAGTCTATCCAGGTCTCCAGATCGACTTGCCCATTAGGAGTAGGGTGGATGCCAGAGAATACCTTGAGCTTGCAGTAAAGGCCATGACTACTTGCTGGCTCAGAGGCAGGTACAGACGTTGGTGAAAGAACAGGTTGTTCTGGGGCAGGTGTGGACAATGGGAAGGTGACATTCCCAGGTGGCAGGAATAATTTTTTTTTTTTTTTTAACTCTTCCACAGTTTTGCCCTCTTCCAGTAACAACTTGGCAAACTTCTCCTCAGAAGACTCAGATAATGGTCGGGCTCATCCTTTTAAGGGATCTTGCTATCCTTGGTCATCACCTCCAGGCGGCTGGGAACCCTTATGGAGTGATAGTCTGGGACATCTTTGAACTGTCCAGAGGTCGCTACACTCCACCAAGGCCATGAGAGTTTGAACAGTTAAGTCAGCCCGTCGTCCCACCACTACAGCTTTTTCAAACATTCAAGTTTAGAAAGTGCCCTTCAGCAGTTCCTTACTAATGCTCATAGGTATATCCAGTATTAGCAATCATTATGGGGGTCAATTTCTCTTGCCCATACACCACCCCCACCAGCTGGTGCACAGCCACTTCTGTTGGGGTAGCCATTTATGTTTGACAATTCGTAATTTGGCCACTAGAAGACACAAAATCCCAGCGGTGAGCCTCAAAATGTAACCCTAGGTGGCGCTATCCCACGGGCTACTACCCTGCCTGCTTGACTAGTAGCAGGTTAGGCCTCAGGATTTGCAACGGTGCCCCCACCCGAGGCAAGGTCAAGGTTGCAGTGGTCAAACCACCTGGACACAGCCCTCCGGGACACTGTAACCCCTCTTTTTCCCTTCTAGTGGCCTGAGCAATATATGATGATCACTTTCACAACACCCCTTGTACACCGTATCAGTACCCACACTGTTTACACTTACCACCAGGGCTGGTTCCTCTGGCTCGAACCTGGGAACCCCCCCTGTAAAATGAGGTTATGCACAGCAAATAGCAACAGTACAGTACTCTTGGCACAACTGCAACTATAGTCAGGTTAAATGCAGAAAAAGTCAGATCTGATTTATTCAGGGGGACTTGAACAAGGAAGGGGCATAATCAGGTTGATTGGCTTAAAGGTTATATTACTCAAACAGTTATGCATCGCTTTTAGTCCCCACACAGTCACACACTTGAGGCAGTGTTGGGTAGAGATGCTTTCTATTACTTTCTATTTCATTTAGAAACTTGATCTAGGAATCTCTGTGCAGTCACTAGCAAGGATGGAGACGTACTAGAAAAAATAATACACCCGACAGTTAGTTACTTATTTCTTTTTATACAAAAACAATACAAATATAATAAAAAACTATGACAGATGACATTTATTTGAAAGTAATATGTTAGTTACTAGTTATTTTCAAATAAATGTGATCAGTTACAGTAACGTACTACTTTTGTATAATAAGACATCAGTAATTGTAACTGAAAGGTGTATTACTTGTTCCAGTACTTGTCCAGCCTTGCTAGTGACTGCACAGAGCTTTCTGGAACAAGTTTCCAAAAGTAATAGAAAGTAATAGAAAAAGTAATTTACCCAGCACTGACTCTGGGTACCCAGGTAGGAAAATGGTGAGCTAGCCAGGAAACGTTGCAGCCGGTTGGGGTCCTGTGATGGAAGAAAGCAACATGCACAACACACACTATTTGCAATCCAGAGCTGGAGGGCTCAGTTCATGAAAGAAAAAAGTAACAAGAAAATCAGATGACACACTTTAGATTAAACTGTCATTGCAGGGAGCTACCCTGATGCTTACTCACGATACCAGTACTGTACGAGGCAGGACAAAATTGAGACAGGCAGGTGGTTGATCTGGGTGCCAGGAGAAGCAGGGCCTGTGAATCACAGAGGTGTCGCTCCTGTTCAGAGCATTGAGCAGGGGCTGATCCCCATGCAGGTCTCTCTTCTGTGACTTTCTGTGCAGCAGGAATTTGTCAGGGCTAGTGTTGCAAGGCCTAGGCCAAATGGAGATGAATATGGATTTCAGTCCGTGGTGCTGGATGCAGCCTCCAGCGAGCAAAACACAGTTCAGACACACAGTGAGAACCAAGTCATGACCCACTATAAGCACACAACATATTCACATGTAAGAAGTTTCCACTGTACCAGGCAGATGGCTCTCCGGTCACAATTACAGAGTCTCTGCACAATCTAGGAGTTCAGAGGTGGCTGGAAGTCCAGACAGACCGATCGTATTCAGCAAATCTTGGTCTTCTTCAGGTAGGAGCCTGGTCACAATTCAGTGGCTTACTTTCTCTCCACATTCGGATTCGGTCCAAAAGGCACAAGTTCCTTCTCGGGACAGCAGGCAGGCATGCAGGCCAAATCTCAGGCCTTTCCACAGTTCTCCCGCGTGAATCTACGCCGTGGCTGTGCTTGAATCACTCAAGCTGTTGCCTCCGTCACTTCCCAACACAGAACTGAAACTAGCTGCAAGCAGCCTGGAAAATTCCACAAGATCCAAAAAGGTTCGGTTGGCTGATCTGTCTGTCAGTCACAACAAGAGCTTCCCCTTTAGTTCATTTAGGTGCCAAAAGCCCCAAACTAGAATTTCCTACAAGTTTTGACCCCACCAAGCCCCTGTAGGCAGGCTCCGTTTTAGTCACCAAAGGCACTGATTGATGGAGATAGAACATTCCTTGCTGCAAAGAAAACAGATTAGAACAAATTGCAATATTATTATCACTCTAATAGATAATCAGCAAATAAGCACATATTATAACAGAGCTCCCTCTGCGCAAATAGCAATGGCAGAATGAAGCAATTATCTGGCAGCCCAGGTGGGACTCAAGCATAGAAACCCTCAGGCGCCCCCCCCCCCACAAGATAAATTATAACTACAATCCAGGCAGCTCTTAAAGAGACGGTACACAGAGGCTATACAGGCACTCTTTGGCAATACATTTAAACTGCTAAAACGCAAGACACGAGCCCGGCAGTGAGCATTTAGGCAAGCTCAAGAAAGACTTTTTAGGAACCCCTATTTGTAGGGGGGTTACACACTTCCTTCAGGACCCTTTCTCATGTAAAGGGACTTGTGTCCATTTATGCAATGCTCCCACCCCTTGTACTCCTTTCGTGCCCATTACCCTTCTCTTCCTCAGTAAAGACTGAGCAGAAATACCTGTTCAGTATGTCAGTTTACATCTGTCATCCTCTGCGTGGCCCCATCCTCCCTTCAGTCTCTATCCTCTTGCCATTCTTTTTCAATTACGTACTTGTAAAAGGTTTTGTTCCCACTACTCACTGATTTTGCAATGCGCTGTTTGGTCTGAGCTTTGGCTTCCCTTACTGACCTCCCTGCCTCCCTTTGCGTCTCCTGGTACTTCTCCCTATCCCCCTCTGCCTGCGTCTTTTTGTATCGCCTGATTGCAATATTTTTGGCTTTCATTTTCTCCTCTACCTCCTTGGAAACCATAATGGCCCCTGCTTCCTTTTCCCCTTGCTAACCTGCTTAACGCATAATTCTGTTGGTCTTGTAATCCCTATTTTAGAAATTGCCCACTGTACCTCAACCCCTGATTCCCGTGCCATTCCCATTAGTGCCTCTTTCAAGCATCTCCCCATTTTCCCAAAGTCTGCTCCCTAAAATCCAGGATACATGTTTTTGTGCAGTTTCATTCTGTTCCTTCTGTGATTTCAAACCACAGTGACAGATGGTCAGTGTTTCCCCACTCTTATCCCCATTACACTGTCACTGTTTATGATCACAAGGTCCAGTATTCTGCCGAGGTGGTTCTGTGCCCAGTTGCTTCAGGAAGGCACCTTGAAGGGAGTCCAGGATAAATCTGATCCTGGTTGATGCTGCTGCTGCTGGGAGGCTCCAGTCCATGTCTGGAATACTGAGGTCTCTAACCAGCACCACCTCACCCTTGTCTGCCATCCTTTTGGATGGCAAGCATCAGCTCCCTATCTGTTTCTTCCTCCTGGGCTTGTGGTCTGTAGACCACCCGTGTGCGGATGTCTGGCCCCATTTTCCTTATCAGCTTAACTCGCAGTATCTCTTCCCCAATTTGTTCCTCCTAGGTGGATCTCTGTGGCCTTTATGCCATTTTTCACATAAAGTGACACTACTTCTCCCCTTCCTACCTGCCCTGTCTCTTCTGAATATTTTGTAGCCAGGTATGGCCATCTCCCAGTCATGGTTATCATTATACCAGGTCCCTATGATGGCCACAGTGTCCAAGTCCACTTTTTCCTAGACCCCAAGAAGACGGGCGACCTCAGACCAATTCTGGACCTCAGTAGTCTGAACCTCTCTGTAAAGTACGAGAGATTCTGAAAGCTGTCTCTGCCGGGTCTTCTTCCCCTACTGCATCAGGGGCATTGGCTCTGTGCTCTGATGTGCAGGATGCATACCTGCATATCTTCATTTTCCGTTCTCTGCTACATTCCCAGATTCTCTTTCAGGGAGAACACTTCCAATCCAAAGCTCTTCCCTTTGGCCTGTTGTCAGCACCCAGTGTTCACAAAGTGCCTAGCAGTGGTTGCTGCAGCATTATGCAGACAGGGCATTCATGTGTCCCCTACCTTGATGACTAGCTTCTTTCAGCTCCATCGAGGGACAGTCCAATCATGTCCTTATCCAGTACCCTGGACCTTTTCCAGCAGGTGGGCACTTCAGTCAATTATCACAAATAACCTTCAGTTTATTGGGGCAGTGATGGATACAGCCCAGGGGAGAGCCTTCCTCCCACCAGACAGAGCGGAGACTCTCAATTGAGAAGTACATCTGGTGGCTTCAGAAGCGGACCTCTGCAAGGTCGATCCTTTGCCTGCTGGGTCTCATGGCAGTTGCTTTTCCAACCGTCACATCTGTCCAGGCTCCATATGCAGGTCACACAATGGACTGTTAGACTGCAGTGGGATCAGAGATCAGATGACCTGGATTACATGATCCTGGTCTCCAGACCAATGGCTTGGGACCTCTTGTAGTGGCAGAACCTGGGCAACCTTTGAAAAGGTGTCCTTTCCAGCCCTCCTCCTTCCCAGCCCCTGATGACGGATGCCTCAGGACTGAGATTAGAGCTCATTTGGGAACCTTTAAGAACCCGCTTCTTGGGTGCAGAGCAAACTTTGCTCCATATGAATGAATGGGAGATGAAAGCTGTGCTGTATGTCCTTCAGGCATTCCAGCCAGGGCCAGATTAATCATTATGCCAATTAAGCCGTGGGCTTAGGGACTCAAGGCCAATAGGGGCCTTCCAGTCCTGGATTTTGGGCATTTCTTGATATAGAGAGGGCCCACAAAGTATGGCTTGGAGTAGGGCCCTCATGTCCTTTAATCTGGCCCTGATTCCAGCACCTCCTCCAGCTGGAATCACTCATGGTTCAGACAGACATGTGCGTCATCTGGCACCTAAACAAACAAGGATGCACTTGCTTGTACCCTGTCTGTCATGAAGTGATGCAAATATGGTACTAGGCAGTGCAGCACAATCTCTATCTCGTGGCAGTGCACGCCCCAGGTGTTCAAAACGTCCTGGTGGACACACTCGGCCGCACTCAAGCCAAGAGCCCATGAATGGGAGCTGAGACAGTTGGTGGCAAACTAAATATTCACCTTTTGGGGTTTGCAAAACCTGGATCTGTTCGCATCCCCATGTAACGCAAAACTACCAACTTTCTGCTCCCTCCAGGACGTGGTGTTTCCTATGAGACACGCTGTCTCGATGCTGGACAGGGAGATTCTTTTTGTTGTTTTTTTAAACTTTATTTATCTCTTACTTTTCTGAACTCTTTCAGGAGTGATCTCATGGTGTCCGCCTTGCTACCGCCTGCCTGAAGCTTCCTCTCGCTCCTCTGTGGCTGGTCTCTCCATCTACTCCTAACAGTCTCGTGGCCCCCCAGCTCTGAGTCCCCTGTGGTGGGACTGCCAGATTACACTTCCTGGCATTCTATCTAGAATCCAGTTGGGCGGCCCGGGGATAGAGGAGAACAGAGGAAGTGAGAAGAGGAGCCCAACATTGGATGTGGTAGGCTAGCACCCCTGGACCCACCGTCCCCTATGAGGAGACAAGAGGGTTTTTCTGGCAGCTTGTGGTGGTTATGCCCTTAATCCCCCACCCCCGCCCCGAGAGCTCAGACATGCAATGGTGTCAGGTCAACTGCTGCAGCTTTCATCCCACTATGTATTGCCCCTAGCATGCGAGTACCTCCAGTCTCCACCGGGGGCCACTGTAGTGCTAAGCAAGCCTGAATCTCCGCCCCAGAGAGAGGGAGAGCTGTCCTCCGACATTTAGTCCTCTCTCTCTCTCTCCCTGCCGACCTGGCTCGCTCCCAAACCTGTCACTGGCGTGCGCGAGGTGTGGCATCCAGTACCTCAACCCTCAGCGCTACCAGTCTGGCCTACTGGACAGGGAGATTCATGTACGCTTCCCTCCCTTTCCATTACTGCAGAGGAGTACATATGATCCTGATTGCTCCCTACTGGCTGTCAGATTTGGTTCTCTGCTTCAGCAACTGTCAGTGGAACCCCAGTTCCCCTGCCCATCTGCCAAGACCTACTGACTCGAACAGGGCACCCTGGTCCATCCAGGCCTTCAGTCTTTTCACCTACACGCGTGGCACCTACTGACATTTCTGCCACTCGCTTTGGAGTATCCGCTAGAATGGCACAGGTACTAGTGGAGGCCAGAAAGCCATCCACTAAATCCACTTGTTCTAAGAAATGGAAGAGATTTTCCATATGGGCCACATCCAAGGAGTGGGACACCTTCTCCTGCCCCATTCCGCAGATCTTAAGAGTATCTGCCACACGTCTCTGACCTTGAACTTAGTTACTTGACCCTAAAGGTCCACTTATCTGCCATTTCTGCCTACCACACCCCAGTGGATGGCAAAATCCTGACTCAGTTGGAAGTATCCAAGACATTCCTAAAAGGGATGCTTAATTTGAAACCCTCCAGTCGAGAACCCTGTTGCTCCCTGGGACCCGAACTTCATTTTGGAAAAGCTCACGCTGTCTCCATTTGAACCAGCTGTGAGTTATGACATGTTCTACCTTTCATGGAAAGCGCTCTTTTTAGTTGCCATTACTTCAGCTCAAAGATTTCCAAGCCTCAGCCCTGATGTGTAAAGGGCTTAATTTGATTTTTACGGAGGTGGCTCTGCATACAAACCTTGTTGTTACCTACGGTGGTTTCAGAGTCCACCTTAAATCAGACCATTCAGTTGCAAGTGTACTACCCTGAGCATTGCAATCTGGATGACACAATTCTACATACTATTGATGTACATAGAATTCTTCATTACTACCCTTAACAGGACAAAGCTAGTCCATAAAACTGATCAATTATTTGTTTCTTTGTACTCAAAAATAAAGGGTGCTGCGGTTTCAGAACAGTGTTTGTCCAAATGGTTGGCAAACTGCATTACCTTGTTATCGTCAGAAGTATTACAAACCACTTCTAGGGAAGTCACAGGTCACTTAACCAGGGGCATGGTTGCCACTACTGCTTGTTTCAGGAACATCTCTGCCACAGATGTATGTGCGGTTGCCAGTTGGAGTTCTGTCAGTACCTTCACTAACATTACAGTTTGGACATTGCTTCTAGGCATAGAGCAGGCTTTGGCTAGTTGCTTTTCAGGGACTCTTGTCCAAAGAGCCCTGTTTTCTTGCAGACTTGTTCCTACCTCCAGTGTCTAAGGCTTGTCTGATTGTGACTGCTTGGGACTCTGCCCTATCTGTTGGTTCCTACTACAAGAGCCCTCTCAAAGTAAGATTGTAAAGTTACGCAAGAACTTAGCATAACAGGAGATCTTCGAGAGAGGCTGTTGCAGTAGTTACTGCTTTCCCTCCCACCTTCCTCCTGGGTTCCTTGTACTACTACTCCTTTCATAGCTTTATAGCTCCAGCAGCCTACTCCCATCTCCTGTTGCACCTTTCTAGGTCTCCGGTGGGAGAACCGAAGGGTGGGCATGGAGACGATTCACTATAGAGTGCCACACTGATGTCTGTCACGTGATGGGTGGGTGGTCCCCCGCCAGACACTGCTAGCTAAGGTTTTCCATATGATCCTAGCGCCTTGCAGCTTAGTCCTGTTTGTTAGTATCTACTGCAAGAGCCTCTCTTTGAAGATCTACTGTTATGGTAAGCTCTTACATAACTGTACTTCCTTTAGAACTCTGGGGTGGATGCCATCTGGTCCTGGGGCCTTATCAGTCCTCATTGACTTGAGACCCTCCCACACCCTCCCCACTTGGTCTCACAATCGTAAGTGACCCCTTTCTCTGTTGGTAATGGCCTCCTTTCCTTTGAAAGACTGAGCAGAAATACTCATTTAGTATTTCCACCTGCTCTACTGCTCCTTCAGCCCACCCCTTTGCTTGGTCAACCTGCTTATCTGCCTCACCCCAGTGGCGGAGCTAGGTTTGGGATCCTATGGGAGCCGGGAGGGCCTTTCAGTCAATCATGGGCTCTATAATGGGCACTAAACAGTGAATAAAGATGGTGGTGGGGCATCGCTACTCACACTGGGGCAGCCAGGAGGGGTGACCACCTCCCCAGCCCCCTGTAGCTCCGCCACTGCCTCACCCCTTCCACCTTTCCCTGACATACCTATAAAATGTATTTTCCTCCTCACTGATCCCGTGCACTTGTCTAAGTTCCCCACCCCTTCTTAGACCTACCGACTTGCGTGACACTGGCTGTCCCCGCCGATCCACCCTCATTGGTCATTCTGGCACTGTTATCACCTACCAAATCTATGGAACCCCCCCCTTCAAATTTGCCACTTTTCCTCCTCCTCCTTACTCCATCAGCACTGCCCTCCATAACTACCTTGCATCTACCTGGCCCTGCTACAACCCTCCTTAATTCCTCCTTCTAAGCTTCTACAAATCCTCCCTTTCTGTACTTATACCCCTCCTGATGCACTTCCACACCTCCTCCTCCTTAGATTCCAGCACTACTCCTCTCCCTCTCCCCAACGCACACAATCATAATGTGATTCTCAGCATCCTGAAGTTGTCTCATGGGCTTGGCCCTAGCCTTTCCTTGTTTTAAGCTCTCACTCCCTCCCTCTTTCCTCTATCATCTCCATATTTCTATAGAGGGGCAGTATAGCGCAGTGGTTTTGTGGCTCTGAGCTGCAAATCTAGTGACATCCAGCAGACCAGACCTGGGTTTGAATCCCACCGCCCACTTGCATACTGTGTGATCCTGAGCAACTCACTTAACTTCCTTATGCTCCTAGGTCGCACCTGTAAAAAAGCTTTCAGCTTACTGTGCTATTATTCCTGGTTAAACAACTTAAAAAAAAAAAAAAAAAAACACCTCCTTGAGGTATTTGAAAGTTTCTATCATGTCCCCTCCTCCTTTCTTCGGGCTATACATCTAAGCTCCTTTAGTCTTTCTTCATATGTCTTCTGGTGCAGACCCTGCACCATTTTGCTGCCTCTGGACAGCCTTCACCCTGTCTGTGTCTTTAGAAGATGGGGTCTCCAGAACTGTACACAGTACTCAGATGTGATCTTAACAACTGTCTGTACAGAGGGCCAACAACTTCCTGTTTTCTACTGGTGATGCCTCTCCCTATGCATCCCAGTATCCCCCCAGCCCTCCTTAGTGCCTTCTCACATTGCTGGCCCACAGTTAGGTCATCTGATATGACTACCCCCAGGTCCCTTTGTATTTTTGTTGTTGTCAGTATCTCACCTGCCATTGTGTACTCTTCTCCAGGGTTTTTTGTTTCCCAGGTGCACTACTTTGCACTTCTTTGCGTTGAATCTAAGCTGCCATACATTTGACCATTCCTCTAACCTTGCAAAGTCCCTTTTCATCCTTTCCACCCCACCTTGCGTATCAACCCTGTTGCAGATTTTTGTGTCATCTGCAAAGAGACATACTTTCCCTTCCAGTGCCTTTGCAATGTCACTTGTGAAGACATTAAAAAGGAGCAGCCCCAGTACTAAACCTGCGGTACCCCACTAGTAACCCTCCTTTCTTCACTGTGGAATCCATTTACTATTACCCGCTGTGTCTTGTTGTCCAGCCAATGTTTTACCCAGGCTACTAACCTGGGACCCACTCCCAGGCTGGCTAATTTGTTTGTTATTTTTTTGTGTGGGTCTGTCACATGCCTTGCTAAAGTCTAGGTAGGCCATGTCCACATCCCCCCTCCCTGGTCTACTACTTTGGTCACCCAGTCAAATAAATCAATTAGATTTGTCTGACATGACCTCCCTGTTGTGAATCCATGTTGCCTTGGGTCCTTTGCCCCACTAGCCTCTAGGTACTCAACAATTCCTTCCTTCAGAAGTGATTCCATCATTTTCCCTACCACTGAGGTCAAACTAACAGGTCTGTAGTGTCCTACCTCTGTCTTGCTCCCACTTGTGTGAAGGGGAATCACATCCACCCTTCTCCAGTCCTCAGATACCACACCATCCTCCCATGATTTATTAAAAAAGGTAGTGGTTTTACTAGTTCTTCCCTTAGTTATTTAGAATTCTGGGGGTGAGTCCCATCAGGCCCCATTGCTTTGTTCACCTTTTGTTTTAAGAATTCTTTGAGAACCCTTTCTTCTGTGAAAGGACTAATATCAACCCTGTATCCAGAGTGCTTCTGTTGACTGGATTAGGTATCACCTCCTGCTTTTCCATTGAATAATAGATTGAATTCCAATAGAACATGCAGTTATAGATTCCATATTAGGAGTTTACAAGTATAATATATATGTCACATTGAGGACGCCACTCCTCTTAATACACTCAATTTGACCATCCATAACATTTTGATACATCTATGGAGGAATATCTGCTAATAAATCAATAGTATGTACATTTTATGCTGTATCCAAGACCACGGAGCTGCATCATTTTTATTAGGAAATATTAGCAAAATAATATTTCTAGGGACATGGATATGTTGTTCATCCACACTCTCTGGCAGGTATCCTTGTCGCTTTCATTCTTGCCGGAAGGACTTTGCTGGCTTCTCCCACCGACCCGGGTGGTAAAACTCTCGGCTCCGCCCCATGACGCCAGATCTTCCTTACCACTTGGAAGCTCAGGTTCCCTCCTTAGCGCTCTGCATTTGAGACTGGATCCTAATTCTTCAGTTCACCTGAAATTGATTTTGAAGCTTTCCAAATTTCGGTCTTCTTTTTCCCTCGCGGCTGCGATGGACAAATCTGTTCCTGGCTTTCGGAGGTGCCGCTGCGGGCAGAAAATGTCCAGGATGGATCCGCACTCCATATGCATCTACTGCTTAGGCCTAGATCACGACCTGCAGGCTTGCGAGTTGTGCCATTCCTTTTCGGCCAATGTTCTGGACGATCGCGCTGCCTGTTTGAAGCTCAGGCGCCCCAAGAAACGTTTTCCGCCAGTAAAATCCAAAGAGGCACGTTGGGCAGTGTCCGGCAGCTGGCTCAGCTGAGCAGCTCGAGCAGATGATCGCCCTCGAGGAGGAAGCGGCCCAGGCAGCATCTTTTCTTCCTCGGCCACGGCATTTATCCCACTCTCTCTGAGTTCCTTGTATACTGCTTCGTTCAGGGAGCTTTGCCAGTCCCTTTCCACGAGGCAGAGGGCCCTCGGGACATTCTTCTTGGCCCAAAAAGGTAGTCGAAGGTAAGTCCACCGTCGGTGTTCTGGGGCGGGAGAGGTCCCCCTCCCCGCGCAGCCGACCGTTGACTTCAGTCGAGGTTGCGGCTGAGGCCGCTGGCTTCACGGTGCCCTTCAGGCCAGCCTGCCGAGACTCCCGTCGACGAAGTCGAGATTTTTCTTGATCCGTTAGATGGGCTGTCGACTGGAGAAGCAGACAACCCTACTTCACCGGTTCCCCCGGTGGATTGCGAGGACCTGCCTGCTCCTTCGGGAGCGCAGTCCCCGGTTAAAGTTCCTGAGCTGAGGGAAGAGTAGGTATCCCCCGCCCCTTCCCAGACCCACCCTCGGTCCCCCCGGGGTCTCGGTCTCGGACCTCTTCTCGATCCAGCTGTTCCCACCGACATAGGCGGTTTCGGTCTCATTATCGAAGTAAGCGGTGACGCCCGCCTCCCCGTCCTCCTCAGGTGAGGAGAGGTCGATTAAGTTGCGCCGTGCTACGAGGATTTGATGTGGCAGCAGTTGCTGTTATCCGGCCTAGCCAACCCCAGCTAAGACCCTGGCCATCAAGTGGCTTGTCGCCGAACAGCCAAGCAACCACTTGCTCCAGTCGAGTTGCCCGCCCCAGGGCCGGTTACTAAGCCAAACCAGCTGGTCTAACCGATTGTGGTGGAACCTCCGCGATCCACAACCTAAGTCGGGGCACCGACCAAGAGTTCTCGGTCGGTCATGGCCTGCCCCACAGGTTGTTGGTCACCCTCACTCCCGACCGTCCTTGGCAGGTAGAGGTGGCTCAGGGCGAGGCAGCTCTTGCAGACTCTTCGAATCTGACGACAATTCCTCCCTGTTCTCCAGGCAGTGCGATCTTGGAGTCTCCGGGGCCAGTCAGTGAACGATAGCCCATTGTCCTTCTTGGTCTGCTGCGACTCATCTCGAGTCCACCGGGATGCAGCTCGAGCCCATGTCCAAACGGGTCAGGTATCCCCTGATGGAGATTCTGGACCGAGGGGATTCTCCTACAGAGGCCTTTCTGGTGGCTGAGGCCATCGTCGGCCCAGCCTTGGAGCTTTGGCAGCAGCCTGCTTCCTGGCCAGCGCCTTCGTCCAGGATGGCCAGGAAGTATGCGGTCCCTACTGGCTCTTTGCCCGGTTTCTTGGAACACCCTCTGCTGAGGGTTAGTCACCGACAGCGTTTCGGTGTTCTGGTAATGCTCGGATGTGGACAAGCCCCGACGAGTCAAAAACTGGACTTTGCCTGGCGCAGGTGCCGCCTGCCCTCCCTCGGCCTCCTACAGGCCAGCTCGCCGTGCTGATGGCACACTTCTCCCACGCCTCATGGGCTTCCTGGATGAGGTCGTTCTCATCTCCCGCCTGACCTGCAGACCATGGTCCACCAGGTGTGGGACCAGGGCAGGGCGGTGGTGAAGCAGCAGCTCCAGACTGCTCTGGACATAGGTGATTCCTGTGCCAGGTCAGTAGTGGCCGCGAGGGCTATGCGACGCTGGGCGTGGCTGAGGATATCCATCTTCACAGCGGATACCCAGCACAGTTGGCGGACGCCCTCTTGGGACTGACCTCTTGGCCCTGGAGTGGAGGGACACCTCCAGCGGATCGAAAGTCCAGTGCCACTCTGACTCTGTCACCTCCGCCCAGAGGGACAAAGGCCGCCAGCAGCAGTTTTTTTGTCCTTCGTCCCTGCTCCCACTCGCCCAGCAGCACCAGCAACAGGGCTAGCAGGCTCGCGCTAGCGTCCCAAACCCAAGCCGACGGTTTCCTCCAACAGGAAGCAAGGAGGTAAAGGCCCAGGAGGTCCCTCAGCTGGTTCTTTCTCCAAGTCTGCCCAGTGATGGGTTGAGGGTGCCGCCTCAACCTCATCACTCCCTGTGGTGGACGGCCCGCCACTTCCTTTCTGCCTGGTCTGCTATCACCACGGACTGTTGGGTGTTGGAGGTGGTAGGAAAAGGCCTGCCTCTGGAGTTCAAGCAGGTTCCACCTTTCCGCCTCTCCCACGGGGTCACAGGGTCCGCAGCCTCGCTGTTGGCCTGCTGGGCCGACATTGCCCTGCTCCTCGAAAAAGAGGTAATCAGAAAGGTGGCGGATCCTCCTTCAGACCCGGGGTTTGTGTCCAGGTACTTCCTGGTCCCAAAACGGACGGGGGGGCTGGCGCCTCATTCTCGACCTGCACGACCTGAACAAGTTCCTAAGATCTTGGACCTTCAGGATGGTCACTCTAGTTGAGATAATCCCATCCTTGGAATGAGGCATGTAGTTCTGCTCCCTGGACCTCCAGGACGCTGTTCTTTCACTTCCCAATCAGTCCGTCCATCAGAGATTCCTCCACTTCAGAGCGGAGGATCCCTTTATGAGTTCCGGAGCCATGCCCTTCAGCCTCCCCTAGCTCCCAGGGTCTTCACTAAATGAATGGCAATGGTGACAGCATTCTATGCTCCTAAGGGTCTGAGTGTATCCTTACCTGGATGATTGGCTGATAGCAGCCCCTCCAGACAGGAGGTGGAGCGTCCAGAGATCTGGCTCTCCAGGTTTGCTCTCAAGTTGGCCTCCTCATCAACAAGGCCAAGTCAGAACTCTTGCCAAAGCAGGTGATTCTGTTCATCGGGGCAGAGCTTGACTCTCTACGAGCCAGAGCACGGCTCCTGGCAGACAGGGCCGAGGTTCTTTCCTCCTTTGCCCAATCATTTCTGGTTGGGTAACTGCACCCTTCCTGGGACTTCCTGCGCTTCCTGGGCCTCATGGCGGCCTGCACCAGCATGGTCCGTTGGGCCCGTTGGTACATGCATGGGGTCTGGCCAGCCAGTGGTCACAACGCTGTGATCCTTTGGACCGGCCCGTGACAGTGACCCAGGAGATGTGGAGCACTCTCCGGTGATGGATCGTTCCAGCTCATCTGCAGGAGGGTATCCCATTCGTCCGCCCCGAGCCGACACTCTCTCTCGACCGACCGACGCATCTCTGATGGGTTGGGGTGCCCATCTGGGGGAACACCGAGCACACGGCCTCTATTCCCCTTGGGAGTCCCGATGCCACATCAACCTGCTGGAGCTCCGAGCAGTCCGTCTAGCTCTCACTGCCTTCGCTCCATTTCTACGGGGTCAAGTGGTTCAGGTCCAGACGGACAACACCACGACCATGTACTATCTGAATCGCCAAGGCGGGACGTGCTCCTTGCTGTTATGCAAGGAAGCTCTCCGCATTTGGTCCCTAGTGCGCAGCCTGGAGGCGGATCTTCTAGCCATTCATGTGGCAGGATGCCCTAAGCTGGATAGGGGCTGCCTCTCACGAGTGGTGTCTCCTGCCGGAGGAAGTACAAGATCTCTTCTCCCACTGGGGCAAGCCTCAGGTGGACCTGTTTGCCTCAGGAGAATGCTAGCTGAGTCTGTTCCATGCCCGCCCCCAGCAGGGCTCGCTGAGGGGATGCCTTCCGAGGCCGTGGACCCTGGCCTCTTCTCCTTTCCCCATTTCCCTTGATCCACAAGGTGCTTCTCAAGGCGAGGAGGGACAAGGCGCAGGTGATTCTGGTAGCTTCAGACTGGCCCCGCCAGTTCTGGTATCCAGATCTCCTCAGCCTCAGCTCCAGGCTCCCGAGGCGGCTTCCAGCCCACCCGGACCTGATCTCAGTCAACAGGGGAAGGTATTCCATCCGGACCTTCAATCCCTGCACCTGATGGCCTGGTTCCTGAGCGGCTAGAGTTCCAGGCCTTGGGTCTTTCCGATGAGGTCCTCAATGTCATTGAGGTGTTCCGTAGGAGTCGACCAGAAAATGCTATGCCTTCAAATGGAAGAGGTTTTCCATTTGGTGTCAGGGGAAGGGCTTGGACCCTTCCGACTGCCCTTTGGCAAGCATTCTGGACTACCTGTGGTCCCTTTCTCAGCAAGGGCTTCGGTCGACGACCCTTAAGGTGCACCTGGCAGCCATCTCTGCTTACCGGGCATGGGCTGGCAAGCAGTCGGTGGCACAGGAGAAGGTGGTCGGGCGCTTTTTCAAAGGCCTTGACCACATTTCCCCTCCGGTGCAAGACCCTCCACCTCCGTGGGATCTACTGCTGGTATTGGCCAAACTCATGGGCAAGCCATTCAAACCAATGCACAGGTGTGATCTTTCATACCTGTCATGGAAGACCGCCTTCTTGGTGGCTATCACGTCAGCCAGAAGGATGGGAGAGCTCCAGGTGCTTTCCATCGAGCTTCCCTACCTGGTCTTCCACAGGGACAAGGTTGTCCTGCACCCCCATCCGAAGTTCCTCTTGAAGGTGGTGTTGGAGTTTCACCTTAACCGGGTGTTGACTCTGCCGGTGTTCTACCCCAATCACACCTCGGAGGCCAAGTATAGGCTCCATACTTTGGACCTTGGATGAGTGCTCGCTTACTATAAGGAGCGGACAGCTGAAGTTCGGGGAGAGGTTCGCCAGCTGTTTGTCACCTACGCTGAAGCTGCACCTGGCAGACCTCCAGCAAAGCGGATGATAGGCAAGTGGATCACCTCCTGCATAGAGCTCTCATGAGTTGGCGGGCATGGAGCTCCCAGAGGGATACAAGAGCTCATTCTACCCACCATACCATTGCATTGGTAGCTGCTTCTAGGGATGTCCCTATCCAGGATATCTGCAGGGCTGCTACCTGGAAGTCGGCACATACCTTTATTACCCACTACCACATCGACCTCGAGTCACGCCGGGATGCTGGTTTTGGGGTCTCAGTTCTCCAATCTCTCTTTCCCAAGTAAGTATTAGTGGTGTGCGCCTTGCCTCTGTCCTCCTGGAGAACTGCTAGGAGTCTGCCAGAGAGTGTGGATGAGCAACATATCCATGTCCCCAGAAATACAGGTTACTCACCTGTAACAGGAGTTCTAGGAATGGTATATGTTGTTCATCCACCCGAACTCCCCGGCTTCGATGCACAACCTGAGCTTCCAGCGGGCCAGATCTGGCGTCATGGGGCGGAGCTGAGAATTTTACCACCCAGATGGGTGGGAGGAGCCAGCTTGAAGACCTTTCGGCAAGAATTAAAGCGGCAAGGATACCTGCCAGAGAGTGTGGATGAACAACATATACCATTCCTAGAACTCCTGTTACAGGTGAGTAATCTGTATTTTCTCTACTGTCCACCTAGCCAGTAGATGGGATATACACCATGCTAACGTTATGTACAAATTATGCTCATTAAAGTAGGGTTTTACTGCTATTAGACAATTTACAAATATGTATTAAACATTTTAACTCAGCCAGACTATATTTCTAGACCCTATGCTGCTGACTATAGATGAACCTCTTAAGTGTAGAGATTGTCTTAACTTTTTAAGAATTGAAAGAGCTAAACATTGCCCCTGGAACAATACAATAACAAGTTACAATCATGGAACTTTTAATTTTTAAAGTAAGCTTGTGAGACCCAGGAAAATTGCTCGCTACTTAAAAACAGTTTGTAATCAAATATCGCTGCCTAAAACTGCTACATAAAATATCACTAATATGTCCAGGGACCTGTGTCGACATGTAGTAAATCGGATAAATAGTATAAAACAGGTAAGGAGAATGACAGATCTTATTTTGAGAGGGTTTCTTCAGTAGGTCATCACATATAGGAGTGGAAGCACCTGGCCAGGCTGCACGGCTGACTTTTCTAGTAATACCTGACTGGGACCACCCACCGTCAGTGGGCTTAATGCCTGACTGTATATATTGGGCAGTCCCCCACCTGCCCTCCAGTTCTTTCCTGCAGTCGCCACATGTCAGTCACATTGCAGACTTCTATTAGCGATCATCGTGAAAGTTCTTGCGCCATTTTTCCTCACCTTTTAATCTTTTTCTTGATATCTTCACCCAAGAAAGTGCTTGCCTTGTGGCACGAGATCCCTACAAGAAAGATGGTCACCTCAGGTGCGTGTCCTGTTTAGGCCCAGACTGTCCTGTTTCCTCCTGCCCTGAGTGGCAGGCCTTTAATCAGGCCACAAAGAAAAGGAGACAGCAGGCTTTGGAGGCCCATCTTTTACAAGCCCGCCTGGCTTCCTTGAAAAGAAGATGGACCGATTTAGGGAGTCCCTGGTTGAAAAATCTTCTACTTCCAAGAAGCATAAGGAGAAATTCTTGGGAGGCAGTATAGCATAGTGGTTTAAGGCTCTGAGCTGCAAATCTGGAGACCTGGGTTTGAATCCCACAGCCCCCACTTGCATACTATGACCTGAGCAAGTTACTTAACTTCCCTATGCTCCCAGGTTGCACCTGTAAACAAGCTTTCAGCTTAGTGTGTCTTACCTGGTTAAACAGTTTGGGGGAAAAAAAAAATCCAGGGAGCGGGAGCACTCCACAGAGGCCCTCGACGAGCAAGTCCCAGCCGCCACCCAGGAAATCTGACGGTAAGTCTGGTAAGACTGTAGCGGGTCAGCTGGTCATCGGCTCCTCCAACGACCGCACCACCTCAGCCAATAAGTCGACCCCTGGCTCCTCTGGGGATTGCGCGGCGGCCGGTAAGTCGACTACCCAGGCGGTGGGTACTCACCCGGCACTAGTCGATAACCCGGTCGGGGTCTTCTCCCCTGCCCATCCAACTCCACCCGCTAAAATGGCTGTCCCTGACAGTCGCTCTAGTGCAGTTCCCATGTGGGAGCCTAACGGCGCTTCACCTGACATCTGGCAGAACCCGAGGGAGAAGGCCACTCTCCCTCCTTCTTTCGCCTGTACCCTCCCCTTCTGGCTGGTACTTGAGACGGTAGCAGCCGTCCTTCAACATTGTTGATGCTACAGGGTCAGCCCGCTGCTCCCTCTCGGAGTCGAGGAGAAGGAGTTCTTCCTCAGCCACTAGACCTTACCATGGAGGCTCCCTCCTCTGCCTTCGGGCAGGATTCCAGTGCCCCCCTCCGACAGTCCCCGCAACCTGACAGTTCAACCAGCCTCAGCCTCAGCCTTGGCCCTCAACTCCATATTGGGTCCTGCCGCCAGGACCCCTTTGTCAGGCCCCGACGCCAGATCGGGTGGTGCCGGTCCCAGTTGTCTGTTCCCCTGATGTGGGCTTTCCTGACGCCAGACCCCCAACTGATATATACTATGGAGGGTCCAACTTGGGTACCCCGTCACTGGATCTGACAACGGGGATTTACTCTAGAACCCGAACTGTCCTGCATTACCCACAGGGGTTTCCCGGGGACCACTACCCAGCGGGTCCCTCTCTGGACTGGAGTCCTTTCGGACAGTTCTACTCCAGGTTTAATCCCTACTCTACTTATCAGGGATTCTAGGGTTACCACCATCCAATGGTTATTCCTCCTCCCCCCCCAGCCTCTGCCTACTCCACCCCACCCCCTCCTCCTCCGGTTGCTCCGGATTTCTAGGCTCTAATTCAGTCTTGATGGCAGGGAGCACGGTCAGAGTTGGTCTTGAACCTGGAGACTAGGCTCCCACACCCACGGTTTCCCAGGTCCCTTCCCGAGCAGTTCCTCCATTGCTACTGTCCATGTCTCGGGAAGACTCATCAGGATGTTTCCCTTCCTGATACCCGGCACCGTCCTGTCGAGCTGGCGGACAATGACGATAGCTCAGAGGGGGCTGACAATTCTTCAGAGGAGGTCCCGGAGGAGCCCGAGTGCCTGAAAGGCAAGGTTTCCCTGAAATCTCCACCAGAGGACCCTGCCTTTTTGGACCTACTGATGTCCATAAAGGATTACTTCAACTGGGAGTCTGAGGATCAGGATCCTATGAGACAGAGGCTTGCAGAACATCTCGACCTAGTGTCTCTGTCCCCGGTCCCCATTCCTCCTTGGGTGGCACCTCACCAAGACCTTATCACTACCATCTGGCAGATGCCTCATTCTCTCCCGGCTGTCCCCAAACATGCGGACAGACTTTACTAGCGCCAAAGGATGCCCCATTCCTGAAGGCACATCCCAATGCTGAGACTGTGGTCATTTCATGCTTATGATCGCTCCTCAGCACCAAAGCACATGAGCACTTCTCCTCTGGACAAAGAGTTGAGGCAGATGGACCAGTTTGGAAGAAAGATTTATTCACGTGCCACATGCACCCTCTGGTCCCTTAACTATGTGTCCCACATGGTGTCCCACCAAAAGCTACATTGGCCAGGTGAGAAGCGAGTCCAGTCCATGGACCTATCACCTTTAGAGGAAGAAAAGGATCTTCCCTCTCCAAAGTCTCTTGTAGGCTCACCTTGTGCACCACTTATGACTCTGCCGGTTGGTGGCACATACCTTGGTAACTGCCGCTGCCCTTAGATGGCACTCCTGGTGCGCCTCCAGACTCGTGCCAATGAGGTCCAGTCAGTGATTCAGGATGAATCCTTTAGTGGCTCGGTGCTCTTTGGTAGGGACATCAAGGACATTATCACAGACCTACAGGACGGGGGCCTTACCCTTTGGTCTGTGAGGTCAGTGTACTGATTGGGGTCTCAGCAGTAGCAGCTCTTTCAGAAAAGGACCTGGAGGCAGAGAAAGAACGTTCAGTGCACTGCCAGAGGAAGCGTAAGGCCACGGGTACCGCCACCCCTTCTGCCTCCAAAAACCAGACACGTTCATGGGGTCCTCCCCTTGAATGCCCCGCCACTTCTTGACTTCTTATCCCCACTGCCTCCTCAGTCTCGATGGGGAGCAGGTGGGGGAGGTCCACCTCCACGACAGGAGTGGAGGGCGATCATCTCCAGCGAATGGGTCCCTGCAACTATTGTCTGTTGGACACACCATACAGTTTCTGGAAATTCTCAAGAAGTCCTCTTACTGTGGGACCAGGCCCTCCTGTTCATAAAGAGGTAAACTTGCTTTTTACTCAAGGAAGCAATAGAGCATGTCCTCTCTGGCAAGGGAAAGGGTTTTACCCCACTTTTCCTGGTTCCAAAAGTCAGGGACTTCAGACCCGTACTCAACTTAGCCAGCTAAATCAGTTTGTCGAGTACAACAAATTTTGGATGCTGACACTACAGATCCTCCTTCCACTCCTTATGGAGAACCACTGGTTTGTGCTCTGGATATGCAGGATGCCTACCTGCACATCCCCATCTTCCCCAGACACCACCAGTTCCTGTGCTTGCCCAAGGGAGCACTTTCAGTTTAGAGCGTCCTCTTGTGGTCTGTCTTCAGCACCACAGGTTTTTACCAAGTGCCTGGTGGTGGTCACGTCCTTTGTGCGCCACAGGGGTATTACGGTTTCCCTTACTTGGACAACTGGCTGATTTCAGCCCCGTCCAGGAATTCTTTGCTAGAGGCTCTTGCCTTCACCCTGGACCTCTTCAACAGACTAGAGATCATAGTCATTGTTCCCAAGTCCTCCCTCCTCCCTACCCAGAGACTACAGTTTATTGGGGCAGTCCTGGATACGGTCCAGTGCAGAGCCTTTCTTCCTCCAGACAGGCTGGAGACCCTTCTCTGTCAGGCCTCCAAAGTGGCTTCTCACAGGACCATCCCGGCTCAGGAGGTCCTGCGCCTTCTAGGCCTGATGGTGGCCTCCATCATGACCGTTCCCCTGGCAAGTATTCACAGGAGGGTCACTCAGTGGTCCTTGTGGGTGCAGTGGGATCAGCTCCTGGACAAACTGGATCATTCAGTATTGGTCTCCTCATCGGTTCAGAAAGAGTTGCATTGGTGGATGGATTCTCGCAATCTTTCCTTGGGGCTTCCCTTCCAGAGCCCAGCACCCTTGGCTTCCCTCACCTCGGATGCCTCGTATATGGGATGGGGAGCACATCTAGGGGAACACCAAGCCCAGGGACTATGGTCCAGCTTGGAGACCTCTTTGCATATCCGTGTTCTGAGATGAGGGCAGTCCTGTACGCCTCTACAGGCCTTCCAGTCCCTCCTTCCCAAGGGATCACTACTAATTCAAACGGACATGTCGGTGGTTTGGTATATCAACAAACAAGGGGGATCCTGTCGTAACCCCTGTGCCGCCGCTGTGGAACTGGGCAGTCCAGCACCATCTGGTTCTAGTGGCTGTGCACTGCTCTGGTGTTTTAAACATCCTAGCGTAACAGTCTCAGCAGGTCTTGGACTCTAGCTCACAGTGGGAATTGCATCAGGAAGTGGCGAATCCATCTTCCTATGTTGGGGTGTCCAGAAATCGACCTCTTTGCCTCCGAATCCAATGCAAAACTTCCCAGCTTTTGCTCGCTTGTTCCAGGGCACGGTGCTTTTTGGAACAATGCATTGTCTCTCTCGGACAGGGAAATTTTTGTGCGCTGCCATTTCCCATTCTACAGAGGGTCCTTTTCAAGCTTCAGGCGGAGAGGGCAAAGATGATCCTCATCGATTCTATCTGGCTGAGACAGATCTAGTTCCCTCTGCTACAACAGCTCTCCAGGGAACCACCGGTTCCACTTCCAGTGACTCACGACCTCCTGATTCAGGATCAGGCTCTATTGTTACATCCGGGGCTCAGGATCCTACATCTTCATGCATGGATCCTGCAGACATAGCGATCTCCCGCTTTGGGGTCTCTTCCCGGGTTGCTCAAGTCCTCACTGAGGCCAGAAAACCCTCTGCTTGTTCCACTTATGCTATGAAGTGGATACGTTTTTTCATCTGGGTGACTGCTAAGGGTTGGTACCCCTTCTCTTGTTTTGCCCCGCTAGTCATGGAATACCTCTTCACTTGTCAGACTCCGGTCTGTCATACTCTTCTCTGAATGTCCACATTTCAGCTATCTGGGCGTACCACGAGCTTGTGGATGGTAAACCCGTGGCTCAATTGGCGGTCTCAAAAACCTTTCTGAAAGGGATTCTCCATCTGAAACCCCCCATTTGCAGCCCAACTCCTCCTTGGGACTTGAACTTCGTCTTGGAAAAGCTCACTCTTCCTCTTTCGAGACATCTATGAGCTGTGATTTGTGCTTCCTTTCCTGGAAGGTGCTGTTTCTCGTGGCCATCACGTCAGCCCGAAGTATTTCGGAGCTTCACACTCCAGTCTGCAAGGAGCCCTATGTGATTTTTCCATAGGGGCCAGGTGGTCCTCAGAATGCGACTGAAGTTTCTTCCCAAGGTGGTGTCAGAAGCTACGCTGAATCAATCAGTAGAGCTTTCTGTGTTTTCCTGTCCCCCTCTAACAGAGGTGAGGCACTCCTTCATATGATGGATGTTCATCGGGTTCTCCGGTGTTGCAGTCACCGGACCAAAGAATTCTGTACCTGCGACCAGCTGTTCATTTCCTTTGCCCATAGATCAAAGGGCAAACCGGTTTCTAAGCAGGGCCTGTCCAAATGTTTAAGCAACTACATTAGGTTCTGTTACCAAAAGTACGGAAAACCTCTGCTGGGTCCTATTAGAGGTCATTCTACTAGGGGCATGGCTGTCTCCATGGCCTTCTTGCATAACGTTTCTGCAGCCCACATTTGCGCCGCTGCTACTTGGAGTTCTGTCAATACCTTTACCAAACATTACAGTCTGGACATCGCCTCTAGGTGGAGGGCTGGCTTCGGCCTAGCTGTCTTGCAGGGCCTTCTGTCCTAGGCTTGGTCCATTCCGGATTCCATTTTTTTCTGTTGCAGTTAGTTCTCCTCCAAGTTTCTCTCGGTCTTCCTTTGGAGGGACTGCCAGGGACTCTGTCCTATATGCGATGATCTACTGAAGGAACCCTCTTGTAGTAAGATAGTACAGTTACGTAAAAACTAACCGTAACAGTAGATCTTCGCAAGAGGTTCCTTCAGTAGGTCATATTTTTCCCTCCCTCCTTCCCCTCATTTTGTGTTTTACATGGACTCCAAATACTGTTCGCTCCTGCTGTTCAGCCTCTTCCTGGCTCCAGTGGGAGAACTGGAGGGCGGACGTGGGGACCGCCCACTATATACAGTCACACTGATGTTGGTTACGTGATGTCGGGTGGGCGGTCCCCCGTGAGGTATTGCTAGAAAAGTCTGTTGTGCGGCCCGATGCCAGGTGGCACCATTCCTATATGTGATGACCTACTGAAGGAACCTCTCTCGAAGATATTCTGTTACGTAAATTTACGTAACTGTACTTTCCTGTTAACCCAAAAGGGGAGTGTACAAGACTTCCCCAATTTGCAATGTCCCACTGACTCAGAAGTTCAAAATGATAAAAAAAAATGAGAAGAAAATAATTGTAGGATTTAAATCATCAGTGTCTCTGGTCTGACTATGCAAGAGTGAGAACTCACCGCTACTTTTTATAGATGCATATATTTAAAGTCCCTTCAAGTTTTGTCTTCCTCTTCATCTGAAAATCGATCCTCTTGATCTGTCACTCTGGTTATTGGCACCACATTTCTCTGACACCACCTTAAGACTTCTGCTTGCTCGGTGAAAATAAAGATTTTCCCTTTATAGGGAATGCTAAGTTGAGCTGGAAATATTATTTACGTGGGATGTGGGCGTCTCTAAGCATCACCTAAACCCCATCAAATTTTTTCCGCTTTTGCCTTGTAGCAAAGCTGATATTGGAATAAAGGCAGATCTGTTGACCCTTGCAAAGTAGTGTCCCTTTCTGTCTCGCCATTGCTAAGAAAAAGTTCTGGGAGCCTGTTCTGTCTGTCACCATAACAATGGTATGTGGGGCCTCCGGATTATCCTGGCGGCCTCGAGGTGTGATCCTAAATGCCTTCTGTAGAGACTTAACTTTGTGGGATACTTCTTCTACCAACCACTCTTGCAGGAATATTACGTGATCTCACTCCAACTCTTCAGGTATTCCTGTTATTCTGATATTTGCTGCCCTTATCTGATTTTCCAGAGTCTCGAGTCGGTTTTTGATGGGTTCTTTCCTTGCTCACCGGGTTCAGCTCCCATCAGATCTTTTTGAGGATTCCACGTGATGGTTTGGATGTTCTCAACTGTGGTTTCAAGTGTTGCCGCTGTGTTTGTTAAACCATCAAGTTCATCAGAGAAGCCAGCCACTGTAGTAATTAATTACTTTATTTTCATTCCCAGGGTCTGTAAAGTTTCTTCCCCTGGCTTAGACGAGTGATCTTCAACAAGGCCCTGTACTGACCTCGTGGTGGGAGCGTTTTTGGACTTGGCTCCTGTTCCATGCTGCTGATCTTTCCTAGGATTACCCATAGTAATCTTGAGGGATTCCATATTTGTTTAACGTATTTTGTAGCTCTCAGTTTGATGAAAAGTAGTGTTTTAGGGTTGCTGTATGAGATTCAAATGCTGTCTGTCCATCTAAGTAGCAGCCATCTTGCCTAGGCTCCATAGCACCTCCCCCACTTTGCACTCTCAAATTAACCTTATTGTACAATACACTGTCACCTGTCTTATGCAAATGCCTGCTATATTAATGCACCTTACTGTACAGTACAATGTTTATTACCCTGTCTTTGCAAAAGTATGTAAATGTTGACTTATGTAACTTGAATGTATGTATTACTGCTTCATCCTCATTGTACCTTCTCCTCCTTCTAGGTCCATTGGGAGACATGCAACTTGTTGCTCAGTGTGCCTTCCTGGTGAAACAGTTCCTTATCTGCTTTGGCTGCTGTTACCTGCTTACTGACTTCATTTGAGATCCTGCAGTATTCTTCCCTATCTTCCCCACTGTGGGAACATTTGTAATGTCTGAAGGCCAACCAGTTCTCCCCCCCACTCCCGAACTTCCCTGGACCACCAACAGGGATTTCTCACTCTAGCTTTTTTCTGATATAATTTAGTGCAGACTTTAGTAGCCTCCAGCAAGCCCAGTTTCAGGATCCACCACTGGTTTTCTGTGCTCATCCCTGCCCTGATGTTTACTAAATGCTCCTGTGTGTCAGACATCTCCTCAAGTCAGTCCTCTAAAGGTCCACCACTGTTGTTTCGGTCTGGTTCTTCTCTCTTTTCTTTTCTATATAATTAACAGATCAGAAGCAATGATTTGATATTTTTATTGGCTAACATAGATGTCATAACAGAGTTTTAGCTGAGTCACAAGTCCTTCCTTGGAAGTTTAAGCTTCAGAGGAAGGACTTGTTGATCCGAAAAGTGAAAGCACTTTGTTCTTTTGTTACATCTATGTTGAGCCAATAAATGTTATCACATCATTTGCTTCTGGATCTGTTCTTACAAGGCCCAGTACTGCAAAGACTAAATATGTATACCTTGGTCTAAAGTAATTGCACTACAGAATGATCACCTCGCCAGGGGTTATCCACTACCAAATTTGTCACCTGGTCCCCATTCGCAAGAACTAAGTTCAGGATGCTACCCTCCCTTGTCGGCTCGCCCACTAATTGAATCAGGAACCCATCCTGAAAAGTATCCAGTAACTTGTGTTCTTGTTGATGCCGACACCATGGTACTCCAGTCTGCCCTAGGCAAATTAAAATCCCTAAGTACTACGGTCCCTCCCCATCCTGGCTGCAATATTTGCTAATGCTAGCCACCAGTTTAGTGTCTGTCTTCTGACTATGTTAGTGACCCATATGCCACCCCCAGGTTAACCTTCCTTCCCTGCCATCCTTCAGTGTGGCCCATAATGCTTCAACATTCTGTCCCATGTCCTCATCTCTGCTACACACACAATCCCTTACCTAATGAACAAAGCTACCCCCCTCCTTTGCCAACTACTCTACTCTTCCTATGGGTTGTGTACCCCAGGAGTCTCAGGCCCCAATCATGACTCTGTGTGACCCAGGTTTGCGTTACAGGTGCTACATCCATCCTCCCCTCTGCCAACAGAGCCTGCAGCTCAGGTATCTTATTCCCAAGACGTCTTGCGTTTATCAGTACCACCTGACTTTCTGTCCTGTCCAACCACCCTAACCCCTTTCCCCCTTTTAATTTTGAGCCTGCCTTTTTTCTTTGTGCTCGGGTCTTGGGGGAGAGAGGCTCTGGCCTCCTGTGGTATGCTCTGCCACCTGCAATCTATTTTCATCCCACAGTTTACATTTCACCTGGTGCCTGTGTACTCTCCCATTTCTTTCTCAGCACATCCTTTCCTGCTGTGTCTTAAATGTAATCTGTCCCTGCGACAGTTCCTCCTTATCCCACGATCATCCCAGTTGCACACTAACCCAAACCATCATACATGATAGAGACTGTCAAGTATCTCATGGGTTGGCCAGTGGCGCTGAGGGTTAAGGCTCTAGATGCCTCTTACCAAGGCCACGCCACCCACCTGTGTTCAGGAACGAGGTTGGGTGTCGCAGGGCGGAAGGGGTGGAGCTGCCTGGGTGACGGGTTTCATTCCTGGGGGTAGTAGGTAAGTGTCGCTCCTGTGCGACCCCTGGTGACGGCTGAGGGTGGCCAGGAAATAAGCCATGTAGCCAGAAAGGTAACGGGGGCGGAGCTCGGCGGATGCCGGTCGTCATTGCACGACCGAGCTCTGCAGGGGCGGGACAGAGCAAGCAAATATCTCTGGAATGCCTGATAGGTGATGGCAGGTCCAGTGGTTGGTCCCCATGTCCAATGCCAGGCCTCCCAGCTCTAAGGGGGCACTCCCTCCACTCCCTGGTCGTCCCTCTAAATTGTAGTTAGAGCACCAGAGGAATTGGCGGCCCTGCCCCTTAGGGACTCGGAGCCGGGGGTCGGATGGCCAGGTGATGCGGTAGGGGAGGTGGAGTCTGGGGGTTTCAGGCGGACGGGATAAAGACCGAACCGAGTGCCCTGCTGGAGAGAGTTCAGGTTTACGGAGTAAAGACGTATAAAGAAAGTTTAAAAAAAAAAAAAAGTATCTCAAGGGGATTAATAAGGTACAGGAGGGCAGCATCTTTCAGAGGAGAAGCTGCTCTAAAACAACAAGAGGGCACAACATGAGACTGGAAGGGGGTAGACTAAGGGGCAATGTGAGGAAGTACTTCTTCAAGGAAAGTGATGGTGGATGCATGGAATGGCCTGTCCCAGGAGGTGGTGGGAGCAAGCACAGTGGGGGGATTTACACATGCAAGAGATGGATACAAAGGAACCCTAGTGGGGAAGGGGGGAGAGGCAGCAGCCGGTGACCAAGTAGGGTCAGCGGCAGCTAAGTAATGGTAGGTATACAAGCAGACTGGATAGGCCTGGCTATCCTTATCCACCATCAGTTTCTATGTTTCTACTGTTCACGAGCGGATAAGGGATGCTGGAGGTTGCTGCTGGGGGAAGTCTGAGCATCTGTCTGATTGCTTTGCTTTCTTGGGCAGGGGGGGCACTGTCATAGTGCCCTTTTGTGTGTCTTCATGGGAGATGATACAACTGAACACCAGTGATTCTCAGACGTTACTGCCGGGATTTTAGTGCACATCTGTAGGAACTTGCTCTGAATATGGCATCCACTATGTGCTGCCAGGTGTCTGCTTGGAAATCACAGTCCCAAATAACATGTCCCAGTGGTGACTTAAGAAACATCCATAGGCTAAACTGCAATGTAGAAAACTCTTTATAACGAATGTTACATACAGTAGACACAAAAAGGGGCCAGACAGTTTACTGGCCACACTAGCCCCAGCATTTCAGGTTACACCACCACCCCCTTAAGATGCCATATTCAGAGTAAGTTTCCACAGGAGTGCACTGAACTCTTGGCAGTTGTGTTTTGTTAGGGGAAGCCCCCCTGTTTCTATGCGTGTCGCGCCACACACACACACACACACACTGTGTTCACAGTATATTTGCTGGACTAGTAATTATACTTAGACATTAGTCAGAATGTTGGCGGCTCCCCTTCTGTGACTATATGATCATGTAGTTTGACACATGTCACACAACAATATGCAAAGACATAATCAGAGTCTCAGTCTTAACACTGATTTACTGACCTGTGGCACAGTGCGAACTGACTAAGGCCTGTTCAAATCAGCCTAACTTTACTTGTTATAAGTTCATTACAAGCTCATGAAACTCCCCTCTCCCACCCGCCTCTCTCATCACAAATCTATTACTTAATAACTATTGGGCATTCATCATTTGTCCCATCTCTGCAGTAGCTCTTATTGTTTTGCAGTATGATAAAATGAATAAACATCCTTACTGTCTTGTGTTGTGCATGTATGTGGTTGGGGGGCTGATGAGAGGCAAAATCAGAGAGAAGGAAAATAACTACATCTTCCAACTGCTGGTTTGGGAAACTAACATTCTCAATATTTAAAATGACAGAAGAAAAAAAAAATACAGCACTGAAGAAAAGATGGGTAAGAATCCTATGATGGCCAGTCCAGCAGGTGTATAGGCAACAGGTAGACAGACAACATGTAACGAAAGGTAACATTTCCAGTGTTAAAAACTACCTGACCCTGAAACTGGCATACATATTTTGGGGGGAGGGGGCAGTGATGCATAAGCCTGTAGGTCAAAATATTTCTCCCTTCACTTCAGGAATCATTTTTACAAGAATTCTGTTATCTTAATTATACCCATTACCATTGTGTGGGGAGTGGGGGATGCACCAGTTCTCATTCTCAGGACAGTTCAGAACAGTCTCACGTACATTATGTTTAGCTTTTTTTCTGTTCTCCCTTCTTCTTTTGCACTGAAAGTAACTGCAGTGTTTCTGAAGTAAACATTCTGATGTTGCTTATGCTGCTGCGAGAAGTAAGCAATGAGTCACGATAGGGTGTGCATTAAACACTTTAACACATGGCTAGGAGGTGTAGTGAGGCACGATGCCACCAGCCGAGTGCGCCCAGCTTCCTGTAGCTGTGTGTTAAAGTGTCTGACGCACACCCTGGAGTGACTTATTGCGCTTGTGAAATGACTATCTTTAGTGCAACTGCATTTGGTAGGTTCAGTTTCCAATTTTAAGTAGAGAAAAACATGTATGTTTGTGTCACTTTTAATAAAATAGTTCCTCCACCTAAGTGTCTTGTGGTTTTTTTTTTGGTTTGGACTGAAGGAATTTTGTCCTACAAAGGCTTCTGTACTTTAGGTCTGGTTGTCACAGCAGTATTCCACCCCCCAAGTGCTGTGTGGAGAGAAATAAGAGGTTGTGGCTGTTTGTTTCTTTTTTTTTTTTTAATTAAAAGACAAAACCTTAAGAGCAAGCGGGTGGGCCGGTAGAGAGATAGAGCGATCAGGTGGGCTGGTACAGAGATTGCAGTTATTTCATTTTTTTAAAATAGATGAACGAGCAGGCTGGTTGGGAGAGACATCACAGCTGTTTTCCTTTTTTGTTGAAATTTAAAAAATAGAACTTGGAGTGAGTGGCAGGGCTGGTGGAGAGATTTTTTTTTTTTTTAATACATGACTGAACTGTGAGAGAGATCGTGGCTGTTTGTTTCATGCTGCATCAACAAGGAAACAGGCCAATGGATTTTAAAAACTCTAAATATTCAAAGACTGAGGCAAAGTGAAGAGGAGGTCAGAAGTATTTATTTTTTACAGTTCGGCTGGCACCAACAAGATTGCTGCGTTTTGTTTTGTTAACATTCTGAAGTGGGCAGCGTCACCTATATCAATGCCCACTGGCCAGTGTTAGACCTTTTTCCTGTGCATCAGAATGAATATCATATCCCTAGCAGCTAATCAGAGCTCCTAACTTATGATCCCCCATTTTATATTTCTAAATGACATCACAGTCTGGGAAGGTTAGTGCATCTGATAGTCTTCAGCTCTGTTTTTTACAGTCTGACAGCAATGAGTGGATGTGAAGTATTTGACCTAAAGCTACCAACTGTCCCAGTTTTCCCAGGACAGCCCCGTTTTTAGGCTGCATGTCCCGGTGTCCCCACAGTTCAGTTAAAAGTGCACAAATGTCCTTTTTTTTTTATAATTTGTCCCGGGGTTGGGTGACTCTGGCCATGTGCTGCTGCCGTTGCTGACATACCTGTGCTGTTCAGCTCAGCGCTGGGCACTGCTAGCTACGCTGACTGACTTCAAGAATCTGTAAACCCACCCACCTGGACCTTTAGAAATTTAATGCCATAAATCTGCACAAGGAGGATTTGACTGTGAGGTACTGGCACTGCACAGCGCTGCTGCCTATGTCTTGTAACTTACTTTGAAGACGTAATTTGATTGGATGACTGCGAGTGCTGAAATCATGCCTGGTGGTGGCGTGGACACAGACTAACTTGTTTTTTATTCTCTATCTTATCTCCGCCCCTGCTGCTGCTGTGTTTTGTAGGGGAAGTCGATCTGTAGTTGGGGGATGGAGACACGCAGTGTGTGTGATTGTCAAAACAGCCAGTCAGCAGCATGGGTCACAGTAAAGGAGGAGGACAGACAAGAGCAGTCACTGAATGAACTGCTTGAGCTCAGGGGCGGGTTCTAATCATAGTTCTTTCCTCGACCCCCGGCCCTTCCTGATTTACATTTCCTCCTTCCTGGTTCCTGTCCTGCTGCCTGAAGCCTGTGTTTGCTGTTCTCTTCAGTTCTTTCAGCTCAGCTCCTCACCCGCGGACTTCACAGTCTGGAGTAGTTGCAGTAGTTGGCAGTTCACCCTGATTTTGATTGAGTGGTGGGGCCAGAAAGTGACTGACTCCACAGACTCTGACTGACTTGGTCAAGCAAGGTCAGGACAGGTGGTTGGGGAGAGATGAGTGGAGTTCGAATCTGAGATGTCAGATGGGCTGGCCACCCGTCCCGGCTGAGCTGAGCAGCACCAGAGCAACTGAGGAGCTAACAGTCAAGTCCAGACTGGTCAGAGATGGGACAAATGGATAATAAATAATAATTTTATTTATATAGCCTTTTAGCATGTCAAGCGTGAACATTTTAAAATCATAGAAGTCACATTCCAGATACAATTCATCAAAACATGTATAAAAATATACCATAATAACATAATAAATTATAATAAAATTCCAATCATACTAAAATTAGCTTAGTTATTCAAAAGGCCATTTTCCATAAATGTGATTTCAAATCTTTCTTAAATATCTCTACGGAGGTGCACTCCCGTAACCAGCATGGTAGATAATTCCAAAGAGTGGGTGCAGCGTGAGAAAATGCTCTGCTGCCTGAAGATTTTAGATTCACTCTTGGAATCTCCAGCAACCCCATGTCTGCCGAGCGGAGCGATCGGCCAGGGCAATAAGGCACCAGAAGGTCTTTCAGATAGGACGGACTCTGATCGTGAGAGGGCTTTAAAAAGTCCGTAAAATGACTTTAAAGGTGATCTGCCAGTGCGGTTGCCGCACGGGGTAATATGAACAGGACCTACTTGTCCCAGTCAAAACCGGCTGCAGCATTCTGCACCAGCTGTAGGCGACTGATTTCTACCCCAGAAAGCCCAAAGTAAAGGGCGTTGCAGATGTCCAAGCCGGCGGCTCACTCGCATGGTTGGGGAGTGGAGTACACACAGCCATGGTGGGTAGTGGTAGTGTACTGTTAATGTAGCCGGGAGGCCAGGACTGGAGAGTGCTGGTGGTTAGTTAGTCCTGACGACTTCCACAACTTCACTAAGGAGGAGGACAGCAGGTGTGCAGGGAGGTGGTCGGTCCAGGTGGGGGATGACGGCACTGGGTCGGATATTACTGTCATCGGTCTCGTCATGGGAACTGAGAAGAGCTGAAGGAGATGGGGACATCAGCTGCATCTGCAGTTACTGTGCTGCTATCTGGAGTGGAGGTCTGATTCAGAGGTGTCTTGGTGATCAAAAAAGATAAGTACTAATGTAACTGTCTACTTCATTATCTTCATACACAGCAGGGTTTTAAATAATTGATTAGCAGTTTTTTTTCTTGGGGCAATACTAACTGTACAGAAAGCATTTATATAGGTTTTCTAGAAGTGTCATGTTAAACACAGTGAGGCAAGTGATATGCATTTACATAATGTTTTAGAACTTTTATGAGTGAAACGCTAATCAATTTTTAGAGTTATTTAAAGCCCTGCACAGTCACCGACCGTAGATTGTTTGCTGATGAAATGCTTGGGGGGGGGGGGGGTTTCGGGTTGCACCATCCATCCAATGCAGTCAGCTGTTGTCGCGATGCTGCGCTTGTTTTGTTTGTTGTGGTTGAGTTTAGTTGGTTGCTGTGGAAGGTCCAGGATTTAAATCTTGAAGTCTGTGGGAGGGTCGGAACAACTTGTTTGTAACTAGTAACTAACTCAACTGTGATGTGCCGTGTGGAGAAGGAATCACTCAGCAGCAGCTCATTTGATCATGACTGTTTTGTTTTCTCACTGAAACTGTCTGTACTGTCAGCACCACCACCGCATTTTCCTGATTCTCTGGCTTCCAATTTCATAAAAAGGAGCTCAATGAGTCTGTGACTAGTGACGAGATGCACACAAAGCTGCTCTTTCATATAGGACTCTAACTGCTGTGTCTCCCCCACAATTTGCTTGACCTGACCCCTGCTGACTGAGCTCAGTAACTTCCTGCTTCAGCTATTCTTCCGCGTTCTTACCAGTAGCTCACACTGGTAACACGAGTCAGTGAGCGCAGTGGTCAGTGTGTGGTGACTCTTCTGTCCTGCTTGCCTGGGCTGGCTTGCTTGCTGCTAAATGTTAAAGCCAGGGTGAAAGGTCAGTGGTGGTGATTGAGGAGGAATTCAAGTGCAGTGAAAGAACAGAAAGTAAGGTTCTCAAAAGAACAGGTGACAAATAGGTAAGGAAGAGAAAAAGATACTAGGCTCTGCAGCCCAAGATCAGAGTGATCAGGAGGGAGGTCAGAACTGGAAGACAGACGGACTTCAAAGTTTAATAAAGAGACACTACACTACTTGCTTGCACGTCAATTGTATAAATGAAAAGAATTTCAGAGATACTTAAAGGCACTGGCTAGAAAGATTCTTCTGACAAATGTGACTGGAAAAAGAATAGAAAAGACTCGGGGGGACACTTCTTAGTGCAGTAGAGTAGAGAACAAAGAGGACACCACCACCAGACTCTGCAGCCCAAGGTAAGATAAGAGGTTAAGAAGAAGCCGAGTCTAGAAAAAGACGAACTGAGGAGTTGAGAGAGAGAGTAAGTCAGATCTGATAAGAAAGAAAAAAAAAGGAAGACTACTTTCAGTGAAGACTTGCAAAAGAATATCCATTTCTTCAGAAGATGTTGAAGACAGAAGTATCTGCAAGCAGTACAACTCACAGTTCTCCATCAGCCACGGAGGAAAACGGACATAACTGTCACCTTAAAACATCTAAGCAGCAAAAGGCTGTGGTAGCTCACAGTTCCAGCTTTTCATTAACTAGGTTTTTAAACCGAACATGCCAGTGACAGTGACCTTGTCCTAGCAGCAAGGAGGGCACTTGGGCCTACTTGTGTTGTGCATTCACAAAGCTTCAAATCGATGGATTGCACCACAAAGTTAGTGAAGAAATTGTCTGAACCTAAGTTTAGTTCCGCCCATACTAAAACCGAAACAACTGTGACTGGCGTACTGGCTCTTTTTTCTGAGGAAGAAACCAGAGCTGAGTTGAGAGGCAACATTCCTGAGTGCTGCTATGGACACATCTAACCACAAACACATCAAGATGGTTCCAGTTGTGGTGAGATACTTCAGTCGTGTCAGTGGCATTCAAACTAAGTTATTGGAGTTCAAAGATCTGCCAGAGGAAACAGCAGAAACACTTGTGTATTTCCTTATCACAGCACTAAGAAAGGAAAACATTGAGAAGAAGTGCATAGATTTCTGTACGGATAATGCCAACACAAACTTTGAAGGGTCCACTCGAGGTGGAAAAGGCAATGTTTGGTACAAGATAAAAGTGATCACAGGATGAGAGATTAATGGCATTGGTTGCAGTGCTCATATAGTGCACAATGCCATGCAAACTGACGTACTGACAACAAAAATAGAAAGGGACCTGGGGGTAGTTATATCAGATGACCTAAAGGTGGGCAAGCAATGTGAGAAGGCAGTAAGGAGGGCTGGGGATACTGGGATGCATAGGGAGAGGCATCACCAGTAGAAAACAGAAGGTGGTTGTCCCTCTGTACAGACAGTTGGTAAGACCACATCTGGAGTACTGTGTGCAGTTCTGGAGACCCACCTCCGCAAAGAGATAGACAGGGTGGAGGCTGTGCAGAGGAGGGCAACCAAAATGGTGCAGGGTCTGTACCAGAAGATATATGAAGAAAGACTAAAGGAGCTTAAGATGTGTAGCCTCGAGGAAAGAAGGGAGAGGGGTGGCATGATAGAAACGTTCAAATACCTCAAGGGAATCAAAGTCCAAGAGGGTAGCATTTTTCAGAAAAAGAGATTTGCAAGAACAAGGGGGCACAATTTGAGGATAGAGAGGGGACAGCTCGGAGGTAATGTGTGGAAGTATTTCTTCACAGATAGAGTTGTCGATGAGTGGAAAAGCCTTTCCTGAGAAGGTCATACAGTCAAAAACAGTGGAGGAATTCAAGAATACATGGGACAGACATAAGGCAATTCTAGTTGGGGATAGGAGGAAGTAGGCTGTTGGTTAACTAGGATCTGCAGCTTATCCGTTAGGTAGGGAAAATGGGCAAACTAGGTGGGCCAAGCAGTCCTTAGCTACCATCAGATTCTGTGTTTCAAACTCCTGCTGACGTTGCCCATTGATGTGAAATGCGTGGTGGTGAAAATTTACAAGTACTTTTACATATACACTGTCCGAGTGTGAGAATTAAAGGAATTTTGTAACTTCGTAGAAGTTTGCTATAAGGATGTCCTGGGACATAGCAGCTGTTATTGGTTATCATTGCTTCCGGCTGTTAAACGCATCTTGCAAATTTGCGAGTGGTTTAAGTCCGACTTTACAAGAAAAGTGCCCGACAACCCTGCAGAAGTTCTTTAAGGAGCCAGTTTCTGAACTTTGGATGTGGTTTCTGCATGGTAAGCTGACACTGTTTAGTTCGTTTACCAAGAGATTGGAACAACAAAACTACACAGCCAAGGCAGCTGAAGAACTGCTAACTCTCAAAAACGAACTGCAAGAATGAAGACAAGAGTGCTTCAGTGGGCTAAAGGCGATGGGAATGCTGAGGTTATCTGACCAAGGCGTTGTGGACACCACAGAATTCCTCAACAATGTGGATGTTTTACGACACCTGTGTGAAGTATTTGGAGAAATGGGACTCACTGAAGCAGTATGGAATTTTCTCCTGGGTCCTCTTGAAGCACACTCCAGACTGGGTATCTGTGGAGGATGCATCTCATTGTCACTTCACAAACAAACCTACCTCTTGATGATGGTGCTTTATTTGATGAAGTGTCATGTGTAAAGTCTACGCTAATACCACTAAAGTCTCTTGAGTGGAACAGCAGCAACACTGAGCTGTCGTCGAGATGGTTGGAGAGCTTCGAGCACTTCAGAAAAAAATAAATCTCATATAAAAACATTTTACCTGTAGCTGAGTTTGAGTTATGTCTACATGGAACCAACACTCCAGTAGAGAGGGTGTTCTTTCTCACTGACAAGTTGTGAACAGAGGAGAAGACAATCTCAGAGTGTTGATACTTGAAGCAATGTTGATGCTTAAAGTGAATTTCAAAGACTCCTGTTCCTATTTGTATGACAAACTACTTTACAAGACTATATTTCATAAAAAATATGCCTCTGAAAAACATCCTTTCAAAGAAACATCTTCATCTAGTACATCTGAATGCGAGGAATCCACACCATGAGTTCAGACTCAGTGACATGTTTATTGCCTGTTTCAATCCGTAAATATGTTTCCATTTTGCTCAGTCATGACAGGACGGGACAGTCCATGGGTGGGATATTCAAAGGGGTTGCGCATGGCGCAACAGTGTTGTGCCATCGCCAGCCACTAATCGCCCTGATACGATATTCAAAGGGGATGTTGTGCTGCGCCGATCCGATGCCCCAGGGCATACCAGTAATGTATGTGCCACAAGTGCGGGGCGTGCCCATGCGCCGGCGGCACATCGTGATATTCAGCTCGGGATGTACGGTGCATATGCAGGCACAAACCCGCCTTGCGCCACACAGGGGTGCACAAAGATCCGCCTGTAAAAAGCAGGAGCAAGCCGGGGGATACCCATAATGACGTGCACAACACGGCAGCTGCCTGCTGTGGGTGGCCACCCGACCTCCTGGGACACAGTCCGGGTGTCATGCTCTCCCCCCCTCACCCGATCATAGACAGTTAGGAAACCATCCCTGGTGGTTCAGTGGACCCATACCTCAGCCTGATCGCAGGCTATAGAAATATTACTATTCCCTGGTGGTCCAGTGGTCCTGTCCCCCTGCCCGATCGCGGGCTTTAGAAATAAATATAATCCCTGGTGGTCCAGTGGACCTACTATCCAGCCTGATCACGGGCTTAAATAGAATAAACTATTCCCTGGTGGTCCAGTGGACCCACTCTCCAGCCTGATTGTGGACTTTAGGTGTAAAATACGCCCTGGTGGGCCAGCGGTAGCCCCCAAACCCACCCACTCAGACCCTGCCCGCTCCCCAGTCAGCGGCAGGTGGCAGCTCCCGACCCGCAGCCACCGCCGACTGATAGCCGTGATAGTACGGCAGCTGCCCATTGGTCCTCAGGTGGGCCAATGGGCCTGCAGACCATACTGTACTACAGAGTCCCGAAATGTGAAGGAACCATTCATATTTTGGGACTGTGTAGTACAGTACTATATGCACGCCCATTGGCCCATGCTGGGGACCAGTGGGCATACAGCTGTACTGTACGCTGTCTGTCGGTAGGCAGCTTGCAGGTGAAGAGCTGCCACTCGCTACTAACTGGGGGAGTGGGGTGGCAAGTCTGAGTAGGCAGGTGGGGAGTGGGGTACCGCTAGCCCACCAGGGTGTATTTTACACCTAAAGCCCACGATTGGGCTGGGGAGTGGGTCCACTGGACCACCAGGGATGATATTTATTTCTAAAGCCCACAATTGGGCAGGTCCACTGGATCACCAGGGAATAGTAATATTTCTGTAGTCCGCGATCGGCTGGGGTATGGGTCCACTGGACCACCAGGAATTAGATATATCTGATGCCCATGATTGGGCATTGGGCGCTTGCCCGCTGAGGGGCAGGGTGTCGGTCCCCATCAGCTGTAGCCTGACAGGCCAGGCACAAGTCGCCGAGTTGGTGCACTTGAATGCAGTTGAGCCAAAGTGACATGCAATTGGCCCCATTTGTGCCTTGCATGCATAATGGCCCCATTTCCATGCCCAGCGCTGAATATCGCGGGGTTCATGCACCTAGTGCACCCGCACTTATGCTGCTGCATCCCCCTGCTCCTCACTTGCCACTTGCGCTGGCGCAGTACAGGTGGCCCTAGTGCCATATTCAATGGTGCTGAGCCATGGCGCATATCGCCCAGACCATGCTCTGATGCATCCCAGTTGCGCTGCGCCCAGGCTTGTGCCCCTGCCTGGCGCATTCTGAATATCCTACCCATATGTTTATCATTTGACCTATTCCTTCGTTTTGGATGGATTTTTCCTGTTGGTGTTGGAGCGCAGTTACAAAAGAACTGAAACCTTCATGTTTATCAGTGGACTTTTTCCTGTTGGTGTTTTGGCACAGTTAGAAACTAATTTAAATCATTGTGTTCCACTTTTACCAGTGGATTGTTTCCTGTTAGTATTGGATAGCATAGTTACACGTTACATCAAAAGTGAACCTATTGGCACTGGATAGAAAGGAAAATAAATCTTCACGTTTACGGTAAGCCACTGTCTGTGTCCATGTCTAAATGTTTATATACACACATATGCGCAAATATTTATTTCCAAAGGGCATGACCCAGTTTTAGGCTTCAGAAAGTTGGTAGCCTTAATTTGACCAACAGATTAAGGTTCATAGTGGATGTTTTGCTTTGTAAATATTTGATTTCTGATGATGATAGTTTTCTGAATAATTCTATATCTTAGAAAATATTATAACTTGTTTCTATTGTTATATAAAGCATTTGTTACATACTCTGTTAAGCTTGTTTGTTTCTTCATACTACTATTGATGGGTCAAAATGTGGGACTGTCCTTTAAAACTTAATGCTGTAATATCTTGCATTTTGCAGAAAAGCCATTTAGATTTCCTGGCTTGTATTACAACTGGTGGCATATGTGCCCCCCACCCCAACCATTATAATCCATGGACAAGAAAAACAACAGCTGAGTATGGACCAGACTACACATCATAGGCTGCAAACCATTGTTTCAAACCCCAGGAACTCTTACGGTATTCTGACTTCTGCAGTATGGTCTCACCGTAAGACTGCCCCAGAGGCAAAATGGTTAATAGAACATATGCTATTTCTTGAATGTTAGGCTCAAGCTCGGTTTTCAAACCACTGTCCCTGGTTAACATTCTGCAACTATCAGATTCTTTACTCCACTTGCCATGGTACTGATGTCTCAGAGAGCCCTCCTTCATCTTTCTTGAAGATTTTATTTTCTCATTTCTTGAAGTAAATTATTTTGGTTCATTTTAAAGCACTGTCCTTGAGTTTCAAGGTAGATTAGTCTAGACTTAGTGTTAGTAAGTTTTTGTTTCTTCTCAGTTCATGTAACCAGGAGGAATCCGAACATTTATTTGTATTTTCAAAGTTTGTTTCACTTTTGAACCCCTTTTGGGCTGGTTATTTTAATTTGAGAGAAACCTTGGTAATTCTCGGTTCTGTCTCTTCAGTCGCTGAACCGACAGTGAATTAAAAAAAAAAAAGAAAGATATTCTTTTGTGACTGCTTGGGCTCACTTAAAACCTACTTTTAGGGGGTTTTGTTGGTTATGTCACTACCCAACAAACAAAACGGCCCAATGGGTTTGCAGTATTGTACAGAGTGTGAGGAACCATTTGCTAAAGCTAATCCTCATTTAGTTTGTGTTTTCTGTCCGGGGTTTGTACACCTTCAGGCAGGTTGTGTAATCTGTAAGAATTTTACTCAGTTGATGCTCGATAGGCGCTTGAACCAACTGGAGGAAAACATGTCCATGAAGGTTGCTGACCCAGCTGCAGACAAAACTGTGTCCCCTCAGAAGGTGAAACTGAAGGAAGCGGTTGAGCAACCGTCTGACCAGGATGAAGATTCCTCTGGTAAAAAGAGAACTGCAGATACCGCCTCTGAATCGGCAGGTTCTGCTAAAAAGAAGAAAAAGGAAAAGCACTCTGTTAAGAAACCGCAACAGATGATTCCATCAGTTCCAACCACAGAAGCTATAGCGATTGCTATAAGTGTTCTTCATGCACTGCAGATTGGTACCGTGGTTCCAGTTCAGCGTCCTGGTTTACAGTCTTCCGTTCAGGACCCGAATTCCTCCTCGGTTCCTGGTTCACTTGAGAAATTTGCTGAAGTTTATATGGAAGAGGAAGGGAGAGGACGATGACGAGGATGAGGATGGAGATTCTGCAGAACCTCTTGAACCAGACGTTTCCCCTTATTCCCACCATCCTGACTTCCCTGAGAAGGGAGCTGAGGATTTTACATCCCATTTTGCTTTTATGAAGCAAGTAGTACAGACCCTGGACCTTTCCAACCAAGAATCCACAGAAGAGGAAGAGGAACCAGACTCTATGGAAATGATGGATGTGCCAGCAACAAAAAGGTTTTTACCCATCCATAAAGAGGCAGGCTTCCAAGATTTTACAGACTCCCTCTCTTCCAGTGGACAAGAGAGTTGATAGGAAGCACTGGGTAGCTACGTCTGGAGCAGAATTCCTTTTTTGGCATCCCAGTCATGAAGGGGTGGTGCAGGCTACTGTCTGTGATTAAGCAGGGATTTCTCTGGCATCCCATCCACCAGAAAAGGATTCTAGAAAGATGGACTCCTTAGTCAAGAAATCTTACTTGGGTGCTTTTCTAGCTATTAGACAAGCAACCTACATGGCTTATGTGTCCAAATACCAGAAGAGTCTCTGGATCACTGTTTTGGAAATAGCTAAAGCTTGCCCTGGACCCATGGCCTCAGACTTATCCAAAGCTGCAAAAAGGGGCATAGAAGCTTCCAGACAGTTTCGGATGGCAGTTGATGCAAAGGACATTGCTGCCAGGCAAATGGTGACTTCAGTGTCTCTGAGAAGATTTGCCTGGTTAAGGGTCACTAATTTGTCACAGGACACAAAGGCACCGGACTTCCCCTGCGAGCCTGCTTCTCTCTTCAGTGAGCAGAGGTCTACATGGAGAAGATGGATGAGTATAAAGTGGCCTACAAGAGTGCTGCTGCTAAAGAGAAGGCAGCAACACCACATAAGTACCAGGGAAAAGGGGGTAGAGGTAAAACCCAATGTAGTCCCTTCTTCCAGGCTCAGGCATCACCAGCCTAACAACCACAGAGTGGGTATTTCAGAAGCAGAGGCAGAAGGGGCAGCAGCCAGGCTGGCCCCAGCACTCAGTTCAAGCAGACCCCCTGAGAGGTCTGCCAGGTTCACTTCCTCTCCTAGTAGGAGGTAGGCTAGCCCACTATCTCCAGGCATGGGACTCCATCACCACAGATAAGTGGGTACCGGAGGTAGTTAGTCAGGGGCTTGCCCTCAGTTTCAGAGTGCTTCCCAAATTGAGGGCAAGACTTTTCAGACCTGCCAGCCTAGCAGAGGCAAATCTGTTGGAGGAGGAAGTAGCAACATTGACTATGGAAAAAGCAGTAGAGCCAGTTCCTTGGCCCAGCAATGAAAGGATATCTACTCAAGGTACTTCCTCACTCTAAAGAAAACAAGGGAGTGGCACCCATACTGGATCTCAGACACTTAACAAACATTTGACAAAGCCAAAGTTCAAAAGTCACCTGGCTACCATCCTCCCTTCACTCAGGAGAGAGAGATTGACTAACATCTGTGGACCTAAAAGATGTCTACTTCCTATTCCCATCAGGCAGTCACACGGAAAGTAGTTCAGGTTCAGATTACCATCAGGACACTACCAGTTCAAGACCATGCCTTTCAGCCTGACAGCTACTCCCAAGAGCATTCACCAAGTGCCTAGCAGTAATCATAGCACACCTAAGGAGATGGGGTTACAGTCTTCCTATACCTGGATGACTGGTTGGTGGTAGGTCAGTTCCCTCAGCAGATAAGAAAAGCACTGCCCATCACTCAGGATACCCCATGTACACAGGGCTTCCTGGTAAACCAGAAAAAGTCAGTGCTGACACCATTTCAACTCCTGGAGTTTATAGAGGCGCAACTAGATACCCTGTGAGGAAGAGCCTTCCACCTTCAGGGAAGGGTAGACAGTATGAAACAGCTGGCAAACTCTCTTCAGCATCTTACCCCTAGACCAGCAAGATATTTTCTCTAGCTGCTAGGTCACATGGCTGCATCTTTGGTAACAGTATCAGGATCAAGAATCCAGATGAGGAACATTCAGTTCTACCTCGGGGCTCGCTGGTCTCAGAGAAGAGACTCACCGTCAAAGATGGTACCAGTCACAGGAACCCTGCTTCAAGCTCTGCAATGGTGGCAGGTAAAGGACAGCCTCAGGGAAGGCATGCTTTTCCTCCAGCTGCCATCAGCAGCAGTCTTGACAACAGATGCCTCCCCCTTAGGGTGGGGTGCCCACCTAGGGGAGCATTCTGCCCATGGTACCTGGCTGCAGCAGGAGTCTTGGCTTCTCATAAACCTGCTGGAGCTCAGGGCACTCTATCTAGGCATTCAGTCCTTCGCTTCAGTGTTGCAGGGCAAAGTTGTTCAGGTAAGGACAGACAATCTAACCAACAGTGTACTTCATTGACAAGCAGGGGGGCACAAGGATCTTCCCACTGTGCACAGAAACCATGAAGGTATGGATCTTGGCTTACTCCCTGGGGATCTCCCTCAGCAGTTCATCTCTCAGGAAGGACAAAGTCCTAGGAGATGCCCTCAGCAGGATCAGCCAGAACCATCACGAGTGGTCACTAAACAGGCAGATCCTGCAAGTTGTGGTCAGAAGGTGGGGTATCCCAAAGGTGGACCGCTTTGCAGCCCCAGACAATCACCAGCTGCCACTGTTCTGTTCCAGGACTCCAGCAGTGGGCACAGTGCCACTAGATGCACTCCTGATGGATTAGACAGGGGAGTTTCTGTATGCCTTCTCCCCCTCTGCCATTTCCCCTGCTGCTTTGAACAAACTCAAGGTTCAGCTGGCCACAGTGATCCTCCTTGCTCCAGACTGGACCAGGCAGCCTTGGTACATGGCTACTGACCCTGTCAATCTCCAAACCAATCTCCCTGCCCAAGAGGTGCAATCTGCTGACCTCCTCCCCAGACAGAGTCCTGTAGCCCAATCTCCAGTCCTTCAGACTCAGAGCTTTGCTCTTGAGGACTTAGAATATGTGGGTCTACACCTTTCAGAAGGGGTACTAGAAGTCCTCAGGGCATCTAGAAAACCTTCCACTAGAAAGACCTACTCATCTAAATGGAAGAGGTTTTCTATTTTATGCAGACAGAGACAGATAGACCACCACCAGGCTGGTTGATCAGTAGTCTTGGACTATCTGGCACACTTGCATTCCCTGGGCCTTCGGCCCTCCATCCTTAAGGTACATTTAGCGGCTGTCTCTGCTTACCTCTCTGCTGGGAAAGGGGCATCCCTGACTGCCAACCAGGTATTCAAGATCTTTTTCAATGGCCTACTGCACTTGCATCCCCGTCACAGGGAACCCACTCCTGCATGGGACCGCAATATATGCACTGGCCAGCTAACGCAGCCGCTGTTCAAACCCATACTGTCAGCAGAGCTGAAGTGTGTGACATGGAAAACAATGTTCTTGGTAGCTGTCACCTCAGCCAGGAGGATCAGAGAGCTCCTGGCCTTGCCCACTGAGCAGACTACATAGCAGTCTACAGGGATAAGGTGGTCCTCAGGACTAATAGAACATTTCTCCCTAAGGTGGTCTTAGACTTCCACCTTAATCAGTCCATGACTTTGCCAGTCTTCTTCACTGATCATTCTAGTTCAGCGGCACGAAGACTGCATAAACTTGATGTCAAGAGAGCTATAAACTACTACTTGGATCACACGAAGGACACAAGTAGGATAGGACCCAGCTCTTACTGACCTATGGAGAAGTGGGAAAGGTCAAACCCGCCTCAAAGAGGACCATTGTTCACTGAAATTGTTGCCTGTATCATGTTTTGCTACAGCAAAGTGGGTAAGGAGCCTCCTGTATGCCTTAAGGCCCACTCTATAAGGGGTACAGCTGCTTCTGTAGCAGCTGCAAGAGATATCCATTTGTTAGAAATCTGTAAAGCAGTTACCTGGAAAATAGTTTACAGCTTTACCAAGCACTACAGCCTGGATACCCATGCCAAAAGTGATATCAGGTTTGGCACAGCAGCACTGCAGAGTCTGTTTCCAAACAGGTTCTCTACCCTCCTCCAAAGGTACTGCTTGTGTAGTCTTCAGAAGTCAGAATACAGTGAAGATTTCCTGGTTTGAAGAAAAAAAATAACTTAGCATAGTAATCTTGTTTTTCCAAGGAATCTTACTGTGTTCTGAATTCCCACCCTACCTCCCTGCTAGAACCTATAGGCACTGCAGCACAGCTCTTCATGCTGTTCAGATCCTGTGGGTGGTTCTTTTATTTAGCTTAATGACTTGATTCTTAGTGATCCACATTTTTAAATAAAAGGCAATAGTTTGGTGTTGGGTGGTGTTAAATTGTTAGTTAATTATTAGTATAGTTTAGATATTTTATCAGGTTTGCTCCATAAGAGTCTAATGGTCGCAGAATGCTTACCAGGGACAGTGGTTTTGAAATCCGAGCTCGAGCCTGACATTCCATAATCAGCATAGGTTCTGTTAGCCATTCCGGCTCCGGGGCAGTCTTATGGTGAGACCATACTGTAGAAGTCAGAATACAGTAAGACTCCCTTGAAAGAAGCAAGATTAGTATGACAAGTATTTTTTTTCTTAGCACTCTTCCCCCAGGTAGACCACCCTCCCTGCATAGCTGGAAACCGCCAGCTCCCCTCCCCTGGAACACCATTACAAATTCATACAATCCACTAACCCTCACCAGCCTTTACCAATCCCAGGTAGTCCACCCTTCCTACATAGCTGGAAACCAACATCTGGCCCCTGGAACATCATGCAACTCACTTTGTAGATCCCTAACCAGCAACTTCTACCTCCAGACAGACTACCCTTCATACAGAGTTGGAACCCAACAACCCCCAACAAATGGAGCATCATGCAACCCACTATTATGTACCCTGACCAGCCTCCTCCTCCTCCACCTCCAGGCAGACCACCCTCCGCACAAAGCTGGAAACCAACTGCCATACCCACATGGACAGTCCATGCATCCCACTGTTTAGCACCCTGACCAGCCTCCTAAACTGTCAGAGCACCCTGCATACGCAGCTGGAAACCAACAGTTGCTGCCCCCCAGGAACACCATGCAAGCCACTGTCATGCACCGTGACCAGCCTCCACCACCCCCAGGGAGCCAAGATAACTAGAAAACAGCTTCCCTCAGGAACACTGTGCATCCCACTGTGTAGTATCCTGACCAGCCTTCACTTCTCCCGGGCAGACCACCCTCACTACATAGCTGAAAACCAGCGTGTAAGGCCGCTGCGGTCCCTCCCCCGACCAAGCTCCATCTCAGTCCACATAACCCAGTGTTTAGGACCCTAATTAGCCTTTCCTGCCAACACAATTGCTGCCCCGAAACACAGTTCGTGCACAGTAAAGAAGAAATTTCTTCATACTTACCGTAATTTCCTTTTCTAGGGACATGGATATGTTGTTCAATCCACACTTACTGGCAGGTTCTTTGCCGCTTTAAAGCTTGCTGAAAGGTCTTCAAGCTGGCTCCTCCCACCCTCCCAGGTGCTAAAACTCTCGACTCCGCCCCATGACGCCAGATCTTCCTTGGAAGCTAAGGTTCCCTCCTTTGCACTCTGCGTTTTAGGCCTGGATCCGAACTCTTAGGTTAACCCAAAACTAATTTTAAAATTCACAAGACTTCGGTCTTTATCTTCCCTCATGGCTGCGATGGATAAGTCCATTCCTGGATTTCGGCAGTGCCCCTATGGGCAGATGATGTCACGGACTGATCCGCACTCCATGTGCATTTACTGCCCTGAGCTTGAGCATGATCCGCAGGCCTGCAACTTGTGCAAGTCCTTCTCGGCTGCGGTTCTTGAATATCGTGCTGCCAGATTGCAACTTGGGTGCCCCGAGAAATGTTATCCTCCGGTTAATTCAAAGGAGGCCCGTTGGGCAGTGTCCGGCGGCGGGCTCGGCTGAACAGCTCGAACAAATGATCACCCTTGAGCAGGCAGTGGCCCAGGCCAGATCAACATCTTCTTCAGTCTCAGCATTTATCCCGCTGTCTTTGGGCTCCTCCGACACGGCTTTGTTTAAGGAGTTTTGTCAGTCCCTCTCCACCAAGGGAGAGGGCCCTTTTGGGACATTCCTCTCAATCCAAGAAGAAGGACTCCAAAGGTAAGTCCCACCATTGACGTTCGTGGGAGCGGGAGAGGTCCCCTTCCCCGGATAGTCGACATTCTACTTTGGTCGAGGTTGCGGCTAAGGCCACTGGCTTCACGGTATCCCCGTCAGGTCAGCTGGCTGAGACACCCGTCGATGCAGTCGAGATTTTTCTCGACCCGTCGGATGGGCTGTCGACTAGAGAAGCTGACAACCCTTCTTCACTGGTTCCCCCAGTGGAAACTGAGGACTTGTCTGTGCCTCCTGTGCTGGAGTCCCCAGTTAAGGTCTCCAAACCCAGGGAGGAGTGGGTTTCCCCTGCTCCCTCTGACTCACTCTCAGAAACACCGATGGTCTCGGACCTCTTCTCGGTCCAGCCAATCCCGCCATCAGCAGTCTTGGTCTCGGCACTGAGGAAAGCGATGGTGCTGCTCATCATCGTCTTCGTCCTCTTCAGAGGATAGGCTCTGGTGCAGATTGCATCAGTGCTACGAGGATCTAATGTGGCAGCAGCTCCTTTTGACTGGGAACAAGCTGACTCCATCGCCTTCCCTGGCCATTAAGTGGCTGTCACCAGAGTGGCCAAAACAACCCCTCATTGTTATCGAGGAGCTGAAGCCGGCACCGGTTGTTCGGCCGCAACCGGCTGCGCCACCCATTGTGGTGGAACCCCCGCCTCCACAACTTAAAACTGGGGCCCCAACCAAGGATCCTCAGTCGAGCCGGGGTTTTCCCCATCGGTTGTCTGTCACCCTCACTCCTGATCGACCTCAGCAGGTGGAGGGTGGCTCAGGCCCTCGACAGCTGTTTGTAGACTCCTCGGAGTCTGACGATGATTCCTTGCTGTTCTCCAGGCCCCTTGACCTGGAGTCCACTGGGGGTCAGTCGGTGGACAAGAGCCCATCCTCGTTCCTGGGAATGTTTCGGCTCATCTCAGACTCTAGTGGGATGAAGCTCGAACCCATTTCAAAGTGGGCCAAGTATCCCCTCTGAGATACTGGACCCGAGGGGATTCCCCCACGGATGCCTTTCTGGTGGCCGAAGCCATTGTTGGCCCAGCTCTGGAGCTGTGGCAGCAGCCAGCTTCTTGTCCAGCGCCTTCAGCCAGGATGGCCCGAAAGTATGCAGTTTCCACTGGTTCACACTCTGGATTCTTGGAGCACCCCTCCTTGGAGGGGCTTGTGACCGACAGTGTTTTCTGGCGCTCAGGAAATGCTCAGGACGTGGACAAGCCACCTGATAAGGAATCCAAGAAACTGGACTACTCCGGGTGGAAAGTCTATGCTGCATTCTCCTTAGGCCTTCGTCAGGCCAGTTCGGCCTTTCTGATGGCACTCTCTTCACACACCTTTTGGGCTCCCTGGATGAGGTGATTCCTCATCTCGGCTGACCTCAGACAACGGTCAAGCAGGTGCGGGATCAGGGAAGACGATGGCTAAGCAACAGCTCCAAACTGCCTTAGACATTGGAGACTTTTGTGCCCTGTCAGTAGCGGCCACAGTGGCCGTGCACCACAGAGCTTTGCTGTGGATCTCCACTTTCACAGCAGATACCCAGCACAAGCTGGCAGACGTTCCCTTCCTGGGTACCAACTTGTTCGGTCCCAGGGAGGAGGGTCATCTGCAGAGGATCGAGAAGTCCAACACCACCTTGGACTCTGTCGCATCTGCCCAGAAGGACAAAGGCCGCCAGCAGCAGCATAAGCCTTTTCGGCCTTCAGCCCCTGCCGCACGTCCGGCCCAGCAACACCAGCATCAGGGTCAGCAGACTCGCACTTGGCACCCCAAAGTCAAGCCTGCAGCTTCCTCCAGCAGGAAGCCAGGAGGGAAAGGTCCAGGAGGTCCCTTTGCCGGTCCTTCCTCCAAGCCTGCACAGTGACAGGTTGAGGGGTGTCACCCCAAACTTCATCACTCCTCCCCGGGTCTCCCCTATGGGGGAAACGGCTCTGTCACTTCCTTTCCGCCTGGTCCAGTGTCACCATGGACCACTGGGTGCTGGAAGTGGTAGGAAAGGGTCTGCCTCTGAAATTCGAGCAGGTCCCACCCTATCGAGCTGTCTCCCCAAGGGGGGCTACCGAGTCCACAGCCTCTCTTTCGGCTCGTCAAGCCGACATTGCCCTGCTCCTCCAGAAGGAGGTGATCAGGGAGGTGGTGGATCCTCCACCAGACCCAGGGTTTGTGTCCAGGTATTTCCTAGTCCCAAAACGGACAGGGGGCTGGCGCCCCATTCTAGACGTACATGACCTGAACAAGTTCCTAAGGTCTCGAAACTTCAGGATGGTCACTCTGGCTCAGATCATTCCATCCTTGGAACGAGGCATGTGTTTCTGTTCTCTGGACCTCCAGGATGCGTTCTTTCATGTCCCATTCTGTTTGTCCCACCAGCGATTCCTCCACTTCAGGGCGGAGGGGTCCCTTTACGAGTTCCGGGCCATGCCCTTTGGCCTCTCTCCAGCTCCCAGGGTCTTCACCAAATGCATGGCAGTGGTGACAGCTTTCCTGCAGTGCCGAAGGATCCGGGTGTCCCCTTACCTGGACGACTGGCTGATTGCAGCCCCCTCCAGACCAGAGGTGGAGCAGTCCAGGGATCTGGCCCTCCAGGTCTGCTCTCAGATTGGCCTCCTCATCAGTGACGCCAAATCGGAACTCATGCCAGTGCAGGTGATTCAACTCATCGGGGCAGAGCTTGACTTTCTTTTAGCCAGAGCACGGCTTCCAGCTGACAGGGCCGAGGTTCTTTCCTCCTTTGCCCAATCATTTCTGGTTGGGCAACTGCGCCCTGCCCGGGACTTCCTGCGCCTTCTGGGCCTCATGGCGGTCTGCACCAGCATGGTCCGTTGGGCCTGCTGGCACATGCATCCCCTACAGTGGGGTCTGGCCTGCCAATGGTCACAGCACTCCGGTCCTCTGGACCAACCAGTGATAGTGACCCAGGAGATGGGGAAAGCTCTCCAGTGGTGGATCGTTCCAGCTCATCTGCAGGAGGGTATCCCGTTTGTCCGCCCAGAGCCGACGGTCACTCTAATGACCTCTCTGATGGGTTGGGGTGCCCATCTGGGGGAGCTCAGAGCGCATGGCTTCTGGTCCCCTCAGGAGTCTCGATGCCTCATCAACCTGCTGGAGCTTCGAGCAGTCCGACTAGCCCTCTCTGCTTTTGCTCCGTTTGTATGGGGTCAAGTGGTCCAGGTCCAGACAGACAATACCATGACTGTGTACTACTTAAACCGCCAGGGTGGGATGCACTCCTTGCCTCTGTGCAAGGAAGCTCTCCGCACTTGGGCTCTCGTGAGCAGACTGGAGGTGGATCTCCTAGCCATCCATGTGGCAGGAGCCTCCAACACTCTGGCCGATGCCCTAAGCCAGATAGCTGCTGCATCTCATGAGTGATTTCTCCTGCCAGAGGTAGTACACAATCTGTTCTCCCACTGGGGCATACCTCAGGTGGACCGGTTTGCCTCCAGGGAGAATGCGAAGCTGAGTCTGTTCCATGCCCGCCCCCCTCAGCAGGGCTTGCTGCAGGGGGATGCCTTCTCGAGGCCATGGACCCCGGGCCTCTTCTACGCCTTTTTCCCATTTCCCTTGATCCACAGGGTGCTTCTCAAGGTGAGGAAGGACAAGGCGCAGGTGATTCTGGTAGCCTCAGACTGGCTCTGCCAGTTCTGGTATCCAGATCTCCTCAGCCTCAGCTCCAGGCTCCCGAGGCGGCTTCCAGCCCGCTCGGACCTGATCTCAGTCAACCAGGGGAAGGTTCTCCACCCGGACCTTCAATCCCTGCACCTGATGGCCTGGTTCCTGAGCGGCTAGAGTTCCAAGCCTTGGGTCTTTCCGACAAGATCCTCAGCGTTGTTGAGGCATCCCGTAAGGAGTCGACTAGAAAATGCTATGCCTTCAAATGGAAAAGATTCTCCGTTTGGTGTCAGGATAAGGGGTGGGACCCTTCCTCCTGTTCCATGGCTAGCATTCTAGACTACCTGTGGTCCCTTTCTCAGCTAGGGCTTTGATCGATGACCATTAAGTTGCACCTGGAAGCCATCTGTGCTTACTGGGCATGGGCTGGGAAGCAGTTGGTGGCGCAGAAGAAGGTGGTCAGGTGCTTTTTCAAAGGCCTTGATCACATATCCCCTCCGGTGCGAGAACCTCCACCTCCGTGGGATCTAATGCTGGTACTGGCTAAGCTCATGGGCAAGTCATTCGAACCTATGCACAGGTGTGATATTTCTTACCTGTCATGGAAGACCACCTTCTTGGTGGCTGTCACGTCAGCCAGAAGGATGGGAGAGCTCCAGGCGCTTTCCATCGAGTCTCCTTATCTGGTCTTCCACAGAGACAAGGTTGTCCTGCACCCCCACCCAAAATTCCTTCCGAAGGTGGTGTCAGAGTTTCACTTAACCAGGTGTTGACTCTGCTGGTGTTTTCAATATAGGCTCCATACTCTGGACCCTAGAAGAGCTTCTTTACTATAAGGAGCGACGGCTGAAGCTTGAGGAGAGGTTCGCCAGCTGTTTGTCACCTACGCCTGAAGCTGCACCTGGCAGACCTGCAGTCAAGCAGATGATAGGCAGGTGGATCACCTCCTGCATAGATCTCTGCTACAGGTTAGTGGGCATGGAGCCTCCCAAGGGATAAGAGCTCATTCTGCCCACCATACCCGCTGCATCGGTGGCTGCTTCGGGGACGTCCCTATCCGGGAAATCTGCACGGCTGCTACCTGGAAGTCAGCACATGCCTTTAATTACCACTACCACATTGACCTTGAGTCAGGCTGGGATGCTGGTTTTGGGACCTGGGTTCTCAGTCCTTATATCCCAAGTAGGGGGTGTGCGTCTTCTCCTCCTCCCGGAGAACTGCTAGGAGTCTGCCAGTAAGTGTGGATTGAACAACATATCCATGTCCCTAGAAATACAGGTTACTCACCTGTAACAGGGTTCTAGAATGGTATGTGTTGTTCATCCATCTAACCCACCTGACCTCCCGGCTCGACGCACAACCTGGCTTCCAGCGAGCTAGATCTGGGCGCCATGGGCGGAACCAAGAGTTTTATCACCTGGGTGGGTGGGAGGAGCCAGCTTGAAGACCTTCCGAAAGATTTAAAGTGGCAAGAAACTGCCAGTAAGTGTGGATGAACAACATATACCATTCCTAGAACTCCTGTTACAGGTGAGTAACCTGTATTCGTTGCTCCAACATTGTCCGTGGGAAGTTATTACAACTGGGCCCCTAAAATAATCAAACTGAGTCCCCAACAGCTCAACAAAGAACATGCAGCTGAAGTAAAAAGCCTGCAGTCATGAGTTCTTAAGGAAAATGCAGAGAGGCAATATCCCAAACACACAAGCCTCTGTTTTTTAGTTTAGTTTAGTTTAATAAAAGCGAAAGAAACTTTGAAGCTGGGGTGGGAGAGGAATATCGATGCAAGAGCCGAGGGAAATCCCCCATAGCCCTATACTACCCCAGAATAAGATAAAATGTACTTACCTGGTGCATCTTTTTTTAATAAGAGACCATTCAGACACAGTAGCAAGGCAGAAAAAGGCCCCCAGTCCATGGATGGAAATGGGTGAAGCAAGTTAGCCAGTTAGAAAGTCGCAGCTTAACAGGCATGATTTTAATTTAGGGGTGCTCCCTGAAAACAGGCAACCCCAACCTGCTATGCAGAATTGCAGCCACAACAGAAAATCTTGAAAGTCATACATACATACAAACATAATGAATTTGCCAGCAGATAAAAGCCTTCTGGTCTATCGAGTCTGCTAGAGTGTGCAGCTAACTACCCTTATCCTGCAGCTGCTCCTCCCTCTTACCCTGTCCCATCCCCTTTAAAGCAGTTCTTGTTCTACAGTATACCACTTCCACAGGCAACGTGTTCCACCCAGACACCACTCTCTCTAAAAAAGTCTTCTCATTTCTCTCCTGAACCTCCCCCATCTGAGATCGTGGACTTTGATGATCCCTAGTCCCCTTAACTTGAATAGGCCTCCGTGCCTGTCTTGTTTATTCTCTTCATGTACTTGAAGGTTTCAGTCATATTCCCCCATCTCTCTTCTCCTCCAATGAGTACATATTCTGCTCCCTCAGCCTGCTCATGTTGGATATGTGCCTAGTCCCTGGATCATCTTTCTTGCTCTGCGCTGCACCCACTCCAGTGACTTAATGTCCCTCTTCAGGTAAGGGCACCAGTACTGTATGCAGTACTCCAGGTGTGAGCCTAACCAGTGACCCATACAACAGCAGGATCACCTCCCTCCTTGAAGATATACCCCTGGCAATACAACCCAGCATTTTGTTGGCCTTGCAGCTGTTTTCTTACATTGTGCCGAGTTGTTCATTGAGCCCATTATAATCACCCCAGATCCTTCTTCTCCTCTGTCATGGCTAGCTGAAATGCCTGGTAGCTGCTCCTTGGTCTTTTGGCCAGAAATGTGGCACCTTGAACTTTTGGCTTTGAATCCCAACTGCCAGGTGTCCGACCCAGGTCTCCAGTTGTGACAGTTCATCCTGCAACCTATGCCACCCTCCTAGGTCATCTACTACTGCTCCCATCTTGGTGTCATCTGCAAACAAACTGATCTTGCTCTTGATACCCATTGAGATGTCTGATATGAACAATCCAAACACCAGTCCCAGCACTGAGCTCTGTGGTACTCCGCTTGTCACTGCCCACGGAGATGAGATCTTCCTCCCACCACCACCACCCTCTGCTGCCTTCCCTGTAACCAGTTTACTACCCATCCCATTATTTTCGCCCCTGTACCTGCTAGCTTACTACTCAGCCTCCCATGCTGCACTTAGTCAAATGCCTTACTGAAGTCCAGAAACAGGACATCCACTGCATGGTCCTCGTCAAACTGTCTAGTTATCCAGTCATAGTAATCCACCAGGTTGGTCTGACAGGAGTGGCCCATGACAGGCCCATGCTGCCTAATATCCTGCAGCCCATTTGTCTCCAGAAGGGACACCAGCCTCTCCTTCCGGATTGTCTCCATCAGTTTCTCCATCATGGATGTGAGGTTTACGGCATGTAGTTTCCCAGTTCATCTTTGGGACTGCTCTTGTGGAGTATGTATGTCTTGAGAGAAGTTGAAAGTAGCTCTGTCCCTGTCAGTGGCACAGCTGAACTGGGCAATTGCTCCTGCTTGGAATCCTTGTGTGCTCAACATTCTAAAGCTATGACTGTGCCATCCCCCTAGTAGGGGTGCATTTGACCCAGTTGTTATGACCTCCCATTGGCAATCTGGAATGCTGTAGAATGGAAATTGCACGTAGCACTACTCTGCAGTTCAAGATAATGAGAGGAGAAATATGGGTGGCATCATGGTCAGCGTGCAGTCGAATTGTAAGGTGAGCACTGTAGAACAGTATGCAGAGCAGGGGTTGTGGTGGAAATGGCAAATGGTAGACATGCAAAACAAGGGAATAATGCAGGACAGTGGCCATGGTGGGATCTGAAATTGGGAGGCGTGATATCACTGCCCACGGCATTCTTGCACTGGCATAAATGATTGTGTCAGAAATTCATAAATCAGAAAAAGTCAAGTGAGACAGTGATCAGACACAGAGAATGATCAGACACAGAAATACTGGCTGACATCTGCACAGCCACTGTGTTCTACAGAGGATTTCTGATTCTCTGTGACCTCAGAGTGAAGCTCAAGAGGTCTGTGGGAATCGGAACCATGAGGTGGCAGAACACAGTGGCTGTGCATAAAGTTGTTCACCCTGTATTTTTTTATAGTGTATAGTATTATGTGAAGTGTGCACAAAGCAGTTTTCTCTTTCAGAACAAAACTGAGTTGTGCAGTCTCTAGAGGTTTCAGAGTTCAGAATTCTGTTGTACCACAAAAGGGTACATTCACATTCCATGACCTTTGAACTGTGGTACAACAGCATCTTGAAAGGGATGGCATTCTATACAGAACAGTGCTTCACTATACAGTATCATTTTATTAGCAGATGGGTGACTTCATAATTAAATATATTATCTGTTTTTTGAAAGTGACAGGCTGGTGTTTACATTTTTCAAAAGCTAGGGGACTGCATTTATGTTATTTTACATAAATACAGTTTTAGCCTAAATGTAAACAGCAGCCTTTCCTTTACCTCACTATGAAGCCAGATTTGGGGGTTTGCAGTTTTAAAAAACTTTAAATACTGAAAAGCCAGTGGGGATTGGGCTTGAAGGGCTATGTGTTTGTTTGTGACTGAAACTTGAAGCAACAGGAACTGGTAGCCTGTGATATCATACGGTACTTGATATCTGCATACACACACTGTTAGCTGGACTGGACACACACTGGACTGTATGTGTTTGTGAGACTTGGGAACACTATTGGTGGGGTTGTAATTGGGTTTGTAAACAACTGCAGTCAGTAGAGACTATATTTCACTGTCCTGTATAGGTAGTGTGACTCATGGGTAGGATTGTGGCAGTTGGGCAGCAGTGTGGATGCACATACTGTGGAGGCTAGGAGGGTGCCCAATTTGCCACAGGCTAAGGAGGCTCAAGGAAGAGGTTCAGTGACTTGGGAGGGAGCTAGGGAGCTTGAGGGGTGAGTGGCGGGTTGCACTGGTAGAAGAGATGACAATCTGGGAGTATTGGAGGCACCACAGAGAAGGAACAGTGAGTCAAGGGAGGGGGAGGGGCAAACTACACTGGAAGCTAGCTGAGAGAAGGGTGGACAATGTTAGGGCCTAGCAAAAGAGGAGCAGCAGGAGGGAGGAGAAAACAATTAAGACAAAGAGGGTAGGGAACGTGTTTGTTGTACTAACACAAGGGAAGAGGACAGAGGAGGAGATTGCACAAGGGATAGTACTCACAGAGGTGGGAGGAGGGATATTACTAGTAGAGAGACTAAGCATGGCAGTGGGAGAGATAATACTCTGAGAGGCGAAGAGGGAGGTTGGCAGTCAAACAGGGGGAGGGGTCTCAGTTGAGATGTGCAGGGGGACGACACTGGGGCAAATGGTAAAAGCACCATCTTGAGGGGCCCTGGGAATGGGAACCTTGGTGCGTTGGTGGTGTTGGGCACAAGGAAAGAGGAGAGGTGTATACTGGTTTGGGGGACTCCATACTCAAGGGAATCAGATGGGGCAGCGTGGTGGAGAGGCACAGTCGGATATGGGTGTAGTCCATACCGGGATTAAAGACAGACAAGGCAGGACAGGCAATCCTAAGGTGCACAAGGAGGGGTAGGAGGAAACTGCACATTCTGATACATATGGGGACAAATGACCTAGCAGGGGATACGATGGAGGTAACAAGGGAGAGGTTTGAAGAAGTAGGAAGGTTGTGTGAGGAGCTGGAGAGTCAGAGGCCGCCTCGGAGGTGCTCCCGGTACCCTGCGCCAGCACAGTGAGAAAGAGGATTAGAGTGTTAAACACATGGTTGGTTGAATGGTGTCAAACTAAGGGTTATGGAGTTGTGGACAGCTGGGGCAGCACTTGGGATAATAACAATCTGTTTGCAAGGGATAGGCTGCACCCAAGTGGGAAGGGGAAGGAAGTATTAAAGACTGGGGAGGTATATTGTGACAAAGGTGGATTTAAACTAGATTGGGGGTGGCAAGTCTACAGCAGGTAGGCAGGGATCTGATAGAGTGGAGTCACACCTACCCCCAGGCTAGCAGGGAAGGACTTGGAGTAGCTGTAATGGGAGGGAGCAGAAGGAAGGAGATGGAGGGTGAGAAAGGGAAAGGGCAGGATGGAGGGGGTGGTCTCACTGAATGCAGAAGCTTAGGCAACAAATCGTCTGAGCTGCAGGCAGTCCTGGCAGTGTGGAGGGTGGATATTGCAGCTATCACAGAAACGTGGACAACTGATCAGTAGGACTGGGATCTGGCAATCCCTGGGTACAAATTATACATCAAGAACCATAAGGGAGGGTGGGTGGGGTGGCAGTCCATGTGAGGGATGAGATCAAATGCACAAGGGATGAGGGGGACAAAAGGAGAAAAGGCAATCTGGCTGCAGCCCCTAGACTCAAGGGGTAGGAAACTGAGGATTAGGGTGGTATACAGGCCACCGTCCCAGTCTGAGGAGCTTGACAGGGAATTAATGGAACAAATCAGAAAGGTATGTAGAAAAGGGAAGGTGGTCATTGCGGAGGATTTCAACTTGCCGGGGGTGACTGGAGCATTCTGGTCACCTACAGAGCTAGGGAACAAGTGCTCCTGGATGCGATCCAGGAGGGTCTCCTGACACAGTTGGTCAGTGTACCTACTAGGCTAAAGAACACTTTAGATCTGTATATTGTCAAATGGAGTGGCAGTAAGTGAAATAGGGTGTAGGACCTACTAGCCAACAGTGATCACCAAACAGTGTGGTTTAATATCACCCTGTGCATGAAGCCAGAGAAATCATTAACCTGGGTGGTAAACTTGGGACTTTGTGAGGATGCAGGAAGTACAGAAAGGAAACTGGAGGTCATAAAGCAGGAGATGGATGAGCAGAAATGGGATATTATTAGATGTGGGGTTACAGAGGCAATGGAAGCCTGCACCAAGACACAGAGTAAGAGGAGCAGAACAAAGAAACCATGCTGGTTGAATAGCAAGGTAGTGGAGATGGTGATGGCAAAAAACGAAAGACGACCAGAGGTAGGAGAACGGGAAAGGAAGGGTTCAGGAGGTGTCCAGAAAAAGTGAGAGCAGCCATGGAGCTGAGATTAGTGCAGGGAATTAAAGGAGAGAAGAAAGTCTTTCAGGTACATCAAGAAGAAGAAGGAAGTGCAGGACAATAAGACAAAAAGGGTGTGAGTGGAGGAAAAGGCGGAAGCACCGAATAAATATTTTGCTCAGTGTTCATGGAAGAAAGGGAGGGACCGCTACCACCATGGGCTGGGAGGGTGGGCACGGGGAGAGGAGATGACAGATGAAGAATTGAGGGAGGTAGAGTCCTAGAGGGACTGTAGGCACTGAGGGTAGATAAGGCACCAGGGCCAGATGGTATCCACCCAGGATGCTGAGAGAGATGGCGGAGGTATTGGCGAGCCACTGGCAGATTTGTACAGCACCTCACTGGAGTCAGGATGTGTGCCGCTAGACTGGAAGATGGCACATGTACTACCATTACACAACAGCGGACAAAGGGATGAACTGGGTAATTATTGCCCAGTAAGTCTCACCTCCACAGTGTGCAAACTCATGGAAACGATACTAAAGGAAAGACTGGTGTCGTACCTGGAGGACAACGGCCTCCATGATGTGAGGCAGCAGGCATTTGTTTTGGGAAGTCTTGTCAAACTAACCTGATACAGTATTATGACTGGGTGACAGGTGAGCTGGATAAGTCATGCAGTGGTTGTTCTTTACTTGGGCTTCAGCAAGTCTTTGATTCGTACCTCATGGGCAACTTGGGGGAAACTAACTGATGTAGGGTAGGGCAAAATGATGAACTGGATTACAAGCTGGCTGAGTGGGAGGCTACAACGGGTGGTAGTGGGAGGCGAGCTCTCAACTCAAAGGCCAATGATGAGCGGGGCACCACAGGACTCTGTGCTAAGACTGGTATTATTTGGGCTCTTCATATCAGCCATTGCACATGGGGTGTGAGCAAGGTAGGTCTGTTTGCAGACAACACCAAAATAGGAGCAGTGGTGGATGGAGTGGAAGGATGGAAGCAGCCACAGGGGGACCTAGGCTAGCTGGAGGAGTGATCAAAAAGGTGACAGCCCGGGTTTAAAGCAAATAAATGTAAGGTTATGCACTTCGGGGCAAAGAACCCAAGAAGAGAATACTGGCTGGGAGGGATTAAATTGGGGATCATTGAAGAGAAGGACCTAGGGCAATAGTAACAGGGACCATGAATAACACTGCCTGGTGCAGAAGAGTGGCTGCAAAAGAGAACCAAATGCTGGGGTGCATAGCATGGGGGTTTTCGTCCAGGTGAAGCGAGGCAATCTTGCTGCTCTACAGGTCACTTGGAGTGTTGCGTGCATTTTCGGAGGCCATACCTGCAGAGTGATGTCAGGTTGCTGGAGAGGGTACAGAGGAGGGCAACAAAGATGATTTGTGGAATGGAGAGGAGAGACTGAGAGCAGGCTGGGAGACCTGAATATATACACCCTGTAGGACAGAAGGGACAGGGGGGATTAGCTAGAGATATTCAAGTATCTGAGGGGAATCAATAAGGATGGGGCAGATGGGATCTTTAAGCTATGGAGGGAGGACACGGGCACGGGCTAAGAATAGAGGGAGAAAGAGTTAGAAGGAGATGAGAAGACACTACTTATGGAGAGGTGGTGGCAAAATGAAACACACTGCCAGAATGGGTGGTATCATGTGCTTTGTGAATAGCTTTAAAGGGCATGGGACAGGGAACAGGGAGAGTGAGGGTGGGGGAAGTGGAGGGCGGCATTGGGATGACAAAGGGGTGGGGCAGCTGCAAACTAGGAGGTGCTGGCTGTACACTCGAGCAGACTTGGATAGACCGGGTGGTCTGTTTCTACTGGCAAATTTGTATGTTCATAAATACCCCAAACCACAACGGCCCTTCAGTGACCGCTGTTGGACCCCGCTCATCTTTGCCCTTGGGGATGATAATTCACCTCCCACAACCACCCTTTGTTGCCATCCCTGCAGCTAGTTTCCACCCATCCCACCAGTTTTGCCCCACTCCTTAGCTTATGTGCTAGTCTCCCATGTGGCGCCGATTCGAATACCTAATTGAAGTCCAGGTACAGGACATACACCACATGCCCTTTGTCCATTTCCCTAGTCACCCAGTCATAGCAGTCCACTAGGTTGGTCTGGCAGGATTTGCCCTTGACAAAGCCAAGCTGCAACTGTCCTGCACCCCACTGACCTCCAGCAAAGTTACAAGCCTCTCCTTCAGAATTGTTTCCATCAGTTTCCCCACTATGGATGTGAGACGCACTGGTCTATAGTTCCTTGGTTCATCTTTGGGACCACTGTTATAGAGTGGAACCAGGGGAGCCATCCTCCAATCCTGAGGTAAACACCCTGAGTTGAGAGGGCATTAAATAGATCTGCCAATGTGCCTGCAAGACCTCTGCCCAACTCTGTACCCTAGGGTGTATGCCATCTGGTCCGGTGCCTTGTCCACCCTCAGTGCTCTTAACCCCTCTAGCACTATACCTTCTGTAATTTCCCCATCTGTCATCCCTCCCCTCTGATCCTATCCTCCCCCAACCTTAGAAATTTCCACTTTCTCTTTAGTAAAACCTGAGCAGAAGTAGTCATGAAGCGCTTCTGCCTTTTCATCCCTTTTTTCCACCCATTCCCTCCTTCTTAATCCTTACTATTTGGTCTTTACAACCCATTTTCTCCCTGGTATACCTGAAGAGGTCATTCCCCCCCTCTTTAATTCCCGTTGCCAGCCTGAGTTCCTTTAACACCTTTGCTGCCCTTACTTCCCTGGTCACCACCTTTGCTTTCTTCAGGTACTCCTCCCTGTTCTTCCGTATTTCCTATAGGAGTCTCTTCTCCTCACCCTATCTAGGACATCCTTGTTTATCCAGCTAGGTTTCTTCGCCTTAACCTTTTGACTTTGGGCCTTGCTGCAGGAATTTGTTGCCTCCACTGTCCCTAGCTTAATGAGTTCCCACCTCTGATTCATGTCCATATTTGGCTAAATTCTGTCCAGGAATCTGTGCACAACTTCACCCATTGTTTTGAAGTCGGCCTTTCTAAATTCTAGCACCTTTGTGCCCTTTCCATGCCCAGCTGCAACTGGAACCATACTGTCTGGTGGTTTCTGCACCTTCAGATCCCTCACTCACTCCCCGTTAGACAATACGAGGTCAAGGGTATTCTCTTTTGTAGTAGGTTCACTGACCAACTGCATCAGGAAGTTTTTGTTTTTGTAAAGTAAGCTTTATTGGTTTAACACACGATACAATAAACACCAGACAGGAGACAAAACCCTACTTCTAACCTAATAATAGATGCTGACATAATTGAGCATGCATACATTGTTACAGATTAATGCTCGTTTCTGGCACCTATAGATGGGTTGGTTTGAGGGGGTGGAGTTGCTGGCAGTGTGTGGAGTTGGGTGTTATCCCAAAGGGTGTGCATGAGGACGGCCTGCTCCATTCCCTGTTGTTCCAGAGGTAGCTTAAGAGTTTAGCAATAGGGCTTCTAGAGTTGCCCGCCTACTGTGGTAAAGCCTGGTGATCTGGTGCATGTGGCAAAGGGATTTTGCCATGCTGGGGCCTCCAGTATTCAGTTATGACACACTGCATAGGTTGAGGTCTGATCGTCCATCCAGTGGTTGAGGATCAGCTTCTTAACCATGGCAGAAATAGGTGAGAGATGAAATCTCCTCTTAGTAGTGTATCAAGGTCTACCCCAGGAGGCAAATTTTTGGGGTGAAAGTGTTCTTCAGTCCTAGGAGTGGATCCATGTGTGCCTCCACATCTTTCTAGAGAGGGATGGCATTGGGGCAGTCCCAGAGAATGTGTTTGAGAGTGCCACTTTGGAGATTGCATCTTGAACAAAGGTTACTGTCAATCCTCCCCATTCTGTACAATTTGACCGGGGTGTAGTAGAGGTTGTGGTTGATTTTGAATTGTATACATTTTAAACCATTGAACTTCATGTATTTGTGAATGCCCTTACAGGTGTTTGGGACTGCCATGCATAGATCCAGTTTGGGAACTCTGAGAGCCACTAGGAGCATATCGTGCTTGTGGCTGGTGTGTGTAAGGCAGTTAGTTTTTTGTAGAGTTTGGTGAGGGCATGCCATTGAGATGCCAGCTCCTGGAGTTCATTCAGGGTTCAAAGTCAGTTGTTTTCCAAGGTTTTGAACCTAAGGTGATTGATACGAGATGTTGCAGCTGGAAGAGGGGAAAGCAAGTATGCGAATGGGGCCACCCTCTGATTTAGTAGCTGGAAAGAGTCCAGGAGTTGTTATCCAGGAGGAGCCCATTGTATCCAGACCCATGTTAGCCAGCCACTGGCGAGGAGTGACTATGCTGTATCTTGAATTTGGGGTTCCTAGTCAGTGGTTGGGCTCGGTCATGTTTGGTTGCATGCCAGATAGGTTGTACAGTTGTTTGCTGACCTTTAGGGCTGTACCTATGGGGGTGTTCTTCAGGGCAGGTTGGGAGAGTTCAATCTGGAAGTGAGATTGGGCTTGTATACAGACTGCAGTCCCTTCGGACAGATCAAGTTCCGTGTGTTTCCACTATGGAAAATAGGTTGGCAGGTGTTGTTCCCGTCTCTGCCACAGGAAGTTGGTGTCGTGGCCAGATATTACAGTTTGAAATCCAGGAGCTAGCAGGCCACCCTTGTGTCTGTGGGTAGTGAGCTTGTGGTATGCCTTTCGTGGGTGTTTACCTTCCCAAAAAAAGGCAGAGAGAGTGGCACGCAGCTTCGTGAACCAGGAAGATGGAAGCAAGCCTTTGGTTATGCTGATGACATAGAGCAGTCTGGGGAGTATATTTATTTTGATAGTATTGACATGTGCCCACAGGGATAGGGGTATTAGGGTCTAGCAAGTAAGGTCTTGTTGAATGTGCGCTTGGAGGTTGTGTACATTTTTTGCCATCATAGTGTTTTTGGATTGGGAGATGTGAATGCCCAGGTATTTGATGGAGTCCGTGCACCATGTGCCTCCCTATCGGGTTGTTTGCGATTTGTAGGGGTGACTGTTTAGGGGCATGATGTTTGTTATGCTGATGTTCAGTTTGTAGCCTGCGATTTGCTAGAATTCCCTAAGTATATCAAGGGTAGGCAGAATGAATTGGGTTGGGTTATTGAAATGTTAGGAGTATGTCATCAGCATAGGTGGAGATCTTGTATCTTGTCATGCCTATGCTAATTCCCAGTATGTGGGGCTCTTCTAGGATCCTTCTGGTTAACTGTTCTAAGTACAGGTTGAATAGTACGGGTGAGAGTGGACAGCCTTGACTCTTGTTTTTATGTAGTATGAAGTGGGGATCCGACCTCCGTTGCAGAGTATCTTAGTTGTGGGGTGGAAATATAGCAGGTTGATCGACCCGATTAAGGGGAGTGGGAAACCGAAGTGTCTGAGCATTTCAAACAGATATGGCCAGGCCACTCTGACGAAAGCTTTCTCCACATCAAGGGAGAGGAGGGCTGCCGGGGTGGGAGCATTCCTGGATGTCACTAGTATGAGGGCAAGTTTGTGCATGTGGTCAGTGGCTAATGTCCCTTGAATTGAATCCACTTGTTGGGCGCTACAAAGTGTCACAGGCTAGGCTAAACCTAGAGGTGAGGATTTGGACATCTGTATTTAAGAGATATAGGCTTGTAGCTTTCCAGCAGGGTTTCATCTTTGTGTGGCTTTGGTATTAGGGTAATCAAGGCTTCCTACACCATGTGGTCGAGGTCAACATTCTCATGGGCTGCATGGAAGAGGTGGGTCAGTGGGCTAGCTAGGTGTGTTAGGCTTTTGCAAAAGTTGGTAGAGAAGCTGTCTGGGCCCGGGGCCTTGTCAGCTGCCATCAAGGAGATAGCCTTCTTCACTTCCACCTCTACTATGGGTGCCTCTAGGCTACTGACGAATGCCTGGTCCACCTTGGATAGGCCAGCCTTTTGTAGGAATTGTGAGATATGTTCTTGGGGCCCTTGAGGCTCCTTGGAGTACAGTTTGGCAAAGAATTCCTGAAAGGCCACCACAGTGCCTTTAGGGTTCGAGATCTGTTGCCCAGATACGGTCCGGATTAGGGGGATTGCCTTGAGAATTTCCTGTTGTTTAAGGTGGAGGGCAAGGAGTCTCCCTGCCTTCTCACCCTGGACCACATACCTAGTGCAAGCCCTAAAGATAGTGAACTCTGCTTATTTCCTGAGCAATTCTCTGTATTTTGCCCTGGCCACATTTAGCTGTAGCTGGATGGGGAGGTGGAAGCTCTAGAGGTCTGCCTCTCCAGGGTTTTAATAGTTTGCAGTTTGTCTTCACAGGCTGCCTCCCTTTTTCTTTTCCTTGTGGTGGTGAGTTGGATTAGCTCCCCCCCAATAGGGTGTGTTTGAAGGCACCCCACAGGGTCTTGTGTGACGAGACCATGCCGGAATTCAGTTAGAAGAAGGCCTAGACATTTTGTTGTGTTTTTTTTCCCCAAGGCATTCAGGGTCTGTTAGGAGGTTGTTTTTGAGTCATCACAGCATATCCTGTTGCTGTATGCCTGGTGGGAGGAAATGCAGGGACACCGGGGAGTGGTCCAACCCCACTCTGGGTTCTGTTGTACTCTGTAGGGTAGATCAAAATATGGTTTGACTAAGAAATAGTCCAGTGTGGAGTGGGTATTCTGAGGTGCTGAGCTAAACATGTAGTCTTGCAAGGAGGGTCTAGTACCCTCCATACGTCTGAGTCCCAGGGAATCCTTATTTCCGAGGGCACTCTGAGTGGAGGTAAGAAATTCCTCTGGGTTTGGATATGTCCAGTACATTGTCTGGCATGAGTTTCCAGTCCCCTGCCAACAGTATGGGAGGTGAGGTCTAGTGGCTGATATGAAGAGTAATGAGGTGAAGAAATGAGGGTGTCTGCATTTGGACCATATATTGAAGCCGTAATGACTTCCATCTGCCCCAACTTGCTTGTAAGTATAATGTGTCCATCCTTGGGGTCCATAACTTCCTCCAGGGTCTTGAATGGAGATATCTGTGGATTAGTATGACCACTCCAACCTGTTTGTTGCTTTCTTCTACTGCAAAGACCTGTCCTACCACTTCCTCCTTCATAGAGGGGCCTGGGTGTGGGTTGTATGTGTTTCTCTGAAGGAAGACAATCTGTGCACCCATGGATTTAAGTTGCCTTAGGACCTGGTATCTTTTTTGTTTGGTCTGTGTTCCCTTGACATTCCAGGTGGTGCACTTGTGCACTTAGGTGCCTGCCATGTGATGGGTTGGTGATTGTGGGTGCCATGTCGGGGGGCTGATGAGCCAGACACCTTCACCCCTGGAGGAACCCAGTCTGGGGGTTGAGCTCATGTGACACCACCTCTCCGGCTTCAAGCTCAAGGTTCGCTCCAGTTTTCTGTCTTTCGATCGTGTTGGTGTGACCCAGTGTGGGGGTGTGCATAGGCATACATCGAAAACAGTACAAGCAATACAGTATCTTCTACTATTAACTCAAATATATATACAACTATTATACAGTTCGGCATTAGTAAGGTCTGGTGGTTCTGTGGGGGATGCCTACCTTCCCCGCTGCCTGAAACTTCAGTTTCAGGGATGTGCCTGAGGTGGGTGGGATCCTATTAAAACTGGTCCATGAGGGCTGGCATGAACTGCTCTGCTGTCTGTCCGTAGTGCCAGATGATGCAGGCTTCATTCAACTTGTTAATGGGGGAGTGAGGCCATGTGGGCCTAAACCAGGTAGATGGGTAGGCAGCACAGAATGCCTGTTGGGTGCTGCTGCCCTGTGGCTAAGCCACGGCTCTTGGGGAGCCCTGGCCGAGCAGCGCCTATTGTTGCTATATTCATGGGTTCCTTCCACTTGGTGCCATCATGGCTTGAGACTTCCCCTTGGAAGTGCCTGTTGGGGTGGGGTGTAGAGTGAGGTCGTCCACTCCGTGTTGTGGCATACTGGGGCAGAGGTGTGTAGTTGCACTCACTGGCAGTGGTCATAGGGGTCAGTCCCCTTAGACTACTTCCGATGGCGCATCGGGTCCTCTACATCCCCCCAACTACCTGAGCCATGAACACCTCACCCTCTTCCCCCCAGGCGCTTTCCTGCATGAGAGATAAGCACTGGGGTGGCCAGTGCAGGATGCAGTGCTACACAGATATGTCACTAACCTGTCAGTCTTAGTGGCTAGGCAAATGCATGGCTGTGACATAGAGCAAGGAAGAAACGGTACTTTTGACTAAAATATGTATGTGGTGGGAGGTGTAAGAGCACCTCAAGAACCCACAGTCAGACTATCGTAGCCACTCTCTATGTGATCCCAATTTGCTGCTGAGGTTGGGTTGATGCTCCCTGGTTCCTCTCAGGTTGTCAGAATGGAGGAGTCGATAATGGAAAGGTTACCCCACTACAGGGTGACTCTTGGGTAGGATTGTTGGGTTGCAAAGTCAGAAGTGTCAGTACGGGGTGCATCCCTTTTGATAGTTCTATTACTGCTCTGTCAGTTAGTATGCCTGTTGTAGGGCCACGATCTGCGTGCATCAGTCAGTAGCAGTTGCACTCTGTGGGTACCTTTTTCCTCCTTTGTGTGTGTTCATCCAGCCGGTGAGTGTGAAAGTTTCCTGTCCAATGGACTTCATAGTAGTTCTGAGCTGCGGGGTGCCTGGGTCAAGGCATATTCCACGTTAGCTTTCATTAACAATGTTAGTGTTGCATTTTATGTGGTTAATCTATGTGGGCATTACACAAGGAATCAGTGAGAGTTGCAGGCTAGATAACTTGCTGGTAGGTGGTTTGGTGGTGGAAATAATGCACATTAGTGGCCAAGTATGTGCTGTCTTTCCAAGGGTTTGTCTTGTGCCCCCAGCCAGCAAAGGACCGTTGAGGTGATCCATCTGGGGGTAAGAGGTGTGCACTTGTGAGGGTGTTTGCCCAGAAGGTGCCTTCTGTCGCTGGCGCCGTAGCCAGAAGCGACTTTGCCCTATCTCCATGGGCCGAGGCAACAAACCTAGCCACCGCCCATGCTCCTCCACCTGATTCCTCAAACAAGGAACCTTCTGTCACCAGTGCCGTGGCCAGAAGTGGCCGTGGCAGTGATGACCCTAGCTGCCACCGTGCTCCTCCACCTGGCTCCTTGAACAGGAAGTGCCTTCTGTCACTGGCGCTGTAGCCAGAAGTGACTGCGCCTGGCACCTCCATGGGCCGTGGCGGCAACCTAGCCACAGCCCATGCTCCTCCGCCCAGCTCCCGAAGAAGGAGGGCCTTCTGCCACCAGTGCCATAGCTAGAAGCGGCTGCACCTTCTTCCCGGGCTGTGGCAATGACATCCCTAGTTGCCACCACACTCCTCCACCTGACTTCTCAAACAAGGAGGTGCCTTCTGCCACCGTGCCAGTAGCCAGAAATGGCTGTCCCTAACTCTCGAGCCATGGCGATGACCCTAGCCACCGCCCACACTCCTTGCCTGGCTCCTCGAACAAGGTATGATTGCTCTCATCACTGCTTGAGACTCAGCGCGGCTTGTTCCTCCACTCACTGCCAGCCGGACAAAACAGGGACCTGATTGATCTATCCATGAGTCCTGGAACAGCCATTGGCTGCTGCATTGAGCCAGGTTCTATTCTCTAGCTTGGGCCCTGTGGCTTTCAAAAAGCCAAGCATGGATCTGTTTTTTTCCAACTGTATTTTGCTATGAGAATTTTATTGCATGCCATATTTCGTATCCCTCCCAACCTCTATTAAAAGCGCCTTAGGTCCTCCCTGTACTGACTACTCCCTTGAAATTTAGCTGCCATATATCCTAAATCCATCCTGCTTTGAACATTATTTCACCTCTGTTGGCCCTTGTTAAGTATCTTGCTAACCTCTCAAGGGTTCCTACTTTAGAGCCAGCACTTGATCCGCTCATTCATCTCTGAGTGTTGGGGGCTGTTTCTGTACTCTGCAACCCCTATCCTGTACCCTCCTGTCCTTACACTCTTCCCCATCTCTCACTTCTCTAGTACTTCATACTCTGTTTGACCCAGATTTTGCATACCTGTACACTCTTGGGGCTTCATCTTCCTACATATCTTTATTTCTCATCCATTGCCTAGGGATGGGTCCTGTCTTAATGATACTATCTCAGCTCTGAGACTGTTCTGCTACCCTTTTGGCCTGTTGTTGTTGAGCCATATTTATAATGCCTTCATGCGAGGGACATTCCTCCCTGTTGTAGCAGTTGTCTCTGGCAAGGGTGAAGACCCTAGTAGATCTTGCTTCCTCTTTTTGGAGCCTCAGTTTTCCTGCGTCCAGTGAGACCGTTCGTCCAACTCCTGGGCCACATGGCAGCCTCCACTGTAGTGGTACAGGAGCCAGATTTCAGATGAGGGACATTCAGTTCCACCTAAGGTCCTTTTGATCATAGAGAAAGGACTGTCTCACCAAACTGATTCCAGTGACCCAGACTCTGGTGCAAGCTCTCCAGTGGTGGCTGGACAAGGACAACCTCAGACACGGGGTTCCACTTCTCCCTCAAGTCCCATCAGTAGTGCCAACTACGGATGCTTCTCTCTCAGGTTGTGGAGCCACCTGGGAGCCCTGACAGTTCAAGAGGTTTGGTCTACACAGGAGTTTCTCCTTCATATCAGTCTCCTGGAACTCATGGCAGTCTTCCTGGCCCTTCAGAGCTTCTCAGATGCAGTCAAGTGCAAGGTGGTCTAAGTCAAAACAGACAACAACACCACCACACACCACAGTGTGGTACATCAACAAACAGGGATGCATTCGATCCATGGCCTTGTGCACAGAAGCCATGAAGCTGTGGTCTCTGATCTATTCTCTTCAGACTTCCATGGTAGCAGTTCACCTTCCAGGAAAGGACAATGTGCTAGCAGATGCCCTGAGCAGAATTTCACAGGGACATAACAAATGGTCCCTGAATCCTCACATCCTGAAAGTCATCTTCTCCAGGTGGGGCACTCCAGAGATAGATCTCTTTGCAGCACTGGACAGTCATCAACTTCCTTTGTTTTGTTGCAGACCTCCAGTTCTGGGGACAGTACCCCTGGATGCTCTCATTTTGGACTGGAAGGGCAGGTTTCTCTATGCCTTCCCTCTGCTGTTAAGAGTTCTGATCAGGATAAGCACTCAACCTTGCACAGTGATACTAGTGGCTCCAGATTGGGCCAGACAGCCTTGTTATCCACTACTACTGTCCTTGGCAGTGTCCGTCCCCTGTCTCTTCCCAGAAAATACAATCTCCTGTCATCCTCCCAGGGACAGATGGTACCCCAATCTCCAGTCTTTCAATCTCAACGCCTGGCTCTTGGAAGAGTTAGAATATGTAGCACTACATCTCTCTTAGGGAGTTCTAGATATTCTGAAGGTCTCAGGAAACCTTCCACTAGAAAAACTCACAATTCCAAATGGAAGAGGTTCAGTATTTGGTGCTCTTAGAAGGCATTGTTCCTGATTCTGCAGACATTTCCACAACCTTAGATTATCTAGCTCATCTGAATAGTCTAGGCCTTAGGCCTGCCACTTTAAAGGTTCATTTAGCAGCTGTCTCTGCATTCATTTCAGCAGGGAAGGCTCTTCCCTGACATCTCATCCTGTTTTCAGGAAGTTTTCAAAGGTCTGGTTCACTTTAACCCTCCCTTTGAGGAGCCTACTCTACCTTGGATCTTAATGTCTGCATTGCTCAGCTTATGCAGCCACCTTTGAAGCTCTGGCATTGGCGAATTGAAGTACTTGACCTGGAAAACTGTGTTCCTGGTAGCTGTTAGTTCTGCCAGGTGGATTAGTGAATTACAGGCCCTGTCAGTTGAACTTGACTTCATATACTTCCATAAGGATAAAGTGATCCTAAGAACCAATGGGAGGTTCTTGCCCAAAGTGGTATCAGTTTTCTTCAGAACCACTCTATATCTCCCTGTGTTTTCACTGACCATTCTTCAGGGAAAGAAGATTACACAGCTTGGATGTTAAAAGGCCTCTAGCTACTACATAGAGCATTCTAAGGCACACAGAAATGCCTGTCTTCAACAGTTTCTCACTTATGGTGAAGCGGGGAAAGGTAAGCCTGCCACTAAAAGAACTATTGCCAGGTGGATTGTTTCTTGTATACAATTCTGCTATGACAAATTGGGTAGAACACCCCCTTCAGGCCTGAGGGCTCACTCGACTGGGGTGCAGCTGCTACTCTGGATGCAGCCAGAGATATACCCTTGTTAGAGATCTGCAAAGCAGCCACCTGGAAAACACTACATACATTCACCAAGCATTACTCCCTGGACATCCAGGCTAGGAGTGATGCTAGGTTTGGCACAGCAGTACTGCAGATCTTGTTCCCAAAGTAGGTTCTGCATTCCCTCATCCATAGGGAACTGCTTGGTAGTGTGCATTATGTCAGAATACAGCAAGTCTTCATGTTGTTTGAAGAAAAAATTACTCACCATAGTAATGTTGTTTCTTCTAATGGAGTCTAGCTGTATTCTGACCTCCCCCCGCCTCCCCTCTCAGAACCTAGTTTTGGGATGTTTGCTGGCAGGTACAGTGTTGCACCTCAGGGATGTACCTTGTACCCTCCCTCTTGGGTGGGGTAGCTGTTATTGTTACTTTCATATGTTTTTATAGTTAAACAGTCACTACCTTTCCTTCTTGGGTTCTCGACTTGAATCTTTCCTGACCCAAAAAATCTGTCGCCCTATTGGCTATATGGGTTGAAAAATTTCCATACTGTAGTACTTAGTTTGAATGTAAGAATCTGGGAAGTACCACAGACAGAGGTTTGAAATCCAAGCTTGAGCTCAACGTTCTATGCTTCTGCATAGAGTTAACTCTTTCCTCTCTGGGGCAGTTCAGATGCTGGGGATAACTGCATTATGTCAGAATACAGCAAGACTCCATTAGAAGAAACAACATTATTATGGTGAGTCAATTTTCTTCTCCTCTACTCTGAAATAAGACATTTTAAATACTGGGTCTAGTTCCTCCCCCCCCCCGGAGATATTCCTTATAACTACTGTTGTTGGGCCCTCGCTATTAATTTCAGCATTATGCACATTTTCAACCACTGGAACATTGTTAGAAGGTTGTACAGGCAATAATACATTTCCAGTAGAAGGAAGATTGAGTTACCCTGGGGTGTGGTGGAGCGCTCAATCGAAGTAGAGGTGGTGGCCACAGTTGAAACAGGATTTGCAAGTAGCTGAATATAGGAAGGATCCCGTGGGTCCAGTGTCCAGAGTCCTTCCACAGTTTGTTCCCATCCTGCATCCTCTAGTGCATGTATGGGGACCAGTTCTGGCCCCAATCTCATTTTTTAGGGCCTCAGTTTCAGGCACAGGCTTTGCAGTAATAGGAACCTGTTGTAACTTTTCAGAATCTGGAGGAGTTCTGCTCCTACTGGGAATAGTTTGCATAATAGGAAATGTACAGTTAGATTCTTGGGGCACTGTCTGTTGCTGTATAAAAGCATCAAGATCTGCTGATGCTGCCCGAGACTGGCAACCTGCCCCAAGCTGTTTCTCATGTGTATCTTTTGACAAGAGAGGAGGCTTTTGTCACACAGGGATTGCCCTGTTAGAACTGCCAGCCTGCTCCTTGACTACACTGAAAGAGTCCTTTGATACTTTACTGCTGGGCAACGCGCCAGCAACAGGTAGCTGGGCATTGTCGCTTTCAACATTCTGCATGTCAGCTCCTTGCTGACTCACCGAGGATCTGACAGATTCCCTGCTTGTTTTGACAAGTGGGACCGATAAAGGCAAAGATGCGATCTCCGGTTCTAACTTTCAGGCTTTTCTTAAGAGCAGTTCCTGCTCTGCAATCAATCGTTTCTTATATACAACAGTTTATTTTTCCACACAGTGTACCTTAGCTGCATTGCACAAGGCAGCGCTATTCAACTCTTCTCCCAGCTCATCAGATGAAAGGAAGACATCATTGACTGTGCTGCATTAACTGACTCTTCAGTTGTAATAACAGGAGAGGCCTGCTCCCTGCACTTTCAACATCCATCCCCTCCAAAGGCTCCTCTGCACTGGCCATCCTGACACAGACAGCCACAGGAAGTCAAGCCCTCTGCTGGCAGAGTAGGGGCATTTCCCTGGTGCCCTGGCCAAATTTCTCACCATTCACTAAAATATCACCAACAGCTTAATCTGGTTCAGGGTCAGCTGGCATTCATCTGTATCCCCTTCCCCCCAGGTTGTGCCTGAAAATAGGCAAGAAATTGTCTAGTGCACTTACCTGGTCAACAAAAACTACATAAAAATAAATAGATCTTTGTGGGAGCCAATATTCGCTATCTCTAAACAAACCCGTATTTCTGATTTAGTGCCGTATTTCCAGGATAGTATCAGTAAACTCAAACCATGGCACATATCCAAACAGTCTTTGATGTGCTACATGACAGGAGACAATGCTACACCATCATACAATCCAAATGTTATATTACACCCTCTAGTTTTTCACTACTGTCCCATCAAATTTAAAATAAATTCTCTGTATGCTCACGGATAAGAGGACCCTACCACAAATGTGGAATACGATTGTGGCCCTGTGCTCATGGAAAATGAAATGTTAAAACAATCTGAAGCACATGGGGTAACAGAAAGATGTTGCTCAAGACACATGTTTAGGAATACTGGAAGAGTCACTTCTATTTTGAGTGTCCTTTTAGTCTGTTTTTTCTTTAACTTTTATTTATGCAATTTTATGATCTTACAACATTAATTGCAGTGTACTTAAAATAAAAAGTACGGTACACTGACCCCATAGTGAATGTACAGTAGACTCATAGTTTGAATACAATCAAGGTCCATGGATCCATACATTTGTGTGGAACTGGATTGTATGATGGTGTAGCATTGTCTCCTGTCATGTAGCACATCAAAGACTGTTTGGATATGTGCCATGGTTTGAGTTTACTGAAATACAAGGAGTATAATTTGAACGTATTACCCTGTAGACCAGGAACACTCTCACCACAAGTTAAATTCAGAAAAAAAGTCTATATAACCAGGATACAAGTCCTCTTGTAGAATTAATAAGGTGGTGGGCCGAGTGACTTAGCCACTGATGGACAGAATATTTATACGATAGTCTGGTCTCAGCCAAGTTGCATTACAAACCCATAGACTATAGCAGAACATGGCAGCCCTCGCTATGGGTACAGGATAAGCATAAGGGTATCATTAATGCTCGCAAACTGAGTGGTGATCCTAGTCACCATAAAAAAAAAAAAGTCTCTACAGTGCTAGTCAAAGCAAGTATGTTAAAAATAAAGGTTGTTTATATAGAGCAGCAGGTAACAGCTTTTATCATTGCAAACCTTTAGGAACATTTTGTAACCAGAGTATGACTATTGAAACGCAAAACAAAGCTCCAAGTAATACAAAGCAAACTGGGATCAGTTGGAACCAGAGCTTTCTAAAAGAGGGCTCCATTCATCAATCAGGGTAGACTAGAAGTATGAAATACAGTACATCACCCATCTTCTTCAGATGAAATGTCTGGTGGGTGTAGTTTATTAATAAGCTTTTCTGCAAACTGAGCTGCTGTAGTTGGATCCAAAAAGACATGGGACCTTGATTCATGTCTAATTTGAAGTCGTGCTGGATAATTTAGCCTTTCCTCAATTCCATGCCACAAGAGATCTTTTTTTTTTTTTTACCAATTGCAGCTCCTTCTTTCTTGATTGCATCTGGTTAGACAAGTTTGGGAAGAACCGAGTCGACCACCCTCTCAGATTATCCCTCCCTGAGATCTAGCTGCCTGCAAAGCGAGATCAGTGCTTCTGGCACTGATAAAGTGTGCAGCTGTCAGTGGTCTCTGCTGTGCTTCACCTCGTGGTCGAGCTTTCTGGGGTATAGCAAATACTTTCAGGACTGTTATGTCAGGGTTTGCAATAGATAAACTAACTGGGTCGCAGCCCTCTGGGACACTGCGACCCCTCTTTCTTCCACTAGTGGCCCACACACAATATATCAGAATTACCTTCACAGTATACACTTACCCCCAGGACTGGTTGGTCAGCATGACTCCGGGGACTCCCTGTAAAACAAGATGATACAGTGTAAAAACCACAGTACAATACTTTAACATAGACAAATACCTCAGGCAGTGTAACTTTGCTGAAACAAACAGATCTGATTTATTTAGGGGGATATAACAAGGACAGGGGGAAATCAGGTTAATTAGTTTAAACACATTAATAATCACAGTATTGTGCACATATTTCAGAATCCCAAATGTCCCTAATGTCACTCTTACTGGGTACCCAGGCAATAAGAGGCTGGCCTATTTGGTGCAGCTGGTTGGGGCCCTGAAGATGGAAATTGCATGCACAATACCCAAATTGTAATCCGGAGCGAGTAGGCTCAGTTCGTGGAGAAAGAAAGGAAAAGTAATCAGATGGAACACTTGCAATTAGATGATGGCAGGGAAAGGAAAATTACGTACCTACCGTAATTCTTGATCTTCTTGGACGAGTCTCCACCACTCATTCACACTAGTGGGATTGGCGCCGGAGGCACTAAGACCCATCGGGAGCAAACTTTTTGCTGGAGGGTCGGCGAGAGAGACGGCGCCGCGAGACACGGCGCCGCGAGCAGCGGCTCGAGCGGTAATGACCATCTCGGCGACGACCCTCCAACCGCCTCAGTACCTTTTTTACCAAGGAGGTGCAGCGCAACTAACGTAAAGAATGAGTAAACCCAACATTAAAAAACGGACATAAGATAGTCCGTATGACCCGTGTAAGAAGGGTCAGCAAAGAAGTCCTCACGGCCTAAAGATTTGAGGGAGTGAAGACCAATACAGCGGTGAGCTCGGGGGATGGAGGGTGGGCGTGTGAATGAGTGGTGGAGACTCGTCCAAGAAGATCAAGAATTACGGTAGGTACGTAATTTTCCTATCTTCCTGGACATAAGTCTCCTCCACTCATTCACACTAGTGGGAGAGTACCAAGCTGATAATCCCCCAAAAGGGCGGCAGGAGAGCCAGAGCTCACGCGTCTAAGATAAAGCCCATTAAGGATAGTTCTGCGGATGGGAATGTCGCCTGGCATGAACATCCAGTGCATAGTGTAGAAGTATGCACTGAGCTCCAGGTGGCAGCATTGCATATATCTGCAATTGGAACATTGCAATTTCCGCTAGGGATGCCCTGACCGCCCTAGTAAGTGGCGTACACTCTACCTTCTAATTTAACTTGAGCCATGGAATAGCAATGACGAAGGCATGCCACTAACCATGAAGAGATGCATCTAATAGCGACAGGTTGACCCAGCCGGGTGTCGCAAAGAAACGAACAGTTGCTGAGTCTTGCGAACATCCTTGGTTCTATCTAAATAGAACACGAAGGCTCTCTTAACATCCAAGGAATGAAGAGCTCGTTCCCCTTCATTTTGGAAATTAGCAGTAATGAGGAAGTACCAGAGGTTGGTTCAGATGGAATTCTGACACAACCTTGGAAGAAATTTAGGATAGTACAGGAGAACTACCTTGTCCTTATGGAATACAGTATACGGAGGGTCCGTAACCAGGGCATGTATCTCAGAGACCCTGCGGGCTGAGGTAATGGCCACCAGGAAGGCAGTCTTCCAGGTAAGAAATTTTAGCTCACAGGTAGCTAAGGGTTCGAAAGGCTTCCGAGTGAGCATGTCCAGCACCAGGTTAATGTCCCAGGCTGCAACTGGACGCTTAACAGGGGGTCTGGTATGGAGAATCCCCTTAAGAAATCTCTTCACCATAGGTAACTGAGCCAGAGTTAAGGAAGAAATCGGCTCATGGAACGCTGAGATGGCACTAAGGTGAACTTTAACTGTGGAGTACTGAAGACCTAAGTTTGATAGGTCCAAAAGATACTCAGAACCTTGCCAGGAGGACAGGAAAAGGGATTCCAAGAGATTTTGCACACCAGAGAAAACGTTTCCATTTGAGGCGTCGTTTTCGAGTGGCTGGCTTCCGAGCAGCCAGAAGGATGTCTGAGACTCTCGAGAGGCGTTGAACCGATTCACTTCTATCTCTTCAGGAGCCAAGCATGAAGGTGGGGTGATTTCAGGTTGGGATGGACCAACGAACCCTGAGTCAAAGACTGATTTGTAAAGGAAGTGGTCTCGGAGAGGCTGCCAACATACTGTTGAGTAGAGAACCATAGTTGCCGAGGCCAGGAAGGAGCAATGAGAATCATCTTGGTCCCCTGAGACTCGAACTTAGGAGTATCTCTGGATTAGAGGAAGTGGTGGAAAGGCGCAAAGCGTTTTGTCCACAGCACCTGAACGCATCCTGACAGAAAATGCAGGCCCTGGATTTCTGGAGCAGAAGAGAGGCAGTTTTGCGTTGAGTGGGGATGCAAAAAGGTCCAGGTCTGGAGTCCCCCACTCTTTGAACAGAGACCGAGCTACGGCTGGATCGAGAGACCACTCGTGAGGGTCTGCCTCCGTTCTGCTGAGGTGATCTGCTAGGTCGTTTTGTATACCTGGCAGATAAACCGCTTGAATCAGAGACTTGTGCTCCAAGCACCACTCCACACCCTCATTGCTTCCTGCAAAGGATAAGAATAAACACCGCCTTGCTTGTTGATGTAATACATCACTGCTTTGTTGTCCGTTTGAAGGAGAATGTTCTTGTGACAAAGGACATCCTTCAGAGCTCGGATTGCATAGAGGACCGCTCTCATCTCCAGGACATTTATGTGGAGATGAGTTTGAACTAGTCCATACACCTTGAGTATGGAGGAGAGACAGTGAGCTCCCATCCCATTAGCGATGCATCTGTGGTGATGGAGATCTGATGATCCGGGGAGCAAAGGGAATCCTTCCAGGAATTGCTCTCTTGAGACCACCAGGTGAGAGACCTTGAAGGGCTCCGTCACCTTGATGGGATAAGACTGGGGGTGAGAGGTCGAGGACCACTGAGTGGAGAGCATCCATTGGGTGGTTCTCATGTGCAGTCAGGCCAGAGGGACAGTGAAGACCGAGGGCTCATGAGACCCAACATGCGTTGCATCGAGAGGCTGTAACGATTGGTTCTCCCTGATGTAGCAGGCCATCAGAAGGATGTCGAGTCTTCTGTCCTCTGGAAGGAAAGCCTTCACTGAGGAGGTGTCTGAAGCGTCCTATGAAAGAGCCTCTGGGAGGGGTTGCAGTTGAGATTTTTCAAATTCAGCAGAACTCCCATGGGCGTGAGAAGACGAGAAGTCGTTTGCGGCTTCCAAAGTCCTTGGCGGGAAGGGCTTGCTAAACCAATCGTCCAGGTAGGGAAACACTGAGTCCGACTTTCCTGAGATGCCCGCAAGAACTGCACAACACTTTGTAAAAACTCATGGCGCCGAGGATAGCCCAAAGGGCAGGACTCTGAACTGATAATGCTGACCCAAAGCTACAAACCTGAGGAATTTGCGGTGGGTCGGGTGGACGGGATATGCTGGTAAGCATCCTGCATATCGAGAGGCCAGCCAGTCGTGCTGATGCAACAAGGGTAACAGGGTACCTGAGGAAATCATCTTGAATTTCTCCTGGGGAGGAATTTGTTTAACTTTCTGAGGTCTAGAATGGGCGCATCCCCCAGATTTCTTTGGAACCAGAAAGTAATGGGATAGAACCTGAGTTTCGCGAGATCTGGAGCACCAGTTCTATTGCCCTGTTGTTCAGAAGGCCCTGGATCTCCATGGTGAGGAGGTCTGACTGAGGCCGACAACCTGGGTTGTCTATGGGAGGACAATTCGGGGGTTTCCAAGAAGTGAGAGAATAACCTCATGAATTATCGAGGACCCATTGTCTGAGGTTATGGACTTCCACTGGTTGTAGAAGTACATCAGCGACCTCCACGGAGAGAAGTTCCACCTCGGGCAGAGTGGATGGAACTTGGGCCAACGACTCATAAGGTAGCGCTGGGAGCTTTAGGTCCCTGCGCTTTCTGCTGCATCTTCTTTTGAGGTTGGGCAGGTTGGCTTTTATGGAAGCTTCCCCTGCCTCTGCCTCGAAAGGACAGCGACTATGAAACTGCGTCTGTTCACATGCCCCGAGAGGGGCAGGGAGTCCTGGCCAACAATGGCGATCTAGTCTTCTGAGTGGCCTCTAAGGCTTGACTCCACCTGAGGCCAAAGAAAAGAGCCATCAAAGGCAGCGCCATCACCTGCTGCTGAGCATCATTAGTGAAAGCAAATGCGCCAGCCAGGAGTGGCGCCAGTACAAATCCCAGCGGCTGCTGAGGCGAGAAGCAGTGTCAGCGTCCATGGCGGCTTTGACCTGTTGGTTATTGGACTCAATACCTCTAATAACGGTCAGAAGAAGCTCTGACTTGGAATCGAATCTGGAAGATTCAACCATTCTTTTCATAGAGTGCCACAGGATATACTCATACTGAGAAAAATAGCCTTGATAACTGCTTCACATACTTAGAGTGGAGGCAGCAAAGACTCTCTTACCTAATGTATCAATCTTACGAGACTCTTTGTTAATAGGTCGAGCTGTAGTAGTTGAGGAAAAACGACCTTGTCATTCTCTGCCAGGACTACAATAGGATCACTAAAGGCTTGGGATGCCAAAATGGGACGATCCTTGGGAGCTGAATACTTCTTATCAATGGATTTAGCCACTGAGGGAATAAGGCAGGTTATTCCATACCATTTGAGACAGCGTCTCGAAGGAAAGCTGAATCGGAGGAGTCAAATCGTAGGGATCTCAAAGCATGAAGATACTGGAGTCTTAATATCTTCCCAGGATCGATGTCTGTAGTCTGGAGAAAAGTGGATCCCAGGTTCTTCAACAGAGACTTAAGGACAGGTCCTCGACCACAGGCTCTGTAGAAAAGAAAGATCCTGTTTCCTCCACTTCATCACCCAACCGAAGGTCTGGGTCAGGCTCAACATCATCTCCTGATGGTCCAGAAAGGACTGTTTGGACAGGAAAGGGTGAAAAGTGAGAAGGAGGAAATGGCAGAAAAACAAGGAGAGTCCCCAAGGGCCGCGGCGCGAGGCAACAAGCAGGCTGAAAGGCAGCACCAGTGGGCCCCTCTAATTATCTAAGAATCCAGGTTCTTAATTTACCTGTTCTCCAGTCTACCCCATCCTACAATCACCCTGCAGGTATACAGTAGATTGTTACTATCCCTGATGTTCAGTGGATTTCCCATTTATTTATTTTGTCCATTCATTTTGTTTACCGAGTGGTACTGGTCCGAGAGCAGGCATGACCTGGGCCACTGACAGGGTTTAAACTAATTGATTAGCAGTTTTTTTCTTGGGACTATACTAACTGTCAGAGAGAAAGTATTTATATAGATTTTCTAGAAGTGCTGTGTTAAACACAGTGAGGCAAAAGGCGATACATTTTCCTGCTTGATTTTAGCACTTTTATCAGCAGCTAATCAATTTTAAGTTAAATAAATCCCTGCACTGAGGATGGCACAGAATAAAAGCAAGTACAAAAGGCTGGGACAAGGCATACAATAGACAGTAATAAAAATATACAGGATATTTATATAAGATATATATAAACTTGCAAGCATAATGGATAAATAACATTTACTAACAATATGAGGCACAATAGTGTAAGTTATAATACAAATTAGGCATAATCTGAGATTAAAGGAAAAATGCATCATAGCATTGAGGTATGGACCTAGAAGAAAAGGAAGGAAGTAGAGGCATGATAATAAGTTGGGAGAGGCAAGAGCAAGTAGTAGAGGACAGAAGGTAGAATCCAAGGAGAAAGTAGGAAGAGTCCTGGAGAGTCAGTAGTGCTAAGTGGGTGAGCAGGTTGTTCCAAAGGAAAGAGGCTGCAGATGAGAATGCACATTTACCTATCACGGTGGAGACTAGGGGCACTCAAGCATAGGGCCAGCAGTGAGGCAGAGCTCTAGAACAAACACTTTTGGCCAAAAGGTAGGATTATGGAGAGGTAGCTCGGTTTTGGATAGCCTTATTGACAGTGCTGGCAGGAGATAGGTCCGTTGGGCTGATAGGAAGCCAGCCCAGGGTCCAATAAGTGAGCAGTGGTGTGTTGAGTAGAAAGTCCTTGCCCTCTATATATCAGAAGTCCCCACCATGACGCAGTTAGTTCCACAGCAATATCCCTGGTCTCCAGCCTTACTATATATTTGACACACTTCACATTTGGCACAGACCATCCTCTCAGCTCATGATCAGGCTTACAAATGGATGATAGTTCACAATCATTGTACTAACTGTACACAGCTATTCATACAATTGGCACATGGGGAGCAAACTGCATTCTGTCCTCAGTTGGTCGCTGAGAGGTTAGCAGAGTGTCTGTGCCAATTGCCACTGTGGGGAGAGTGCATAAACATATGGTAGGGGCCATGAATGGTGCTGACCAGGTGGGACTGGGTGGGCAGGTAGTTATTGGCAGTTTCCAATGTATGGAATGGACAGCAGCACCACTGAACACCAAGGGAAGTGTGATATACTGATGGTGGGAGCTCAAAAGGGCAGTGGTAGGAGGCAGAGGTGATACTACCTGGTTTAGGGAGGCAACATCTTTTAGAGCCATTTACCAACTGGTCAGAGACTCACTACTTATATTATTCAAGATATCATTTTGTGATCCTACCCCGCTTTTTGGGGTGCAAAAGTGTTGTTTGAGGGTCACTTACCCATTTAGCGATCATAAATGCTCTTTGAAGGTTCTGGTCTATGTGAACAATAACAGTCCATTACCAGTAAGATAAAGAACAAGTGAACAAACACAAATATGGAACTGAAGCTGTTCTCCATGAGGGTTGATAATGTAATTTATCTTAACAATGCATTAAGTACAGAAGTATGATGAGATTAATACTGAGTATCACTGTGCTACCACATGAGTCTAAAGGTTGCTGTAGGAAGGTACCAAATACTGAAATATCAAAATAATGCACTACCATTGTGCTACCAGTGTACCAGTATTTGTAGGAAGCTGACAAAATCTCAAAATTTTGTGATACCATTGTATTACTAGTATGTGTGTGTAGAGACAGAAAATGGTAAAAATACCATAGTGATACCATTCTGCCAGTGCACTACCAATGTACAGAGGAAAATCTATATATCACTACCACTGTGATACCAGAGTACAACTAGGTAGTACCAAATATGGATTTTCAGCTGACCACAGTATTGCCATTTGCTAGACCACTATAATGCCATTATGACAAATTCAGTAAGGGTAACCAGATTGCTGAGACAATGCAGTACTAAAGAAGTGTGATAGAAATAATAAAGTGTTACCAAGTACTACTGCAGTGCAGCAAAATTAGTGAAGGAAATACAGTGCTAAAGAAGTTGCACTGAAAATCTAATAATTATTTGCAATACTCTTACAGTGTGCATCAAAAACATAAGAAAGATTGAGCAGTGGTACAACAGTGTAGCAGAAAGTCAATGCAGTGTATTAACAGTGCACTGATGAAAAGCAGTGCTTTGTCAGTCTGGACTGAAATAACACTGAAATAAGACTGAAGATGGAAGTGTACACTCCACTTCCCTCTGGGTTTCTTTATATGTTAGTCATGCACTGTAGCACAACACAGGTTCTGAGCATCTCATCAGTTCAGTTATGTAATGGAGCTACAGCAGTGTGTCGCTGTACTGTCTTATACTGTATCTGTGTGAAGTCATGTGTCTTAGCAGCACGGTGCCCACATGTCATTCTATATCATTGTGTGAAACATCCCGTCCTAATGCAAGCAATTGCACAATGTGTCCAACACGCTATTCAATACAGTACTATGTATAGCATGCTATTCTGCCAACAGCACAGTACCAGAATCTATATTGAGTAGTTGCAGCATAAATTCTGTTCAATGTGGAACCATTTCCCTTTTCTGTTAGTGTTTGTATTTCTAGGATGCCCTTGCCCTTGCATTTTTTACATATATTGCTCATAGCATCTCATGATATCATCTCTAACCACTAGCCTAAATTTATACGTGCATCATGGAAACAAGATTATTACATTTCTTTGACTTGCTGCACTACATATGTAGGGTCAGAGGTTGAAGTGGAACCTAGAGTTCCCAGAGCACATTACTCTCATGAACTGCACCAACCCAATGACAACACAGATATTTACTTGTAAGAATCCCACGAAAGTGGTGTGCATATTTATGGAACTTACTTCTTTCTCATCTGTTTGTATGTGTTCCATAAATATGCAACCCACAGTCCTGTGTGATTGTTGACATGTATCTGAAGCCCTACTGAACTATACTGCTGCACTGATAATCTTGCACTGACAGTCTGGTATACCACCAAGAAGAGTAATATTATAAGAATTTGTGGGTGGACGGCGGTGAGCATCATTGTCACCCATTTCTGTGGCTGGTTGGAGCTACAGTATTTCCCAAGTTCCATGATGTGTTCCTTGTTGTTACATAATCAAAACTAGTCCGTATACATGTGTAAATGTGTGCCTCTGTCTGTGGGGTGGTGGGGTTGACTTGACGTTACAGTACAAAGCTAAACCGTGGAGTGGTGTGGCAGTTTACTTGCTGCATAATCTGGAAGTAAAGTACTGTGTTGTACTTTGCTGTGAACTGCAATATTGTAATATTGCTAGTGTGATGTCTGTGGGTACCCAATCTGAATTTAGCACTAATGACACAGATGCATGTGTGGTACCTGATGAGACATATACTACTAAGTAACTTTATGTGTGTGTGTGTGTGTGCCTTGTGTGGTAGTGGTGTGGCAGTAGAAAGACAACTAAACTGTGGAGTACAGGGGAAATGTTTAGTAACGCCTAACAAGGAAGGGAAATATTCTGTTATGATTGCATGTTGGTGTGTGTGGATCAGCAACAAGGATAGCGTGCTAGGAGTATGGTTCTTTTTTTTATAATTTCTTTTATTACAACTTTTTACCACGCGTGTCACGACAAAGGTACATGATAGGTATGGCTCTGTATGTATAATTACAGTACTTACACAATGTGTTACAGGGCTGTGTGTTTGTAAAAAAAAAAAATAAATAAAATAATAAATTCCAAACACTGACAGTGTGTGTGTATATATGTCTGTGTGGTGGTGTGTATCCTTGGTGTTGGCTATAAAAAGAGAGCTAAACCATGGAGTGCTGTGGTACTATTTAGTAGTGCAGAAGGATGAAGGCAAATTTAGTGTTGGTTTGCCATGTATTGGCTGAGTCTCAATAAGGACACCAGTAGCATGGGATATGGTTTTGTGTCTGTAATTGAATTACTGGCATGATGTTTTATATACGTGCATGTCTCACAGTAACTACTGACAGATTGTGTGTGTGTGTGTGTGGTGGTGAATGGACAATCCACAGACAGATTAACCATGCCGTAGTGGACAGTGAGCTCTTGCAGCAGGTAACACATATACGACTATGTAACCAGGCACTAGGACCCCACGTGGTTGTGGTGGGGGCATCCCACGGTCAGCTACAGTATGGAGTCCGGGGGGTGTTTGGCTAAACAAGGATGTGTGTCACTCTGTCTTCTGTTGCGTTTCCTGTTGTGGAGTGCCAACCACAGCAGCTAAACTGTGTAGTACTGGGTACTGTTCTGTACTGCAGACAGATGAAGGCAAATACCATGTTTTTGTTTGTTTTTTTCTTATTCATATTTTTATTCACCTATGGAGTCATGGCAGGAACTGTGCTCCTCCACATGGAGGAGCTCACTACTCCAGCCTCTCATCTCTACTCTGCCATCCCTGAACTTCCCCCGTGGCTGCCACCTGCGGCATGGCCAGTGGGGAGAGTGGCGACTGTCTTCCCTCTCAGAGGCAAATCCAGACACTGTGAATGGTCTGCAGAGATGTGTGGCCATCATGGAACCTGTCATGCTCCTGTATTTTCTGTTTTCCCCATCTCCTCCCTACTGGCGAGAGATGTCGACATACCTCCTGCCTGTATTGCCATACAACCAGTGCCACAGGGCAATCACTGAGTGCTACTACAAGTCTCACTCCCACCAGTAGAGTAGAGCAGTCCTCTGGATGCTCGATACTCCCTTCCCCCCTGAACATAGGTCGCCGGTGTGGCAATAGGTGTGCTGTCCAGTGCCTCAACCCTCAGTGACACCTGGCTGGCCTAGCAAATAGTATGTTACAGTGAGAGATGGGTGGTTAATAGCAACAAGGACACCATTGGTAGGGTTATGTCTGTGGGTGTACAATTTCAGTACTGACAGAAGGCAAAAGGGAGAGGGTGGGACTTGTGGCACTCATAGCAGTCACAGTGAAAACAGCATTGGAGGGCTTTATGGTACTGCTGGCAGAAAATTAGCCTGTGCCACATCGCATATTCACATGGTGCTGATGGACCATGCTGAAGTCCTACCACAACTCTTGTCTCATCCATTCAATGCCTCCCTCGACTCTGGTCAAGTACCACTGGACTGATGGATGTCTCATGTGATACCCTGCCACAACAGTGGCACCAGGGATAGCACGTGGAAATTACTTGCCACTAATCATCACCTTCCTCTGGCAAAATCTGCTCACAGTTCCTACTGACACATTTGTTCCCCTCCTATAGGGTTACTGCCTTTTAAGAAGCCCAAAGTGGGACATTTCTTACTGAAACATGATTTTTCGCAGGACAATATTTAACCTCAGCCAATGCAATAGACTTTTTTCTCTAAATCAAATTTAAGACTAAGTGTTGCAGTTTTTTAGGAATTCCTGGTGTTTTTTATCATTTTAAGGTGTTTTAGTTAAGGTACTATAATTTTTGCAACATTTAGAGGAAAGTCTGAGAATATTTTTTCTACTATAATGTCAGGACAAGTAGTATTTTTCATGTTTTTTTGCAGGACACAGCGGTCCAAATCAGGACTGTCCTGTGAAAATGGGGACAGGTGGTAACCCTACCCTTCTACAGTGTAATGGGTTTGCGGGATGGTAGACATAATTTAATTTTTTCGGGCACATCTTGCAGAGGAACGGTCTGGATTGCCATGACTGGGTAACCATGCAATTACAAATGGGCCTTGCACTGGATGTCCTGGACACAGAATTCTGAAAGGCACAAACAGATGAAAACTGCCAGTAGAGAAATGCCATTTGGTCTACTGAGTCTGCTCAATTATGCGCTATCAACCCTATTCTGTAGCTGCCCATCCCTACCTGCACATCTCTCCCTTGCCTATTCCTTTTGCCCTGTTCCATCCCCTCTTCAAGCATTCCACTGTTGTAGACACCAACTCTGCTAGTAGCATGTTCCATTATTCCACCACCCACTGTGTACAAAACTGCCTTCTCAGTTCTTTCCTGAACCTTCCACCATCTAATCTGATGATATGACCATGATTGTACCTCTGTGCTGATCCTGTTTATGCCTCTTGTGTGCTTGAATGTCTCAGTCATATCACCCATTGGTTTAGTGACCCGCACTGAGTACATGTTGTAGTCTCCTACCCTACTTTCTTGTGGTAACTCTTCCAGACCCTGGATCATCTCTTTTGGTCTTTGTTGCACCCCTTCCAGTAATGTCTTGTCCCTCTTCTGGTATGGGATCCATTACTGCACACAGTAGTTCAGGTGTGCTCTAACCAGTGATATATGTACGTCATAATCACCTCACCATTACTTAACGATATACCCCTTGCAGCATGGCACAACATCTTTTTGGTCATTGCCACTGCCTGACTACACTGTGCAGACTTGTTGATTGGTCCCGTAATTGGTGCACACAGATGCTGCTCCATCAAACTCTCTACTATCTGTACTCCCCATTGGTTTAATTCTTTCCTTATATTCCTAGTGCTATGAGGCAGCATCTTGCATTTCTTCTCATTGAATCCCAATTGCTGGGTGCCACAGCATGTCTCCAGCATTGACATATTGTTCTGCAAACCCTCCACCCCACCACAGGTCATCCAACAGTGCTCCCATCTTTGTGTCATTTGCAAATAGGCTGATCTTGGCCTTGTTGCCCAGTGAAATGTCCATAAATATCCCAGATAACACCATCACCATCCCTAACCTCCGCGGGACACCACTGTCACAGCCTTTGAGGTGAACGAGTTCCACTAACACCACCACACCCTCTGCTGCCTTCTATTCATCCACTTGCCCACCGGTCCTAGCAATTGGCACACACCCTTTGACCTATTCATTACTTTAAGTTTACCATGTGGCATCTAAAGGAATGGCTTGGTGAACTCAAGATATACACATTCACCTCATGGCTGTTGTCCATTTGCATAATCACCCAGTTAGAGGATCCTAGTAGGTTGCTATGCCAGCACCTGCCCTTGACAAACCATTGCTTCCTACTGTCCTGTAACCCATTCACCTTCAGCAGGATCACCAGCCTGTCCTTCATGACGGTCTCCATTATTGTACCGATGATGCACATGAAGCTCCCTGGTTTACAGGACCAAGGTTCGTCATCGGTGTTGGTGTTATGGAGGGTAACAACATCAGACATCCTAGAAACCTGAGGTACAGACCATGAGTTAAGTGAGGCAGTAAAGCAGCAGTGCAATGTAAGATAATTTGTGCTTTTTTAACAGTTTATTCTCTGTGCTCTGTTGAGCATTTCCCTGGTACTCGTTCATGCAGCCATTGTACTGTCACCCAGTAATGTGCTCAGTTTTCCTTGGTTTTTGTTTACATTTCTCCCACCCGCCATGTTGAAAGCAGCATTACTAGATAGGGCGCTGATGCAGCAGCCATATGTCCTGTAGCGCGACAAAATGTCAAAACTCAGTACTTATTGATTTGGTAGTACAGTGTAAGCCAGTTAAGCGGGATGGCCGCTTAAGCGGGATGATCATGTGGGAACCAATTTGTTTGCGTTTTATTACATAGCATCCTCACGTTGCTTAAACGGGATGCTGCAATTGCTAATTCCGCTTTAGATAGATGCTTAAGAGACATCTCAGAGACGTCTGTGAGGGAATTTTGCCAATTACATAACACCTTGATTGCTTGTTCGATGTTTGCAATCAGCAGCAATCGGCTATATGTTAAAGCTGTGAATGTGTGGAGACAAAATTACAGCAACTAAGATCTGTGCTTACCATGTATGCTGGAGCAATGTCTGTTCTACCAAGAAATGAGTTAACTCTGGCAGAAAGGGTTAGAGTGATTGAGGCTCTAAGCGACAAGTCCCATTCCTTATCCTCAGTGGCAACAGAGTTCCGAATCTCTAAGCGTCAGGCTGGCAGAATAAGTAAAAATCACGGTGCGATTCTGGCTAAATGGCATTCTAATTCTAATCCAAGCCACAAATGAAAGAGAGAGGGCAAGGACACTGACGTTGACGATGCCCTCCTCTTGCGCTTTTCCTAGGCACTAACTAAAGGTCCTCGGATCTCAAGGCCCATGCTAAAGGCAAAAGCAGTAGACCTTGTTACACAAATGAGCCATGACAACTTTGAGGCTACAGGTGGTTGGCTGTCCATGTGGAAGCAGTGGCATCAAATTGTTTTCAAAAAGGAACACGGCAAAAAACAAGATGCTGACGCAAATGCTGCTAACACCTGGACAGCCGACATACTTCCTGGGATTGTTGCAGGCTATCACCGGAGGACATTTGAAATGCCGATGAAACGCTCTGTTTTCAGATGCTACCCTGATCGAGGGCATGCTACGAAAAACATCGAACTGATTGGTGGCAAGAAGGCTAAAGACCGTTTCTCGGTCTTATGTTGTGCCAATCAAAAAGGAACAGAAAAAAGGCCACTTGTCGTAATTGGCAAAAGTAAGCTCCCTAGGTGTGTTCCTAAAGATCTAAAGACATTACCGGTGACATACACCAGCTCAGCCAATGTATGGATGACTGGGAACATCTTTCAAGAGTGGCTGATGGCATGGGGGGCCGAGCTCCGCCGAAGAAGATGTAAGATTCTGCTGTTCTTGGATAATTGCTCGGCACACCCTCATGATCTTGGACGACGGCTTACATTCATTAAGCTTGCATTCTTTCCACCAAATATGACCAGCATCCTACAGCCCATAGACATGGGTGTCATCAAGAATGTCAAAGGGCATTATAGATCTTATGTGGCAGGGAAGATCATACAGACCATTGATGAAGGGGAATCTGCACACGCAGCTGAGATCGCTAGAAAAGTAAACCTACTGGATGCAATCTGTATGCTGCATTGAGCGTGGCAAGCAGTTAAAGTTGATACTGTATAAAACTGCTTTAAGAAGGCTGCTTTCGATAGCGCCACAGTAGGAGACGAAGATGTCACAGGGCTAGAGGGTGTTGCCATCCCCGAGTTTATGACTGCAGAGAATTTTAACGTCTTTGTGGACATGGATACAATGGAGCCAGCTGTTGGTGACCTTTCAGATGCAGATGTGGTCAGTGCTGTAGCAAAACACATTGATGTAAACACTGATGGTGCTGAAGATGTTGATCCACTAGTAACCACTACTGAAGCACTTGGCGGGTTGCGCTCGGCAATGCAATGGTGCCAGCAGCGTGGAAAATCCGAAATGTGGGAAGCCCTCTTTGACACAGAACAAAGAATGCTGAGACATGCCATGCAGGAAAAACAGCAAACTAGAATTACAGATTTCTTTTGTACGGACAGCTGCACCAGCACCCAGAGCCCAAACAACATTGAGGTTCCAATGTCGTCCTGCTATTTGGTCTCACAATCAACTGATCTCCTTCTAGGGCTGGAATTTGAGGAGAGAGTGTACACAATGTTGTAATTCACAAGAATGGTAAGAATGTTCATTGCACAGTAGCACAAGCACAATAAAAAAAAAAAAGTTCACAGCAATCACCCTAAGCACACAACTCCCACTCAAAAAGCGCCTTCCTAATGAACGCTACATAAGCATTAGACAGCAGATTGATGCACTACAGTCCCCCTCATAGGCACTAAGCCTGAACTTCATTTTTACAGGATGGCCACATAAGCGGGACGCATCAAAATCCACCAATAAATCTTCTCCCCACTTTTACTGAGGCTGTGCAATACTTCCAGGATGAACTAACCACAGCGGCCAACCTCTTTGCTCCAACGAAGAGAATGAGGGCTAAAGTCAGCTGCTACAAGTGGATCTCTCCCTCCCACAAAGCCCTAATGGCTACTCGAGAAAAAGCCTGGAAAAAGTTTAGGCTGTCCTCCCTCCCGGCAAATCTTGCTGAATACAAAGCCCTGAGGAACAAAGCCAAGAGAGTCATAAAACTCGCTAAGAGAGATTGCTTAACACATCTCCAGAAAACCAGCCTGGGCAACCCAAAGCAATTCTGGAATCATATCAATGACCTGATCTAGGGCAGCTATCAGCTGCCCTTAACAGGCACTTCTCAGACCTCGAGGCCTACAAGACCTGCCTGTCACCCCAGACTCTTCCCCCCTACCTCAGATGACCCACCTCACATGGAAAGACCCCCATTTCACCTGAGACTGGCTAAACACACTGAAGTACTAAACCTCCTAAGGAACCTAAAACCAAAAGGGTCAGGGGAACCCGACGGTATCAACCCTTGGCTACTCAAGGCAGGAGCTACTTCCTTAGCCTGGCCTATAACCATGCTCCTCAATTGATCACTGAGGGAAGGAGCAGTCCCTGACCCATGGAAACATGCCAATGTTGTCCCTATTCACAAAGGGGGGCTCAGGGAAAAACTCAGCAACTACAGACCCATCTCCCTCCTCTGCTCACTTGCTAAGGTGCAAGAAAGAGTCATCTACAATCAACTCAGGGACTACCTGGAAGCTCATCAGCTCCTTGCCCCTTCCCAACATAGATTTAGAACAAACCATGGTACTGACACTGCCCTCATTAACTTCACGGATGAAGTTCTCAGGGCAATGGACAAAGGGATACCCAGTGGTGCAGTCTTTAATGACTTATCCAAGGCGTTCGACCTCGTCGACCACAACTTGCTGCTACAGAAGCTGCAAAATATAGGCCTAGACAATCATGCCCTGAAGTGTTTTGGGAGGTACTTATCAGGCAGGGCACAGAGGGTCTCATGGAAAGGGACCATGTCTGACCCACTACCCCTAAACCAGGGTGTACCTCAGGGCTCAATTCTAGGCCCCCTTCTGTTTTCCTTGTTTACCAATGACCTGCGTACCCACTACGGGGAGAGCTCGGTTGTGCAGTATGCTGATGATACTGTCATCTTCTGACCCCTGCGTGACATGGTTGCCCTAGGCCCTGTACTCCAAAAGGAACTCACTTCACTAGAGACTTGGCTATATAAGAACAGAATGGCACTAAATGCCGACAAGACCAAGGCAATGCTATTTGGGCCAAGATCCCTGGGATTTGACAGGTCCTCATCCCTCTCCTTAACCTCACTCTCTGGTAAAGCCATTAACGTAGTCTCCTCCCTTAAATACTTAGGCCTCAAGTTGGATCAGAATTTCACATACAAGGAACACGTGGACCAGGTCACCAGGACCCTACATCGGAAACTTGGCACCCTGTACCGACTCAGGGACCAACTTATCCCTGAAGTCAGGCTATCCATAGCTACCAGCATCCTTCTACCCAACCTGACCTTTGCGGCCCCTATTATACAGGGCATGGCTAAACCAGAGATTACCAGGATGCAAACCCGATAAAATAAAATAGCTTGTTTCGCAACCTTAGACCACCCGAGATGTCACCATTGTGACACTTTGGCCAATCTTTGTTGGCGCACATTGGTAGCCGGCCTCCAACACCCCTTGCTTGTCCAGGCCTTCTCAAGCTTCCCGCAAACCTCTAACGCCCACTGCCAAACATTGCCGGACCATAACCCTCAAACATAACCTAAGGAAACCTAAGGACCTCAGATAGAATGCTATAAGAAGTCCTTAGGGTAAGGACAAACGCTGGCGGAAGATGCTTTTCCTCCTAAGCAGCCTGCCAATGGAACAAGCTCCCTCCCCAGGTCCAGGCCTCCTCCTCACTCATGAACTTCCACACCAGGCTTAAGTCCCATCTGCTGACCTCAAGCACATCCCAGTGTCATGGCACTTAAAGCTCCTAAGATACTCCCCTCCTCTCCAACTCCTGTCTCCTAGCTTAACCTTCCTACTACCTGCCTTATACAGACTGCTTGCCAGAGGCCACGTGTAACCCCTGAATAAATTATATGCAAAGTACTACCAATTGCTTACATGTCATGATGAATCCATGCCTGTACCCATGCCTGCATCCACTGCTTTTCTTTTTACTGTGCCTGTAAGCTATGCCTGTATCCACTGCTTTTCTTTTACCATGCCTGTATCCACTATTTTTCTTTACTGTAACCACCTCATGATGTAACTCACAATGCCTTCAATGTTCCTTATGTTCTTGTTCATTCTTGTAACTTGTATTGTTATCCCAGGTTGCCCCTGAAAAAGGGACCTTCGGGGCTCAGTGGGCCTACCCGGTCACCAAAATTTAATAAATAAATAAATATGGTGTCCCACCTATGCGGCATTTACTATACTGCTGCTTTACATCGGTTTGACAAGGTGCCTGCTAGGACCTCTACAAGCTATTTCTGTACCTCATTGTGTACACCACATGCCCATGGTGCCTTGTTCACCCCAAGTACCTTTAACCTGTGTAGCACTGCACCTTCTCCGATTTCCCCATCCATCAACCCCTCCACTTCTGTTCATATTCTCACCAGCCTCTTGTGTATTTCCCCACCACCCTTATGTGTTGTAAAAATATGAGTTGAAGTAGTCTTTAACTGCCTCTGCCTTTTGGCACCCCTTTTCAACCCATCCCCTCCTCCCTCTTAATCCTTAGCATATGCTCATTACAACTCCTTTTCTCCCTAATGTACCTAAAGAACTCTTTCTTCCGGTCTGTAATGGCCTGTGCCGACCCCAGTTCCCTGGACGCCTTTTCTGACCTTATTTCCCTGGTCACTTCTTCAATGTACTCTTTTTTGTACTCTTCCCTCTCACTTTTGTCACATGTACCATATGCGCCTCTTTTCTTCTTAAACCTCTCTCTTACTCCCTTTCTTAACCAGCGATGTTTATTTGTACCACACTTTTTACTGTGGGCCCTGCTGCATGATTTTAGTGAATCTAATACCCATATGTTTATGAGCTCCTATATGTTATTCGTGTCCATATTACACTGCATTATCCATAATTGACTTTGAATAGTTATTATCACAATGCTCAATGTGTGGTCACTGCCATGCCATTTGTGCCAGCACACCATTTACTGCTTCTGAAGCTGCAAAATGCAACGGCATGAAACAGTACAACTTGTTCTTGGAGTCATGTAAGGTGCAACCTGCTTAGAACTGTGAATTGGGGCAGTACAAACTGACATGGTCCTGCCAATCTGTATAGACTCGTTCAGGTTAAACATACAGCACAACATTATATCATGTCGTCACTTTGATGTCCAGTAATGATGTGATAAGACATCCTCCAGTGTCATCACATCTGTGGTTGACAGTTATGCTTGACTGTCATGCAGGCCCTGTTTGTCACCATGTGACATTTCAGTACCACACATGCTGAAATTGTCATGGGTGCATTTCTCAATACATTCAAAGGATCAACAGCAGCACGACGTTGTACATAGTTGTTTGTGTCAAGATGTGTCTGTGTGAAAACATGATGCAAAGTTATGCATATCGTAGCCAAGAATCACAGGACACAGTTCTACCTGGGTGAAGTCCAAGTATCTTCTTCACAGCAGGAGAAGGACTTTACAGTTATGATCACTGGTAACCTGAAGCACTCCACACAGTGCAGGTAAGCAGCAGCAAAAGAAAACAAGATGCTGGGATGCATATCTAGGGGGATCAGTAGTAGGAGAGAGAAGGTTATACTGCCCTTGTACAGGTCAATTGTGAGGCCACATCAACAAAAACTAAATAAATAAATAATGAATCTAGAGTATGGAGTTCAGTACTGGTGCCCATACCTCAAAAAGGACATTAACCTGCTGGAGAAAGTCCAGAGGAGGGCTACAAAGATGACAGCTGTTCAGCAGGGTAAGGCATACGAGGAGAGATTGAGGGCACTGAACATGTACTCCCTGGAAGACGAGAGAGAGGGGGGACATGATTGGAACTTTTAAGTACTTGAAAGGGATAAATAAGATTGATAAGGAGAGTCTCTTTCAGCTGAGTGACAACCATAACACGAGGGGGCACAGTCTTAAGCTGGAGGGTGGGAGGTGTAGGACTGAGACCAGAAAGCACTTCTTCACAGCGAAGGTGGTGGACACTTGGAATGCGCTGCCAGAATAGGTCATCTTGTTGAAGACAGTGGGCAGCTTTAAGAAAGGCTGAGATAGGGATAGGGGCAAGGTAGGGAGGATAGGAGGAGTGGGGAGGGAGGGCATGAATATTAGCTCAGGCTGTGGACCCAGCAATATGAGCAGGCTTGATAGACCAAATTACCTTCTTCTGATGGCTTCTTTGTATGTTTGTTCATATGAAGTGTCACACCACTCATTTTTTCTGTTGATAGCAGATAACAGAGGTAGTGGCTGAACCTCTGGCAAAACTGGGGGGGAGATCATGCAAGACCAGCCTTGTTGAATTTTTTGACTAGGTGGCAAGGGGGGTGTATCAGGGGAGGGCAGTGGACGTGGCCTATCTGGACTTCAGAAAGGCCTTTGACACTGTGCTGTTTAGAAGGCTATTAAACAAATTGTGGAATATAGGAGTGGGCAGCAACATAGTGCGTTTGGTGGGTAAGTGGCTGGGTGTCACGACAGAGAAGGTGGTGGTAAATGGCTGTCACTTCACAGAGCGAGAAGCGTCCAGTGGGGTACCACAGGGATCACTGCTGGAACTGGTCCTATTCAACATCTTCATCAGTGACATTGCACAGGACCTAAAAGGCAGAATTTCCCTGTTTGGTAATGACACGAAGCTCTGTAACAGAGTGGACATGCCAGAGGGTGTAGACAGAATGAGGAGGGACCAGCACAAACTTGAAGAATGGTCACGGGTTTGGCAGTTGAAATTTAACACAAAAAAGTGAAAGATAAAACAACAGATAGCTTGGCGTGAGAATATAGCATGCACCAATCTGGAAATGGAGCTTGGAGTTATTAACTCTGATGAACTCAAGGTAGGGAAACGGTGCGACAAGGCAGCATATATGCAAATTAGATTACGGGATGCATAGGCAGGGGCATCACCAGCAGGAAAAGGGAGGTCATAATTTCACTATACAGGACAGTATTGAGGCCCCACCTGGAGTACAGTGTACAGTTCTGGAGATCTTACCTATGTAAGGACATAGGGCAGAGAAGGTTCAGAGGAGAGCAATAAAGATGGTACAGGGATTGCATCACAAGTCCTATGAGGATGGGCTGAAGGACTTCAATATGTACTCTTTGGCGTACAGGAGGGAGAGAGGGGATATGATGCAGACATATGGCAGAAGCACTGTACAGGGAGGAACAGGGTGCAGGAATACACTGTTTTCCAGTGAAAAAGATGTTCCAGAACTAGAGGGCATGGGATGAAGTTGGAGGGAATGCGATTCAGAGGAAATGTGAGGAACAATTTCACTGAAAGGGCAGTGGACAAGTGAAACACTATGCCAGAGGAAGTGGTGGGGGCTGAAACAATCACATTATTTCAGAATGCATGGGATAGACATAAGGGAATCCTGGAGCTCAGGAGTAAGGGGCAACAGACTTGCAGAGAAACATAAAGGGAACTTACAAGCTGAAATGGGCAGACTGGGTGGGCCATGGACCCTTATCTGCTGACAATGTCTGTATCTGTGTACACATGGACATTTTAAGATAACTTTGCTTTAATGTTACTGTCATGTGCAGTCCTTATTATGGGTATGGCAAGGGTGCCATGTGTTTAGGGTCCACACACATTTTCTGTTGCACTACTCGCCCTTTTCTGTATAACGTTACTGATGACATATGAAGCCTGAACATGAAAAAAAATCCATCTTGGAAGTGATCTTATTCACAATCTTTCACATTTCCAGGTGTTAATGCACTGACATGGATCAGGTGCTAGAGTGTCTGTGCTTCTGAGGGGTAGAACGTATGACATGGAGAAGGGAGGATGAGGAGCTGGCCTATATAATACTGCAAAGCGGGTTTCTACCAGTGGTACTAGATCCACATGTGCTCCAGACCTCTTACTACTTCTACCGCCAACACTACCATGGTGGCAATGCCCTGGCAACAATCTTTGAGTAAGAAAACAACTTTGTCACTTCAGTGAAACAGAGCATGCAGTACATTTAAAACAGTAATGCTTGTACATTTAAATGCAGCTCAGTGTTCCAGTTAATGGTGCTTCATGCTGCCTTTATGTGGTTTCAGTGTATGACAGATATGACTTTGCTGTTGCAGACAGTGGTGTGTAGCATGAAGACATAGTGATAGTTAAATAGAAAGTACCACAGCAATGTCCATATTTGTGGTGTTACATTACTATTAAAAAATAGTACAACATGGTGACAACTGTCTTACATTCTAATTTACTGAACATGCAATTTTCAAACATTGTATTGAATGTCTACTAATGTGTACGTTGCAAAATAACTTGAATATTTACTGCAGCAACTTGTGACATATTAATACCATTCACTATTACTGTTCACACTATATCAAAGTATTTGATGCTTGTCACAGGCGTACAGCACTGTAAACTTCTTTTGAGGTGTACACAATTATGTAGTGCTATGGAGAATGCTATTGTTCAAGTTACACCACAAGTGTCCATTCAACTTGTGTTGAGATGCCATAATCACAATGTTGACAGTGATCACAGATTATAACTTCATGCCGCATCTGACCTCTCATACTCACCACTGGTGGAACCGCATGGATGACAATGTCTGTTGTATGATTCAATAACTATGGTCACATGTTGTGCAGCATGTCATCGTAAGGTGGTTGATGACCACTGTGATTGTTAGTATTGTTCTATCACTGAATCTTAGTCACATTTTCATTGCCTACATGGGTTAACAGATGTCTATCTTTTCCACAGAAAGTACAGATACACCGCTTACTGACAGCTAGTGAGGTGGTGCTGGGGGTATTTTGGGAAAGATGTTTGTGTTCCACTTCCATCCTGCTGCTTGACCACTATCCGACAGAAGTATACCAATGATGTGGTTGCCTACATACATTTTAAGCCTGAACACATAGTCTCACTGTGAGACCATGTCTGTGTACTATCTGTCTACTTCTGAGACCAACCATTCTATCTTTTTGTATTTACAGAGCAGTTTCAGCCATTGACTTGAGCCATTTATCTGTTTAATAGTACTTCTATAGAATTTGTTTATTTTTTATTGGGGGACAACAACTGGAGATCTTTATACTGATAACAAAGTAGAATATCAGATTCAATCATTATTCTGTTATGTGTTTATGCCACTGTGAAAATGAGCAGTAGAACAACATAAATGTACAATTTGGAACGCATGACACAATGCTGTCCTATGTTCAGTTATTCAGTTGGTAGAGGTTACTATTTCCATTTAAAAAAAAAACATTATACAGTAATAAATCAATTTGTACGGTACCTAAGTGTACTGCCCTATCAACTGCGCCTAAACAGTGATTACTACAGGCATAAGTTATAAACGCTACTTATAACAATACTGCATGAATGTTCACTAATCTATCATGAAACAAACATGTCAACTACCAGTTACTCATACTTCTTCAGTTAAAATCTGGTGCTGTATGTTGAACTTCTTACAGTGACAGTTTTACAACAGTACTGCACATAGACACAGCACACTGGTATGTAGGTCTGATACATCACTGCCTTGAATCAGGCAATGCAGGTGACCCATATTCGCACTGCTAGTGTCACAACATGTGTCTGACCATGAGGGAGAGGATACAGTTCCTGAGGGACAGCATGCCTGTACCAGGGATGGGTAGTGATGCAGTCCCCTGTTTGCAGTTTCCAGTAGTGGAAACTGGCCTGACACAATGCATCATCAGACAGAGGGAAGTCACGGAGGAGACACTCTCTGCAGGCTTCACGCAAAACCGTGCATAGCACGTCCATTGGTGGCATTGCATGCTGTACATTGAAAGAAAAATCATTGCTGCTACAGGTGGAATAGAACTATTTCATCACAGTCAAAGAACACTGCCAGGTGGAAACCTACAGAAAGAGCAAAACAGGTAAGTATCAGTGGACGTCTAGTTGTCGGGCAATGGGGGGAGGAATAGGTGGAGTAAGTGCATCTTGTGAAGTTGAAAAAAGTACTAACAAGAACACCAAAAGAACATGGGTGGCTGGTGATGTGGTATGGCCAACAGGTGCTGACCACTTGAAATGTACTTTAATTGTAAGAATGCCAGTGTCAGCATTCATGAAGGTTTTTTCTGGTGAATACACAAATTGCCAGTGGCTGAGTGGCCATTGTGAATATCTGTCATTGACAAAGATTAGTTTGCCTTTTGTCAAAGCAGTGATGTGATGGAGCTGGAGCTGGAATGGAAATGAGTGTGAGGGGTCACGTATAGCCTTGCAATGTCATTCACAAATGGTTTCTTCATGTAATGGACCTTCGCAGAGGCCATTGTGCGGATCAAATTAATGCCTAGAAAATACTGCTGATACTACTAGCAAGCCCTAGAGGGTTGTGGATGTACTTCAGCACCACCGACCCTGTGTTAGATCACTGTAACAGTATAACATATGACACCTTTTTAGTATATTGTCCCTCCCCCATCCCCACTACTGATGCCCATCTTAATAAGTAGAAAATCCATCCTTTATCCATAACGTGATGGTGTCTTCCATCCTCCCTGGTCCAGACCAACATCATAATAAACAAAAAAATATACCTTCATTACTGTACTGCCCCATACCCCTTCCCTCAACCTGATGCACGTTTCAGTAAGTAAATAAAATCATCACCATTCCATGATGTAGTGCTCCCTCCACCCTCCCAGGTCCCGATCACATTACCCATAAAATAAAACTTGTATATGTACTATAGTTTTAACACAAACCCCACACCCACTCCATCATGTACATATCACCATGTTACCCACACACATCTTGCCACTGAGTATTCTCCAGTTGACGAGCATCACAGCCCTACAAACACCTGCTCAGCTGCATGAAGACTTGGCTGTCATTCAGTGACATCTTAGAGTACTCAGTAGAAGGCTAGTGCTTGACAGACTCTACCAATGTGCTCACAGCGTGTTACATAAGCTGTCATTCACAAGGTTGTTCAGTTTGTGAAATATAGCTTATAGTACACACTGCAAGCCCATTTGTCTATTGTGTCAAATGATGGGCTTCTACACAGCGCTGTAAGCTGTTATTCAGTGACAGTTCAGTCTGTGGTAAGCCATGAAGGTGTGCGGACAGCTGTGTTGCTCACCCACTGTAGAACATAATGGCGAGATGGGAAGTTGGAGCAGGATGTTATGTACATGACATAATGGGCTGGGGATTTGACAGAGCACCATACTGGTGAAACAAGGTTAATTTTTTCGATCAGATGATCAGGGATGTGTACCAGTGATTGCATGTTAAGATATGGAAAGTGGAAGCTTCTATGTCTTTCTTATAGCAGGTATCAGAACCGTGGATGGTGACAGGCCAAGTACACTATTTAATGTTGGTGATTATATTTATATTGTTCTACTGTGGATCGTGACAGGGGATGGTGGAGGGACCACAATACAACTGAATGGTTATGAATTTTAGTTATTATGATGGTCATTGATACAAGGAGGGATGAGAGAGCAAAACGCTATTGAACATTGATGGTTTCATTTATTTACTATGATGGACATTGGGACAGGGGATGTGGTAGTGACCACCATACTACAGAAGGGAACTGTTAATTCATATTATGGAGATTGAAGATTGGATTGGGGGTGCTGTGGAGGGCATCACCACACTCTTGTGACTGCAAGTGGCCATGCCTGGTTTGAGGGGGTGGTGGATGCGAACAACCCACATTTGTGCAATGGACACAAGTCCATAATGGGCATACTGATTGCTTCTAGTGTCTTGCATTACCAATGGGCTACTTTGCATAGCTATCTTACTGAGTGTCAGTTTTGCACCTGACCTCTGTCAGTTGCAGGGTATCTGTGGTACCAGCAGTCACACTGATGTTACTGTGATAGTGCTACCCTGACCCACAAGGGCCACCTATTCACAGTCACATGGCCCAGCATGCTATCAGTCTGTGAACAGCACAGTCTCCCAACAGTGAAACCAGGCAGAGCATCACACAGTTAGCTGCTCATGGGGCGTTCCAGTTATGGAGCAATCCCCATGACCAACTTTAAACGTGACTGAAATATTTTCTGTATTACATTTGTCTTGATGTGCACTGACAAGAATTAGCACAATGTGCCTCATCACTGCCCTGTGAACTTGAAGAAGTACGTCTGTTTTTTTTATGTCCATATCATTTGTTGATTAGAAGTCAACAACTGTTACATTATGGTGGTGCTTAACATTTGTGTTAAGTACAACATGAGTTTACTACATCAGGACAAGTTGAACCTGCTCTTGTAACGGTCAATTGCTAACTGTCTGTCGACACTGGAGAAACAGGATGCCAGACTGGGAGGTTCCTGGAATTCTTGTCCATGCTGATGAAGCCTGTCCTTCTCATCCATGGAAGACAGAGACCAGTGTACCCTTTCAATGATTTTCTTGGCATACTCTGCAAATGACAAACAAGTATTAAATTGTGCAGTATTCTGCAGTCTTAGTAGAAACATTAGTGGGTATGCTTCAACAGTATGTTATCATGTTATGTTGGTTGACAAAAAATAACATTATGTTAGTATACTTCACATTATATACCATCCATCCCTTGCATAAATGATAGTGTTCACCACTGCTTTTCAAACAGTGGAGCAATTTATCAACATGGGGACATACTTGGAGAAAGCAGTACTTGGAAATGTGATATCAATTATGTATTCAGTGACACAGATGACATGAGACTTCTGGGATGTGTGGTGACCATAAAAGGTAATGAAATATTGCATGTAATATGCTGAACATGGAATACCAATGATGCACAACAATTCACCAGGTGGTAGATGTCTATTCTGCAAAATGTGTCATGTGTACACAGGATTAAAAGTGATCAGCTAATGATATCACCTTCATATGTAGTCACTGACTGCACAGCATGTCCACAGTGCTTTGCAAATGGCAATGCTAACAGTACATATTTTTTCATTACTGATCTTGTCATAATACTGTCATATTATACATTCATACTGTATCCATTGTATGTCAAGCGACAACTTTGTTGACAAATTATTACATGCATGTGACCATTGCACAATGGAAATGCATCTCATTGATACTGAGTCAGATGTCATATTGCCTGTATCATTCTTGATGACACAGGAACTAACAAAGAGATACACATGTTTTGATTAGAATTAATCATCAAATGAAACAAGTGAATCATTAGTAATGTTTAGGAATTATCTGTGATAGAATAACGTAGTTATATTTCTCCCTGTTATTGTACTGTACCTTAGGGTATATGATATTTAGTATTTGTACAAATTTCATGTAGGAAACTTGTGTGTTATATGTTTTAAGTAACTTATATGCTAGGAAATCATAAAATCTCAAGAGCACCTTGAAAATGGGACCTTGGTCCTAATGGTGTAATTGTGACATCAAATCTTGTTGAAAAATAAAGGTTTTTTACTACTAGTACTACTACATTCAATGCACCTAAGTAATGTCAAGCTGTGAGCTCAAAACTTGATAGCATTTATGCCATTTACATCACCAGCTTACCATATGTTGATGCAGCCTTCAGGCGTCGGATGGATGGCTCTCCCTTCTTGCTCTTGCTGAAGTACACACTCGGCATTTCCCTTCCACTGCTGTCCCAGATAATTTCTTTGAGAAAGTCTCATTGAAATGTAATGCCGCAAAATATAACCTAGGGAACATAAGTAAGACTGCACTAAGTATCCAATGTTCAGTACTGCTATATCAATATTACAGAAGACTACAATTTTGTTTTGACTGTTGCAGTTTTACAAGATGAAAAGAAGACTGACTTCTGAAACTCTGTGATACTGCCTTTAAAATGTTCTCTTCACCTGAATGGTCACCATTTTCCACCGGTGACACAAATTTGAAACACATTAGATGTAGACAATCTACCCTTTACATTGACTGTGAGAACTATATGTTGTGGCATGCCTACCTGCATTGCATTCCATGAAAGGAATACGCCGTGTGCTTCAGAGCAAAGTGAAGAATTGTACTGTGGAATTCCTCCACTAATGACGTTTGGTGAAGTGAGGACAGGCGGCCTATGTCCTTCACTAGCATTCTATTTTCAAGGATGTGGAGTAGTTTTTCTGTGGCCAGATCACCTGTGTGAGTACAACAGTAGCATGTTACACATACATTTCCAGACATGGACACAGTACTTGAATTATCGTGGCATTGTGAGTATCTGAACTAGTTACACTGTAAAGTCACATGCCCTTGCATGAAGAGTCATTATTATATTACCACTGCAGACATTTGTGTTCAGTAACAGTAATTGAAATGCATTGAATCATCAAGGTGGTGCGTCACTCATGAGATGATGTGCATCCCATAAGATATCCCAGTGATGTCATATCAGCCCCTTCCATTGTTACTTCTGATTGATGTCTAGCATACAATTGCAGTGCTTGAGAACTGTATTAAAATATCCATGACAAATGCCGATTACTAATGGTAACCTGCACCAAAGGCTTTCACTGCTTTTGTGTCAATGGTCATTCTTCCATACAGGACAGGAAATCATTTGTAATTGACAGATTTTTAAACAGTTGTTATCAAACACTATATGCATTCTCATAAAGTATCCCCATTTACTGTACATGAATAAAATGCGACATCAAAAATGGTAATTTGCATCGTTTCGTTTTAATGGACAGCATTCTGTCACACTTCTCTTCTTGGAACCAACAACTTGTAAGTAGGCCACGGTTGGTGCTCTGAAGTCTAAGCATTGTTCTGGCAGGGAAACAGCTGAAAACTGTCATTTTATGAGCAAACCATGACACAGTTAAAAGTACAGATCACTGGTTCCATGAAGAGGAAATTTCCGGAAATGCTGCCAATACAATCAAAACAATGCAACATCGAGTTTTTAATATTGATTTTTTTGGCAGCTACAGGTAAATATGTATAATTTATGGAAATGTATATTATGTATGAGAATAAGAACTATAGGAACATCTGCAAGTTAACACAAAATCATTGTCCACTTACAGTGCATTTCAACACTACTGAAATCTTTACTGATGCTGAGCAAATATCACTAATTAGCTGGATGGAATGTCAAGTCAAGGAAAACTGACACTGGAGGTGCTGGGGACTTGGGCTTGAACCTTGGTGGCTATGGTTAATTACCACAGATAGAAACATAGATTTTGACAGCAGATAAGGACTGCTTGGCCCACCCAGTCTGCCCATTTCCCTACCTATTGGATAAGCTGCAGATCCTAGTTAACCAGCAGCCTACTTCCTCCTACATAGACTTTGATGCTAGAATATGGACCGCTTGGCCCATCTAGTCTGCCCATTCCCTACCTACAGGATAGGCCGCAGATCTAATTAACCAACACCTTATTTCTTCCTCCCCACAAGAATTGCCTTATGTCTGTCCCATGCATTCTTGAATTCTCCCACAGTTTTAGACCCCACAACCTCCTCAGGAAGGCTGTTCCATGCATCCACTACCCTCACTGTGAAATAATACTTCCTCACATTGCCCCTGAACTGCTCCCTTCTATCTTTAAATTGTGTCCCCTTGTTCTTGCACGTCTCTTTTTCTGAAAGATGCTACCTTCTTGGACTTTGTTGATTCCACTGAGGTACTTAAAAGTTTCTATCATGTCCTCCCTCTCCCTTCTTTCCTCTAGGGTATACATATTAAGCTCCTTTAGTCTCTCCTCATGTGACTTCTCTTGCAGACCCTGCACCATTTTAGTTGCCCTCCTCTGGACTGCCTCTATCCTGTCTATGTCCTTGTGGAGATGGGGTCTCCAGAACTGGATGCAGTACTCCAGATGGGGTCTCACCAACTGTCTGTACAGAGGGATAACAACTTCCTGTTTTCTGCTGCTGATGCCTCTCCCTATACATCCCAGTATACCCCCAGCCCTCCCTACTGCCTTCTCACCTTGCTTGCTAACCTTAAGGTCATCTGATATGATTACCCCCAGGTCCCTTTCCTTTTTTGTTGTTGTTACTACCTCCCCACCCATTGTGTATTCTTCCCCTGGGTTCTTGTTTCCCAGGTGCATTATTTTGCACTTCTTTGCATTGAATCCTAGCTGCCATACTTCTGACCATTCCTCCAACCTTGCAAGTCCCTTTTCATCCTTTCCACGCCTCCTTGTGTATTAACCCTGTTGCAGATCTTTGTGTTATCTGCAAAAGGCATACTTTCCATCCAGTCCCTCTGCAATGTCACTGATGAAGACATTAAAAGGACTGGACCCAATACTGAACCTCTGGTACCCCACTAGTAACCCCTCTTTCTTCAGAGTGGACTCCATTTACAATTACCTTCTGTGTCCTGTTGTGCAGACAATGTTTTACCCAGGCTACACCCTGGGACCCACCCCAGGCTGGTTAATTTGACTATTAATCTTTTGTGTGGGACTGTGTCAAATGCCTTGCTAAAGTCTAGGTAGGCCATGTCCACAACCCCTCCCTGGTCTACTGCTTTGGTCACCCAGTCAAAGAAATCTATTAGATTCATCTGACATGAGCTTTCTGCTGTGAACCCATGCTGCCTTGGGTTCTGTACCCCACTGGCCTCTAGGTACTCAACTATTCTTTCCTTCAGAAGTAACTCCATCACTTTCCCTACCACAGAGGTCAGACTGACAGGTCTGTAGTTTCCTGCCTCTGTTGGTCCCACTTTGTGAAGGGAATCACATCTGCCTTCCTCCAGTCCTCGGGTACCACACATCCTCCCATGATTTATTAAAAGAGTAGCCAGTGGTTTCACTAGTTCCTCCTTAATTCTTTTTAGAATTCTGGGGTGAATTCCATCAGGACCCATTGTTTGTCCACCTTCAGTTTTAGGAGTTCTTGCAGAACCCTTTATTCTGTGAAAGGACTGGGATCGACTCCCCCAATCAAGAGTGCTTCTGTTAATTGGATTAGGCACTTCCCTTCTCTTTTATGAATACTGAGCAGAAATATTCATTCAGTATCCCTGCTTTTTCACTGTCCCCCTCTGCCCACCCACCGTTCATTCTATTCAGCCACACTATCCCTCCCTTTGTCTTTCTACGCTCGCTGATGTACCTATAGAGTTACTGGATTTGAACCTGGTACCCTCTACACACCAGAAGAGCAAGCTACCCACTGAGCCATTACACCTACTAAGAAGTCTTTCACAAAGGAGGCTGATATTGCGGTGAACAGAACTGGGTTGAGCCTACTGACACTGGAAGTTCTGGGGACTTGGCCTTGAACTTAGTGACTATGATTATTAATAATTCTTGATGTCTATAGCTTGTACATTATTATTTATAAAATTCTTGCCTGTGGGTTTGGGCTGAGGAGGGGGTGCGGGTCGGGGGTCCAATTACTTAAAGGGTTGGAGTTGAGGGCCCAGAATACATAAGGTGTGATTTAGAATTGTAATGTGCTTTACACTCACCTTTTATGTGCCTAAACCACAGAGAGTGCTATAGGACTGCACGTTACGGCTGAGGGAGGTACTACCTGTACTGCCTACCAGAGTGTGTTTCAGGACTGGTAGGGTATGGCTGGGGAGGTGCTACTGGTGACGCATACCAAAAATGGGTGTCTGAGTGTCATGAAAGGAATGGTAGGGCAGCATAGAAGGAGGGGTGACCATGGAAGGGGGATCTTTGGCAGGGTGGTGGGATGCAGTAACTGTGGAATGGCTATGATACTAAATTGGGCTTCGAGGATGGGGAGATGTATGATGTGTAAGCAGCTCACTCAGCTGAGGGAGGAAGTGGCGAGGCTAGGGTGGGTATTGACAAGGAGGAAAGCTGGGAAATGGAGGTAGAGAGACAGGGACGGTATAAGCCAGAGAAGGAGTGGAAAGGGCTGGGAGGATCCACTGGAGGATCAGATTCACTGTTCTGAAAGTCAAGGGCTTGAGTGGAAGAGGCTGGAAGGGGATCCAGAAGGGATTGACCAGAGGTGGTAACTGACAGCAGCAAGTCCAGAGGTGGGACAAGGATGCTTGAGACAGGAGGAAAGGGGTCAGCAGGAACTGACAGCAGGAAGTCCAGAGGCAAAACAATGATGCCTGTAGCTAGAGAAAAGGGGTCAGCTGGGGATCAGGAGGAGTGAAAGACAGTAGGCTCAGGAAAAGGCAGACAGATGCCCAAAATGAAAGATGACACAGGCATAGATGCAATGGGCCAGTGGGCAGAAGTAACAAACAGTTTTGCCCCCCTAGGTATTCTAGTCAAGGACATTGGGGAGCAAGGGGTCTGGAAGGGGCCATCAGAGAAGGGGGTCAGGGCAGCTGGGGGATGCAGGGGGAGAGATCTCTGGTGCAGTGGAAGGGGTGGAGGAGGGGATGGGCACATCTCATGTAGGGGAAGGGGTGGAAGAGGGGACAGGCACATTAGGGTCACACCAGAGGGTGACACTAGGGGAATCTGTGGCATAAGAAAAGGGTCAGGAAGGAAGCACTGGAGGAGCTGGAGTTGAGCTTCTGGGAGGCTGCAAATGAATGAGAGGAAACCCTGCAGGACAGGAGCTACAGTAGGAAGCTAGGGATGCACCAGGCAGGGTGCAGGAGTGGGGAGATATGCAGACAGGGCAGGTGGCGAGGAGGAAGACTTCCCCAAGTGGGGTACGGTGCTCAAAACCTTCTGCAAAGATGGGCGGGACAGGAATAGTTGGAGGGGGATCAAGCAAAGTTGGCACAATCTCACACAGCGATGCACACAGGGGCAGGCCAGTAGCATTTAGAGGGGGATCCGGTGAAGTTGGCTCATGCAGTGATGCAGGCAGTGGTTGCAGTGATGAAGAAAATCAAGCAGAAGTACAAGGGATGAAGGGGGTACAGGAGGGGGGCTGAGGAAAGGCTAAAGGGAGAGGGTGGAAATGGAAAGATGCTGGGTGTGGGTAAAAATCAGGACAGATTAGGTGATGGGGAACAAATGATGAGCAGGGGCAGAAACCAAGTCAGGTTGGAACATGAGGAGGAGTCCAAAGGGAGCCAAACCCTGCAACACAAAGGTGGAGGCCAGAAGGACACTCAGGAAACAGTGGGCATTAGGGTGGCACTCTTGGGGGACTCAATAATTAAAGAGATAAAATGGGGAAGGAAGGGAGGAAAAAACAATGCAGTATGGGTACAGTGCATGCCAGTGGTGATGGCTGTAGAGTAGAAGCATCATATTCCTACCTGGGGCAAGCAGCAGGATGAAAGTACACATCTGGTGTTTCACCTGGGCACAAATGACTTGGAGGGGAACAGTCTGATGGACAAGCAAGGTTCGAAGAACTTGCTAGATTCTGTAGCAGCAACACTGTTTTTCCTTCCATTTCTATCTCTGAGGTGTTGCCAGTACCAAGAGCAAGCACACCCAGAAAGGAAAAGATAAGGGCATTCAACAATTGGCTACAAGGTTGGTGCAGTTGGAAGGGGTTTGGCTGGATAGGTGACTAGGGCTCTACATTGGAGGAGGAGGGGTTGTATGCCCAGGACAGGCTGCATCTGAGCTCTGCAGGGTCAGCTGCACTAAAGAGTAAACTGTGGGACTTCATAGCAAGGAAGTTCAAGTTAAATTAAATAAGGGAGGCTACAGATCTGGCTACCCTTACGTGAGCTAGAGCAGAGAGAGCCTATCAGCCCCCACCCCCAAAATCACAACACTCATCAATGGAACAGTTAGCAGCAGGGAAGGACGGGATGGGGCTACATGTTGGAGGGCTCTGGTTGCAAATGCCAGGAGTCTGGGGAACAAAATGGGAGAACTGTAGGCCACCAAGAAGGAGGAGAACCTAGACATTGTAGCAGTGAGTGAGACTTGGTGGAATGAGCACCATGCCTGGGAGATGGTGATCCCAGGGTGGTATTTGTTTAGGAAGGATCTGGGGGGGGAGGTGTGGCATTATATGTTGGGGAAGAGATTGAGGCCATGGAAGGGTAGAAAGAGGAGGGAGAAACAGAGATAATATGGGTCACCCTAGATAGGGGACAGGGGAAAACCTGCACGTTGGGGTAGTTTAAAGGCCTCCTATGCAGGGGGAGGTGGGGGGGATAGACACTTTGTAGAATCAGTAGTGAGGATGGCATAGAAAGGGGAAATTGTGCTGGTTGGGGACTTAAACCTTCTGGACATCAACTGGGAGGCCCAGACAGCAGTCTCTGCAAGGAGCAGGATCATCTTAGAGGCTCTGCAGGGCATATTCCTGCAGCAAAGGGTCAGAGAGCCCACTGGAGTGGGAACCTGTTGGACGTAGTCCTCACAAATGGGGACAGGGTGGAGGAGGTGGAGGTTGGGAAAGAGCTTGGTACTAGTGACCACAGGGCTGTCAGGTTTAAGGAGAGAGTGGGCAGGGAGAGGGTTATGATGAGAACCAAAGTAATGAACTTCAGGAAGGCTGACTTTCATGGAATGAGGAAGGTAGTTAGGGAAGAAATGTTGAGGATAGGGGATGTGCAGGGGGTGGAAGAATTATGGGCAGCCATCAAGAGAGTGGTATTTACAGCCATGGACTCATGCATAAGAAGGGTAAGAAAGAATAGAAGATGGAAAAGACCTTTGTGGTTCACTAGAGATGTGGCATTAGGGGTCAAGGAGAAGATTAGAGCATTCAAGAGGTATAGGAGGACACAAAAAAAATGAGGACAGAGAGACCTATAGGGAAAAAAGAAGGGAGGCAGGGCAAAAGATGAGGGCTAAGGAGGCCACTGAGGAGAGGATAGGGAAGCAGGCAAGGGGGGGGACAAAACCTTCTTTAGGTATGTTGGAGAAAGAAGGAGGGCACAACATGGGACTGGAAGGTTAAGTGGTGGCAGTCGAACAATACTAGAAGGGGATTTCGAAAAAGCAGAGGCATTAAATAGCTATTTTGCTTTAATCTTCACAGAGGAGAGCGAGGGCAGGGGGCCAGGACAGGGTTGGGAGGGAGACAGCCACAGGCAGGTGGATTTGGCAGTATTCACAGCTGATGGAGTAAGGGAAGAGCTGGGTAGACGTAGGGTGGACAAGGCAATGGGGCCTTATGGAATGCACCCAAGGGTTCTCAAGGAGGTGAGGGATGAACTGGCGCTGCATCTAGCGAAATTGTTTGACTTGCGCTTGGTCACAGGTGTGGTGCCAGTGGACTGGAAGAGGGCAGAGGTGGTTGCACTAAATAAGGGGGGGAGGGATGAGGTCAAAAACTACCATCCCGCTAGTCTTACCTTGGTGGTGGGGAAGGTAATGGAAACAGTTCTTAAGATCAGGTTGATAGAATATTTGGAGATAAATGGCATGCAGGATGACAGGCAGCATGGCTTCACCAAGGGAAGGTCTTGCCAGACTAATTTGATAGAATTTTTCGATGGGGTGACTCAGGTAGTGGACTAGGGAGGAGCAGTGGACATGGCCTATCTGGATTTCAGTAACACCTTCGACATCCTTCCACATAGTAGGCTAGTGCATAAGCTGGACAGACTGAGGGTGGACCACAGGATCACCAAGTGGGTGGAGAACTGGCTGATGGGAAGGAGTCAGACGGTGGTGGTAAATGGGACACGGTCCAGGGAACAGGTGGTGACCAGTGGACATACAACAGGGGTCAGTGCTAGGACTAGTACTCTTTAACATCTATGTTAGTGACCTAGTGGAGGGTCTGGAGGGATGGTTGTGCCTTTTTGCAGATGGTACAGAGGTCTGTAATAGGATGGATTCACCTAGCAGGGTGCAAGCCATGAGGTGGGACCTGGAAAAACCGGAGAAGTAGTCTGACACCTGTAAATTGAAGTTTAATGCACAAACGTGCTCGGTGATGCACCTGGGGAGGAAGAATAGGAGGTAAACTTACTCCCTTGGGGGTGACGAATAAGGAGAAGGAAACAGAAAGGGACCTGGAGATCATGGTATCACATGACTTTAAGGTGGGCAGCCAGTGTAGCAGGGCAGTGGGCAAGGCAAATGGTATGTTGGCCTGCATTGTGGGGGATTTTACTAGCAGGAAGAGGGAGGTGCTAATGCCATTATACAACCATGGTCAGGCCGCATCTGGAGTATGGGATGCAATTCTGGAGACCTCACCTACACATAGATATTGAGATGATGGAAAGGCAGAGAAGGGCAACCAAAATGGTACAAGGGATGTGGGATGTACCCTATGAGCAAAGATTGAGAGGGATGAATTTGTACCCTGTGGAGACTAGGAAGTGAGAGGGGACATGACTGAAACTTTTAAGTATTTGAAGGAAATAAATAAGGTGGAGGGTGGTAGCTTGTTCAAATTGAAGAAAGGAATGAACACAAGGGGACATAGCCTCAAACTGGAAGGTGGAAAATACAGAGGTAATGTCAGGAGGGAGTTTTTCATAGAGAGGGTGTTGGAGGCCTGGAACAAGCTGCTGGAAGAGGTAGTGGCAGCTGAAATGGTGGAGGGGTTCAAGAGGGCTTGGGATAAATTTAAGGGGTTGGGGAAAAAAGATGGAAGCATAAAAGAAGGGGGTGGTATTGGGCAGACTAGATGGCCCATGGGACCTTTTTCTGACATCACATTTCTGTGTAATTTGTGTAAAAGAAAAGCAATTATTATATCCAGGGTGCTAATACCAAGAGTTTCTTGGTGCCTGACAAACATATATAAATTATAAAGTTATTTCTATGCAATACAATTACACATAAAAAAGGGTTACCAATAAAACATCTGAATCTTTACACTACACAGTACATTGCAAGAAGACAATAAATAAATAATAAAACTTTATTTTTATGATGCCTGAATGAAGATGAAGGATGGAATAATGGACTGGACAAGAAAGCTCAGTCAACAATGTGTGAAACACATGCTGAAAACAAGCGCCTTCAAAGTTATCTAGAACACAGCAATGAATGGAACCTCAAGGAGTACTGGTGCAAGATAGTTCGAGGCTGAGCCTGGCACACAAAAGTCATGGTCTCCCTAGGTCCAGAGCAAAATCCTGATATTACTGTGGAGTCACCTTGAACAGGACTGTGTGGAGCAAGTATAGGTCACTGGACTTAATAGCTCTGACAGGTACCCTGGACACAGTTCACATATGGCCATAAAGATCATTAAACACTCCTTGAAAAGGACACTCCACCTGACCATATAACAGTCATGGGCATGCAGCATCAGGGTCGCATGACTGCACCTTGAGAGGACAGTCAGCAACGGGGCTGCTGCGTTCTGCACTTTCTTAATGAAGCAAAGGGTCACTCATGTGAAAGCGAAGTAGAGACCATTACAGTCCTGGAGCCTACAGTTCAGAAAGGCATGCACCAATGCTGGCATGTAGTTGTGCACAACCAGGGTCTTAATCATAGCAATATTCAGTAAGTGGTTAAAACAACTTTTGACAACAGATGACACCTAATCTTGATTGATCAATCTGTTGGGTATCACGACCATGTTTCTCAGCCAGTGGGATGTCAACAGCAGACCACACCCAAGAACAACACCTGTGTTACCATCCTGTGTCAACATATCTGCCCAAGACCATGCTCAATGACTATCTCCACATTTACAGTGTTCATTTTCAGCCATCCTGAAGCCATCCATTTTATTTTAGACACAAAAAAGGGTAGATGCTACTAAGTGGTAAAACAGTTAACTCGTTTTAGCCACGTCTTCTTTCGCTCCCATCCATTCAGTGGACCATGTCGGCATTTTTGAAATAATGGGTTTTTATGATCATGCTGATTCTGTATGTGTCCTATCATCACCTCCCACTTGACTCTAATGAGATCCTGGTCATTTGGTGGTGATGACGCAGCTGCCCAATAGATGTGGTTATTAACCATTTTTTCCCATGGTGAAATGCACTCCATACCATTCTGTTTGCAGAGCCCCTCAAGCTTCTTGCGTAGCCCTGCATCACAGAGAACAATGTTAGCAATTATTCAAACATATGTAGTAGTAATTATTTTATTTAATCGTATGTTGATCTTCAATTTCCATCATTTCCTTTTCTTACAATGTTCCACCACGCTGTCTGTGAAGAAATACTTCCTAGCATTACCCCTAAGCCTCCCTCCAGCCTCATGTTATGCCCACTTGTCCTTGTGCACTTTTGTCTCTGAAATAAGCTTTCCTCTTGTACCCTGTTTATTCATGTAAGGTATTTGAAAGGCTCTATCATATCCCCTCTCTCCTCCAGTGAATAGCTGTTTAGTTCCTTGAGTCTTTCCTCATAAGGCTTGTGGTGCAGTCCATGTAACATTTTTGTTGCTCTTCTCTGGACTGCTTCCATTCTGCCTATATCCTTCCTGAGATGCATTCTCCAGAACTGGACACAGTACTCCAGATGATGTCTCACCAGTGACATTGCAGATAGACTGGAGGGTTAGGTTTGTCTGCAGATGACTCCAAGATCTGCAACAGAGTAGATGATCCAGACGGGGTGGGCAGAATGAGAAGAAATCTGGATAAACTAGCAAAATGGTCAGAGAGTGGCAACTGGGGTTTAATGCAAAGAAGTGCAAGGTCATGCACATAGGGAAGAGAAACCCCGAAGCCACCTATAGGCTGGATGGGGAGTTGCTGGCAGTCACAAGGGAAGAAAGAGACTTGGGCATCATCATCACCGATGACCTGAAATCATCCAAACAGACGACTAAAGCAGTAGGTAAGGCTAGGGGGATGGTAGGGTGTATTAGTAGGGGTGTCACAAGTCAGAAGAGGGAGGTAATAATCCCTCTTTACAAGACACTGGTTAGTCCCCATCTGGAGTACTGCATGAAGTACTGTAGGCCACACCTTCACAAGGACATTAACCAAATTGAGGCAGCCCAGAGAAGGGCAACCAAAATGGTGCATGGACGGCATCAGAAAACATATGAGGGCAGGTTAATGGAGCTCAATATGTCTACCCTAGAGCAAAGGAGGGAGAGAGGTGATATGATCGAAATATTCAAACACCTTAAGGGCATTAACAAGGAGAAAGAGTCTAACATGTTTAAATAGAAGAAAAATAGCAGGACAAGAGGACACAGCATGAGATTAGAGGGAGGCCGATTAAGGGGTAATGTGAGGAAGTTTTTTTTTCACAGAAAGGGTGGTGGCTGCATGGAATGGCCTACCTCAGGAAGCAGTGGATATGAATACAGTGCAGGGCTTCAAACAGGCATGGGATAGGCATAAGGGAGCAATACAGATGAGTATGAATAGACAGGCCACTGACAGAGCAAAGGCCGATAGTACATTTATAAGGTAGAAAAAGAAATGGGCAGACTGAATGGACCTTGCAGTCCTTATCTGCCGTCAACTTCTATGTTTTCACTCGTTTGCTTGCTTTACATTTCTGCTTCACTGCTGCATTCAGGGGAACTATTTCCATATCAGGCATCTCTGTTCCTTGTGCATGCCAAGGTATGCAAATATTCGTTAGATACCCACAATGCAGTCTTCCTTTCCACAGCACTGCTCCAGGATAGCATACAGCAAGACCACTCACGCTATGCTTTTTCTGCTCCCTCTCGATCAAGGGCTGTCTGAAGTAAGTTACTTACCTACTAATTCATCCCACAATGCTAAACTGTGATCATCAGTCGCACTTGTCACTCTCCACTGTGGTGCCCATGACATTTGTCAAGTCAGCAGCGGATCACACTCAAGATATCTGCGGAGAGTACACAGAGCCAACAGCGCTCTAATTCTTCCTCTGGCATGCTCCCGTTATGGCTACAAACATTGTTAGATTCTTGAGCGGGTATTACTAGGGAATTAATCACCGCTTCAGATTCTACTCTGTGTTCTCTTTCTGCCAATGCAGTTGCTGGATTCCTGTGTTAGATGTTTTGCCATGTAACAAGGAATACTATTACCCTATAACCATCCAATGCATACTTCACTATAGTATGGAGTTTTGCAGCGCTCTTCTATGTGGAACAGTGTCGAAAGCTTTGCTGAAGTCAAGGTAGGTGACATCAACTGCTCCCCCTTGATTCACCACTCTGGTTACCCAGTTAAAGAAATCTATGAGATTAGTTTGACAGGACCTTCCTTTTATAAACCCATGCTGTCATGGATCCTGTGTCCCTATGGATTCCAGGTGTTGCAATTATCCTTTCCTTAAGAAGTGCCTCCATAATCTTGCCCACTATTGAGGTAAGACTGACTGGTCTATAGTTCCCTGCTACCACTCTTGTGGAGTGGGATCACATGAGCCCTTCTTTAGTCTTCTGGGACCTCTCCTGTGCTCAGAGACTCACTAAACAGTTCTGCTAGTTCCACCCTTAGCACCTTAAGTACCGGGATGTATGCCATCAGGTCCCATTACCTTGTCCACCCTGAGCTTAGCGAGCTCTTGTAGGACCCTTTCTTTTGTGAAGGGAGTAGTGCTCACCTCCCCCCCACCCCGTGTCCATTGTGGTGAGCTGTGGACCCTACCTACCTTCTCTTCAGTAAATACTGAGCAAAACAGCCACATAGCTATAAAAAAAAAATGAATGTCTTCGATCATATGTGTAGCAAAGCCCTTTTAAACACAAGTTTCAAACATATAGAAAAGCACAATCACAATATAAAGACAGTGATTTGTCAACATGCACTGCCTGTTTGAGATGCACATCTCTAGAAAAGTACACAGTTAAACAGTTAATATTGTATTACACAATATTGTAACATGCAGTGCATTAATCTCCCACATGGCATTCACGTGTAAGATTACTAAATTTGTGCTAGCAATATTACAAGCACATTAATGCACTCCAAAGTCAGGCTGTATGCAGGAATTATTGCCTGGTTGGTGGTTACAGGCACTGGGCCTGTGGCCTCGTGCCCCAACCTACCAGACATTAATTCCAAAGTACAGCCTTCCTTTGTCATGGATTAATGTTTACATGTATGGGATGAGAGAACTAGGGCAATGAAGTATTGTCTTCACTCTTAAGTTTTGTCATTGAAGAAACCAAAGCATTCATGAAATCGCATTTCTTGTCTCGTGTCAAATGTGTAAAGGCAGTGTTTCAAGGTAGGTAAAAGGAAAATATTGCAGATAATGTAAATTATGTACTTGCCCAACAATTTTCTGTAATTGTTTCTGTGAGACTGCAATGGAATCCTGCCAGGGATCCAGGGATATAGTCAGAGTCGGAGGGGTCTCGATCATCGAGGGATGAGTTCACCGGAGAGAGACATGGTGATACCACTGGCATCAATGAGCAAAGAGCTGTTGGCGGGCAAGACAGTGGTACCGCTTCAGTCAGGAGGTTACACTGGACTGCTGTGTCCGCCATTTTTACTGGTATGGTTTGTGTACTTGTGGAAAATAAGCACCACATTTACTTTACAAATCGTAACTGGTCCCTGTGACAGAAGCACCTACTGAACTGTTAATGGTTCATGTGAATGTGTGCATCACGTCATGATGCAATGAGTTCCCCAAAACCTTTGAAATAGTACATTGACATGGCCACCTTTATAATCATTATATATCGTGGTGTACCAATTGTGCATTGTGACACCATGAGGCCATGGAATGTGGTATATGGGAAACCACAACACTGGCATTGCATACTCGTGGAAGATACTGAAGATTTGGTTGAGTTACCAAGGTGTATTCCATAGTGCCCTAATTCCTGTTTTGCCCTGATTGTCAATGAAGTGGACAATCTGAAAAATAATATAGGGAATTATGGATGGATTTCCATCGGTAACAGTGCTGTTAGCTCATCGAGCGGTTCCTAAGGAGACCGCTGTAACCTCGAGAGCTAAGCTCAAGAGGTCTGGTCACCTTATGAACCGCAAGATGTGCTAATTGGCACGGTTACAGATGGAAACCCATCCATAGTTTCTTATAATGTATATCTGGGATGTTGTTATTGCTAAAAACAGGTTACCAAACAAGCATTTTCCTTTCAGGCACAGATCACGTTTGTTTTTGTTACCTGTGTGATTTGTTTACATTCGAGGTGGCATGAAGAGCACGAGTCTTGCCGTTCGATGCTGTTATGCTGCAGTGAGTATGTAGCTACTGCGGCATAACAGCATGCATTACGTTGCTGGTGAAGCATAACAAGCTTTAGAAATGTGCCCTTTTTTAGCAATAACAACGTTCCAATATACACTATAAACACATAAGGTACGTGGGTGACCATTGTCACCATGGGTGTGGGATGATGAATAATTGTAGCTTGTTAAGTGAATGGCTACATGCGGCTGACATAAGTCAGGGTACAGTGATCAGTGGCACACCGTATAGCTAAATAGTAAGTTCTTGTTGCATCAGTGGTTGTACAATACACATTTAGTTATGGCTTGCAGCACATGTTTCTTTACCTGTATTGGTAAGGTACCAGTGAAGAACTGTTAACCTAAGTGTGGGCAAGGGAGTAGTCTTGTAAAGAATGAACATAGACTTGTGCATACCATACTTGTATGACTCTATCAATTTGATATAGCATGACTTGTTTTATAGCATGACAGCACACACCCAATTAGTTTAAAAAAATGAAGTTACTGTTCAAAATATATGGCGTGACTAACAACATTCAGAGAAGTTCAGGTGTCATTCATCCACAACTTGCCAGACAGATTGTGGGCAGGACAACTGTATGAATTTTCTTATTTACAGAGTTAGGTGCACACTGGTTAATGATGCTTGCTGTTCTCAAACATCTCCCCATGTGTACCTGGCACGTCAGCATGTGCGGCATGCTTACTGTCATGGTGTGTAATTTGTTGATGCAGCTAACCACGGTTGGCTGGGAAGAGCTAACACCACACCCACCATATAGCATATGCAGGCACTGAAAAGATGTTCAGTTTCACTCTCTTGACATATGTTTCAAAATAGCACAACAAACCCATGGCACAACCGTGGAAAGTGAGCGGCACTGTTGCTGTGCCTATAAAGTCAACAAAAATCCTTGTATAATTTATGTCATTTGAGTGACACTGGTCGTAGTACTTGTTGAACTAGAAAAAGTTTTCATCACCGCTGAAACTGCCTTGTTTGCCTGTGACAGCAGTATGGATACATGTACTGGTTCTAAAGTTTGTAGTACATCCTAAAAATGCCTAAGTGCCCAGTATTGGTGGAAGCTGATGCCCATATGAGGTATCGTACTGTGAGCAATAGATATGTGTAAGGTGTGTGCATGTGTGATTTAGAGTCTGTAAAGAATGATAGGCATGGGAGATTATTTGCCATAGTTAGCTACGCACAAGTATGCTGTTACTTTTCAAAGGCAGTAAAATGTGATGTCCTATACATTCATTCTTGACATTTGCTTCCATAGTTATTGTCATACATCAGGCCCATCAAGCATGATCATGGCATAATTTATCCGACATAGTAACCACAACAGGAATCAGTGATGTGTTGTCATGCTACAGGCAAACTGCATCATGTGCACAGCATCACATTGAATAGTGCCACAGTGTTGTGATCCTGTGATAATTTTCAGATTGAGTCAGCAAGTGATGCAACACCCATACACTAAAACTGTATTCTGCACTACTCGTGTGTGCTATCACAGGATGTCATGTAAGGGATCACTACAAGCAGCATGACACACACAGCTGAAAGGGACACTATGCCATTAACAACAGAGAAGTAGTATTCCATTTTTGTGATACTGTGTGATGTTCTATATCTGGATAAAGATGTATGGCAGTGATATGACATTAGGTAACTATGCCTGGTACCTTTATTACTGCTGATAAGTTTACGGTGAATCTTGGTTCCCCTGGATTGATGAATGCTGGTCTGTGTTGCACTTGAGTTTCTCTGCTCTGAAGAGTTTGATGGGATGTAGTTGTCACTTTGCATATGATCAACACTGTCACACTGTCCATGTTCTTCCACATGTGCTCTGAGGTGCAACTGTCTATGACATCAGTTTGGACCCTGCTGGCTGGTGTTAAACCAGTAGAGGATGTGCCACTGGTAGTCGTTGTGACACTGGTATCTGGTGTGTCAGTAGCATTTGCTGTGACACTTGTAGCTGCCACCTCAGACTCCTGAAGCAACAGTAAGTAGAGCATTGGGTAGCATAAGTAAAATGGTGGCACGTGAGGTGGGCACCTGAATTAAGATGCCGTCCAAAATGACAGCATGATAATGTGGCGAAAGCCGAATGGCGATAGGGGGGGTAGGGTTACCAGATGTGGTGGGGTGGGTGACTTCAGCAACAGGATGTCGATATATGTACACACACACACACACACACACACACACACACACACACACACCAACACATATGCGTGGGAAGCTAGCACAGGTGATGTAGGGGGTGGCGCTTCGGTCAGCTGCTGATCTGCGCTGTGGTGTAGGGGATTGACCTCCACTTGTGGTGCGTGGGGTACTGGGTTCAGGTCTGGGTCCGGGTGCTACTGCATTTTTGTTGCGTCTGGCCCAAAACATTTTGTTTTATGTTTTTGCCCCACCCCCAACATGCATCCCCGGAGTTGAGAATCCTTTAGAAAGGCGGTGTGGGGGGATGAAGAACCAAGTCCCCAGTGCTGTTCTTCCATGTGCCAAGGACATCAGGGTGGCAAAACTGCTTTCACCACCCAAACGTCACGATAATGCAGCTTGGCGGTCATTGTTATAACATAGAACCAGTAAAACATGTCAACCTAGTCGGTCATAAAGGAGTAATATGTGTTGATAAATAAAACAAGTTTGTGATGCCTGAGTGACACAATGATGTGATATATGAGTGAATGTTGATAGGGTATGACTCCCGTCAAGAAAGAAACATTGCATCACTTGTGACATACAATACTGGTAATCTTTGTATCTTCACTAGACAGGCACATATGCTGATAGCGAGCACACCATAGGACATCTGACTAACAATGATGCTTGAAACACAGTAACAGCCATGTCAGTAATATTGTCAGTACCCTTGGCAAAGCAATGCATACCTGGCACATCACTCTCTCATCCCACTGAGGGAAATGCACTTGTTCACGGATACTCTAGAGATCCACAGAGCACACTGTTAAAATGTGACCCAATCCCTGATTCACATACCTATAGTTGGAACCACTATCACAGAAACACGTGGTCTATGCAGCTGGTCTGTGAGACTGCTGAGACCAATTCAGGGACACCCCATGAGACAGCAAAGCAGTTTGTTGTGGCTGGTCTTTATCTGTGTTGAAATAAGACTTTTCTGTGTCCCTATTCTTCCCCCCCCCCCACCAGGGTAGGCAGCACACCCTCACATACTTCAGAGGTCCAGTCAGTGGGTTTCAGCTGGTCTGATTGTCCAAACGACTACTTTGATAGTGGTCCTACTCCTGCCCCCCTCCCCAGAGTAGGCAGCACACCATCACATATTTCAGAGGGCCATTTAGTGGGCTTCAGCAGATCTGACTGTTCACAACAACCACTTTGACAGTGGTCCTACTCCTGCCCCCCCTCCCCAGAGTAGGCAACACACCCTCACATATTCAGAGGGCCATTTAGTGGTTTCAGCAGGTCTGACTGTCACAGCAACCACTTTGACAGTGATCCTACCCACCCCCTCCCCAGAGTAGGCAGTACACCCCCCCATATTTCACAGTGCCATGCAATGGGTTTCAGCTGCTCTTACAGTGGAGAGAAACCAATTCAACAATGTCCATGCCACTGCCACCCTCCCCTGGCACACCTACCCAGAGTTGGCACGCCACCCTGACATCACAAACAGGGCAATGTAGTCTGTTATTGCTAGTCTGCAGGCCTGCTATGACCTATTCAGCACTGGCACTATCCCAGTCCACCCTCATCAGAGTAGGAACCCCATTATGACTTCATCCAGAGGGCAATGCATTTGTTCAGGGATGGTCTGCATGTACATAGAGACCCATGTGACAGTGTCACATACCATGGCACACTTCCCCAGAAGAAGCACCACACCCCAAATGGCTGTTTATCATAATTACTTTTATGAAGTAATACTCACATGACACACCAGCAACTTATCAAGTGCACAACCTTGTTTCGTGCTCTTTGGACTATCGACGCTGCTGCAGAATCGCTTACTGGTGGTCATGGTTGAGGTGCCCACAGCACCTTTTTTGGGGCATATATTCGATATTGCCATCCATTTCAGTTTCAAGAATTTTGCAAAACCCATACAGTACTGCATCAAATTTTCAAAGTTTTCCTCAAAGAAATGCACTGAGCATATATATGTGGGGACACAACTGCTTGCCAATCCCAGTGACGGTATAGCAAGACAAATTTAACTCACTTTCTAAATCTTTGTGGGGACTTATGTTTGGGGAATTCCATCACAGCCACATTCTGACTGAGTGTATTGTTACAGCCACCCACAACACAATAGCTGACCATATTTTACAGAGACTGAATAACACTGAGGAATTCAGAAAAAATGAAAAAAGAACTGTATGAGATGTACAATGACCACCCTTCAATGCAGGATTCAGTAGGTTGCCAAGCAATGAATGTAGAGGTCACCGATCTGGGATAAAACACAGGGGAAGCATGAAACAAAAACCTCACAATAGAAAGCAATGAGCTCACCAACGTAGAATGATGCACACAAAGTAATAGATTATGTTGCTATACAAAAATGAGTTTTAGTGCTTAAAGAAATGCTTCCACTAGTTTTGAGAGACACCAATGTAAAGAGGCAGTGGGCTTCACATGTTTACTTCAGTGCAAAGCACACAGAAAAGATAATGCACAATTCAACACAACTGCTGATATCTGTCTGCAAAAGAACTAAAGAAGTAAATCAGCAATGACACCAGCTGTCCTCAGTAAAATAACTTGTGTTTCACCTCAGACAAACCATGCATTCACAGAAATGCAACTGCGGGCATTGATGACAGCCAACAACGGAGAGTAACAGCGGTCATCACGGAGCTATATTAGCTATTTCCACGATGTAAAGAAACCAAGACATGGGATAAATATCCCATTGATTCAAATGGCAGACACGGCAAAAAGGAACGCTGATGTAGAACTGGGTGTGAGTGCAATAGGCACGATACAGCATTCCTGCTTCACAAAACAGAGCATTTCCCGCACTAACACTACTGGAGCCTCTGACAGTAGGACAGCTCTCCCTTGCATGACGTGCACTGTAAGGTGTGGCCACACCTCAGCTCTATTGACAGAAATACAGAACACACTGAAATGGGGCAGTAACAAAATGCTTTATTAGAAAAAAACACAGCGCCGCATAGAATACACAAGGGCAGATACCAGTACAGGAGACAATATACTATTAAAATATGCTGCAAAAAAAGGCACTTGAAAACCCTTAGAAAATCACTTTAAGCACATTTGCATCCATTTTTTATAACAGTACAGCAAAAAGTACAGTTCAAACCCATACATTAGTTTTTTCAGCCTTCAGAACCCTCAATTCCTGATCCATATCTTGACAGAAATTCAGCATTGCTGTTCTCTTTACCAGATTTGTGTATCATAGTGAATTTAAATGGCTGTAATGCCAGGTACCACTTTGTGATTCTGGAATTTTTGTCTCTCATCTGGTTAAGCCAACGGAGAGGATTGTGTTCAATTACAAGAATAAAATCAGTTTCTACCGAATAAAATTTGAGGGACTCCTTGAACCACTTTGCTGCTAAACATTCCTTTTCGATAGTGGAGTACCTTTTCTCTCTGTCATGCAACTTCCTACTTACATACAAAATAGGATGTTCTGTCCCATCTACATTTTGACTTAGGACAGTACCTAGGCCTGCCTCAGATACATCTGTTTGTAGCAAAAATGGTTTCTCAAAGCCTGGGCTTCTTAAAATGGGCTGAACATAATGTAGCCTTTATGGCTTGAAAAGCTTCATCACACACTCAGGTCCATTTCACATTATTTGGGTACCATTTTTTCGTAAGTTCAGTGAGGGGAGTAGCTAACTCTGCAAAGTTGGGAACAGATCTCTGATAATAACCAGCCAGCCCTAAAAATTACCTGACATATTTCTTTGTTTTAGGAACAGGGCTGTTAGCCACAGCTTCTATTTTAGAAACCTCTGGCTTGACTTCATTCCCAACACACAGCCCAAATATTTGGTTTCTTGCATGCCCAATGCACATTTGGTAGGATTAACAGTCAGACCTGCATTTTTGACAGATTGGATAATGTCTCATAGGGGTTCCAGGTGGCTTTTCCAGTCTGGAATGTACACCACGACATCATCCAGGTATGCAGCACAATGACCAGTAAGAGGGGATAAAATGACATCCATGTACTGTTGGAATGTAGCTGGTGCACCGTGCAAGCCAAATGACATTGTGGTGGACTGATAGAATCCTATAGGGGTGGCAAATTCAGTTTTATCGCTGGCTTTTTTTAGCTAAAGGTATTTGCCAGTAACCCTTGGTGAGATAGAGGGTACTGACATACTTTGCACTCCCCAGTCTGTCCACCAAATCTATTCTGGGCATAGGATAACTGTCAAATTCTGGCACTTGATTAAGTTTCCTAATATCAAGGCAGATTCTAACACACCCTTCTTTTTTGTTTACAATTACCATGGGAGATGATCAAGCACTCCTTTACTCCTCTGTGATACCCAATTCTTTCATTTTTTGTATTTCCATAACCACATCAGCTCTTAACCTATCTGGTAACCTGTATATCTTTTGCCTAATAGGACAAGCATTCCTTGTCATATCACATGCTCAACCCATTTTTCTTGGCCTGGTACCGTGGTAAAAGTGCTGTTAAATGTCTTGAGCACATTACAAATGTCTGCAGTTAGTTCTGAGGTTAAGGAAACATTGACCTTTACAGCATCAGGATTTACAGTTTGTTGTAGTCTTTCATAAGCTACATCAATATCTTACTTATCAGTTTCTGGTAAAACCAGCAAAGCAGCTTTTGGCATTTTTTCAACCCAATTCTTGAGGAGGTTAGCATGGTATATCTTAGCAGGATTTTTTCTGTCAGGGGTCTCAGTCTCATAGTTAACAGTGCCAGGACATCTAAGAACTTTATAGGGCCCTTGCCACTTCATTAACAGCTTATTTTCTGTTGTGGGTAACAGTAGCAAAACCTTTTCACCTGGCTCGAAAACTTTTTCTTTTACCCCATGGTCATAATATACTTTCTGCTGGTTTTGAGTCTCTTCCTGATTACTATGGGCAATTTAAACATATTTTGCCAGCTTCTTTCTTAGGGTATGCATGTAAGAAGTTATAGATTGTTTCTGAGTGGGGTTATCTTCCCATGTTTCTTTTATCACATCCAGTGGCCCTCTTGGCTTTCTACCATACAGCATTTCAAATGGTGAAAACCCTATTGATGCCTGTGCCACTTTTCTGTAGGTAAAAAGTAGGTAAGGCAAGTGTTGATCCCAATCTTTCCCTTCCCCTTTTACAAACCTTTTTAACATGCATTTTAGGGTTTGATTAAAACGCTCAACAAGATTGTCTGTTTGAGGGTGATAGGGGGATGTTCTTATTGCAGTGATACCTAGTAGTCTGTACAGTTCCTTAAGTAATGCAGCACCAAAAGTACTACCCTGATCAGAAATAATTTCTTTACGTATGCCCACGCTGCTAAGAATTTTGGCAAGCTCTGCTGCAACTTTTGGGGCTGTAACAGTATGCATTGGAACTGCTTCCAGGAATCGAGTAGCATAGTTGCATACTACCAGGATAAATCTATTACCCTTTTTACTGTTGTCTAAAGGACCAACCACATCCATTGCAATTCTCTCAAAAGGCACATCTGTCAAGGGTATGGGCACCAGGGGCACCTTGTCTTTTCTAGTGACTGGGGCTACTTTCTGACACTCAGCACAGGAATTACAATAGGTAGCAACATTTTCATAAATTCCAGGCCAGTAAAATCTACACAGCAATCTGGCAAAGGTACGATCCCTCTCTGAGTGACCAGCCATAAGACTATCATGTGCTATCAGTAATAACTCTGTTCTGTACTTCTGCAGTATAACCAATTGTTCTGTCAGTTCCAGTGTCTAAGGTTTAACCCAAACTCTGTAAAGTAACCCATTACATTTTTATGTTGTCTTGTGCATGCAGCGCAGACAACATTTTATGGTTGCTTCAGTGGAAAAGCAGGTTTCGGACATTCGGTCCTGCTGCAGCCAATTGCGCCACTGCTTTTTGTGGCGCCAATGGCATAGCACACTGTCTATGACAGCAGTTCAGAAAACATGCCACCACCTTGAAAGAAATTAGCCACTGCAATCAGGGAGTGCCACCGGGTGGTTCCTGATTGCAGCAGCCAATTACTGCTTGCCTTGTCTGGTGTCCTTTCAAGGAACATGGTGGTGGCTTCCCATCAGCTTCTCATAGTCCCCACAGAAGCAGAGGGATAGCAGCCCCATTTCTTGTGTGCCAAGTGGGTGCCCAATCCCCCTCGCCTCTTGTGACCCCCCAACTCTGTATGGCCGGCGGGGGTGCCCAATTTTCTGTTGGCTACAGCCCCCCAAAACAAAAAAACTCTCAGGTGGCATGCTGGGAGCCCAACCCACTGTGCCAAATGTCCCTGTAAAGAAAATAAATGTCCTGCAATTTTTTTTTTTAACCTGTAAACCAAAAAATGATCCCTCGTTGAGTCTGGTGGCCCCTTCCCCAACCTGCACCCACCATCTGTGGACCCTGCCTCCCCACACCCCCCTCACCCCATACTTACCTCCGGAGCCCAGCGGATGATCTTCGGTGGACACGTCTGCACTTTTCAAAGCCAACTGTGAAGTGAAGAAATGCCAGTAAGCTGTATAATGGCATAAATAGGGTTTTTTTTCAACTTTGCTGCATATCTCAGGCATTTTTGGGAATTTTGGCACCTAATTTTCAACATGGGATTTTAGGGACCCCTCCTCATGAATTCAGGCACTGTCATGGCATTATTCAGTCCAGAAAGGTGATTTTGCAGTCATTGTGCAGAATCATCTTTCAGGACCGAGTAACAAAATGACAGTGTTGCTGTTCATGGTGGCCTCTAAAAAGCCTGTGTTACTAAATTAGTGAAGAACCAAAAATGACTCTATTACGAGCGTGTGTTGCACAGTTTCCACACACACTTGTAACTTCGCCAATTTGTAATATTTTCACTCCAGATTTTCAACATTGGCATTTTTTCACACCTCGTCATGAACAGTGTAGCTGTCATTTTTCACATCCTTGTTGAAATGTGTTTTCGCAGTATCGGTACAGAATAGTGCGGTTGCTGTGGTAAATCAGTATTCGGGACAGATTACAAAACTCATAGAGGCACTATTCATGAGCAGAGGTCCTAAAATGCCAGTGTTAAAAATTTGGTGATAAATGTCCATAAAATGACTGTTACAAGCTTGCGTTACGCAGTTTTCATGCGCACATGTAACTTCGACAACTTATAATATTTTCATTCAACATTTCAACATTGTCAATTTTGTACACATCCTTATGAACAGTATAGCTGTCATTTTTCAGATCCTGCCCAAAATGCATTTTCACACAAGTGGCGCACTATGGCGCGGTCGCTGTGGGAAACCAATGATCAGGACAGTTGAAAAAAATCATAGTGACATTGTTCATGAGCAAAGGTCCCAAAATGCCTATGTTGAAAATTTGGTGAAATAATTCACTAAATGACTGTGTTACGAGTGTGCATTGTGCAGTTTCTAGTATGCTCGTAAATTCGAGCATTTTTTATATTTTCACTCAAGATTTTCAACATTGCCATCTCTTCACACCTACTTATGAATGGTACAGCTGTCATTTTTCACATCCTGCCCGAATGGTGTTTTCCCACATCTGGCACAGAATGGTGCGGTCGCTGTGAGAAATCAACGTTCGGGACAGATGAACAAAATCACAGTGCCACTAATCATGAGCAGAGGTCCCAAACACTTTCAGGAGGTGGGGGTCACAAAACTGCTGTGTTGCAAATTTGTAGTGCAAATACCAACAAATGGCTGGGGCATTAGGGTTTCTAACCATAACGTCCCACCCTGTGGAGACTGACATGTGTCAGACATGTGTCTTTGCATTGCTGGCTGTCATGCTCACACCATGCCATCCTCCCACCCTCAAGCCAATGACAGCCATCAAGGTGTACCTTGGACTCTTCTGCCCCACAGTTCACCCCATTCTCCTATGCTGCACCCATTTCAGTGCATGTCCTTATGAAATGGGGTGACTGTAAAGCCGAACACCCCAAGGCACACCTCGGCACTTGTCAGTGTTTGCAGGATAGGGGGAGGTAAAATGCCATGTACGTTATGGCCAAATGGGGTGAGCGTAAGGCATAAGGACCCCAAGGCACAACGCAATATTTGTTGCACCACAGGGTAGGGTGAGCTGAACTGCCACGAACATTATGGCCGATGCCCAAAGGCATACCTCAGTGCCTGTCGGTCTCTGTAGGGTGATGTGGGGTTTGATGTCATTTTCATACTTCACTGCCATTCCTATTATGCATCTGTTCAACTCCTGCACTACCAATTTCAATGTCAGCAAGACAACATTCAGCATTGACAAATGCTTGTTTAAACATTGCTCCACCCTGTTTTGGTTTAACCCCATACTGCTTGAAATATCCCCTGGAGAAAAACATTGTTAGCTTGTTCTGAAAGAAAATCACAATCAGTTATCAATTTAGTTTCAGCATTTTCATATTTTAACCCTTCATGTCCATCAGTCATTTGTTGCCATAGTTTCTTCAGGCTTCGTCTTTCTTTCTTGGATTTCTTGATCTTGGATCTGTGTTCAAACAAGTCAGAATCAAAATCACTGAAAGGAAAAGTGTCTCCACCATCTGAAATTTTCTTTGCCTGAGCTCTTGTCACCACAGCTGCAGAAACATCAGGATTTACTCCCTCTTTGATCAACTCAGTAAATCCTGGAAAGTCATTTCCAGTAATCACAGGTACAAGAAACTTGGGTACTACCCCCACTTTCATTTGGTGTGACAAACCCTTAATGGTCAGAGTCACTTGGGTGGTGGGATAGTATTGAGTGTCCCTGTGGATGCAGATGACACCAGTACCTGGTCCCGTTGCACAGTATTTTCCCAGCACTTTTAACATGCACTAGGGTCTGTCTGCTTCCCAAATATAGGGTGATCTAGTTGCTAAAAAGAAGCAAGATTGGTGGCCACAATGGGCTAGCCATCACACACACAGCAACATCCAGGAGTTATTTTTGGTTAAATTGTTTATTGTTACATTATTGTATGTTATTTTTATGTCGTTTTAGTGTTGAGTTAGTTAGGGTTGAAGTAGTGAGTCTCTAGTGCCAGGAGAATCTTTTTCGGTGTTTTAATCTGCTGTCATTCACTGAGTTATTAAATCCGTTTCCTGCACGACTTACATTCTGCCATTGGGGTTAGTTTATCTCCGGCATTTAAGCATTTTTGTCCATTCATTTGGTCCATCTTACCTGGCTGTTTGATTTTGGGCCAGGTTCCAAGATGAGGAGTTATTGGGAAGAGACAATTCTGTCATTCAGGATGATAAAGTTCCTTGAGTCAAGGTAGAGGAGTCGAGGAGGAGCTGCGATCGTCCATAGTCACCGGAGTAAGGGAGCTGAGTGAGAGCTGCGGTTGTGGATAGTGTCTGGATTAGCAAGAACTGATTTGTGGGGGTCCTGTTTTTGGTAACATCTTTCGACCTGGAACAAAACTGGAACTACCTGGCAGTATCACCTGGATACTTTTGCAATAAGACTGGTGATTTGCCTGTGGATCCTGTCTACCTTTTGAGCTCATTCTGACCTGAACCCAGGGAGGGCTGCTGGGGTGGTTGGTGGTGCGAGGGACTGGGTCTGTTGCTGTCAGATGGCGAGCATTACTGTGCCTGGGTCCCATTAGTTTCTAGGGGGATGGACTGGTTGAGACCTAACTGCACCCTGGCCTCTCAGTGGCATTCTTCTTGGGGGAAGGTTAGGCTGCTCAAGGTAGTGTGAGGTTCCTTCACCATCAAGGACCAGAGGTGTTGTGTGGGGCCTCAGATGGAATATTCTTTCTAATCATATGGTTAAACTCTTTCCTGTCCTTATTTTTGGACCTGGTGGGCAGTGAGAGTGCCCTGTTCTTTGACCTGAATAAGCTGGTTAATCTGTTTAGTGTGCTCAACTGCTTCTAATACTGCCTGATTTGAGGGTTGGTGAGAGTACCCTGTATTCTTATTATATTACAAATGTATTGTTTTTACAGTTCCTACTGTGTGAGAGGCTATGTTGGTACTGAGGATTTTTCTGATTACCTGGACTGGTGGGAGCTTTCTGGGTGTTGGTTTACACTATTTGCAGTTTACACAGTGACTGATTTGCTTCTTCTTTCTCTGACTTATGTCTATGAAGCTTTGTGCAATTTTTGGATTTTTTTTTGGGTTTGATAATTACATTTATTGTCTGTATTGACAGTTTATTTGATTTGGTAGGATTAAGTTAATCTGGGTGTGTTTTTATTATTTTAAGAATGTGCTGGGGAGGCCAAATGACAGTCAGACAGTATTCCTCCACCAGGCTCAGGGAACTGCGCCCTTTTAACTGCCCTTATGTATCTGTGGAGACCTAAAGCAATGTCAGTCCCTCGGGATTGCCAGGAGGTACAGAAAGAAGGGGAGAACTGGGCCTGGTTGGGGAATAAAGGAAAGGGGAGGATGAATTGGGGTTGTAGGGACCAGGTGATATCCTGGGGTGAAATGGTGCCAGGACAGGGGTAGTCCCTGTCTTGTTCCCATACCCAGGGGCTCAGCAACTAATGCTGGAGAGAGTCGAGGTTTTCTTCAGCATCTCATCCAACCTGGGTGGTGTTACGTAATACCAGGTCCATCAGAAACAAGACAGCTGTTATAGCGGATCTTGTTGAAGTGGTGGATCTGGCATGTATCACCGAGACCTAGCTGGATGAAAATGTAGGCCCAGTATTAGCCTTTGCAGTTCCAGCTGTCTTCTCGCTGATTCACCACCCAAGGTTGGATTGTAGGGGTGGGGGTGTAGCCATCTTTTTTAAGACCGAACTGTGCTTTGTGGCTGTTCCAGTGGGGACCACCAGATCCTCTAAGTGTATCATGGGTGAGGGTGTAGGTTGTAGGATACTTCTCATTTACCATCCACCAGGTGATGGGGTTTATTCCTGCAGGAGATTGCGGACTTCATTGTCGACATGGTATTGGAAACTCCCAGATGGACAATTCTGGGGGACTTCAGTGCCTGGGTTGACGATGAACTCTCACAGTTTGATTAAAATCTCCTCCAGCTGATGACAATGCTGGACCTTACACAGATGGTTACCTCCTCTACCCATATAGGAGGTCACTCATTGGATCTGATATTCCTTCTGGGGATGGAGATCTCTGACTTGGGGGTGGAACCAGTCAGTTGGTCTGGCTATCACACCATAGGGTTCAGTTTTGGGGCCCCTCCAAATGGACCTACCCTTCAGAGATGGTCCAGTACCGCCCTTTAAGGGGAGTTACCCCAGATGGTCTGTCAGCAGTTCTGGATCCATTGGGATTGCTGGGTGAAAGCACACTAGCCTATAATAAGGCAGTGGGAGATGCCTTGGACTTGAGTGCTACTGTCATGTTCGACCACTCACTCTTCAGCCAAGGTCCTTTGATATGATGGGTCCTTGAAGGAGTTGAGGTGAGTTGGTCGAAGGCTGGAGAGAGCATGGTGGAAGTCTGGCCTGGATGCTGACAGGCTTAGATTGATGGAACACTATAAGGGCTATCAATCAGAAATCGCCTGTAAGAAGGCAGAGTTCCTGTCCAGGGTGATTTCTGCTGTGCAGAATCGACCGTCTCAACTTTTCTGAACTGCTGACAGATTGTGCAATCCAATCTGCCTTCAGTCCAGAAGAGCTTTCTCACAAATTAAGTGTGATGAGCTAGCTTGGTTCTTTGCAGATGAGGTTGCCAGCATCAGGTCCAGAATCGGCCTGGCTCTCTCCATGAGGGGTTGGGAAAGTCGATGTGAGGTAGTGAGCACCCAATCTGTATGGACAGATTTCGGCCAACCAGAATTCATGGACATTGTGAAGATTGTCCAGACTTTGAGCCCAATCTGTTGTAGTTTGATCCGGATCCTACCCCTTTTAGTGGGTGTGTAGATGTTATCTGCCCCATCCTAGCTGAAATTGTATGGAGATCCTTGGAGAGGTTTTTTTTTCCCCAGACCCTTAAAGGAGTCGGTCATTCAACCACTCCTTAAAAAACCCTCCTTGGATCCTGATGATCCCCCTACCTACTGACCTGTCTCTAACTTGCCCTTTATGGGGAAGGTTATTGAGAAGGTGGTTGCGCTGCAACTGGATGATCACCTTGTAACTCACAATGTCTGTGAAGCTCTTCAATCTGGTTTCAGGAAAAGGCATAGCATGGAGACTGCCCTTGTTTGGATATTAAATGACCTCCCAATGGCAAGAGATCGAAAGGCTCATACCATCTTGGTCCTTCTTGATCTCTCAGCAGCCTCTGACAATGTGGACCAAGGGGTGCTGTTGGAGATCCTGTGGTTCCTTTGGGGACTGTCGGGTACAGTCCTTGAATGGTTTTGATCGTTCCTTGTAGGCAAGTCTCAGAGGGTGGTCACTGGAATTTATTCCTCTGACGCCCTTCCCCTGTCCTGCAGGGTGCAACAGGGATCCATATTGGCACCCATGTTGATCACAGTATATACTGTATGCTGCCATTGGGAGATATCATCAGGTGATACAGCTTGAGTTTTCACTGCTATGCAGATGATACTCAGCTGTATATGTCCTTTGTGCCTGGACAGGTTGATGCAATCTCTATGCTAAATAGTTGCCTCTCCGAGATCAAAGACTAGATGAGCTTGAGTTGGCTGAGACTGAATCCGGATAAGACTGAGGTGTTGGTTATGGATCGGGTAACCCAGGGGTGGGTTTAGGGGCTGGGCACATGTCAGGCCTATGGCTTGACGGTGTCCAGCTCACTGCCTCAGATCAGGTGCATAACCTGGGTGTTATTTTTGATGATTGCTTGACCTTGAAATCTCAGGTGTCAGCTGTGGTTAAATCCTCATTTAACCATCTGAAGAGTATCGCCCGGGTGAAACACCTGGTTCCATGGGGTGACCTTCCAACACTGATCCATGCCTTCATTACTACCAATCTTGACTACTGCAATGCCCTCTACCTAGGGCTAATTGGGGTTGAGATCCACCACTTGCAGCTAGTGCAGAACGCTGTAGCCAGGCTGTTGACTGGTACTTCTAGGACCAGCCATATTATGCCTGTGCTGTGTGAACTGCACTGGCTGCCAGTTCAGTGGTGGATCACCTGCAAGGTAGGCTTGCTTACCTTTAAAGCCCTACATGAACAGGGACTTGACTACCTGAAAGATGTCCTGACTCCCTACTCTCTGATCAGCCGACAAGGGATTGCTAGAGATTCCCAGGGTTCACCTGAAAACTTCTGGAGCTCGTGCTTTTTCATTTGCAGCACCGACCCTGTGGAATTCTCTACCTCGTCATTTAAGAGAATGCCTGACCATCAGCAGTTTTAAATCTATGTTAAAAACATATTTATTTTCACTGGATTTCCCAGACTGTTTTTAAATAATTTGTATTGCTGACTGTAGTATATATTTGTGGTTTATACTATGTAAAGTGCCTTGATTTTGATAGGTGCTACATAAACAAAGATTTGTTTGCTTGCAAATGAATGAGTCCCTTCACAGTTTTATTCCCCACCTTCACATCTGTTAAGTACTTTTCCCAATGACAATCTGTTCCAGTGCCACTCTCCTTACTACGGCAGTTTGGGAAATGGCATTTATTACAGCTATAGCAGATAGCATCTTTTGGGCACAGCTTGTTAACCTCACCAGAGTTCTTAACAGGCTAGAAATTTAAATGGGGAAAAAACAGTGTCTTACCAGTGCTTGGCTGTTACCTTGTTGCTGTGGCATCTGTCTGGCCATTTGGTAGTCCTCAGCCAAAGAAACAGCCTTTTCCCCACTCTTTGGTCAGTGTTCCTTTATCCACAGCCGCACATCTGTAGGCAAGATGCTGATGAATTGCTCCATGGCAAATGTGTCGATGATCTGTGGGACTGCTTTGCTCTCTGGTTGGATCCATTTTATCAGGGATTCTCTGAGTCGGGTGAAGGCTTGTCGTGGATTGTCGACCGAGTTGTACTTCAGAGATCGAAAATCTCTGCCTGTAGGTCTCTGGAGATGTTATACCTTTTCAAGATTTTGCTTTTCACCAGGTCATAGTTTTCTGAGTGTGCAGTATCCATACTGCTGTAGGCAAGTTGGGCTTTCCCTGTCAGGTAGGGTACCAGTCTAATTGTTCATTGCTGCTTTGACCACTGGCAGGCTGTAGCAACTCTTTTAAAAGTTATCATGTATGCCTCATTATCATCTGAAGGACACAACTTTGTAAGTTTAATGCTTTTAACCCTTTAACTGCTGGTCACGTTTAACAATTTTGACCCCCTGGTGCTGGCAGTTTTGCAGGAATTTGGACCCTAAAAGTACACTCTTAAATATTATTTTGTGTATGAGATATTCTAATGAAATTTTCTCTGTATGATGTTAGGCTCAATAGCTACACCCAGTACGATTTTTGTTTTTCCACTGTTAATGTTAATTGAATAATCAAATTTTGCATATTTAGCTAAAATAAAGCTATTTTTGCATGTTTTTTTTATGTCCTATTCATATGTCATGAGACAAAGGTTGAGCATAAAAGCTAACTGAAGGTCACATGAAGATTTTATTTAATAGTCTGTATGTTATGTAAATAATTTAGTTATATTTCCCTGATATTTATGTATTTTTGCACTTCATAACATCACTGTATTGTGTGCATGTATGGAAAAAATCAGGCGAATTTTGGAACGGTCATAGACTGAAACAGCACTGTAAATGGGAAGAGCAGAGGCAGGCAAAACAATGTAAAATATAATGCAAATGAGTGTTGCAGGTGTGGACTGCTGTAAGGGTGGTAAAGGCACTGAATATGATAAAGTCAGTAACATTTTATTTTTTTACTGTGCTGAACTGTGCTTTTTCGCATTACTCTGAAGTCAAAGATAATTCTTTGTCCGGGATTCCATAATCCTTTGTATGGAATAATTTGAAGCACCTTCCAACAGAAAGTGGAACATTATAGTCAGGACAGTAGTAATGACTCTCAGATGCTCCACCCCGTGATCCTCTCCAACGCTTAGATCCACTTGCTGTCGAGGCACGTGAGGCCTTGGCTGAACAAACCTTGCAAAGTCTAGTTGGGTTCTTTTTTGGTGTGGGAGGTATTTTAGCAGGAAAGTGCCTGCACGTAAGGAGTACCTCAGTCTCTGCACTTGACACATATCTTAAATTTGCGTGTAGCATCACACAGGTAAGCTTCGGCAAGCTGTTCTATGAGGTTTGCAACATACTGATAGTGAGTGCCTTTACCACCCTTACGTTTGTAGATAATGAGCTGAAAACTGAGATATCCACGAAGTGGAAAAACATTTTTTGTACCATTTTCTTGTTTTTCTGACACATGCATAATTTTTGAGCTTCTGGTCACTAACATCCACTCCTCTCATCTTACTTATTGTACTGCAATACAGAGTCTAGTTTGATCTTTGGGATTCCATCATGCTTGTTGCCACATGACACCATGGCCACTGATGCACAGTGATCAACACGTATACAGTCTGAGTTTTCTTGGGCCTTGCATGCCACGTGATGGCTCTCATTTTGGGACAGTCCACTCAAATCAAATCATATCAAGCTTCATTTTTATAGTGCCTTTCAGAACCAAGGTGCTGTACATAAAATCAGTTACAGACAAATATAAATATGAGTTAAAACAGAAACAATAAAAAATAATTAACCCTAATAAGGGAAAGCTAGAGTAAATAGGTAAGTTATTAGCTCAATTTTAAACCTGTCAATGGTCAGGCATTCTCTTAGCTGATAAGTTAGAAAATTCCACAGGGTTGGAACTGAAAAAGAAAAAGCACGGGTACCAGGTGTCTTCAGTTGGACCCTGGGAATCTCTAGCAATCTCTTGCAATGGATTGGAGAGGACGGAGGGGGCAGTAGGGTACCAGCAGGTCTTGCAGGTAACCGGGTCCCTGATCATGTAGGGCTTTAAAGGTTAGCAAGCCAACCTTAAAGGTAATCTGACACTGAACAGGCAGCTAGAGCAGCCGGTGGAGCACAGGCATAATATAACTGGACCTAGAGGTCCCAGTTAAAAGCCTGGCTGCCGTGTTCTGCACGAGCTGCAAGTGGCAGATATCAACCCCCTGGTAGCCCTAGGTAGAGGGAATTGCAGTAATCAAGGTGGGGAGTGACAAAGGCATCGACCAATGTTGGAAGATCGTTGGGAGGAACCAAGTGTTTTACCCGGGCAATATTCCTCAGATGGTAAAAAGAGGATTTGACGACAGCCAACACATGGGATTTTAGTGTCAGACCATCATCAAAAATAACACCCAGGTTATGCACCTGGTCTGAGGTAGTGAACTATATGCCATCAACATAGAAACATAGACTTTGATGGCAGATAAGGACCGCTTGGCCCCCCTAGTCTGCTCATTTCCCTACCTACAGGATAAGCTGCAGATCCTAGTTAACAAACAACCAATTGCTTCATACCCCCCACAAAAATTGCATTGTCTTTCCCATGCATTCTTGAATTCTCCCACAGTTTTAGACCCCACAGCCTCCTCAGAAAGGCTGTTCCATCATCCACCACCCTCTCTGTGAAAAATTACTTCTCACATTGCCCTGACCCCCCCATCTTCAAATTGTGTCCTCTTGTTCTTGCACATCTCTTTTCTGAAAGATGCTACCCTCTTGGACTTTGTTGATTCCACTGAGGTACTTAAATTTCTATCATGTCCCCCCTCTCCCTCCTTTCCTCAAGGGTATACATAGTAAGCTCCTTTAGTCTCCCCTCATATGGCATCTGTTGCAGACCATGCACCATTTTAGTTGCCCTCCTCTGGACTGCCTCTATTCTGTCTATTTCCTTGCAGAGATAGGGTCTCCAGAACTGGACACAGTACTCCAGATGGGGTCTCACCAACTGTCTACAGAGGGATAACAACTTCTTGTTTTCTACTGGTGATGCCTCTCCTATACATCCCAGTATCCCCAAGCCCTCCCTAATGCCTTTTACATTGCTTGCACAACCTTAAGGTCATCTGATATGATTACCCCAGGTCCCTTTCCATTTTGATGTTCTTACTACCTCCCCCATTGTGTACTCTTCCCTGGGTTTTTGTTTCCCAGGTGCATTATTTGCACTTCTTTACATTGAATCCAAGCTGCCATACATCTGACCATTCCTCCAACCTTGTCAAGTCCCTTCTCATCCTTTCCACACCTCCTTGTATATCAACCCTGTTGCAGATCTTTGTGTCATTTGCAAAGAGGCATACTTTTCCTTCCAGTCGTTCTGCAATGTCACTTATAAAGACATTAAAAAGGACTGGATCCAGTACTGAACCCTGCGGTACCCCAGTAGTAATCCCACTTTCTTCAGAGTGGACTCCATTTACAATTACCTTCTGTGTCCTGTTGTTCAGCCAATGTTTTATCCAGGCTACCACCCTGGGACCCTCTCCCAGGCTGATTCATTTGACTCTTAATCTTTTATGTGGGACTGTGTCAAATTCCTTGCTAAAGTCTAGGTAGGCCATGTCCACAACCTGTCCCTGGTCTACTACTTTAGTCACCTAATCAAAGAAATTAATTAGATTCATCTGACATGGCATTCCCGCTGTGAACCCATGCTGCCTTGGGTCCTGTGCCTCACTGGCCTCTAGGTGCTCAACAATTCTTTCCTTCAGAAGTGATTCCATCACTTTCCCTACCACAGAGGTCAAACTGACAGGTCTGTAGTTTCCTGCCTCTGTCCTGGTCCCACTTTTGTGAAGGAGAATCACATCTGCTTTCCTCCAGTCCTCAGGTACCACACCATCCTCCCATGATTTGTTAAAAAGGGTAGTCAGTGGTTTCACTAGTTCCCCACTTAATTCTTTTAGAATTCTGGGGTGAATTCCATCAGGCCCCTTTGCTTTGTTCACCTTCAGTTTTAGGAGTTCTTTCAGAACCCTTTCTTCTGTAAATGGACTGGGATCGACCCCCCCCCCATCCAGAGTGCTTCTGTTAATCTGATTAGGCACCTCCTCCTCCTCTTTTGTGAATACTGAGCAGAAATATTTGGTCAGTATCCTGCTTTCACTGTCCCTCTCTGCCCACCACCGTCCATTCTATTCAGCATCACTATCCCTCCCTTTGTCTTTCTATGCTCCTTTATGTACCTATAAAATGTTTTATCCCCCTTCTTAAACGAGTTGGCTATCTTTTTCCTCAGTTTGGGCCTTTGCTATTCTGACTTCCCTCCCTGCTTCCTTCTGCCTTGACTGGTACAGCTCTCTGTCCTGCTCCTTCTGTGCTTTTATACTTCCTGAATGCTATCTTTTCTCCTGACCTTCCCATCGCCACCTCTTTTGAGAACCATAGTGGCTTTTTCTTTCATTTTGATTTGTTTATTTGCTTCACACAAAGGCTTTTGCCTCTGTGATAGCAGTTTGATGTTTCCCATTGTTGCTCCACCCATCCTTCTAGCCTGTTGCTAGTGCATGTGCTAGTGCTGGGCACTCTCCCATCTTGCCAAAGTCAGCCCTCCCAGTCAGTACACCTCACTTTGTATGGCTTGACCCCTGTAGCTGGAGTTTATCATAGAACCACACTGTTTGGTGGTCACTTGTTCCCAGATGGCTACCCACTTCTATCTCAGATCCTCTCACTGTCCTCGTTTGAGAGTATGAAGTCTAAGATTGCTCCCTCATGAGTGTTTTCCAAAACTAGCTGTCTGAGGCATGCCACCTGTAGGGCATCAAGAATGGCCCTGCTCTTAGATGTGGCCACAGCAAATGTGCTCCAGTTAACATCTGGCATATTCAGGTCTCCCATCAACAGTATCTCCCCTTTCTCTACCATCTTAAGAATGCCTTCTATCATATCCTTGTCCATTCCCTCCCCCTGACATGGGGGTCTGTATACAACCTCTGTGTGGATTATGGTGCCAATTCCAGTTTCTAAGATGACCCACAGTGCCTCCTCTCCTCCCTATTTATTCTTTTTTCAGTTGCTTTTATCCCTTCCCTTACATAGATAGCTACTTCTCCCCATCCTCTCCCTTCCCTGTCTCTCCTGTAGGTTGTATACCCTGGTATGTTAACATCCCAGTCATGGTTCTCAGTGTACCATGTTTCTGTGACTGCTATGATATCCAGGCATCCCTCCTCCAACAAGGCCATCAGTTCAGGGAGCTTGTTGCCCAGACTATGGGCATTGGTACTCATTACCCTCCATTTCCTGATGGCCTTACCCCTTTTTGCCCCATTCCTGTCCTTATTGCCTTTGTCACTTTCTCCATTTACCACTGCCCTTCTCTCTATTGACATCTCTAACTTGGTGTTTACCTCACTTACTACCTTGATTTTTTCAGGGGGACTAGGATTTCCCTGCTCTTCTCCAGTGCCTCCCCCTTGTCTAGTTTAAATGCTTGCCAATGAAGCATTTAAACCTATCACTTAGGATTCTGGTTTCCCTCCTGGACAGATGTAGACCAATACTCCAGTATAGGCCTGCATCACTCCAGGTGGACCCCCAGTCCCCAATGAAGCCAGATCCCTGAGCTCTGCACCTGTTTTTCAACCACTGATTGAATCCCATGGTGTGGGGCACCCTGTTCTCACCCATGCCATAGATAGGCAGCACCTCAGAGAAGGTTACCATGTGTGCTACTTGTGTAAGGCTACTCCCCAACTCCACAAACTCTTCCTGCACTGCTCTGATCCCTTTCTTAGCCAGGTCATTTGTCCCTAGGTGGACAATGACATCCAGCTCCCTCCCCTGTGCAGCTGCTCCGTGATCATGAGGATTCACTCCCTGCCCTCCCAGCCATGGCACCAGGCAGGCACCTTACTTCCTCTCCCCTTCCTGCCCCAGTTCTACCTTCCTAACAATGGAGTCCCCCACCAGGAGTTGTTTCCTTCCCCTGTGGGGTCCCATGCCACCCTCCTGTGGGTCTCCTTTGTGGAGGTTCCCAGCATCCTCCTTGGTCTCCACTGTGGGTGCCTCTATAGAGGGACCACACTTTGCCAGAATGGCATATGAATTGTGGAGAGGTACAACTGGAGGGATGCACCTCTGTTCTACCACCTTCACCCTCCCTGAGCCCACTGTGGTCCAACCACTCCTCTTTCTTGGCAACCTCTGAGGCAATGGCAGTGGCCCCAGGATGAGAGAGGAGGTCCCATAAATCCTGGCCAACTCAGCCTGGAGATGAGCGGCCACCTCCCTCAGCCCAGAGAGGTGCCTGCAGATGGGACAACACTGCAACCTCCAGAACATCTTCCGGAAGTCTGCAATAAACCTGATGTTTGTCCAGCCCCCAAACCTGTCTTTTGGATGAGACGTTAAACCGAGGTCCCATCTGCCTGGATTGGTGGTAGTTCAGGTGGATGTTAAAGATCCCATGGCACTTATCGAAGAGAGTAGGGGAATTTTTGATTTGTACAAACATCAAGGACAAATGAAAACCAACAGTGTTAAAAGCACACAAACATAAAAGCAATCATTAATTTCGAAGAAGTCAAATTAAATATCACATTGTGTTAAATCACACACACACACACACACACAAAAATTATGTATATCAGATCAAGAAATGCATGCTATTTATATTTGATAAACGTTGGGAATCCTTTCCACCAACTGGTAACCTGCCAGGAAGTGGAGTGTTCACAATCTTGAACATAAATCCTTTCCATAGCCCCTGTAATTAATATGCTAACAGTTTCATAGGACATCCTCTTTTGGTACAAGACCCACTGACACCGGGCTTGCCATAAATAATAAATTAAACAACAACAAAAGGTGCCATGTTTCCCTATCATAACGTCTATTCAACTGGAAATTAATGCCTAAAATCGAGGTATTATAATCTGTATATACAGCCATAGACATATTCCATTTAGCAGACAGGAATTTCCATAAAGGCGTGGCATAAGAGCAAGAACATAAAAATGTTCCGATTGTTTCTTCTTGAGCAATACAATCCGGATAAAGACAGTATCTTTCGGTTTACAACTTTATGTTTAGCATTGCCCTTACATTCAAACGACCATACAAGGAAAGCCAAATCAATTCCCACATACATTCGGGCAATCTAGGAGTATTCAATCTTTGAATAACAATTTTGACATGAGTCATAGGGAAATTTTTAAAGGCAGGTTCAAATGGATAAAGCAATGTCATTACTTCTTTATACAATTGCAGCCCAGTCTTTTCCTTGACCAATTGAACTGGAATACCCCAGGTAAACAACTTCTTTGCCACTGACAAAAAATAGTTTGGCACTTTTAATGATTTGATCGGCTTTGGGGGTAAATTTTGCCAGCCTAAAAAGTAGTTAGCCAAAATGTGTTTAAACAAAGACCCATAAGGGGTTATTTGGGGAAGAAGCCCTGGTCGAATATTATGTGAGATGAATAAGTATGAAAGAAAACTACCAGGTCCACCACATCCCAAGTCCACCTTTCCTTTTTTTCTAAATAAGTATACTGCAGTTTAATCGATTTAACGATTACCCAATAATTGAAAAAATATACTATAAAGTCTGGTTTCTAAGGACATGGGTAAAGGAAAAACCATAGCCGTATACAAAAAAGCAAGGAATAACAAATTGCTTCAATATCTGAACTCTCTTAATTTTTGACAATTTCCATTTCTCCATAAGTCAATTTTCCCCTCAATTTTATGTGTTGCAGTGTTCAGTTTAGTTCTGATAAATTCTCGACCGTAAAATATAAGCCCAAAATTTTATAGGTCCGATGAAATTGGAATTCCTCCAATAATTTCCTCTACAACATCCCCTCATCCTATAACTAAGCCCTGACTTTTTTGTTCTTGAATTTTAGAGTTAGATACCCTAGAAAAAGAAACCATTAATTCCAGAAAAATAGTGATAGATTCAGTTTTGGAAAAAATATACATAAATCATCAGCATAGGCCTGAATAAAATGCTCAGACAAGCCGGATGGGCCTAACATCCCCTCCCATTTGGGAATGGTAGTCACTGATCTTATTAAAGAATCTATAGTAAAAGAATATAAAAAAGGGCTGAAAGGGCATCCTTGACGAACCCCACTAGGCATGTGGAACCCCACATCACATATGCCATTCACAATTGGGTGGGCCAGTGCCCTTCATAAAGAGCTGTGATCCAATGAATCATTACCTTAGATACTCCATAGTACCGCAAGGACAAAAACAAGTACAGGCGATGCACCCTATCAAAAGCCTTTTTCTGGTTCACTGATACAATACAGCCCCGTTTCCCTTGAGAAACTGTGTATTCAATGAGATCATAAAGGATCATGTGGGCCTGCTGGATTTTTCTGCCAGGTAGTCCGCAAAATTGGTAAGGGGAAAGCACCGTGACAGCAAATTTTTTTAGTCGGTTATTTAAAATTCCTGTGAAAAGCTTATAATCAGTGTTTAAAAGCGTAATCAGTCTCCAATTCTCCAAATGGGTTTGCTTCCCCGATTTTTACAAGAATATTAGCAATCCAGCTGGGAACACACCTGGAAAAACCTTACAAGAAAGAAAAATTAAAACTAATTCTAAACACTGACTGAATTCAAAGGAAAAGTCTTGTAAAGCTCCGCCGTTAAACCATCTTGTCCTGGAGAAATGCCTACTTTTTGAGATTTTATTACATCCTCTATTTCTAAACGTGTTATAGGTTGTACCAGAAAATTTTTGGGAAGGTTGACTCAGGAATTTGAATAGAAGAAAATGTTCCATTTCTGCTATGTGGGAAGGTACTGCAGGTGCATGTGCTAGAAAAGAAGTCTTTTATAATGTTCTGTATGCTCTCATCATCCGTCACTATATTTCCTCTTGATTGGCTAAGGCATTTAAAAAGTATTAGTCCTATACTTCTTAAAGACCTCAAAAGGTCACCTTGAGGTTGCTTTTTAGCCATATTGTTGAATAACTGCAAAGTTTTTGCCCTGTCATATTGTTCCGATAACATTTCCTTTTTAAGTATGTGTATTTGTGATGAATAATCGAACTTTGAAGTATAGCCTTAGAAAACAAATAATACAATTGTTGCGTAAAACTAAATAGCAGAAAAATAAAGAATTCAGCCCTATTTTTCCATGATTTTGAAAAAATTTGCATAAATCATCTTTCGATCCACCACCATTGACCGATGTCATCATATAAAAGGTAACTGACAACCTTGTCATCAGTAAAGAACCTAATTTATACGAATCCACAGGAGCTTAATAAAGGAGCACTTAACTTCCACCTGGATTTCCTCCAGTGGGGAAGTGAATCACCAGAAATGTTACAGTGAAGTAACAGATGGTCGAAAAGGCCACAGGTATAGTCTGAAAAGAAAAGATAATTTGGAAGATAAAAAATATAATCAATTATAGGAGAGTATTTATTTTTTGATGGAGTAAACCAAAGGGCCTCCTTCTGTTTAATACTGGCCATAACCAGCCGGATGATTGTACCAATGCCCAAAGAGCCATAGTATCACAATATATTTCCCTGTTTTTAATGCAGTTGTCAATTTCTTACTGGGGTCCAATTCACAATTAAAATCTCCACAGAGAAAAACTGCAAATGAAGTAATCAAAAAAGGTTTAATCATTTGCATTAGTGCCACCTTTTCAGCTTTTACTTGCAGACAATAAACATTTATAAATCTACACGTTGAAGACTTCCAAACCCCATCCCAAATCATCAACCTCCCTGGGATCAAGTCCATTAATTTTATCAAAGAAAAATCGTAAGTACCAAAAAGAAACCCCAAGCCATCAGCTGAATGTTGTCCAAAGGACCAGTAAGAAGGGCCCCAATATCATTCCTTCTGGAAATTCCTGAACTGGTCAATGGTGTAAACCCAAGTTTCTTGTAATAAACAAATGTCCAAATGATTTTCATGCATATAATTAAATACAACATAACGTTTTTTAAAGTTTAACAAACTATGTACATTCATAGGTGCCGGAAGATGGTAAAAACTGAGGGCAGAGGATCAGAGGGCACTTGTGAGTGGAAAAGGCACTTTCAACACTAGTTTTGCCATACAAAAATACAATAAATCATATCAGCACATCATAACGTTATGAATGCAGTCCTATTTAGGAATAATTATCGACATACAAAGGTGCCAGCAAAAGAGACCACCCAGTCCAAGTCTGCTCAAGTGTACAGCTATATTAAAGCTGCTGTCGACCCATTCCCTCCAATAGCTCCACATGGCGTTTGAACCACATTCCTTAATCTGTTACAGTGGTTGGCCAGGTGAAACAGAGATGCCATATAATGTGCATGACCAGTCCCAAGCATGCAGTCTTCACACTAATGAGTTAGGAGTTTTTGGTTCCACTAACTTCAGGATAGAAGTTAGTAGTTAAGCCCAACCACCAGCAACAAGGTAAACTCCTGAGGCTGGGGAAATAAAGACACAGAGCCATTATGTTTGTTTACACAGCTTATTTATTAATGAAACAGTGTACATCGTAAAGTGTATTTATTAATAGAAACATAGAATTTGACGGCAGATAAGGACCGCTTGGCCCACCTAGTCTGCCCATTTTCCTACCTAGCAGATAAGCTGCAGATCCTAGTTAACCAACAGCTTACTTCCTCTTACCCGCCCCTAGGACTCTTATGCCTGTCCCAGCCATTCTTAAGTCCACCACTGTTCTTGACTCCACGACCTCCTCAGGAGGCTGTTCCATCATCCACAACCCTCTCAGTGAAAAATACTTCCTCCACATTACCCCTAGGCCGTCCCCCTCTATCTTCAAATGTGCCTCCTTGTTCTTGCACATCTCTTTTTCTGGAAGATGCTACCCTCTTGGACTTTGTTAATTCCCTTGAGGTACTTGAAAGTTTCTATCATGTCCCCTCTCTCCCTTCTTTCCTCAAGAGTATACATATTAAGCTCCTTTAGTCTTTCTTCATCTTCAGGCCCTGGTGGCCACCAAAATCAGCCAATTTACCATCACATCTACACTTCTGCCATGAAGTAATCCTTGATGCTCTGGTCACCACTTCAGGCTGGTAAGCCTTGCAAGCCTCCACCAAGCCCTGGTGGCCACCAAATCATCCCATGAATGCTCTGGTCACCACTTCTGGCTGGTAAGCCTTGCAAGCCTCCACAGAGCCCTGGTGGCCACCAAATCATCCTATGAATGCTCTGGTCACCACTTCAGGCTGGTAAGCCTGTGCAAGCCTCCACCAAGCCCTGGTAGCCACCAAATCATCCCATGAATGCTCTGGTCACCACTTCCAGCTGGTAGCCTTGCAAGCCTCCACAGAAGCCCTGGTGGCCACCAAATCATCCTATAGAATGCTCACAGTCACCACTTCAGGCTGGTAAGCCTGTGCAAGCCTCCACCAAGCCCTGGTGGCCACCAAATCATCCCATGAATGCTCTGGTCACCACTTCAGGCTAGTAAGCTGTGCAAGCCTCCACCAAGCCCTGGTGGCCACCAAATCATCCCATGAATGTTCTGGTCACTTCAGGCTGGTAAGCCTGTGCAAGCCTCCACCAGGCCCTGGTGGCCACCAAAATCAGCCAATGTACCATCACATCTACACTTCTGCCATGAAGTAATCCTTGATGCTCTGGTCACCACTTCAAGCTAGTAAGCCGTGCAAGCCTATACCAGGCCCTGGTGGCCACAAAATCAACCAATTTACCATCACATCTACACTTCTGCCATGAGTAATCCTTGATACTCTGGTCACCACTTCAGGCTGGTAAGCCTGTGCAAGCCTCCATCAGGCCCTGGTGGCCACCAAAATCAAGCCAATTTACCATCACATCTACACTTCTGCCATGAAGTAATCCTTGATGCTCTGGTCACCACTTCAGGCTGGTAAGCCTTGCAAGCCTCCACCAAGCCCTGGTAGCCACCAAATCATCCCATAGAATGCTCTGAGTCACCACTTCAGGCTGGTAAGCCATACAAGCCTCCACCAAGCCTGGTGGCCACCAAATCATCCCATGAATGCTCTAGTCACCACTTCAGGCTGGTAAGCCTTGCAAGCCTCCACCAAGCCCTGGTGGCCACCAAATCATCCCATGAATGCTCGGGTCACCACTTCAGGCTGGTAAGCCTTGCAAGCCTCCACCAAGCCCTGTTGGCCACCAAAATCAACCAATTTACCATCATATGAATTTCTCTGTAAAGTACAGAATTTCTGTATCAGATTTTTCCAAAAAAGTTAAGTCGTCTCTCATTTCGTTGCACAAACTCCCGAACAATTAGTGTGCGATCCAAGTTGTCTGTTCTCTCTTTGTGAATGTTCAACAGCATTAGGTGATTGTACCTCTTCTCTGTCATGGTGCTTCTTAAGTAAGACTTTATCCTCCGCTGTGTTGAAAAGATCTCTCCCCAGTTGCTGTACTCATTGGGACGAGGAGGTAAATTTGAATGAGCTTCACTACTTCTGAATACAGTAGCTGCTGCTGGCAGTCTTTTCCCACTAAAGGCATTAATAATGGTGTTGATTGAAGTTACTGCCCACCTTTGGCAAAACCTGCTGCACAAGTCCTGGGAGCAAGTTCAGTTGTGCATTCAGAATGTCAATGTCCAAGTCCTTATCTCCATAACTGTGTGATCTGAAGAGGAAATGAAAACGTCTTTGCATTGGCTGCTTGAAGCAACAAATTCTCCATGGATGACAGCAAACTGTAGGTTTCTTGATCAAAACGTCGGTCTAGTTCAACAAGACAAGCATCAATGGCTTCATAGTACATCTGTCGATACCAGTCCTTAGCAGATTTGGGATGGTGATGCGGTGCACTACCATGTTGCAGCCTTGCTGGCACATAGTGCTGTCTGGGAAGTTTGGCTCCTTCACTTTTCTCTCAGTAGTTAGCTCTCTCGTTGATGCCTTCATAGACCTGGTCAAAGTCATCGCTGGCGTTGTAAATTCTTCTTCAGAGTTTATGCTCATCATAAGTAGTTTCTGCTGTCAGTGTTTTTGTTTGCAGGATTGAAGCCACTTGTTCTGATATGCTGAATATGTTGTATGATACAACCAGTCCAAATAGGTCGAAACTTTTCATCACTGACATCAGGCCTTTGACCTTAGTTCGTACATCTGTAGCTTTGTCTCGTTTCAGCTCCTCCTAAGGTGTCATAGAGTGCTCCATATTTTTGAGAACCGCCTTAATACTCTTTGTTCTTGCTGTCCATCTTGTTGGACAAAGTAAGTGCAGGCCTTCTACCATCATGTAAGGGTCCTCACTGTCATTCACTGCAATATTTTCATAAGAAAGCCAGCCTCTGTAGGGATCCCGAATCAACACATTAAATTCTGGACAAAGCTGAGGGCATCGTCAATGGCATCACTCGTTTTGCTACAGTTTTGCAACACCAGGTCAAGGAATGATTTGCACAATGGACATTCAATGCTAATGGATTTTCTCTCTTAATTCTTATTGCAGTTCAGAAATGCATCTACTCATATTGCTGCTCCATCCATCGCCTGTCCCTTCAAGTTGTTGATTGGCAAGTTACATCTTACTAGAACATCCTTAATGGCACTGGTGATGGATTGACATCAGTCTTAGCCATTTCATACATCCCAATAAAATCTTCATGTATAACAAAATGGGGCAGTGAAACCCATCGATATACATATGGTCATCTATTCATGTTGGCTAATATCCGTGATTCATCTGTGATGATTGCATACCGCTTTGATTCATTCGCATATCTCTTCAGAAGGTTCCTCAGCAGCTGATGTGCCATGATTTCCATGACTTCATTCACAACATCTGAACTCTGATACTTTCCTTCCTGGATCCATCCCGTAGTTCTGGCATGTCAACTGCCCTACTCAACATTCCGCCTCAGGTTGCTTTCCTGTTCTTACATTAGCCACAGTGCTAGATCCTTGCCGAACTAGAAGCTGTATTGCATTTACCTGTTTCAGGAACGGTCTCGGTTTTCTTGCCTGTTCCTATGCAAGATGCTGGCTGAGCTGAGCACCAACATTCATCCTTGCGTTGTTGAATGCAGTATACTTCTCAACAGCTTCATGGTGGAATAATGATGTCTGATGTTTCTTGAATTTGTCAATTGCTTTCTTCCAGTCACTAAATCCTGCTGAAATGAATGTAGTTTCATCCTAACGACTGCCTGTGATTGTTTTCTTTCCTGCTGCCCGACAGTAGTAGCAGAAACACATCCTTTTTGAAACACAATCGTTAGCCAGTTGAAAGATAGAAAACCACCGTGTTTGACAAGTTCTTGTTTCACTTCTCCCATTAGTCACATAGAATGAGCTTGTTTGATGGAAGTGTCTATAACACTGCTTGGTTGAAAAACACTGTTAATATTGTGGCAACAAACAGAAGAGCAGGAGGAGAGACAAAGAGACAGCAGATTCAGACATGGTTTGGTTCAACTGCAGTTACCCAGGTTCTCTCAGAACAGGAGGGAGAGACAAAGAGACAGCAGATTCAGGCACGGTTGGTTCAACCTGCAGTTCACCAGGTTTTTCTCAGAACAGGAGGGAGAGACAAAGACAGCAGATTCAGACACGGGTGGTTCAACTGCAGTCCCAGGTTCTCTCAGAACAGGAGGGAGAGACAAAGACAGCAGATTCAGGCACGCGGTTGGTTCAACTGCAGTTGCCCAGGTTCTCTCAGAACAGGAGGGAGAGACAAAAGAAACAGCAGATTTAGGCATGGTTGGTTCAACTGCAGTTACCCAGGTTCTCTCAGAACAGGAGGGAGACAAAGAAACAGCAGATTCAGGCAGTGGGTCCAACTGCCATGAGCTGGGTATTCTCAGAGACATGCACCGTGTTGCCATCCTGTTGCTGTTCATGAGAACAGCTCTGCAGCTCTGTTTTCTGTATTGGAGAAAGAGCAGGCCTTACCATCAGGGGCACTGGAATAGCAGCTGCAGGACAATCATCCGGCAAGGAACATATTAGTTCTAGCACTGATGCAGCATTGGAAACAAACATGGCTGCATTTGGCGCTCTAATTGAAACCATTAGCAGAAGCGGTATGCACAGTTACATTAGCACTATAATACGGTACAGCTGACAGCAGCTGCAGTGCCAATGGCAGTGTCAATATTATTCTTGTAGCATGATCCCTTGCATGCTCTGAAGCGGTTGGTATCTAGGCACTCCCAAACCAGTAATTTAGTTTTCTTGGCATCTTGGCAGCAATATCAGCCAGTTGTTTCTCCATCTGTCGTTTCGTCTCTCAGACCGTGGCATATTTGAATGCAGTGATGAGTCCGTGCAGGCTGAGAAGAATTGCGTATACAATTTAGTGAACCCATCCGATTACCATCTTCTGATAAGGTACTGCAGCATGAACATTAAGCATGCAAGCAATAAATTTCTATGGCAAACATTTTATATCTTGCCCTTCCTCATCCCTCAATCTTCGCCAATTAGTTATCAATCCACAACTACTGGGCCTACATTAGATATTCTTGGCTAGTAGATCCATGCAGCAAAATGCTTGTGTACTGCACCATCAGTGTACAAGACAAGTGTCCAATAAAATTTATTAGGAGCTTTGGCTTGTAGACACTGGGGAATGGGACTAGGGCGCCCTCCTGAGGACAAGCCCCAAGCGCAGGAGAGAAAACAAAAAGACCTATTCTGCTTAATAAGGAAATCTGGTCAAGTAAAGCGATGGGTAGTAAGGCGAGAGGGAGTATAAAGTGTTGTACTTGTTTACGCACATTCAAATAAGCTACATACTCCTCAGAATGGACGCATCTACTGGCTCTAATAAAAAGGTATCAGAGGTCTGATTTCATGTCCAGCCACCAATCAACTGGATTCTCGTAGAGATCAAAACCCGATTTTTTTTTTCTAACCAGGTTAACCATTTCGAACTAGGTGGACTCGAGGGTGACGCTGGTACTGACAATAACATTTTTGTATGCCACCAACACTGTTGCTCAGCTGCCCAACTGTTACAATGGCAGGGCTTTTGTTATGTCCAGGACTTCGGTATTGTGATATTTGCCTCCTCTCCCTATGTCACATATCAGCCAACCTCTCCCAGCAGCTGCAACTCAGAATTTTCAAATGCCCCAACTTCCCAAACTCTTCCTTGTCCATTGTCTGCCAGTGTCACCACAAACAAGTGGCACACTACATAATAATGTAAAACATGCATCATTAATCATTCTAAGCACTCTTACAGCTGCCTCCACACCCAGCTCACTTTACTGACACATTTAAACATCACTACTTTGTAATGCACATGCTCCCTAGATCCGAGATGTCAGTCACAAATCAAGCTATTATAACAATTACAGTTACTTGCACAATTTCAGTACATCTATGCTTTGTTTAACTGGGAGATTCTAATCAGTTTCAGCCATGCAAATATTTGTACATCTGTACATAAACTGGTAGTATTTATAAGCTGCGTCAGCCAACATGACCTGTTTGTCCATTTTGATGGCACACGTCAACAGGTCTTTAGCCTAGTGTGGCTGATCTGTTAACTGAAAATAAAAATGGTGCTACAAAGACTACATGCCTCCGCCACCCAAATATTTCCATTCAAACTTATTTACTCAGACTACCTCAGCTTTATTACAACATTCCACTTCCAGTTGGCTCCTGCCAAGATCATATCCCAGTCAGTGTCCATAGTGGGATTTGAACCTTTGATCTCCAGTTTCAAAATCTGGTGCTCTGATCAAATGGTTAACAATCACACTGTACACCACAGTTGTGACTACTTTTCCTGAGCCCCAAGCATAAATACCCAATAACTGGGGAGTTTTCTCCCATAGGGAACAACCCCAGTTATAATTCAACATTGTACACTGGGGTTCCCTCACTCTATGCATGCACCTCCCTCCACTTTCCCCTCATACAGCGCCACCAGACACTTGGCCACCACCATTACTCGATGTCGGCAGTAAATGCATTTTAATTTAGAAAAAAACTAGCCACACAGCAGTCGACTTTTCCACCTCAGTAAACTTATACTTATATATCCATTAAAATAAAAAAGCAAGAAAAGCATTCTGCAGCTGCTTAGCCACCAATCGCAGACAGGCTTCATCTGCACAATAATGCATAATATGTATAATAAATGTATAATAATTGCCCCCCATCTTCAAATTGTGCCCCCTTGTTGTTGCACACCTTTTTGAAAGATGCTACCCTGTTGGACTTTGTTGATTCCCTTGAGGTACTTGACAAATCCCGCCTATTTTCAGGCATGACCCGGGGGAGGGGGACACAGATGAATGCCAAATGACTGAACCAGATGTTGGTGGTATTTCCTAGTGAATGAGGGAGATTTGACCAGGACACTGGAAATTCCCCTACTCTTTTCGATAAGTGCCATGGATCTTAAACATCCACCCTGAACCACCACCAATTCAGGCAGATGGGAGTTAAAGCAGCATTAAAAACACCAAGCCAAAACTGCATACAAACTGCTGGCAGCAGCACATTATTGCCCTCCAAAAGATGGTGGTGTGCTTTATGTGCCTCAGAATAGGTATTGCCATTTTACTCTTTTGAGTTCTGTGCCAATAATGGACACTGGTGCAGCACAAGGTGGGGGGTTTGTTACTGCACTGCTGAGGAACTGTCATGTTGACGAGACATTAAACTGAGATCAAGTCTGCCCATCTCTGGTCACTCGCAGTCTAGGTGGAAGTTAAAAATCCCATTGTACTTATTGTAAAAATTAAGGGGATTTTATTCAGAATAAATTCAAAAACACACATTGTTTACAGATAGGGGATACATAGTGCCCTGGATCTGGAATTCTGCGATTATGGTACTTGTTCCTCCAAACAGCGGCAGTTAGCCACGCACCCTTTTCCAACATCAGTTCTTCCTGCCCCCCAACACACCTCTTGCAGGCAGCCAACTCTGATATCTCCACGCCCATGTTACTGAACTGCACTGGCCCCCCAAACAGGTATCATTACAACATCACACAGCATGAGACTCACTTATACTGGACTTCTGAACAAGAAGAATCTCTGGAAATACTGGTATAACTGAACAAAGCATGACACTCAGACAACATTAGCAATGCTAACAAAGATTATCTTCTAATATAAATAAAAGTGGGACAGTGATCGAGTGCTAATCAGAATATAACTAAACTCCCCCACCCATGTCCTCAAGGTGAGAGAAATATAATGAATTTCAGAACAGTCAAAATGCAAAGAAACATCAATCTTTGTACTGTGGTGGCTCGGCCTCCACACCACTGGTGTATCTCAATGTTAAACAGAAATGTAAGTGAACATCTGAATATTATTATCTGTGGGGCAAATGATTGCTTTTAGTACTTTACGATAACCTTAAGTATGTTTGTTCTGCTGTGGGGCGCTCCACTACTCATTTGCCTTTCAGGTCCAGGAAATATGTTGAACACATTCTGTAGTTTCGGCTTTACTTACTTTGCAACAGCTCTTGTAGGGTTTGCTAGAACTATATGAAAGTACTATAGTAAAACTACAGAATATGTAATAATTACAATAGTTATTACAACAACATATTCACAGACCCAAAATATGGAAGTGGAGCGCCCTCACAGAACAAACAAACAAAGCTATCACAAAGTACTAAAGACAAACTCTACTATTTCATAAAGCCAGTGCCTCCCTTGTTCCTGCTAGCAAATAATATTCAGAAGTCAGTATGAGAATAAGCGAGATTGCATTTTGTGGGCATTGCAATATTTTTAACCATATGACTTCACAGAGAGATTATCATAATGATGTTACCTAGAGCAGTGCATTCAATGCTTATATACCATGTAAATTAAATAAATACAGGTAATGGGCGTGGAGATATCCGATGCGGCTGCTTGCAAGAGGTGTTTAGGGTGGGGAGAACCAAGCGCTGGAAAGAGAGTGTGGCTAACTGTCAGCCATTTGGATGAACAAGTACCGTAATCAAGCTTACATTACAGAACCAGGGTAATTATGTGTCCTAATATAAATAATTGCCCTACTCCTTACATAAAAAAGGTCATTTTAAACCAATAGTTTCTGGCTGCTGAAGATGGAGCTGGTAGAAGAGATGGAATGGCAAAGGAGAATGTGCTGATGGTACCTTTTAAAACTGGCTTCTAGAGAGAGGGAGGGGAGAGCCTGTAGAGGAGAGCCTCCAGAGGAGGGGGAAGAGACCCCAGCCTGGAGAGGGAGGGAAAGCCTCAGCCTGGAGAGGGAGGGGAGAGCCTCAGCCTGGAGAGGGAGGGGAAGAGCCTGGGGGGAGAAGAGCCTCAGCATGGAGAGGGAAGAGCCTGGCCCTGGAGAGGGAAGAGCCTGGACTGGAGAGGGAAAAAAAAAAACAGTACTGCTCTGCTGGCTGCCTACCTAGCTTCCAAATAAACAGCAGGCTGCAAATATACAAGCTTAGTCCAGCAAAACTTTGATTAGCAAGATGAAGAAACAGCTAAAGAAAACAGCACTGCAGTGCAGCTTACCCGAAAGTCTCAGAGTCACAACGCGATCAGGAAGTTCTTGCTGGCTCCTCAGGCTCCAAGTTAGCTCAATTCAAATCTGATATCTGTTAAAGCTGCTGCCCATATACTGCCGCTCGCTCTGCCAGACAGTGATGAGTCCATTTACTGCTCCGGCGTCCAGATTGATTAGAAGTTACAGGCACTGCTATTTGCTGCTCTGCTAATCTGCTCAAACAATACTCCGGCGCCTCGCCGCTACCCACGTGGCGCTCTCAACCTAGCGCTGCCTGACTTGAAGAAGACCGCACACACACCACTGCTGGGCTGGCTGGCTGTTGTAAGCGCCGACTGCAACTCGTCAGTCTACACCAGCTGCTCTCTTCATTATCTCGCGATTGCTGCTTCTCAGCTTCTCGCCCGAGTCCTAGAAGCCCTCAGTAGTCAGTCAGGATGGGATCCAGATCCGTCCGATCTCTGATGCACCAATTGCAGCCAAACCAACTTGGAAATGGTCTGGATGGACTGACTGAAATGGAGAGAAGGAGGAAAATATTGGGCATTTAAAGAGCCCATGGCGACCACGCCCCCCAACTCTAGAGCACGCCTCAACTCTAAGTCGCCTCTTAATTTGCTAAAAGCCAGGCCCTGATTGAGAGATGTGTTTGCCTTCTCAATCAGGTCCGCTGGCTGGGTATTGTGAAAAAAAAAAAAAAAATTCCGGACGCTAAGGCGGTCCGCCCTGTCAACTCAGGGGCACAATCTGTACTGTAGAAAAGTGGTGGGGCGGCCGCCCCTCCCACCCAGTTCTGGCGCCTATGTGTACATTTAGAACCCCAATTTAAATGATTCCAGATCTAAATATGAGTCATTCAACTATCTTTTTCCTCCTTTTCTTTTTTTACTTTTGTACCGGTCTTGAACCATAAATGGGAGGGAGACTGTCCCTAGTTGGTTGTGAGTCCAAGTCTGACACTCCATGATGGAGTCTCCCATTGAGAAGAAAGAACCTCCAAAAGGGTTGCACTGGTTTCCACATCTGTAGTAGAACGCCTACCAAAGGAGGTTTTAAATTCCTGGAGGACCGTCCTTACTTGTAGAGGCACTGTTGGAACTGCCTCATTGGGCCAAGCTTCCTGATTGTCAGCATAACATACTGGGACTAACATAGGCAAGGTATCTTTCAAGGTATCAGGTAATGAAACTACAGAGTCCACAATTAAAGGTTGTGGGTTAGGGACAGCAGTGGCACCACCAGGGGCCTGATGTCCCGCCTCTGCTTCAGAAACCAAATCCTGAGCTTTTTGAATAAGAAGATCAGGACTACTAATAGTAGCCTTATTCCTAGCCGCCCACACACATTCAATGAAGACATGACCTATGTCATCACAGAGATCACACTTAGTATGGTTCATACATTGGAATGCAGTGTGACCAATCTCTCCACAGTTGTCACAATGGGGTTTACCACATGAGCTAGATGTGTGTTCTAGCACCACATTTGTAACATGCCCTAGGTTGGCTTGCATAAAAACAGACCCCCCGATCCCAGCCCAACAAAAAAAAGAGTTTGGAATATGCAAAATCCCTGAATCTGATTGCCAAAGTTTAACTTTAAATTTCCACCCCCCATCCAAAACTGTTGGCTATCTAAAATGGCCTCTGGAGAACTCAAGACATCACATTTCTGGGACAACCAATACACAATGTCATCCAATATGCACCTTCATTCCGAAACATAATTGTACAAAATTTAACCAATGGTTTAGTCAGGGATTACCAAAACGGGGTCCATAAGGGTGAGAATTTGACCTGGTTGTAACGTTCCCAGAATAAATCCAATGCATAAGCTGAGTGAAAGCTTATATCAAAATTATCCTCACCAGATATATTGATAAAGCAAACACTTCACTTGGGGTAAAATGCAAAGAGTCTTTCAACAAATATTTCCCCACATAATCCCTGTCTGACCAAGCTTCCAGACCACCCTTATATCTTAATCTAACAGCATTACGTCTAGGGGCTGCTTCCTTCTTTATTTTAGAAAATAAGTCCGGCAACAAAGGTTTACTAGAGTCCACAGCTTTTTTATCAGTATGAGGATGTTCAGTATGTAAATCAATTAAAACCTCTGATGACAGAACTTGTTCCTGGGGGGTTCTTGCTTTTCATCACCTGGTACCAAATTAGCTTGTGTCATGGGTAAAACAGAAACATTAGGCCGCCATAATGGCTCATTTTGAGAAAAGTTTAATTTAGGGTCCCAGTCAGGAGAAAGATGCCATGAACCATTATTGAAGGACCAACCAGCTTCCCGCAGTGCCATTTGAGGGGTCCAATTTTCTTCTGACAATGGGTTATCAACAATACTGTCCTGCTGACAAGAAGGCTCAGAGTCCTTAGTAAGTGTCCCAGTAACTACTGGTTTATCTGTTAGGTCACTAAATGTCTTTTAGCTGAAAAAACAGCCCCATTTTTCCTTTCCCTCAATCCCACAGATTCAATATGAGCAGTTAATTTCTTGGCAAAAGTAAATTCCGACTCCCCAACCTGATCCAAAGGGTTTGTTTGATAGATACAGCTTACCTCAGGCTGTTGCGACTGCATAAAAGCAGCAGAGGAGAGGCTTGAAAACAAACCCAGCATCTTGAAGCGGTTTCTGCAGTGTGCAAATCATACACAGAACTACCCATAGCCCGTATTGTATTATTGACTCTAGTATCCATGACAACTGAAGATGCGTTGTCAGTAGGAACCTCCAAGAAACTACAAGGTTTTGGCTCTTGCACTGGAAATCAGCATTTCTCTCCCTGCCAGCCAATAATCCCGTCAGTGTTATCCTGCAAAAACTCTCCTCCTTTCTGGTTTCTATAGTAAAGCTGCAAGAACTGAAGGTCTGGTTCTTGCAAATCCTGCTTTTCTCCAGCACTGCAACTGCCGAAAACTTGTCGCCTGAGGAGCCTCGAAAAGTTCCACCCGGTCTCCTTCCACTGATTTTTCCATCTCCCCTGCTACATCAGTACTTCCTCCTCCTCTTCTGTCTGGCTCTAAACTGGGCTCCTCCTTTCTGCTCCCAGGAAGTCAAGCCCCCTGCAGGCAGAGTAGGGGAATTTCACCGGTGTCCTGGCCAAATTTCCCTCATTCACTAAGAATACCACCAGCAGCTTAATCTGGTTCAAGGTCAGTTGGCATTCATCTGTATCCTCCCCCCCGAGTCGTGCCTGAAAATAGGCAGGATTTGACTAGTGCACTTAATCGGTCAACAATAAATAAATAAATAAACCTGCCCCCAGATGACCAGGGACCACTACCAACACTTCAGTCTTATCTGGGTTCAGTCTCAGACAGCTGGTACTCATCCAAGTTCAGATTTCAGTAAGGCAATTATGTAGCATGGAGAGTGCATCATTCTGTCTGGGTAGAAAGGACATATACAGGTGAGTATCATCTGCATAGCAGTGAAAACTCAGACTGTATCAGCTGATGATATCTCCCAATGGCAGTATGCACACTGCAAACAACATGGCGGCCAGAATGGAGCCCTGCGGCACCCTGCAGGGCAGGGGGTGAGCGCCAGAGGAATAAATTCTGGTGGCAACTCTCTGAAACCTGCCCATGAGGAATGAATGTAACCATATGAGGATTGTACCAGACAGCCCACAATGACACTGCAGGTGCTCCAACAGCACACCATGGTCTACAGTGTCAAATGCAGCAGAGAGATCAAGAAGAACCAGAATGGTATGTGCCTTTCGATCTCTTGCCATTAGGAGGTCATTCAGTACCCAGAGAAGTGCAGTCTCCATGCTATGCTTCTTCCTAAAACCAAACTGGACAGTATCATAGATATTGTGAGTTGTGAGGTGATCGTCTAATTGCAGCGCAACCACCTTTTCAATAACCTTACCAACAAATGGCAGGTTAGAGATAGGCCGGTAGTTAACTAGACAATCTGTATCCCAGGAGGATTTCTTAAGGAGTGGTTGAATGACCACCTCCTTGAGGGGGACTAGGAAGACCCCCCTCTCCAAGGACTTTGAACAATTTCAGCAAAGGATTGGGCAGATAACATCTACACATTCCACTAAAAGGGGTGTAGGGCCCAGATTCAAACTACAACTGGTTGGGCGCAGTGTTTGGGTGATCTTCACAATGTCCATGAATTCTGGCCAGCAGAAATCTGACCAGACAGACTGAGTGCACGTCACTTCCTGCTGATCTCTACAATCCCTCATGGGGAGATTGTGCCAATGCCAGACCTGATGCTGGCAACCTTATTTGTGAAGAATTGAGTGAACTCTTCACATTTTAGCTGTGAAAAGGCTTCTGTGGGCTGGAGACAGATTGAATTGCACAATCTGTCAACAGTCCGGAAAACACAGAAACATAGACTTTGATGGCAGATAAGGACTGCTTGGCCCACCTAGTCTGCCCATTTCCCTACCTACAGGATAAGCTGCAGATCCTAGTTAACCAACAGCCTATTTCTTCTAAGCCAGTCAATTCTGCACAGCAGAAATCTCCATGGACAGAAATTCTGCCTTCTTATGGGTGATTTCTGATTGATAGCCATCATAATGTGCTATCAACCTATGCCTGTCAGGATCAAGGCCGGACTTCAGCCAACTCTCTCCATCCTTCAGCCAATTTGCCTCAACTCCTTCAAGGAACCATCAAACCAAGGGCTCCTTGGGTGAAAGGTGAGAGGCCAAACACGAACAAGAGCAATCTTGTCCAGGGCATCCTCCACAGCCTTATTATAGGCTAATACGAGATCACCTGGACTCATGCATTCACCCGAAAGACCCGATAGGTCTAGCACCGCCGATAGATCACTGAGGGTACCTCCCCTTAAAGGGCAGTACTGAACCATCTCCATGGGCCTAATCTATAAGGGGGACACTGAAACTGAACCTTATGTTGTGATAGTCAGACCAGCTGACTGGTTCCATCCCAGGTCAGCTATCTCCATACCCAAAAGAAAGATCAGATCCAATGAGTGACCCCTTATATGAGTCAAGGAGGCAACAGGTCCAGCATTGTCATCAGCTGGAGGAAATTTTGACCAAAATGCGAGAGTTCATTGTTGACCCAGGCATTGAAGTCCCCCAGAACTATCCATCTGGGGACCTCAACACCATGTCGACGATGAAGTCCGCTATCTCCTGCAGGAATTCACCACCATCTCCTGGTGGATGGTAGATGAGGAGCATCCTGCAACCTACACCCTCTCCCAGGATATACTCGAAGGATCTGGTACTTCCCAATGGCACATCCACAAGGCTCAGCTCAGTCTTATATATAATGGCCACACCCCCACCCCTACAATCCAACCTTGGGCAGTGTATCACTGAGAACCCGGCCAGAACTACAGAGGCCAATACAGGGCCTGAATTTTCATCCAGCCTGGTCTCGATGATGTAATCCAGATCAATTGTTCCAACAAGATAGCTGTAACAGCTGTCTTGTTCCTTTTTTTTTTTTACTTATTCTTTTTATACTCCCCCTGCCTGCAGCACTCCCACTCTTCGGGAGACACCTATGGCCTTCTAGTCCCTACCCTCTTACCTGGAGCCCAGTGCAGTCCGTCCCCCATGTAGCTGTGGTTATATTCCCCAGGTGGACACGGGGCTGGGCCACCCTCGAAATCCTTCTTGTTGTCTTCAAGACTCTGGTACTGGGACAGGCATGGGTACTGGGGATTGAGGCCTGGTGCTCCATCAACTGGGAGTGCTGTGTGATGTTTTTCACTTTTTCTTGTGGGAGCGGTGTGTGCCCCAACGTCAAGGTGTCACCGCCGATGTCAACCACTCCCAACCCCCTCTGTACACTTGTGCACTTGCTGTGCCTCCGACTTCCACCAGAGGCCAGTCAGGCACCAAGCGTGTGTCCCCCTCCCTCCTGGGAAAGGAGAGCTATCCTCTGGACACTCGATTCTTTCCCTCCCCTGCCAACCCCTGACACCCCGGGCTCGTTCCCAAAAGCTTTCTTGTTCTTAACATGTCTAGCATTGCATAACAACAATCTGCAACAAGTGAAACATTATCTCCCACATCCAGCTGTGCCTTTCGAAACTGTTGTGGCAGTCCTAATCAGGCTTTGTTGACAGTTCCACATAACTCAGTTTTGAGGTTCTGTAAGTGTCGAACAAGCTTAGGGCTAGAGTTGAACCTGTATGTGAACAATATATAAACCTAACCAGCAAGTTTACCCAATAACTTTATTACAATGTCATGTGTTGTTTGCCCTGTCATTGTAGTTGATGCATTATTCTTGACCTCTGCTGTTACCTCAAGATTATTACAAGAAGGTTGATGAGCATTCAGTTCAAAATTTTCTTTGGCACTGTGTGTGATGGTCTGGTCAACTGTGACATTTTGTACATTTTTACCAACATACACCATAAAATTCCACACATACCCTCCCATCACACCATTACCTGAATAGCTTTCACACAATTCATATGTTTTTATACCAAATCTTGACCGCTTCAAGGGCATATATTGTTTGAATCCTAGATGGCCTTTGAATAGAAGAAGCGATTCATCAATGCTAATGTATCAATCAGGGGTATATGCTGTCATAAACTTGTTTCGTAAGAAATCTAATACACTCCATATTTTTCTTAGTTTGTCTGGTGATTCCATACATATATCATTATCCACAAAATGTAGGAATTTTTGTATATTTAAAAAACCTGTCCCTGCTCATGAGTGAGTGCACAATAGATGTGGAGCGGAGTGGGTTAGTGGACCAGTAATCAGACAGGTGTGTTTTTTTATCAGCCCAGTCAACAAGAAAATACTAAGGAACACATACATCTCAGAATGACTGACTGGTTTCCAGAAAGAAGAATGAGCGAATTCAGACTGACTTTCATTGATCAGAAATTGTTCAGCATAATGGTTTGTTTCTGAGCAAATTAAATTTATAATGCCGTCATTACCATCAATATCTGACTCTGAGAAAAATATTTTAAAACACTCCAGTGGTGTAGAGTTATCAGACAAAAGGACATTGATACTCGGTGATCTTGTGAATTTGAAAGGTTCTACCTGCTGTTCACTTTCATGCCACGACATTTCTGCCACACTTCTCTGATTTACCCCAGTAGTATTTGTAGCTAAATTTCGCTGGGCTTATCTGCTCTCTCATCCTCTTCCATGGCCTCTTCCTCCCTCTCTGATACTTTTTTTTATACTTGTTTTTTGAATTTGATAAATTGATTGCATTACATCAATGTATAAAACAGTTCATATATCCAAACATGACATTGTCCATCCTTACAACTAATCTGAGGTTACAGAGATTATTTTTACATTTGTATTTTGAGATGGAAGGAATTCTATGGCAAGCTGTTAGGGACATAATTCATAATTTCTGGCTGTATAGTAAAACACATACACTACATACTGAAATACATACATCATATAGTGAAATACATGCATCATATAGTGAAATGCATACACAATGTATTGAACCACATACACTTATCTATTGAAATATATACATCATATAGTGAAATACATATGCTGTATACTGAAATGCATATATCATATAGTGAAACACATACACTATATAGTGAAATACATACACTGTCTACTGAAATCTACATACTGAGTACTGAAAATCCACATACACTATATACTGAAACAAATGTACTATGTACTGAAACATATACACTACCTATTGAGATACAACATACACTACAGTCTGAAACATCCACATAAACTATCTACTGAAACAAATACTCGATAGATTGTAACACATACTCTACATATTGAAAAAATCTGCATACACTATATACTGAAACAAATACATTATACATTGAAACATCTACACTTTATATTGAAATACATACACTATATATTGAAATAAATACACTGTGCATTGAAAAATCTGCATACACTATATACTGAAACAAATACATTATACATTGAAACATCTACACCTTATATTGAAATACATACATTATATATTAAAATAAATACACTGTGCATTGAAAAATCTGCATACACTATATACTGAAACAAATACACTTACCCTATCTATTGAAAACATTTTCCATTCTATATACTAAGAAAATATATAACATACTGAAATATATATACAGTATATTTAAAAAAACACATACATTATATACTGAAACAAATACACTACATGGTGAAACACATACACTATGTATTGAAATGCATACACTGTAGACTGAAAAATTAACATACTCTATATACTGAAACAAATAAACTATATACTGAAATGGACTACATTCTGAAATGACCCCTCCCCCCTTGAATGGCTTGGCTTTGCTCTCATATCCTTTTGCATTCAGGGAGCTGCCAGCTTGATGAGAGGATGTCTGCTGCAGAGCAGAAGGTAAACAAAACAGAGCTATCTATTATTCAACTTCTTTATGGGGTTTTACATCTTGTTTTGCTTGCACACCTTTAATCACATTTCAGAACATTGTGATGTGACAAGAAACATTTAGAATTAATTTAAAATTATGTAGTTTATCCTTTTAAATAGAGTGCTGCCTTTGTTTACTGTTAGACACATTTATATAGGATGCTAATGTTAGATATTCGTAAGATATACATAGGGGGCTGCATGTGTGTTTTTACAAGTTAAATTATTGATCAGATTTATGTATAATTAATTACTGTGTTAGTCCAGCAACTTATCTGAGCTGAATGCTTGGGAAGCACTTCAGCTGTGATAGTGTAAGCCAAAAGCTTTGCTAGTTTGTACTCTATGGACTATGTTTTTTGATTTAGTTTTTTTTTTTTTATGTTTTGTTTAACAAAAGTTTCTTGGTTGAGAAAAAATATATATATGTAAAAAAAACACTATGATTCTCAAAAGGGGTGGCAGGGAAGGTTAAGGAGAAAAAGGCTACATTCAAAAAGTGTAAGGCATCACAGAAGGAGCATGACAAGGAACTGTATCAATTAAAGCAGAAAGAAGTGGGGAAGGCAGTCAGAATAGCAAAAGCCCGAACTGAGGAAAAAATAGCCAATTCAGTTAAGATGGGGTATAAAACCTTTTATAGGTACATTAGGGCATAGGTGCCGGAACAGGGGGAGCCACTAGGGCCATGGCCCTACCACTTTTATTAGTGGCCCTATCACTTTTTGCTATCATGGTAATATATTTAATAGGGGAAAATTTGCCTCTTACATCCTTGGCCCTACCACTTTTCAAACCATTCCAGCACCATTGCATTAGGGAGCATAGAAAGGTTAAGGGAGGAATAGTGAAGATTAATAAGGGAGAGGGGAGGTGGGCAGAGGGAGACAGTGAAAAGGCAGAGATACTGAATGAATACTTTGCTCAGTATTCACAAAGAAGATGAGGAGGAGTCACCTAAACCAGACAATAGAAGCACTCTGGGTAGGGGGGTTGACACCAGTCCATTTACAGAAGAGTCCTGAAAGAACTCCTAAAACTCAAAGTGGACAAAGCAATGGGGCCTGATGGATTCACCACAGAATTCTAAAAGAACTAAGGAGGACCTAGTGACACCACTGACCACACTTTTTAACAAATCATGGGGAGGATGGGTGGTACCTGAGGGACTGGAGGAGGGCAGATGTGATTCCCTCACAAAAGTGGGAGCAAGGCAGAAGCGAAACTACAGACCTGTAAGTCTGACCTGGTGGTAGGGAAAATGATGGAATCAGTTCTAAAAGAAAGAATTGTTGAGTACTTAGAGGCCAAGGCACAGGGACCCAAAGCAGCATGGATTTACAGCAGGAAGGTCATATCAGACGAATCTAACCAGATTTCTTTGACTGGGTGACCAAAGTAATAGACCAGGGAGGGGCTGTGGATATGGTCTACCTAGACTTTAACAGGCATTGACACAGTCCAGCACAAAAGATTAATAATCAAGTTAGCCAGCCTGGGAGTGAGTCCCAGGTGGTAGCTCTAGGTTGCAAACTGGCTGCACAACAGGACACAGAAGGTAATAGTGAGTGGAACACATTCAGAAGAAGGGGGTCACTAGTGGAGTACCTCAGGGCTCAGTACTGGGTCCAGTCCTCTTTATCATCTTTATAGGTGACATTGTAGAGGTCTGGAGGGAAAGGTATGCCTCTTTGCAGATAGTACAAAGATCTGTAACAGAGTTGATACACAAGGGGGTAGAAAGGATGAGAAGGGACTTGGCAAGTTGGAGGAATGGTCAGACATATGGCAACTTAGATTCAATGCAAAGAAGTGCAAATAATACACCTGGGAAACAAAACCCAGAAGAGTACACAATAGCAGGGGAGTACTAACAACAACACAAATGGAGCGGGACTTGGGGTAGTCATATCAGATGATCTAAGAGGTTGGTAAGCAATGTGAGAAGTCAGTAAGAAAGCCAAGGGGATACTGGAATGCATAGGAAGGGCATCACAAATAGAAAAGGGAAGTGGTTATCCTCTGTACAGACAGTTGGTGAGACCCCATCTGAAGTACTGTGTGCAGTTTTGAGACCTCATCTTCGCAAGGACATAGACAGGATGGAAGCAGTCCAGAGGAGGGCAGCTAAAATGGTGCAGGATCTGCATCAGAAATCATATAAAGAGAGACTGAGAGAGCTTAATATGTATACCCTGATGAAAGGAGGGATGGGGAAATGAGAGAAGCCTCCAAGTACTTCAGGGAATCAACAAAGTCCAGGAGGGTAGCATCTTTCAGAAAAAGAGATGTGTAAGAACAAGGGGACACAATTTAAAGATAGAGGGGATGGCTCAGGGGTAATGTGAGGAAATTTTTTCACGAGAGTAGTGGAGGATGCGTGGAACTGCCTTCCTGGGGAGGTTGTTTGGGCTAAGTGGGGGAATTCAAACATGCATGGGACAGACACAAGGCAATTGTAGTTGAGGTGGCAGGAAGTAGGCTGTTGGTTAACTAGAATCTGCAGCTTATCCAGTAGGTAGGGAAATGGGCAGACTGGGTGGGCCAAGTGGTCCTTATCTGCCATCAAAGTCTATGTTTCTATATGTTTTTGCTGCAATCTGTCAGTGTCCAGTTCTCATCAGGAGTTTAGCTGGCATATGCATATAATTTGCATAGTTTTTATACTAAATAATTTTACTGTGATGCCTCACTGAAGGCATTCACAGTCTGTTTTGGGGTTTGTGCTTCTCAAACTGGACTGTGTTTTATTTCTTTTTTTTTCCCATATAGATTTTTATCTCCTTAGTCACTCTGTGACCCCTTTACCCACTGACATCTCCAGCCCAATTACTCATCATCCCCAGGTTTTACCTGCTCTGGAGGTCCCCCCCACAATCACACACACACAACCCCGTGTTGAGGCCAGAAGGAGGGCCATTGACAAGGAGACACATATTCAGATGGAGCGAGCCTGGATAGTAGTGCAGATTGGTTGCCAGTGGGGGTTTCTACCTTTGGTTTCATCCTAGGCTGCCAAGCATGCAAGAATGCAATTGCATATAAAGGCACATGCTTGCTTTGTACCTGCTAGGCTCCCTCCCTTATGCAACTCCACCCTGCCAGCCTCCTCAGCTATGTGGATGTTGAAAGAGCAGGGTAGTACAGACTTCCCCCTCATTGAGAGAGCATTCCTGAGATGCTCCAATCATATTTCCCCAGCTAACCCCTGTGCAACCTAGGGTCCACCCCAAAACTCTAGGCCACTGGCATGGGAGGCAGTGTAATCACCACCAAGCTGCTAGGCCATCCCACCAGACTGTGTTTTTATAAGTAAATAAAGACAGCATTTAAATAAAAAAAAAAAAACTTAGTATTTAACTAGTTTGGTATAATAGTTTTAAGTCACATTGCAATGTTTTTAAATTAGATAAAAGTTTTGCAAGCAAATATGATAAACAATACATAAAGAAGAGATAAGATAACCATTTTATATTTACCTTCTGCATCTTAAGAAGCATTGGCCAGGATTTTTAGTCAATTAGGACCCCATTTTCAGAAGGTTAGCATGCAGGGCTACATTACACTATGTGGGAACAGCATGGTTGGATGGGTGTCGTATTCAGCATCACCTGATGCTACCCTGATCATGTGCATGTGCATATACTACTACGACTATGCAAACGAGTAATCTCTCTATACACAGAGCACAGTGCTATATAAAAAGGTTTTCTTAGTGACCATAAGTACCTCCCTCACATTTTATACTCGGTTTCTAGGTTTCTATTCCCTAGATGCTTGATTTTGCACTTTGGCTTTGAACCCAGCTGCCATCCCATACCACTCTTCAGGTTTCTAAGGCCCTCACTATTCTCTCCATCTGACCTATCAACGGCTTATTACAGATTGTGGTGTCGACTCTGCAAAAGGCATCTCTCCCTTCCAGTTCTTTCATGCCATTTATAAAGACACTGAAGAGGACTTGTCCCATTACTGAGCCCTCCGACACCCTCACTGGTCACTCTCCCCTCATTGTAGTGAGTGCCATTTACCACCACCTTCTGTGGCTGTGTGTCATCTCAGGCAGCACTTAGAAGGTACAACACTAATCTTAAAATGGGGCCCATGTGAATAGTGCAATGGTGATTTTCAGCACTGCACTGTGAGAAGCATGGCTGGTACTGTTTTAAAAAGCATCTCTTCTGTGCAGTGCTAACCCGTTAGAGTGGCACTATTTTCTTTTTGATACAGGATTACTAACTGCAACCAGGTGCCCATCAACAGGGTTACTCTAATGCATATAAGGTGTACAGGTATATTAAATGCTTCTGGAAGTGCTAAGCATCACCTGCCTGTTAGTAGATTAATGATTTTGGAATTGTGTAATCAATCTATTTCTCTCAGTGTGCTACTGACCATTCCTCCTCTGGCGAGAGGAGGTTGCAACAGATGTAGAGAGATCCATGAATTCTAGTAGCAGGGTCACAAATTTGACTCCACAACTGTTCCTCACTTATGGTGATGTTGGTAAAGGAAACCTGCTAAAAGATCCATTGCAGGTGGATTGTCTCACAACCAATTCTGTTATGAAAGCTGGTGAGTTCCTCCCTCAGGCCCGAGGCTCACTCACCAGGTACAGCTGCTTCCTGGCTGCTGCCAGGACATCCAATCTAGAGAATGTCAAGCAACCTGGAAAACAGTTCACCTTTCAAGACTACTCTCTGGACATCAGGCTAGGGGTGATGCTCAGTTCAGCGATGTGCTTCAGAGCCCTATTTCCGAAGTAGGTTCTGTCCCTCCTCCATGGAGGTACTGCTGTGTAGTCTGCATACATCATAATATATGCAAGACTTCATGTTGTTTGAAGAAAAATTACTCACCTTAGCAATGTTGTTTCTTCTAATGAGTCTTACTATGACCTCCCAACACCTCTCAGACCTCTGTTTTTGGGATGTGGATGGGCAGTGCAGTGTTGGCATAGTAGATGCCCACTGTTTTTCACCCCTCCTTTTGGTGCAGTTTGGGGTTATGTTTTCATTTTGGGTCTCTGACTTGAGTCTTTGTTTGGGACCAAAAATGTGTTCTTATGTTAGTAGCCAATTGGCTAGTGTAGGTTACAGCTTCCACATGACATAGTGAGTTTAGCTCGTAAAGATCTGACGGTTGAGTTTGAAGAACAACAGCAGTTTTTCAACCGAGCTCAGCTCAGCGCCACTGGCATGGGTTAACTCACCACCTCAGACAGTTTGAAGGTTGGGACTCACTGCATGTGTCATAATAGCAGACTCATTAGAGAAACAACATTACTAAGGTGAGTATTTTTATTTCCATCCCTGTCTACAGATGGTGAGACAGTCATCATACCAGGGGTCGTGTTCAGTCAGTGTATCCTCGGAGAGTGCCACATAGGGGTGGTGTTTTCACATTGTCCGTGCTGTTCAGTAGTGTCTCAGGTCCGGATGGGTGGCATAGGTCAGGATCGGGTACTTCATGTGTTTGTAAATCCACTCAACAGCACACGCATCTCAACCTCCTCTAGCCTGACAGTGTGTCAGGCACTGTCACAATCAGGCCACTGTGTATTGGGCTGTTGGAGTTTGTGTGTGGGATACAGCATGTCAGACTAATAGCGTTGGGATTATAAAGGGTACCTAGCAGGGCAGGGTTTTCATGTGCAAACAGAGTGGTCAGTGGTGGGATGGGCATGGTATCTCAACAAGATGTGGGGTGGTCAGCTGCAGAAGAGTTGTTATCTAGGGTGCTGGTCACCAGCTCTAAGGAGGTGCTTTATTTGGAGACTGGGAGTTGGTCAGCTGCAGGGAATGGTCTACTAGTGGGAGGCAGGTCTGGAGGTTCCGTCTATAGGGGATCATGTCTGAGGTAGGGATGATCTGGAACAGCCAACTACAGGGTGGTGATAGTTGATGGGAGAGGCTGGTTTGGGGCCTTGGGTGAATAGCTGCAGGCAGGTACACAACTTAGGAGGGTCTATTGGGATGTTGATGAGGTTGTCAGCTGGGTGGTCATCTGGGCAGGTGTTCAAGATGTGGTGGTCATAGGAGGTGCAGGCCCAAAGGCTGTACTTGAGAACCTCACTGAAGTCAAATACTAAATTTAGTAAAGCATTCATTAATTTGCCTTCAAGACTAATTTAGTAATTTTAATAATCTTTAATCATAATTCAAAATAACCCCAGAATACTAAATTCTAGAAGTATTTCAAGACTAGTTGTTCAAAGTAAGTTATTGCTAAATGAGGATGAAATAGATCACAATGCTCTTAAAGTATATTTTTTAATACAACTGAATCATAAAAGATTACAGTCAGCAGAGTTTTTAGAATTTAAATTAGCCAATCAAGCCTGAGTCCATTACACTGCTTTCAGTTCTACTAACAAGGAGACAGATAAAACAACCAGCAACATCCAAGGTTTTACAGAAGGTAACAATAATAAAATGTGGATTTTACCTGGAAATAATAAGGTGCAAAAAGTTGATGTCCCTTTATTAAAGTGTATTCTAAAACTACTTTTCCCAAGTCTACTCAGTCAAGCCTACATTTCCAGCTCTCTTCTGTCTGTGTCTAGCCACATGAAACTGCACAAATGATCTCTGGTCTCATTTTGAACAACTGAGGTTTCCACACAACAAGATTTACATATTAAGGTGAGCTTATGTTTAAAAGTACATATTTAACCCTAAAATGTAAATACAGTAAAGGATATCACTCAGGTGTTTTTTTCAAAATGAAATGCTGTGCAAGTTTCACTGTCAATGTTTTGTCTTGAAATATTTTCTCCTCTCTGAACTCTTGGCTAACTTTGAAATACACAATTTCTTTCAATCACCCCACTTCAAGTGTTTAGGATGCATTGTGCCTCTAGGTTCTTGCTATTTGTGGAATTTTGCTGATTGAATTATTTTAAAATGGTGTTGGTGCAGGCAGAGGAATGAACAAGGAGATTGTACAACTGAGCAAATTCAAATGCATAGAAAAGATTACAACTTTTTAATTTGAGAAAATCTGGGTACCCTAAAGGAAGAATTATTTACCAGATATTTGGTGTGTTTGTGAGGAACTATTTTTCTTTGCGTTTAATATTTGTCTTTAACAGTTGCATGTGTTAATCCATTTTGTAATCTGAGGATCAGTGTATTTTTCTTTTTGAAGAACTGCATTAATTTATATTTTATATTTATTTTATTTCATTTTTGTTGAACAGCTAAGTGCACTGAACGAATTCTTGCCTATTTTTCCCGACCGGACCAGAGGAATAGATAAAGTGACGAACAAAAAATAAGCGTTGGTGGTATTTTTAGTGGTGGGGTGGGGCTGGAATATGGTCAGAACACTGGAGAAAATTTCCCACTTTTTGAGAAGTGCCATGGGATCTTAACATCCACCTGAACTCCAGAACAGGCAGATGGGACCTTCGGTTTTAATGTCTCATCTGAAAACAATGCCTCAGGTGTAGCCATCCCCTCATGCTGCACGCATCAGTTGGATATTAACATAAGTGCCTGGTAGAATAGAACCGCTGCCTTCTGATCTCTCAGCCTCAGAGGTGAGTGTGCCACCTGCTGAGCCACTGACACAAATACAATATGTTACGTATCACATCATTTTTTTAAATACCATTGGAAGTATGGGGTCCACGGTTGGGAAGGGTGACTGGGAGGTCTAAGTGTGGGAGGTTCTGCTCTGGGCGGTGGGTGTGTCCAGCTTTGGAAAAAGGTTCCAGCTCTGGGGGGTTACTCAACCTGCAGAGGGAGGAGCTGGTCTGTGGGTGGGAATGAACCCAGGATCTAGTTGAGGGACAATGCTGGGAGGCTAGTCAGGACATGAAAGAGTGAGCCAGCAGCAGGGAGCAGGAGCTGGTGGTGGGGGCTATTCAAGGTTGAAGTGAGGTCAGCTGCAGGTGGGTGATTCAATGGTGAGGCGGTATGGGGCTACTGGTGGATCTAGCTGTAGGTTGGTGGTTACATGGGGACTGCTGGTCCATGGGCTTGGAGGAACAACTGAATGTGGTCTGTTAGAATGGGTTTGATTGCTCAGCTACATGGAGGTTATAGAATGTAGTTGAAGCTGGTCTGAATGTGAGGAGGTGGCTGGCTGGAGTGGCGGCAGCCCGGATCACAGGTGCTGCTCTAGCTCCAGTGCTCATTATGTGAAAGGCTGGGGCTGAAGGTTGTCAACTGCATGGAGGATAGTCTGGTGCCGGGGTGATCTAGCAGAGAGGAGGTGGTTGATATTTTTGGGGCGAGGCTAAAGGGTCAGCCTAGGAGGGATCCAAGTGGTAAACAATGAAACTGGTTAACATATGGCCTTCAACAACAGTAGCACTATGACCTGCGGTGGAGGTGACCTTAGTTCAGGAATGAGCTCATATCAGGGCTCTGGGAGAGGGAGGATCAACTGTATACAAGGCTCTCTTCAGAAGGACAGCCAACCAGCTGTAGTACTGCCAACTGGTGACCACAGTGGCAGTGCAGGTGGGAGCAACCCATGGGTGGAAGACCTTGACTGGTGCTGCCACACATGTCTGTGCGTGTTTGTGCACCGCCACACATATCCTAGAGATGGAAGAACATGTAAATGTATCCTGACTACTGCAGCTGCTCCATATTGGATTCATTAATTAGAACAAATCTGGCAGATGCCAGAATGATAATGCTATCGTAGCTGAACAGAGAAGTGACCAGAAATGCAGGTTGGAAAATAGATAGTAGTTAGGGTGGGGTTAAGGTGTCAGAGGGTGATGGGGTGGCACTTATTGCAGTGACAGGACAGTGAGCAGCTCAGTTCAGTACCAACACGATCCTCTTCGTGTCTTCAAAAGTGACATTGCAGAAAACTGGCAAAGAATGGAATGCCTTGGAACAATACCACGCATTTGTGGGTGGGCACTAAGAGGAGCAGAGGCATGCACATCTGGGAAAACTCAAAAAGTGGTCAAGATTGGGGCAGTTGGGTTCAATGACAAAGTGCAAATTGTGCACCTGGGCATAGAAACCAGGAGCTGCTATAGTGTTGGTACTGATTATCACTAAGCAGAGACCTTGGAGTTATTATGATCTTAAAGGACTTGAGATACCTTGCACCATACCCATTGGTGCCGTGCCATCAGAAGACTCCAAGGAAGTTAATATGTTCCTAAATTTATAAACCATTAAAAAGTTCTGTCCCTCATAAAAATATACAAACTGGGTTCAAAGGACTTCCTGTTTTGTTTTGTTTTCTGCACAAGCTCCACCCCATACTCCTTGGGATGAGATGCCAATGGGCGTGAGGCGCCTCATTATATGTAATGGCGGCAACATTTCTATGATTTTAAACTATATAGTGGCTACTGGCAATAAAATGTAGGCACTGTTCAACTAACAAAGGCTTGTTTCGTGCCAGGTGGTCACTAAATCATTGAAATCAATGAAAGCTACCACCATTGAGTAAAACAAGCACCACGCTCTCACGGCATCTCCTAACACTATCTGGGGCGGAGCTGGGGCAGCAACAAAGGAGCCTAGAATGTGGGACCTGGTTTGTATATTTTTACGAAAGAACAGAACTTTTAACGGCTTAAGATGGGGATATTAACTCATTGAAGTCCTCTGGCAGCAAAGCATGAATGGATATGGGCGCATGGCTGGCTCGGTCACCTTATTAGGAGTCTCTTTAAAGTTGCTGGGCTGTGACAAAGCAGTGGGTAGGGCTAGAAGGATGCTGGGGCTGCACAGGAGGGGTATCTTCAGCAGGAGGAGGAGGTGGTGGTGTTGCGTAATCACTTATTAGTGATCCAACTAGGCCCCATCCACACCTCTCAGACCCAGTAACAAATGAAACCATTACAACGGTAGTACAGTGTCACTTGCCGTAGTGTCCATTTGGACAGCACCACAGCTCCACACTTTGGAAGCCAGGCGGCCGTTACCGCCACCCAATCCCAATACAGCTCGTGCTGCACTGGGGCCAGTGCCATCGTCCCTATGCCAGTAACTACCGAGGTGTAACCGGTTCATATCCGCTGTGAAACCACCTCATTGGTTTCAACAGTAATTCTGAACCTCCTTCTGTAATGTTACAGGTGTAAATGTAAACCACTGTGGTTTGGGCACTCTGTATTACAGGAATAGTGTGGACAGACCTAAGTCCTGTGTCACGTTTGGGCTGCACCATGAAGGCCATGGGTGTAGACAGTGAAGGGCAACTAAATTGTACATGGGCTGGCAAAAGCCCTGAGGAGACTGGGATCTCAACATATAAACCCTGAAAGGAGGGACATGATGGAGACCCAAGTACCTAAGGATGAACAGGGTGCTGGGGGTGGCTCCTTCAAATAGGAAAAAGGACCATGGGACATGATGAAGCTTATGGTGAAAGTGAGATGGTGTGAGATTACTACTTCACTGAAGGGTAGTAGATACCTGGAACAGACTGACAGCATTATAGTGTTGGAGGTCAGGGTGAAATGTACTGTGGGGGCTTAAAACCTGTGTGGTATAGACATAGGAAATCTCAGTAAATAAGCAGGAAGGAGGAGAATAAGAACACAAGAGACCTTCAGAGTTTTAGTGAAGGACTACAGAGTCAATGGTTGCAGTTATAGCAAGGTCACAAACCACAGCAAGTGTGACCTAGAGTGAGCTCATCAGCAGTGGGGTTTACGAGCATGCAGTTAAGGAAAAAAATCTGACAGTTTCTATGTGCTGGGGGCTCAGGTGGCAGTTGGCAAGGCTGGGAAACCGAGTGGAAGGTAAGAAGGCCTATCAGTTTTGAGGAAGCAGTGTAAAAAAAATTCTGGTTTTATAGCGAGAAGTGTGGCGAGGACAGCAACAGAATGCAGAAGTCGACAACTTAGACAACCAGTTGAGTTTGGTAGAGATGCAAAAAATAATGTTAACAAAACAAATGATCGCTGTATGATAGGGAAGAATGGGAAAGTGGCTAAATGGCAGGTAAGTAGCTGAGGGCTAACCTGGAAGAAACTAAACTAAAAGCAAGATTCCAGTAAGCAGTATCAAACAGAGGTGAGGATGAGGATGTGACACAATCACTACACATTAATCAAGATGACCATAATAAATATATGTGTAAATATAGATTCTGCATGTATACATGTACATGCTTTCGAGACAAAACGGTTATCACCTCCATTTATCCCTCCTATTACATAAATTACTTAATATTTATAACCCATCGAGCTCTTTCTCTTAGTACTCTGTTTTTAATTGTGGTTGTCCTGGACCTTATGCTGTTCTTTCCTCCCCAAATCCTTTTGTGGCCCTAGTACTCGGCATTGCTGCTGTGCAACTCTATTGTATACCCAGTGCTTGCACTTTCATGGTCACATCAAGGAGCCCACTGATTTCCCCTGTTTGCCTCCACCCACTACTTTTAAGTCAGAAGTTCCAGGCATTGCCCTTCAGCTGCACTGTGGATTTTCCTTTGTGGTTCCTATCTTGTGCATTTGCTCTCCCAGTCCCTTTCTACCAGGCCCTCAGAGCACCTACAGTCTGCCACCATGCGGCTTAGCTAAAGGTTCCTGCCACCTACTGCTGGCTGCCCACCCTCCAGACCCTTTTCCCGTGGGGGCTCTTCACATGCCACTTTGGGGCTGATGAGTAGAGGGAGACACATGCTCCTTTTTTCCTCTTCCTTTTTCGATTGTCCCATGCTTCTTTCATTAACTTGAATCCTGTTGGGAGTCTCTCCCTTCAGGATCTTCCTACTCTCAATCTCAGCCTGTGGGGGAGGGCAGTTTGTGACTCCCCTTTTTCTTCCACCATTCCCACAGCTAGTTTAAATGCTCATCAAAGTACTGTAACATTAAAACCATTCATTGAGGACAGTGGTTCCCCTCCCGGATGGAAGCAGACCATTATCTCTATTTGCTCTAGTCTCTTCCCCCTCCCAAAAATATCCCATCTTCATTCCCACACAGATGGAGCAGGTTACAGCCTGAGCTCTGGGGCTGAATCATAGACACATAAGACCTTGATGGCAGATAAGGACTGCTTGGCCCACTCAGTCGGCCCATTTCCCTACCTAATGGATAAGCTGCAGATCCTAGTTATCCAACAGCTGATCCTCCTACCCACCAATAGAATTAGTTCCACGTCTGTCCCATGTATTCTTGAAGTCCCCACTATTTGACCCCACAACCTCCTTAGGAAGGTCATTCCATGTGTTCACACCTCTCTGTGAAAAATACTTCCTCATGTTGCCCCTGAGCCACCTCTCCTCTATCTTCAAATTTGGCCCCTTGTTCTTGCACATCTCTTTTTCTGAAAGATGCCACTCTTTTGGACTTAGTTGATTCCCTTGAGGTGCTTGAAATGTTTCTGTCCCGTCTCCCCAGCCCTTTTTGTCAAGGGCATACATATTCAGCTCATCTCTGTTTGTATGGCTTCTGGTGCAGACCCTTCGCTATTTTAGTTGCCCTCCTCTGGATTGGCAGTTGAAAGTGCCTGCCATTACTGTAGTGCAGTAGCACTAAACTGTCTGCCTATCAACAGCCACAGCATTTCTGGTCAGCAGTTTTCTGAACAGCCTCCTGCCTGCTACATACAGTCTGGGCCCAAGGACATCACCTCCCCCACATTAGGTTCCAGGGGAAGATGATATAAAAAAAAATTTGCCACTGTCCATGAGGGAGTGACCCATTATATCACCAGAGCTATACCTTTCAAACCACTGGCCTCCTGGGACAACTAAAGACTCCTGAACCACCAGTGTCACCTTTTTTAAATAATATAAGGGCCACTAGCCCAAATGCATTCTCACCTGCCCATCCGGACTACTTCTTAAATGTACTGGCTACCTGCAGGTCACCAAGGGGCGCCAAGGAGGGGGGGGTTGCCAAGTCCCAAATACCACTTCATTCTCTGTTCTTAGCTGTCTGCATTTTTTTTATTCCATCTCTAGTTTCATTACTTTGACCTAGTTTGTCTTTTCCTCTGAGCTTCTCTTCCTTTACTCCTGTACTTTATATACCATTTTGTATCTCTCTACTCTTGCTATAACTTCCATACTGATTTATTTTTCCCTTTATTTCTAAGGTCTGGCCAAACATACCAATCAGATAAGTATCTTTGTTTAATTCTAACACTCTAATCTCTCCTCTAGCAGCTCTGACTCTTTGTGTCCCTTCAGCCTTCTCTGTTCTTCCCTTCAGGTCCTACCAGAATACCCCAAACCAAGGACACCCCAACTCTGGACTCCCCTACTCTGATGGAACAGAGTAAGTCTAATTACTTAACTGCCTTAGAATCATAAAATCTGGTGACGAAAAGGACCATTTGGCCAGTCCAGGTCTGCTTGCCACCCCCCACCCCAATCATCATCTTTGTCAAAGAGACACCCCTCACTTATGGTCAGCTTCTGGTGTCTGTCCACCCCCTTGAATCCTTTTCACCATTTTTAAGTGCACCACCTCTTCTGGTAGTCAGTTCCTGGACTCCACCACCTTCTCAGTGATGTAATGCCCTCATACGTGCCCTAAACCTTCCTTCTTCTAATCTTAGTTTATGATCCTAGTTGTAGCCTTATTTTCCTTGCAAATAAGCTTACTAGTCTCCATGGGTACAGATCAGATTCCCTCCACCTCCTCATAGGGCTGCCTATACTGGCGTGCACCATCTTGGTGCCCTTGTCACATACACTTTCAATCCTATGCTTATATCCTTGTGCAGGTGAGGCCTCCAGAACTAAACTCCATACTCAAGGTGAGGCCTCAACATGGATTTATAAAGGCGCATCAGCTCCTCCCTTTTTCTGTTTTATACCCCTCCATATGCACTCAGCATTCTAGTCACTTTGCCCACCACTGTGCTGCACTGGTTCTCCACCTTCAGGTTATCTGAAATTATAATCCCCAGATCTCTGTCCTGCTGAGTTTCCCAACCCCCCACCCGTGTGTAAATGGTCTGCAGGTTATTACACCCATGTGCATTACTGTGCACTTCCTGGCATTAAATTTCAGCTGCCAAGTTTCCGACCACCTCTCCAGAATCTTTAGGCCCTCCCTCACTGCCTCCACCTCCCCTACCAGGGTGTCTACCCTATTGCAGACCTTCATATCATCTACAAATAGGCACACCTTCCCCTGCAGTTCCTCCACTATATCTAACATACTAAAAGCCATCAGAATAGGCCGGAGATTCTGTTGTGTCTGCTCGGTAGCCAGCCTCCTAATAGGTTCTTTCTTTTCCACCCAGCCCCAGAGAGGGTCATCCTCTTCTTCAGTTTACCCTTGAACCTGTCCCACTCCCTCTTCAAGCCCTCAGCTGTGCCCTCCTCCACCAGACTCCTGGACAGTGCATTCCAGGGCTACACCACCCTCTCAATGAAGTAAGGTCTCCTGCATCCCCAATGTAATTTCCCTCCTCTAGCTTCCACTCATGTCACCTGGTTGTTTCCCACCTTCTTTAGTCTGAACATCTCTTTGGCACTGCCCCTGTTTATTCCTTTTACATATCTGAAGACCCCTATCATGTCTCCCCATCTCTCCTCTCCTCCAGCGAGTACAGTCCAAGCTCTTCCAGCCTTTCCTCATAGGGCCTTCTTCCCATGTTCTGAAGCATCCTGGTTGCCCTCCTCTGGACACTCTCCAGTAGTGTTGCATCATCCTTGAGGTGAGGTCTCCAGAACTGCATGCAGTACTCGAGATGTGGTCTGACCAAGGCATTATACAGAGGGAGGATCACCTCCCTCTTCCTGGACATAATCCCCTTGGGTATGCAGTATCCGGTTTGTTTTGGCCACAGTTCTTCTGCAATTTTTAGTGTTGTTTATTTTGACATCTACCACCACCCCTAGATCCCGCTCACTCGTTGTGGCTTGCAGTATGACACCCTCGGGTGTATACATGGCCCGGGTTTCTGACCCTCGGATGCAGCACCCAACATTTCCCTGCATTAAACCTCAGTTCCCACCTCCTTGACCACCCCTCCAAGGTATCCAGGTCCCTCTGGACTGTCTCTCTCACTTTGTCTCCATCTGCCAATGCTCCCAGTTTTAAGTAATCCACAAAGAGACTCTTCCTACTCTTAACCGCCCTCCCCATATCGAAGACATAGGCACTGAACAGGAGTGGCCCCAGTACCGAACTTTGGGGGACCCCACTGCTGACCTTTGTGGGGGAGGAGACTACCCTCTGTATTCGCCCTGTTAGCCAATTTTCTACCCATCTGAGCAACTGTCCTCCCACCCCAGCTTTAATAGCAGCCCATTTTGGGGTACCTAATCAAATGCCTTACTGAAATCCAGGTATAGGACATCCTCCGGTCTATGCCGGTCCAGGGTCCCAGTCATAAAAATCTATGGGACTGGTCTAACACGATCTCCCAGGATGAAACCATACTGTTTGTCATCAGTTGCCCCAACCTTTCCAGCTGCCTCCTGAGCCTCCCCTTAATAATGCCCTCCATTACTTTGGCCACCACAGACGTTAGGCTGACAAGCCTATAATTCCCCATCTCCTCTCTAGACCCCCCCATTAGTGGATAGACACCACATGAGCCACCCTCCAGTCTTGAAGCACCCATTCTGTCAGCAGAGAGGTGTTAGTGGTGCTGCTAGCTCATCGGCCAATTCCTTCATAACCTTCGGATGCAGCCAATCTGGCCCCGGTGCCTTATCAGTTTTTAGTGTCCGAAGAGCCTCCTTCTCCCTTTCCACTGTGATTTCTCCCTCCATCCCCACCCTCTCATTTAACCACCCATCCCCTTCTAGACTTGGCCCAGCCTGTACCCCAACTTCTTTCAGTCCTCTCGGCTCCATCTGACCTCTTGACTCTGCTGGCCCCTTACTTCCCATTGGGCTGGAGGGATCCCTGCCTTCCTCTTAAATATCAAGGCAGAGTACTCATTTAGCACCTCTGCCTGATTTCCCTACCCTCCTGGGTCCACCCTCCTCAGTCCTAATCATGCTGATCCATGCCCCTCCTTTTCTCTTCTCCCTTGTGTATCTATAGAATCCTTTCCTCCTTCGGATATCCCTAGCCAGGTTTTGCTCCCTTCTCACCTTGGCTCCCTCACCACTGTGGTGACCCTTCTAGCCATCAACTCATACCCTCTCCCTATCCCCCCTAGAGCGCTTAAAACATGCATAGGCAGCCTTTTTATCCCTCACTGCCTCCTGCACCTCCCTGGTCCACCAACACAGCTTGTTGGCTCTACCATGCTTATGCCTCACCTTTGTACAGGAGTTAGTAGTCTCCTGCACCCCCCTTCTTAATGGCCTCCCACAAGCTGTCAGCATCCATGTCCGGCCTAATCTTGTCCAAGCTCCCCTGTAGAATCCTGCACATGCCCACGGAAGTCCGTTCTCCTGAAGTCCACTACTACTGTATTAGAATGCTTATCCTCCCCCAAGATACAGCGAAACAGACTATAGTGTGATCACCACCTGCCAGCGGGCTGCACACCTCCAGGCCCTTTATCTGGTCACTGTCTGCTAGGACACAATCCAGTACCCATTCCTCCCTAGTAGGTTCCCCCACCTGCTGGACTAGGAAGGCATATTGGAACATATCCATCAGTCTCTGTTCCCTGGCCACAGAGGATGCCATAGTGTCCCAGTCTGTCCCCAGCATATTGAGGTCACCCATGATCACCATCATACCCTTGCCACGATCACAGTGCCCCTTGATGTTCTCAACTAGTTTGTCCTTCAGGGCCTCTTCCATCGTTAGAGTTCTGTACACCACCCTATTTTTAATCTTTTACCTCCCCTCTTTTGTAGGGGTTACCCAGATCTCCTCCACCTCCCTCTACAGCCTCCTCCACTCCACTAACCACTATGTAATTTTTGACTATCAGCGCTACACCCCCTCCTCTTCCCTCTCCTCTATCCTTCCTGAATATTTTGTAGCCCACCAAATTTAGGTCCCAGTCATTTTTCTGAGTGGCCCATGTCTCAGTAATTGCTGTCGCATCCACTGATCCCTCAACCAGCATCACCTGGAGCTTGGGCATTTTGTTGTCCATGCTCCTAACATTGATCAGGGCCATCCTCCATCCTAACCCCTCTCCCTTCTCCAGTCATCTCGACCCTGAGCAATCCCTAGATGCCCTTTCTTGCACAGCTCTGGATGGATTTACATTGCAGTTACCTGCCTTCTTTTCATGCCCTGGACCTGGACCCTCGAGCAGCCCTCCTGAAGCCAATCTTTTACTTAACCTCCCCCTTTACAAGTTTAAACTCCACCTCTTGACTATGAATCCAGCAAGATTTAGTTTCAAGATCTCCCTCCCCTCCAAGTTGAGGTGTAACCTATCCCTGGCATATAACCCATTGTCCTCCCATGTATCCCTCAGTCCCTCACCAGCCCATACCCTTCTGCCCTGCGCCAGTCTCTGAGCCACTGGTTCACACCTCTAAATTTATGTTTGGTCTCCTGGACACCCTAGGTACTGGCAGAATCTCAAAGAAGGAGATCAGCTTCTATAGAGTGGTAAACCCTGGCCAGTTCTTGGAATCTTGCCTGGATTTCTAGTTCACTGTTCCCCTCTAAGTCATTTGTTCCCAAATGTTCGTCTGAGGGATTACCCGCATTCAATACTACTCAGTATAGCTGGAATTTGGCCCTGTGTCAGGCTAGGCCTGGGATACATTTAGCCTTGACTGGGCTGCTTTCTCCCTCCCGCCCCTCCTACTGGATGCCCCAGGTCATGGAGTCACCCAGCAGGATCTCCTCCCCCACCCCCACCACTTTACTGGCCCGTTAGATTCCATCCAGGCTCTTCCTTCAGTCATCAACCCCCAGCTTACTTCTCTTGTCCCCCTCAGCCTGGGGATCACAAGCCTGTGCTTGCCCTACCATGCTCATTCTTCTACCTGTAGCTCCCAGCTTGCTCCTTGCCCCCCAACCTCCTGGATGGCACAGATTGCCCCCCCCAGATCTCCTTGGACTCTTTCTGGGCTGGTATCCTCAGATCCCCCACCCAGGCTCCCTTCTACTGCTTCCCTCCTTGCCTCCCCTGTCCAAGTTCTGCATCCTTCGCCCCATCTGCTGCGTTTCTCCCTACCCCCCATCTTCCCCCCTCCTCTCCACCTCATCTGATTTCTCCCACCCCTGAAGCTGGCCCATCTATAGTATTCATTATCCCTGGTTGACTTCCCTAACCTGGATGCTTGCTCAACCCTAGTCCTCCCTCCTCCTACCCTGGCTTCACTCTGCACTCCCCCTCCTCTCAACTCCTCCCACCCTAGGCTAATGTCTCTTCCCTCCCTCCCTTCTGTGGATCTGGCTCTCTCTCCTGCCCCATCTCCCCAAGCTTGCAATGAAACCTTCTCTGTCTGCCTGTCCCCTCCTCCCGCCCAGCCTCCACCCTCATCTCCCGTATACAAAAGCGAATAGATTAGTGTGATGCTTGCCCCCGACCTGCTCTCTCCTATCCCCCCTCCTTACAGTCAGCCACCTCCCTCTGAAGTGATTTCCATACATTGCTTGCTTCATGCCCCACCCCTCATGAGTAACCATATGATCCTTGTCTAGCTGTTCTAGGTTATGCCATATTGGCCTCGTGTTACTTTCATTGAGGTCCTTTCCACATCCTTTCCTCCCACCCTCCCGCCTTCAGCTGCCTACCAGTCCCTCTACTTCCTCCCTAAGACCTGCCAACTGAAAACACACTGGGCACCCTCTGAACCTCCTTGCCCAATTTAATATTATTGCCCCCTGCACCCTGTACACCCAATCACTCTACCAAAGGTGTCCGCTTTGGCCACCCCCAAGTCTACCCTCATTTGAGGTGAGCAATGTGGCCCTCTAACAGAAATAATTCAGTCAGTGTTGCACTAAAACCCAAGCAGTTTGCCCCCTCCGATTACAGCAATTTTCCCTCTTTCTTGACAGTAGCCAGTTTTCAAGCCCTAGCAGTAGACGGTTCACAAGCAAAATTAGCCCATCACAACACTAGCCAGCTCAGAGACCCTAGCAGTAATTAATTCACACACAGTTTGCCTACTCCCTCAGATGTAGTTGGCATACACAGTCATTTATACAGTCTGCTTCGTTATGCCCCTTCCTGGTAGTAGTCAGTGATGCCCAAGCAGCACAGAACCCTTTTTCCCCCAATCAATAATAATCCAGTTTCCTAGTGTTCCAGTTCACCCAATCTAGACTTGTCCTCCTCCAAGGCTCTGCCCTCACCAACCATTTAATAGAGGTCGGGGCCAGGGTAGGTGGTGTGGAACAAAGAACAGCTCTCCTCCTCTGATTGCGACTGGACTATTTGCCTTTTATGGCCCAGTCACACAGTCAAAGGTTCACGCCCTATTCACTGATTGGCCGCTCCTTCCTGAGTCGCCGGCTTGCAAAGTTGTGGCTGATGTGGACCCGACCGCATTGCCTGTCCTCCGCCAGCAAGAGCTTCCTTGTAGCCGATCACCAATGTGATCCCATCTTCTCCCACTGCCGATGTAGCCCCAGAATGCCTGCCCAGACCACTTCCAGCGACAGACCGGTCTGGAAAGAACAGCTCTCCTCCCCTGATTGGAACTGGGCTAATTGTTGCTATAGATATTAAAAAAGGATGGGTCCCAGCACCAACCCCTGGGGTGCACCACTGCCACCCTGGAATGCACTCCATTTGCCTTACCACCACCCTCTGGTTTCAGTCTTTGAACCAGATCTCCACTCACCTTGTTATTTTCTGTTCTACCCCTAAGCCTTCCAGCTCATTTACCAGCCTTCTATGCGGCAAAGTGTTAAAGGCATTGCTGAAATCTGGGTAGGTCATATCCTCCCCCATCCACCTTCCTTGTTACCCAGTCAAAAAACTCAGTTAAGTTTGTCAGGCACAACCTGTCTCCCATAAAACCAAACTACCTTGGGTCCTGGAGGCACTATAGCACATTAGGTAAAGACTCTGAGTTACAGATCTGGAGACCTGGGTTTGAATCCAACAGCCGTCTAAGTGCATACTGTGTGATTCTGAGCAAGTTACTTAACTTCTTTTTGCTCCAGGTTGCATCTGGAAACAAGCTTCAGATTAGTGTGCTACTCCTGGTTAAACAATGTTCCCTTCCCCCACAGACCATTGACAACCAGGTGCTCCATTATTCTTTCCTTCAGCAGTATTTCCATTACTTTTTCCACTGTTGTGGTCAAGCTGACCAGTATGTAGTTCCTGCATCCTCCCTGTTAACACTTTTGTATAGTGGGACCACATCAGCCCTTCTCCAATCCCTGGGCATGTCACCAGTTTACAAAGATAGGGTGAACAGGGTAGTGAGGCCCTACTAACACCTCCCTTAGCTCCCTCAGTGTCCAGGGATGCATCTGTCTGGCCCATAGCCTTGTGCTGCCAGTTCCATGAAGATCCTTTCTTTTACCAAAGGGAGCTGTGTCCTTTTCTATGATCTCTCCATCCTTATTAATGCTGGCCCATTTCTTGCCCTTTCCTTTGTAAAAACCAGACAGAGTGTTTGTTCAGTATTTCTGCTTTTTGGTGGTCTCTCTTTACCCTCCCTCCATCCACCCTTTCAGACACTCATATCTCCCTTGCCTTCCTTTTTCCCTGATGTACCTGCATATAAAGGTTTTGTCCTCTTTACCACAATATCCACTGGCTTGTGTCAAGGGTCCCATAAGTGTGGGTCTGGTGCCAATGTGCACTTTGCATGTGGAAACATTTTGGTTTGCCTGCTGTGTGCTGTAGTGTAGTGGATTATGATGAACAGTTTTGCTGGATTATGCACTGACAGCTTCATTTACAGCAGATCCTGGAGTTCTTTGCGGTAGGAGATTGTCCTACAGTGCATGTTAAGAGTTTATATAGGCTCTCAGTTTTGGTTTACTGGCCCCACTGAACTCCCTGAGCTAAGTTCTGTCACAGACTGACTTATCCTCTGGAGAAGAGCAGAAGTGGAAAACATCTGATAAGAGATTGTGTAGGCTCAAATGTGCACTGCAGGCTATTGGAACTTCTGTTGCCTGTTGCCAGCTGCAGGGAGTTCTGGTACTGGTTGTGTCTGCATATATATCTGCTAGAGATGGTCACAGTTGGCCTGCTGCGGTGTGCTATACTGCAATGGATGGTAGTTGGAAATTCCAAATCGGTTGGGGGGGGGACTTAGAGGAAGGATTAGGAAGTACTTCTTCACTGAGAAGGTGGTGGACAACTGGAATGGGCTGGTGAGGGAAATGGTGGGAGGGTTCACGAGGGCATGGGATAAGCACAGTGGGCAACTGGCATGGGGGGCACTACAGAAAAGGCCTAGTGGATATCTAGGTGAACTGGGCAGACTAGGTGGGCTTACGGTCCCTTTCTGCCATCACACACCTGTGTTTCTGTGTATTCTACAGGCAGACTGGGAAAAGGGAGGGGGGAATCCACTACACCACCAGGGAAGCATTCATTGTGCCTTGAATATCTGTTCCTTGGTGTCTTTATCCTACCCTGTGTTGGTTGATGTGTGGAGCAACATGACGACCTATCCCCAAATAAGATCAGTTCTAGGGGCACGGGCAAGGAGTCCTCCTCCTCCCTCCCCCAACCATGACATCCCCTGAGTGACAGAGTCCATTCTAAAATACAGGTTGATGGTGTGGTACAGGTCTGGAATCTCCCCCCCCCAACCCACTTTTTTTTATTTTAACCTCTACAGAGCCTTCCCAACTGACCCAGCTGATCAGTACTTTTATTTTTCATACTGACCCATTTTCTCTTTTATATCTACAGGTCTGACAGGACATTGACTGGGAGTAGGAGGACACTGACCATATGTATCAGATAAGTATTGTTTTTTTATTTACCCTACATTGTCTGTCATATAATAGTTCATAACGAGCTGCAGATCCTTTGTGAGCCCATTGCTGTTCTTGTTTTACAGGTACAAATGGCTGCTATGGGAGGCACTGGGTTGGAGCTGTACCTTGTGCTTTAGAAAGAAGACTATGGGCTGGGGGGTATGGAATGGGCATCAAGGCTGGGAACTCCAGGGAACACCACACAATCAAGTTGCCAAGACTCGTGAGGCTCAAACCCTGTTTTTCATTTTCTTGCTTTGTGTGCTTTGCATTCTAATGCCTGCATTAATGTAGTGTTTTTGTTTTGCAACAAGTAATGTGTGTGTGTGTAATAACCCACTGTAGGGTGTGCAGTCACGCTCTGATATATACGCACACCTTGGTGTGTGTTGTTTCACCTGAGGCCGCAGGCCGAGTGCATCAACCACCCAAGCAGTGTGTATATCACTGCGCTTCCACACACCACACAGTGGGTTATCTATCTTATAAAATGGCAAAATTGTTTTGGAGAGGAGTAAAAGTGCAGGTGTGTGGTTGCACTAGGATATACACACAATCACCTAATGGTGTTTGTCCAATGCGATTGATAATCCCATTATAGAGATAAATATAGATATATCATTCATATATATATATATATATATATATAAGAGAGAGAGAGAGAGAGAGAGATAAACACACACAGACATGCACACACACATATACATACACACACTTCATTTGAACAGCCCCTTGATACCGAAAATAACTTTCCACACCGTGCATGCGCTCCCAGTCCAAAGAGGCTCTCTTCTCCTTTTGAAGATAAACCTGTAAATACTGGTGAGGACCTGCATATCAGGGAGGCTCCCATACCATTTTCTGCAAACCAGAACGATTGTTGGTCATTCCTTTACCTAAATGTCCACCCCCTTCCTTGTGACTTTGAGTCAAACATGGGGTAACAGACTTTAGTACCTCCTATAGACATAGCCCCAAGATCTCCATCTTCTTTGGAATTCACAGATGACTTTCTCACTGGAAACCTTAAACAAAGCTTCCTCTGCTGAGGCTGCAGATACTTGCAGATGAATACTGTTTTGTTTTTGTTGAATTTTATGCGACGCCATCTTTAATGCAGCCTAATACACTGAAACATAACTAAAACACTGCTGACAGGAGTGCTACTAAAATCACACTGCACACTGAAGTGCACTACAGGTGTTGATGCAGTGCTGATTAACATAATTCGCACACACTGAAAAAGCAATGCAACACTGCTTCAGGCAGTGCTGAAAACACTGCTAATTGCAGTACTTTTGTAGTGTGATTACAGTGCTAATTAACATAATTCGCACACACTGAAAAACCAGTGCAAAACTGCTTAAGGCAGTGTTGCTGACAGAACATGCTTCAGGCAGTGTTGAAAACACTGCTAAGGGCAGTACTTTTGCAGTGTGATTACAGTGCTAATTAACATAATTCGCACACACAGTATCAGCACTGCATGTACACCAAAAGAGACCTGAAGATGCACTGATTAAACACTGATGGACTGCATTATGAAATGAAGTGTGCAGGAAGTGTACACTGCTACTGTAACACTGAAATAACACCATATAGTGACTGTTTGAACTCTTCACTTTCCTCTGGGAAGCCAATATGAAACAAAACGTCAAAGGCTGTACACGGTGAGGTCTCACTGCTTTTGTAAATAGCACAAAGATACATAGGGATCAATGGACAACATCCCTTGTGAGCAACACAAAGTGTCACAGAGCAGCACCAAAAAACATCACCCCCTGGTGTGCAGTACTGACAGATGTAAACTTCAAGCACCACATGTCCTGAGTTGGGGTACTGGAAAAATGCATGAATGAAAGTGTGGTAAACACAAACCACAACAGCCCTTGGCACAAATAGCCATCTGTGCAAGACTGAGAATGCAGCTGTCATGACCAGCATGTAAACAATGCGCAAGCAGTACTTTCCATTTCCGGTGTGCACAAGAGTAGGAGGAACGGCACAGGAAAGTACCATAGTCATAACCAGGGACAGCACTGTTTCACTGAACAGTACTGGGGAAACTTCTAAATTCTGAAACATGACAAAGGGGAAATTTGATTGAATACAGGACAGGAGATGATAGGGGCAGCATACTGAAAAAAAAGCAGGTAAATAAAATATGTACCAATCATGGTTTCCCAGTCGACGAGCACTCTTGTAAGGTGAAGGTCACACATTTTCATTGTCCGCACTGCTCAAATCACTTGACTTGGCACTCGCATCTGAGATGTACAGGTCATCCCTATAGGTATCTAGAACATCCACAATTTATTGTAAAACAAGAAATTCCATCTTGCTTTCAGTTTCACTACTCAAATGCTCACTAGGGACCTGCCAGAAGCAGTGCAACAGAAGAGCCAGTGACACCTGCAATGGCCGGTTCCATTACCACCACCTGACAGCATCCAAGGTCCGAGCTGGCCCTCCTGGTTCTCTTCCTGGACACATTTGCAGGGACCTGCCCGAGTTGCAAAATGAGGAGCAGGTGGCACCTGCAATGGCAGTTCCACTGCGACGCCGACAGCATCCAAGCTCGTAGCCGCCTCCTGGTTCTCTTCCCTGGACACATTTGCAGGGACCTGCCTGAGTGGCTGCAAGGAGTGCTGGTGGCACTCTGCAACAGCCAGTTCTCCACTGCCGCCACCGACAGCATCCAAGCTCTGTAGCAGCCTTCCTGGTTCTCTTCCCTGGACACATTTGCAGGTACGGCCACTAAGCTCTAGCCAGAGCCGACCTGATACTGCTGCCACCCAATTGGTGCGGTGTTTCTCCAACTGCTCCTGACTGGGCCATTTTGGCCACAGACACTACCTGATTGGAGTGCCTTTCTACCCGCTCCACAGCCTGCTAAATCTCTTTTCTGATGAATTTCCTCACTGCTTAACTAAGAGGCTTTTTTCTTAAAATATCCAGAACTAAAGTAGTTTAAGCTGTTCGATATACTTGCATGTGTAAATGTTTTTTTAGTTTCTGTGTAAGTGACTGCCATTTGATGTAATGTCCGTTTATATTTAAACCTGCTTAGCACTAGCTTAGGCTGTTCGAGAATTGTTGAACTAAACTTTCTTAGATAAGTGTTGTAATTGCTCTGTAGACTGTTTCCCCCCTCCACCTAGGCTGCTCATCTCTCCTCCATTTTCTTTAATTCTGTTTCCCTACTCTTCTACTCTCCCCTCACTTAAGTTTCAGTCCCCTGAACTTGGACTAGCACCCCCTTGCCTGTCTCCAACTTCTGTTCTGTCTGCTCTCCTTAATCACTTCCCCTTGTGTTGTAACAAACCCCACCCCTGCCAATCTTCCTGCTTGCCTTTGTTTCACCCTAGTCTCTACACCACCCCCACACTGATGGACTGACGCCAGCCCCACCCCGCCTGCACTGTTCCAATACTCTTGTAACTCACCCTGTCTCTCTCCCTTGCCTCACTAGGGACCTTCCCGAGCGGCACAACAGAAGAGCCGGTGGCACCTGCAATGACGGTTCCACCACCACCGCCCGACAGCATAAAAGCTCCGTAGCGTCCTCCTTGTTCTCTTCCTGGCACATTTGCAGGTACGGCCGCTAAGCTCTAGCAGGAGCCGACCTGATACTGCTGCCACTGATTGGTGCGATATTTCTCTAACTGCTCTTGATTGGGCCATTTGGCCACAGACACTACCTGATTGGGCATCCTTTCTACCCACTCTATGGCCTGCTAGAATCTCTTTTCTGACAAATTTCCTCACTGCTTAGCTAAGAGGCCAGTTTTTTTCTGCCCCCCACCCCACCCAGACCTCCTTTAAATACACTTCAGCCCCTCCCTCCACATAGTGTGCTCACCCCATTGGCTCTCGCCACCTCTGTTCAATACCTGCAAATTGAAGTCTTAGCTGGGAAAGACCAGTTGGACCACCTCCCTCCTCCACCCTCAGCTACTAGTCTTCGCTTATTTATATTGTAGACTCCGTGCTGGGTTTAAGGGCCCTGCACTTGCTTCCTTCACACTCTTATTTTCCCCTCTATATTGGTCACACTATGGTTCCACTACAAGCTCCCTTGTTTGACAAAAGCACGCTCTGCAGCTTCTGCCCTACACCTGTCTACAGCTCAGAGAAAATGTGCTCTAGCAGCCCCAAGATAACCTATCTTGTTAAGTTTCCCCAGATCACCAACTTTCAGGGCCTGTCTCTGGTGAGACTGCTGCAGTGGTGCAGCCCAAGCATCAGTGCTCTGTCACAAATGAAACACTGCTTGCCTCAGTCATGGGCTGCCTAATCCTGGCTCTCAGAATAATCCTGGTGATGGCAGTGACCTGCCCCAGTGTCCCATTTGGTGCCATGATAAAACTTCCCAGTCAATACACTCTGGATAACAGAATGCACTACAATCCTGGCATGGTCACAGGAACACCTGCAAATAACAACCTGGACCTATGCACTTCTGTCTGGAGCCTAATATACCTTCAAAAGATACCTGCTCCCAGCACTAATGTGAACTTTCCCCCAGCAGTTCTACCGTTCTGCCTCACAGTGCATATGCCTAACTGTCGTCCTATAGTGAATAGACAACTACCCCACAAGCTTTTCTAGATAATGTTCAAAGGTTACCTCTTGAGACTCCTGCTAATGCTTTGTCTCTTTTCTGGCAATATCCACCCTAACCCTGGACCAACCTCACAACCTGGTCAAAGGAAGGGTGAGACCCTCACGTTTGCTTCTCTCAATGTCTGCAACCTCCTCAGCAAGCTTGATCATCTCCGAACTTGGGTTCAGCAACACAATCCTGACATCATCTCTGTTGTAGAAATGTGGCTTAACCCAAAATTCCTGACTCTGCAGTCGCTATCACTGGATATGTAATATTCAGGCGGGAAAGGACTACAAAAAGGGGTGGGGGCTGTGCCATTTATCTCAGGGACGACTATATGGGACATGCCCTACCTTTGCCTAACCCTGGGTCCTCATCCCAGGTCCTTGCCCTAAAAGTTCTCCTTTGGTCGCATAACAAAGCACTGACAATAGCCTCTGTGTACCTATCCCCCAAGGATCAATCTACTGGTTTTAACAACATCTTGGAATATCATAGGGGTCAGCATCTTAACTCAGAAACAATAGTCTTAGGAGACTTCAACATAAACTGGCTTTCGCCTGATGCCTGCTCCTACAAGGACGTTGCCACAGCACAACACCTCACCCAGCTCGTCTCCACCCCAGCCAGAAATAACTACAAGACAGGGTCACACACCCTGCTTGACTGGATTCTGTCTAACTGCCTAGACCATATTTCCCAGGTGGATGTGCTCCCTAACACCATTAGTGACCACTCTCCCATTACATTTGTCTGGTCCAACAAGTTCAATAAGCCCCCTCCTAAGATTCTATATGCAAGGGTATTAAAGCAGGGACACCTTGAATCACTTAAATCTCATCTTCGTAACCTGGACTGGTCCCCACTAGACACTCTCACTGATATTAACAAAGCACTGGATATTTTTATCTCACAATTCACTGTACCCTGTGATACCTATGTGCCTGTCAGAAAGATGACGATCAAAGGGAACTCCAGCCCTTGGATAACACCGGAGCTCATATCTCAGTTGAAGTCAAGGAACCACCTCTGGCATTGTGCAAGAGCCACATCTAGGCAAGTGGATATCCAAAGTTGCCAGAAATGAATGTACGTATGCCATTCGAAACTCTAAAAGTAAGTACTATAAGGAAACACTCACTAACTCTTCGGGAGATGGAAAAATTTTGGGGAGCAACCTGAAAGACCTTACTGGAAAAGTTCCCAAACTGCCACCCATGATGCTTAACATCAATGGAGCTCCAATTCTCGACCTTGGGACCTTGGGATAATTACCAGTACCTTCAATGAGGCTTTCTCAGATCTGGGTTGTGTTCTTCCACCTGATTTCTTTGACACACCCTAAACTAGATTGCACCACGTTGAAGCATCCTTGGGTGGCCGCACCCCATAGTTCTATTTCAAGGAGACTTCACTGCACCTGGCAAGAACTTACATATGCAAGACCATCCATAAACCTTGTACCAGCAGTGACTCTCGATCTAAAATTAGTTTCACTCATCCTTGAAGAACTTCTCATGCCTATCACAAAGATATTCAACCTCTCACTTAGGTCTGCACAGTTCCCTTTACTCTGGAAACAGGTGCCTGTCACACCTGTCCATAACAGTGGAGACAGGGCGCTTCACACCAACTACCAGCCCATCTCCATTCTCCCTCCACTTTCCAAAGCACTTAAATGCACAGTCTTAGACCAGGTAGTTGAATATCTGGAGAAATTTCAAATCCAATGCTCCCAACAGCATGGATTTAGAAAAGGGCACAGCACCACCGCTGCCCTTTTGGAGTTTACGGGTTTCATTCACAACACACTTGATCAGAGAAACTGTGCTGGTGCAGTGTTCATTGACCTTACAAAAGCTTTCAACATCATCAACCACTCACTTCTACTAAGGCAGTTTCCTCCATTGGTCTCTCCAATGAAGCATTCAATGGTTCAAGAGTTATCTAGTGGGCTAGTCCCAATAAGTAAGGATTGCCAATGTCACCTCAGATCAAAAGCCAGGCCTTTCAGGCATACCACAGGGCTCCACCTTGGGACCATTACTGTTTAGTCTATTTATGAATAATCTCCCTAGAGCCTGCCAACAGAAAATGCTTCTATATGCAGACGATGCTGTCATCTTTACCGGCCACCAGGACTCTAAACTCATCAAGCATCATCTACAATTTGACTTAGAGCATGTTGAGAAATAGTTCTGTGCCTACAAACTCTTACTGAACTACAGCAAAACCAAGGTGTTGCTATTCAGTAGTGCGCATAGCAAACAAAAAATCCAGTCCCTCATCAAGAATGGCGCTGGTGTCCTGCTTGAGCAGGTCAGTAAGTTAAAATACCTAGGAATTACATTGGATAACTTTCTCTCCTACACGCAACACATTGAAAATGTTGCCAAGGCTGTAAACATTCGAATTGGAATGCTACAGACACAAGCATTGTATAACTACTGATGCCCTGCGTCTGACAATCCACAGCTCTGTCACCTCCATTATCGACTACAGTCTAGTCATCTATGGCTCTGCCTCCCCTACTGCCCTTCATAGGATAACTGTGGCACTTGGTAAAGTCTGTAGACTACTCACTGGCGCTGCCCGTTTAATGAACACTTGTGACCTGTATGCCCAAGCTGGATGGCTCCCGCTCCTCTGTAGGGTCCAATATCAGATTTTCCTGGTAACAAAAAAGGCTCTCTTTGGCCTCAAGCCACCAGGTGTCGAAAAGCTCCTAAACATGCACTGTAGCTCTCAGCATACCCATAATGCCATCTCTTAAACCTTCCAGGTCCCCAGATGTCGGACCTCTTTGGGACAGAGAATGTTTGCCTACAGGACACCACACTGGTATAATGTTCTAAGCTGGGATGTCCTGACTACTCCCAAAACTGGCCCCTTCAAACAGCTGCTCCGAGAACACCTCACATTTTCCAGTAATTGTGGCTACTTCACATAAGAGTACCACCTTCCGAAGTACTCCAGATTATCTTGCTCACAAAACTCTCCAATAAATGACTGTTTTCTAGTCCACCTGTTCATCCCCTCCTCTATCCCTCACTCCCCCGACTCCCATCCTCGCCACCTCTAGCACTTCTCACTCCCTCCTCCCACCTTGACAATGGCCTTCTAGCCTGTATCCTTATTCTGGTCTCCTTCCTACTGTCTTCCCCACATATACCTCTATATATAATCTACTGAAATTTGTTATACTTCTCAGTCTGAGCTAGTCACCCCATATGCACCACTGTTTTCTAGCCCTACTTCTACTTTATCTGTGTAATTTTGTATAAAATAGAATGATTTTCACCTTTGTATGATCTCTTCCATCTGTGTAATTCTGTATAATTTTGTAATGATGTCCACCTGTTTGTCTACCAACATTTTGATGTGGAACCTTTGTAAATGAGCTGTTCTTGCTCAAAGGTGTTTAATCCAGAGATTAAATTAATAAACTTTCAGTAAAAGTGCTACTACCAACACTTTCCTCAAGCTCCACAGAGAATGTCTGACTAGCCACTATGTTTGCTTGCCTTCATGACATGTTACAGTTACACATCGCCTCGAGGTCACAGATCTGTAAAATAGTAGTGTGGCTATGCAACTACATGAAACTGTAGTTAAATAAAAACATTTTTTCATTAAAAAACTGGATGTTTTCAAACTATTTCAATTGCAGGGCACACATTCAAAATACAAATGCTACCGGAAAACAAAAAGCATACCCCAACCATTAGAAAACCACTTTAATGTCTGCAAGCAGCAAATATTATTAGAGAATAAAAAGTTTTGGAAACCTGTTTAATAAAACAAGCTCCCTTTTAAGGAGGGGGTGTATGTGACAGGGTATAATAGGACCCTGTCCCATTTGCTATGGATTATGTGTTTAAATGTAAAGATCTTTCCCGTCTCTTCTCTGTCTGGTTGCGCAACCAAATTTTCCTGCGAGACTTTGGATTTGATCACCCTGACAATCTCACAATTCTTTGCCTCTCACTGTCTCTCAGTTCTCACTTGCTGTCTGACTTTTTCTCCCTTGCTGGTCTGCTAATATAAAAAAAAATGTGCAAATCATTGTATGAAAATGTAACCGATAATGGAATCACTTTTGTTTGAAAAATATTAGTATTACTCTTGTAATATAAATATTTATAATTTGAGATGATTGTAAACTCTAGAGGTTACTTGAGTGCAAATGTTGAGCCTTTTGCAAAAGCTGTAGAGGCCTCAAGAAGCACAGTGTGTTCATGCAGTTCCTGAAATTTACAAGGACAGGGTGTTTGCTAAGGATGGAGGTTGAAAATAGTTATAAAACAGCCAAGCTGGAACTGCAAAAGATTAGGAGAAGAAAAAGGATGCAGACTGAAAGAAAAAACTTTATTTTATTTCTCCTCTGTACATAGTTATTCTGAACAAGTTTATATTTTTTCTGTGTTGTTGCTACTGTAAATAAATGTTTTTGGTGAATTCTACAACTGCTCCTGGTTTTCCCTATGTTTCCTGACCTGTGCTTCGATGACAGCGTTGCATCCAAGTTGAAGCACACCTATTGTGAACTGGACCTGGTATTGACATGTTTCTTAATGGAATGTGTGGATACCGTAGGCCCCAGAGAGATTACTGGCAATAACTGATCTAGCTAGTGTGGGCAATGCATGCATGGGGGGGGTTGGGTGAAGCAATTGCCACCTATAATAGGGTGCTGACTGTGGTCGGCTCTCTCACACCAATCTGTATATGACCCAAATCTTCTCACTGATTGCCTGGTGTTATCTGAGGGGATGTTTCCTGATGCCTTGAAGGAGGCATTGGTGTGTCCCCTCCTGAAAAAAACATCTTTAAACCCTGACATCAAGGCAATTGACTGTCCCATCTCCAACTCCCATTTTTAGGGAAGATTGTTGAGAAGGTGACAGCACTTCAACTGGAAAAGCACCTCCTGACCTTTGATCTGTATGAGCCTTTCCAGTCTGCTTTTTGTGTGAGGCATAATATGGAAACTGCTCTTGTTACAGTGCATAATAATCTCCTCATGGATAGAGATCGAAAGGAGGGAACAATTTTTATCCTCCTCAACTCTCCTCAGCATTTGATACAGTAGACCATTGTGTGTTGCTTGACTGCCTGAGGGAATTTTCTGGGCTCACTGGCACAGTTATCTACTGGTTTGAGTCCTATCTCATGAACAGGCGGCAACAGGTAGTGCTGGGGAATTTCTCCTCCTCCCCATGTCTCCTGTCCTGTGGAGTACCTCAGGGTTCAGTCTTGTCCCCAATGTTTTTTGTCTTTTACATGTTGCCCCTGAGTGAAATCATTAAGAAATACAATCTGGATTTTTATTGCTATGCTGATGACACCTAGCTGTAATTTTCCTTTGCACCGGAAACATCTAATGTGGTGGAAGTGCTAAATAACTGCCTTGCAGAGATCAATGACTGGATGGTTGCCAGCTGGCTGTGACTGAACTCCGATAAGATGGAGGTACTTGTACTGGAGTTGAACAGAGGGCGGAATAGGATGGCCTGTGGTACGGAAACCTGTTTTTTCTTGGGGGGGGACCATGCCATTGAAGGCCTTCTCAAGGGTATGAAACCTAGGCTAATACTTGACAGTGGTCTGACACTTGAGGCTCAGGTGTCAGCCACTGTCAGGACCAGCTTTTACCATCTCAGGAATATTGCCATGGTTAGGCCTCTTGTTCTGCCCCAGGACCTCCCCACTTTGGTGAATGCCTTCATATCAATTAGGCTGGACTATTGTAATGTGTTCTACCTCAGAGTCTCTGGGGGATACTCTGCCTGCCGTGGTCAGTGCAGAACGCAGCAGCCAGGTTGTTTGGGGGCAGTCTAAATTCTGCTATATCACCTAGTGCTGCATAAACTGTTTTGGCTGCCAGTCAGATGGAAAATCCTCTTAAGGTGGGTTACTCACTCTAAGGCCCCACAAGGTTGGGCCCTCATCTGTCCAATCTCCTGTCCCCTGCTGCATCGACCCATTCCCTCTGATTCCTCAAGGGGCCTCCTAGCGATTCCAAGGATGAGGATAAAAACAGCCAGTGACAGGGCATTTAGTGCCACTGGCCCCATCCTTTGGAATTTGCTCCCATCAGTTATATGGGAGGCCCCTTCTGTAAAGGTTTCTGAGACCTACCTCAAGGCTCACCTGTTTTGCCAAGCTTTTCCCAATCCCCCAAACTGAGTTGGGCGAGATCTTTCCTCTCCCTCCTTTTATCCTTTTCTGATCTTATGATTTTATATATATATATATATATATATATATATATATATATATATATATATACACACACATACATATATATAGTTATAATTTGTAGATTGAAATTTTATGTTTTTGTAATTTTGCAATGGATTTGTTGTGCAGCACCCAGAATCTCCAGGATTGGGCACTTGAAGAATAAAATTTGCCTTGCCTTAAAACTGACAAGGCCAACATTCTGGATGCAGTGTCATTTGCATTCACTGCCATTTGGAATTGGTACTTTGTGCCACCCAAAGCCATCCTAGCAATATCTGCCATAGTGTGTGCCGCATCTTCTGAAACCTTATAAATTAAAGCCATCATAGATGTCCATAGGGCTTTCTGGTGCTGTGCAGCATAAGCCAGGTAAGCTGCTTATTGGGGCTGGCAGTATGGCCTAGAGGTTAGAGGTAGAGTAATGAGCCATGAACGAGCTTGGTACATCCAGCAGACCAGACCTTGGTTTGCTTCTTACAACCTCCAATTGCATACTGTGTAACTCTGAGCAAGTCACTTAACTGCCCAGTGCACCCAGGTCACCCTGAACAGGCACTTGTGCCTAGTGGGTCTTACCTGTTTACCAAAGACTAAAAAAAAAAGAAAGAAGGATCCCAGATAACCTGTCTTCCCCACTGTGTCAAATTTTCTGGAATCTCTGTCCAGTGGGCGAGATGATAGAAGGATTTTTGCTTTATCACAGGCTACAGCCTGTATAACACCCTCATGATCTGTATGGGTATACAAATAATCAGCAGAAGCCCTATCCAATTGGTATTTCTTTTCCACCTTCTCATCCACTCCAGAGACAGAGGAAGGTGCCTGCAGTATTTTAAAAGTAGCCTTCCTAAGGGAATTATGGTTAGGAAAGACCACCTTACTTGCGGAGTGAGACCCTTCATCTCAAAAAAATCTACCTCTTCTCATCATTCATGGATTCATGTGAGGTGAGGCCCACGGTGTCAGGCATTTTCCTGACAGAAGAGAAGTGTGATGAAAAATCATCATACCCATGTGGATGGGAACCAAACTGCTGGTCTGGGGATACTTCACATTCAATGGGTTCCCCTGATACTGTTCCTCCTCCTCAATGTAAACTTCAAGCCCTTGGTCACTGGGAACCAGCCGTGGGATTTGAACTGGTGAACCCGGTATGGAACCTGCATTTTGTAGAACCCAGATAACTTGCAGGGCTTTAGCAATTTCCTCCACAGAGGGAATTTTATCTTTGTCTTTTGGGAGCTCCATTGCTTTTTCAGCAGGAGGTGCAATGACATTTTTCTCTATTTTTCTTTTTGGCAGACACAGCCTCAGGTGTCTGCTTACTTGTTCTTTCGTGCATAGTATGCTCAGACCCCTTTTCAGTAATTTTGGGGTCTGAGGTGTCCTTAAAGGGTCTCTCCTTTGTCTTGGAATGGGATGAAGGAGGATCCTCTTCACCTTAGATTTCCCTTTTTATTGAAAAATGTGATTGGTTCCTAGAATGAAACAAAGAAATGTGGTAGGGATCAACATTAAAATCAACATCAATAAAAGGTATCAACTGCAACATGTTTTTTTTACATAGAATGAAACAATCACTACCCAGAAATAAGCTTTCAAAGTAAGTTTACTTTAAAAAATGGAATCAGTTCCTAGGAGAAATGAGAACTAATTAAAACAAAGTTATTTTAAATAACTAGACCAAATAACACTTTAAACTAACACGTTAGTGGTCAGAACACAACTAACAATAGTTTAAATAAAGTAAACAGATTCCCAGGTACCGCTAAAAATTAGAGTACCCAAATAAGCTAAATTTTAGTAATAACTAAAAGGCAGAGTATGAACAAAATATTGAAGAAATACCATTTTTCAACAAAATAAAGTCTTGCAGCAAGGTTGCTGTGCAGTCTTGAGTGAAAGTCTTGCTGTCTAAATGCAGAAAAATTGAATCTGGCAGTTAGGTGAAAGAGCAGCAGTTTTTGAATTTGCATACATTCCAAACTCAAAATTATAGGGGCAGTCAGCAGCTCTAGACTGACTGCAATATTATCTAATACTACTTGAGATTCCTGGTCTTGAAGTTAGTAAATTATAACTACTGCATACATCATGCTTTGCACTAGTTTTAATGGTGTATTCAATATTTGCATTTCTAATATTGAATTCGTTATATAAAATTCTATATTTTAAACTGACATATTGTACATTCATGGGCTGCACTGATTATTAAGATTCATTGTTTGTACTGGTGTTAAATGTATAGTAATAATTAACTGTGTTTTTCCCCAGAAAAGGTGCAGGTTAAAATTCGCCATTATAACCCGTGGATTATAATGGTGAGCATGCATCACCTGCTCCTTCTCTCCCCTTGCACTGCACCTCAGTGCACACTGTCACCCCTAAAATTGCACATAAAGTGAGAGACAACTCTGTTGTGAGTACAAAGTGGGTGCTTGTAAAATGGCTTTCTTTCTTCAGTGAGAACAGTATAAATTACAGTCCCCAAATGAGAAAACAAACACACGAGTTTCAAGACACTCCCTAACTCACAGCTAACGTCCTCTCTCGCTCTCTCTCTCTAATCACCATAGGAACCGTATCCCTGACCTCAACCTCATTACCATATCTCCATGGAATTACCAAGGAAAAAGAACAAGCAAACCTCGAGTAAACAAAAAAACTGGACTAAAAAATACTTTCTGCATGCAAAATCGTTAAGTACTCTAAATACATTTTAAAAACAGTTGAACCAAAGCTTTTCTGTTGTTCATGCTGATGTGTTCTCATTTCACTGAAAGACAACTGCAAAAAAGGAAACCTTTCTTAAAACTACTTGAAACGTTCTCTGTTGTTACCTGACTTTAAAGAGCACTGTAAATGCTTCAAGCTCTTTATGAAACTAAGTTACAAAAAATGTTTAAACTTTTCCATACAGTGTTCAATTAAAAACTTTTCCCCAACAGTGTCACACAACTCTTTTTATCTTTGTGGCAAAAAAAACACAAGCCAGCCATTACACATAATAATACATGGGGGTGAGTGCACAATGAGAAATTATGTCCACCCTGATGTTCGCCCTCAGAGTTTATGTAGCATCCCACACCTCGGGTGGACATCATTTCTCATTATGCACTCCCCCCAATGCATTACTGTATATTTTATGTTTTGCACTGACCATTAGTGTTCATTCATGTCTTACAGTGTTTATTGGCAATAAATGGTGTCTCTCTAATAAGGCCTCACTTTGTACATGTAAATCTTTTTCTTGGCACCCAGTACCGCACATATACGAAACATTAGCCCAAAGAATTAAAACATTAGAGGGAACACTGTCCAAGTTACCAGAGAGGATTGTGTACATCCAGATGATGAGGTACATGGAGGAGTGTGACACTGTAAACAAAGCTCAATAGAACTTTGAAAGAAATGTAGAACAATGACTGCATTATTGGAGTATATGGATTTTCTTGGTGGTGCCACAGATAGTGGGGACTTGGCTGTGGTGGTCTATATAGATTTGTCTAAAGCCCAGATTTTAGAGGACCACCATTTGCTTGCTGAAAGTTTATCTGAACTTAACTTGGTCAGAAATGTATGCAGTTTGGTTTCAAGATTATTTAACAAACTAAAACAAAGTAAAATCAGGTAATATTACACCTACAGTGCAACCAGTTAATACTGGCGCTCTGCAGGGGGCCATCTTGGAACCACTACTTTTCAGCTTTTTTCTTAATAAATTACCTTCTGGCTGTCAGGATTGTAAAGTAATACTTTATATTGACGGTGTTGTCCTGGCATCCGGTGGTAAAACCATGGTGGCTCTCATGGACCACTTCAGGAGGACTTTGTAAGAGTCCAGGACTGGTTTACTTGGAGTGAACTAATTATGAACATAAAAAAGACCCAATCTGTGGTGTACTGCTGTTCCTTAAAAACTGGAAGTTATGATCCGTTGATAATCGAAACAGCTATATGAGAGGTTCTGGAACAGGTGTAATCTTTTAAATACTTTGGCGTACATTTGGACAATGTACTACCCTCTACCATGCACACAGACAAAGTAGTAAAGAAAATATATTTAAGACTGAGTTCATTGTACAGAAAGAAAAATAATATTACCAAGAAGACATGTAAATTGGTTGCTCAGAGTCTAATTTGTTCAGTTACATACTATGATCTGCCTGTCCATGCCACAGCTACAGACAGTGTGCTGTCCAGACTGAGAATAGCATACAATCGTACATGCAAATTTATATTGGGTGCAAAAAGTTCACCCCTGTGACCTCTATCAGTAAACAGATTAACTTCATTTGGATGCCAGAAATAAATATTTTGATAACATTTGGTGGTGGAAAATTATTATAGGTCAAAGTACCAGTAATTTCAATATACTTATATCTAAATGTTTTAATAAAACATAATTGCACATACCCTAATAATACAAAGCATCATGGGAAACATATGCAAATCCCCAAGAGAGAATTTGGACTGGCTCAGCTTTATGCAGAATTGCATGGTGCTGGAAGGCCCCACAATGCAATCAGTAAAGGCTAAGAACAGCAGGCATATACACATGTTTCATCCTCATTTGGACTCATCGGTGTGCCATATCTGTGTCTTAGCCAAGGGAGATAGAGCCAGCCACCCCATTGAGGGGGAGGTTATTTGTCTGGGCCATGGGGACTCCAAAATAGAGAAGGGAAAGAACTACAAAAGAACCCCAGCGCAAATGCCCTCAGGCATGGTTTATCCTGGAGGATATTAGCTTCAGACAAATTTAAAGAAAACACAAGTAGTTATTTGCCCTGGACTCCTCCCTCCCAGCATCACTGCAACCTTTACCTGGCTCTGACCCTTCCTTCACTTGAAAACAGGTGCCTCCCACATTATGCTAAATTCACCCTTAAATTTGGTTTGGGTCCCTCCACTCTTACCTCTCCTCCACCCTATCTGTTCCTCCACTACCTGCTCACTCACTCAGATCCTTTGACCCTTGAATGCTGGTAGTCCCTGCCATTCCACCACTATAGGCCAGGTTGCTTTCTCACATCACTTCCCAAAACTCTGGAATGCTTTTCCTCCTCAAATCAGACATTCCTGTTCCTCACTCCATCATCTCATCAGTTATTCATAACATCCCTCAACAAACTGTAACTGCTCCTTATATCTCCCATTCATACACTCATCATCTCTCCTACGCCAACACCTACACTAATCTCTACAGGCGCTTTCTCCTATTATCTCTGTACCCCTGGTCCCAGTTGTATCTACAGCTCCTTATCTCCCAATTCAGCACTTATATACTGTATTTGTGTTCTAAATTTTTGCAGCAATGCACGTAAAATGTTCCGTTTTCAATTTACTGTTGTACTCATCTGGCACTTCTTTCCGCTACAGTTTGTATAATCTCTAAATTGTATTACTGTCCGTGTGTGTGTGTATATATATACCAGGTAGGTCCCAGTCTAAATTGGTTGTTCTTCTTCCATCACCCCCCCTGTCACAACAGGGGTCCCCCAAGGCTCGGTCCTTGGCCCAGTGTTGTTTTCTATCTTCTGAAACAATCTGCCCTCAGTCTGCCCACACACTTCCATTCACATGTATGCAGACGATACATTACTGTATGCCTCTGGTCCATCCTCCTCTGAAGTGACTACCAGACTCCAGTGGGTCTTCAACAATGTCCAACTCTGGTTTCATTCTAATCAGCTTTTTCTAAACCCTAAGAAAACTGTCTCCCTAACTTTCAACACGAGGTCGAAACTCTCTCGACTTCCCGCCACTCCCACTTTCCACACTACTGATGGTACCACCCTGGAGGCTTGTTTATCCTTCAGATACCTTGGGCTCTGGCTAGACCTGCACCTTGACTTTACTGTGCATATTGAGACAACCCTCAAGAAACTGCACCCCATGCTGGGTGCCTTATACTGCAATGGAAGTTGCATCCCTCTGCCAACGCATAAGGCAACTGTACAAAAAATGATCCTCCCAATACTAGACTATGGGGACTTAGTCTACGGTTCTGCTCCCAAGTCATCCCTAGCCAGACTTGATCCTCTCTTCCACTCCTTCTGTCACATCGCCCTGGACTGCCCTCCCACTACCCATCACTGCAACCTCTATAGGTCTTTACACCTCCCATCTCTCCAGGATTGGAGACTGACCCACTGTACCCGGTCAATAGTGAAATTCTGGACACAGTCCCTCCCCCTGTACCTTGCTGCAGCTCAACCCCTGCCTGCATACTCACTCAGGAACATAGACTCATAGCTTCTCTATGTCCCACATATGTTCACTGCTACAGGTCAGGCTGCCTTCAAATACCACATGCCTAAATTATGGAACATCTTGCTGGTAGACATTAGACATGCCTCCAACACACAGCATCTCAATTCCCTCCTTAAGATGCATTTCTCCTCCACCTGCACATGCAGCTAGCACCACTGTGGGCCTAGGATTGCGCTTGAAAATCCCTGCCCAATCTACTGTGAAGCACTGATCCATTCTTGTGCTCACTGACCCCTACCCATGCCGAATCATAGTGTTTACTATGTTATAACTTAGTACTGTGCATACTACTTTGTACATAATCATATTTCACTAGTGGTTAGAGCAGTTTACCCACTCCGTCCTCCACTTATGTATTCTCTGTGTATATTCTATTACAGTGCTAGTCTAAGTATACTTACTGTATGTATATTCTATTGTGTTTTTACTGTATATTCTACTGTATTTCTCATGTAGTTTCCTTGTATTCCTACTGCAAATTATCCATCCCTCCTCCCCAGGACGATCTGGAATCAAGTGGTTCACGCTCAGTATGCCTCCCTGGTAAAACTCTGATAAAGTATTTTTTGTAATCTTGTACTTAACCCTGTACTTATTTATTAAATCTCTGGTTATGTTTTCTTACTTCTCTGCCCCTCTCACTGTGAGATGAGCAACTTGTTCAGTGTGCTTTTCCTGGTGAAACTTTTCAATAAATACATACATAAATAACAGTCACCAGTTGCCAAACTATGCAATTTAAGAGAGATAGGAGACTCCACTTAATGTCTTGGTAGGGTGTACTGTAAATGTTTTAAATTGATTTAATATACTTAATTACCCTGAAAGGTTATGAGCCTGACTGACCTTATTCAGTGAGTCTTTTCTGAATGTATTTCGTGTGGGCTAAATTCAAGTATAGTTATAACTTTACTTATAGTGTAATCATTTTTATACACTTAAAATGATGAGGTATTGTTATATTACATACCAAATAGTGCATGTTTTAGTATTTGATGAGCTATACTTTTTGACTGGGTTACCTCTGGAAAATGAGGTTACTTACCTGTGACTGTAGTTCTAGGAGTGGTATATGGTGCACATCCACACTTAGGCAGTCGTCCTTTCCCTTTAAGTTCAGCTGGATAGTCTTCAAGCTAAACTCTTCCCATCCACCCAGGTGGTATCCTTCTCAGCTCCACCCCAAGACATCAGATCTTGAATGCAGGAAGCAGGGATTTGTGTGTCACTTGCAAGGGGATGTTGTTGGGTCTATACCACTCCTTAAATTGCAGTTAAAAGTGAGTAACCCTCATTTTTAAGGATGTGGATCTCATGCACTAATCCACACTTGGGCAGACTCCTGGCAATTCTCCAGGAGGAGGGAGCAATTTGCATACCCCTACTTGGGGAACAGGGAGCAGAGAATTGAGGCCCAAAAACCAGCATCCCAGTGTGACTCAAGGTTGATGGGGTAGTGGGAGATGAAGATGTGTGCTGACTTCAGGTAGCACCCCTGCAGATTTCCTGGATAGGGACATCCCTGGAAGCGGCCACTGAGGCAGCAGTATGTCTGGTAGAATGAGCATTAGCCATACACAGGGCTCCCCTACCACCAACCCAAAGCAGAGGTCGATGCAGGATACAATCCACCTAACAATTATCTGCTTAGTTACTGGTCTGCCAGATGCAACTTTGGTATAGGTGACAAAGTGCTGGTAAACCTCTTCCTGAACTCCAGCCATGTGCTCCTTGTAATAAGTGAGCACTCACCTCAGGTCCAATGTGTGGAGCCTGTGCTCGGTCTCTCAGTTTGGACTGGTGAAATACACTGGGAGGTTAATCACATGCTCTGCCATCACAGAGGCAGCAAGCCTCTGTGTAGAGCAAATAAATCAAAAGAAAAGAAAAGAAAATGCTATGGTTCTCAAAAGAGATTGTAGGAAAAGTTAGGGAGAAAAAGATAGCAGTCAGGAAGTATAAGGAAACACAGAAAGAGCAGGACAGAGACTGTACCAGTTAAAGCAGAAGGAAGCAGGGAAAGCAGTCAAAATAGCAAAGGCCCAAACTGAGGAAAAGACAGCCAACTCAGTTAAGAAGGGGGATAAAACCTTTTATAAGTACATTAAGGAGTGGGAAAAAAACAAAAAAACAATGGAGGGATAGTGAGGTTTAATAAAGGAGATGGTGGGTGCAGAGGGCGACAGTGAAAAAGCAGGGATACTGAAAGAATACTTCTGCTTAATATTCACTAAAGAGGAGGGGGGAAGGTACCTAATCCAGTCAAATAGAATCACTCTGGATATTGGGGGGGAGGCATACCAGTCCATTCCCAGAAGAAAGGTCCTGAAAGAACTCGTGAAACTGAATGTCGACAAAGCAATGGGACCTGATGGGATTCACTCCAAAATTCTCAATGAACTAAGGGGAGAACTAGTGCACCACTGACTACCATTTTTAACAAATCATGAGAGGACGGTGTGGTACCTGAGGACTGGAGGATGGCGGACGTGATTTCCCTTCACAAAAGTGGGAGAAAAGCAGAGATAGGAAACTATAGACCTATTAGTTTGACCTCAGTGGTAGTGAAAATGATGGAGTCACTTCTGAAAGAAAGAACTGTTGAGTACTTAGAGGCCAGGAGGACACAGGAACCAAAGCAGCATGAATTCAGAGCAGGAAGGTCATGTCAGATGAATCTAACAGATTTCTTTGACTGGGTGACCAAAGTAGTAGACCAGGGAGGCTGGACATAGCCTACCTAGACATTAGCAAGGCATTTAACAAGAGTCCCACACAAAAGATTAATAAACAAGTTAGCCAGGCTGGGAGTGGGTCCCAGGGTAGTAGCCTGGGTACAAAAATGGCTGGACAACAGAACACAGAGGATAATAGTAAACAGAGTCTGCTCCAAAGAAAGGGGATTATTAGCGGGGTATCACAGGGTTCAGTACTGGGACTGGTCCTTTTTAAGTGACATTGTAGAGGGATTAGAAGGAAAACTGTGCCTCTTTGCAGACGACAAAGATCTGCAACAGGACTGATACACAAGGGGGATGGGAAAGGATGAGAAGGGACTTGGCAAGTTTGGAGAGATGGTCAAAAGTATGGCAGCTTAAATTAAATGGAAAAAAGTGCAAAGTAATGCACCTGGGATCTGGGAGTTGTCATATCAGATGACCAAAAGTAAGCAAGCAATGTGAGAAGGCACTAAGGAGGGCTGGGGGATACTGGGATGTAGAGGAGGAGGCATTACCAGTAGAAAACAGTAAGTTGTTATCCCTCTGTACAGACAGTTGGTGAGACCCCATCTGGAGTACTGCATGCAGTTCTGGAGACCCCATCTCCACAAGGACACAGAAAGGATGGAGGCAGTCCAGAGGAGGGCAACTAAAATGGTGCAGTGTTTGCACCAGAAACCATACAAAGAGAGACTAAAGGAGCTTAATATGTATATCCTCAAGGAAAGAAAGGAGAGGGGAGACATGATAGAAACTTTCAAGTAACTCAAGGGAATCAACAAAGTTCAAGAAGGTAGCAGCTTTTAGAAAAAGAGATGCGCAAGAAGAAAAAAATTACTCACCATAGTAATGTTTCTTCTAATGGAGTCTTGCTGCATTTTGACAATATGCAGTTAGCCCCAGCACTTGAACTGCCTCAGAGAGGAAAGAGTTAACTCTATGCAGTAGCATGGAATGTTGAACTCCAGCTCTGTTTTCAAACCTCTGTTTCTGGTACATCTCGGTGCAACTGTCAGATTCTTATGAACAATACTAACTAGTACCTATAGAAATTGTTTTAAACTTTAAGTCATAGGCAACAAAACTTGGGTCCAAAAGACTAAAGTTGAGAACCCAAGAACAAAACCATGTAGATAATTAAACAATCTATATTAGAAAATCAAAAAGAAAACACCCCACCTGACAGGCAGGGGACAAGGTACACCTCTGGGATGCAGCACTGTACCTGCCAACCCACATCCCAAAAAGCACGTTCTGAGAGGGGAGGCAAGAAGGGAGGTCAGAATACAGCAAGACTCCATTAGAAAAAACATTACTATGGTGAGTACTTTTTTCTTCAAACAACATGAAGTCTTGCTGTATTCTGACAATATGCAGACTATCAAACAGTACCCCCTTGGAGGAGGGGAAGAGAACCTTACTTTGGGAACAGGATCTGTAGTACTGCTGTGCCAAACCTAGCATCACTCCTAGCCTGGATATCCAGAGGGTAATGCTTGGTGAATGTGTGAACTGTTTTCCAGGTGGCTGCTTTACAGATTTCCACCAAGGGAATATCCCTGGCAGCTGCCGAAAAAGCAGCTGTACCCCTGGTTGAGTGGGTCCTCAGGCCTGAGGGTGGCTCTTTTCCCAGCTTTGAGAACCAGAACTGGATACAGGAGACAGCCCACCTGGCAATGGATCTCTTAGTGGCAGGTCTACCTTTTCCCGCTTCACCATAGGTAAGAAAAGGTTGGGTGGTATCATTCCTGTGGGCCTTCATGCGCTCTATGTAATAACTAAGTGCCCTCTTTACATCCAAACTGTGCAATCTTCTCTCCCGAGGAAGAATGATCAGTGAAAAAGATGGGCAGAGACATAGATTGGTTAGATGAAAATCTGAAACCACCTTAGGCAAAAACATCCTGTTCGTCCTGAGGACTACCATATCCCAATGAAAGGAGATGAAGTCAGGTTTAACTGACAAGGCCTGCAATTCACCGATTCTCCTAGCAGAAATGATGGCTACTAGGAACACAGTTTTCCAAGTCAAGTACTTCAGCACAGCAGAAGATAAGGGTTCAAAAGGGGGTTGCATAAGTTGTGCAATACAGATATTCATATCCCAGGCTGAAGTGGGCTCTCTAAAGGGAGGGTTTAGGTGAACCAGACCTTTAAAGAACTTATTGAAAACAGGATGAGATGCTAGGGAATATCCCTTCCCTGCGGAAAGAAGGCAGAAACAGCTGCCAAATGGACTTTCAGGGTAGCAGGCCTAAGCTATTCAGGCGAACCAGGTAGTCCAGAACTGTGGCAATGCCTGCCACATCTGACTGTATGTCCTTGAAAGAGCACCAAATACTGAACCTCTCATTTAGAGCCATATTTTTTCTGGTAGAAGGCTTTCTAGAAACCTTAAGGATATCCATTACTCCCTGAGAGAGATTCAAACCTGCATACTCTAACTCTTCAAGAGCCAAGCCTTGAGCTTGAGTGAAGGTTGGGATACCAAATCCTCCCCAGAGAGGAGGTCAGGAGGTTGTGCCTCCTGGGCAGAAACAAGGGTAGTGATGCTGCTAGAGACAGCAGGAGAGGGTATCAAGGTTGTCTGACCCAATCTGGGGCCATCAGGATCACTGTGCAGGGTTGACACCTGATCTTGAACTCTGAAGATCCGGGGGGGGGGGGAGGCATAGAGAAATCTGCCTGTCAAATCCAACAGGAGAGTATCTAGAGGAACAGTCCATGAGACTGGGGGCCTGCAGCAAAACAGGGGAAGATGGTAATTATCTGGGGCTGCAGAGAGATCTACCTCTGGAATGCCCCATCTCTTGAAAATTACCTGAAGTACATGGGGATTCAGGGTCCATTCGTGGTGACCTTGAGAAATGTTGCTTAAGGCATCCGCCAGGACATTGTCCTTCCCTGAAAGATGCACTGCTATCAGAGAAGTCTAAAGAGAGTAAGCTAGAGACCATACTTACATGGCTTCTGTGCAGAAGGCCATGGACGGAGTGTCCCCTTGCTTATGTACCACACTGTAGAGGTATTGTCTGTCCTGACCTGCACCACTTTCCCTTTGACTGATTCTGAGTAGGCCTGAAGGGATAGGAACACTGCCCTGAGTTCCAGGAGACTGATGTGAAGGAGAGACTCCTGCTGGAACCAAATGCCCTGTGCAGAGAAGGCTTCTAGATAGGCTCCCCACCACAGGAGAGAGGCATCCATGGTCAGGACCAGAAAGGGTGTCTGACTGAGGAATCGGACACCTTGCCTGAGATTGTCCTGATCAAACCACCACTGGAAAGCCTAGACAAGAGACTGAGTCACTGGAATCAGTTTTGTGAGACAGTCTCTTTTCCGGGACCAAAACAACCTTAAGTGGAACTAAATGTCTCTCATTTGGAACCTTGCTCCTTGAACTACTGCTGTGGAAGCTGCTATGTGGCCTAGGAGTTGTAAGAAATGCCTGGCTGGATGAGACACTAGTGGTCGGAATGAGGAAGCCAGATCTATCAGGGCCCTTACCCTTGAAGGGGGAGGAAGGCCTTTGCTTGAATAGTATCCAACTCCACCCCTATAAAGGCGAGAAGCTGTACTGGTTTGAGGATGGAGTTGGAGAGATTTAGAAGGAACCCTAGAGAGCTGAGAAGACCCTGGGTAACCTCTAGACCTGACTTGACTTGGTCTGAGGACTGGCCTACAATTAGTCAGTCGTCTAGATAAGGGAAGGCAGAAATGCCCTGCCTTCTGAGGAAGGTTACCACTACTACAAGGCACTTTGTGAACACCCTTGGAGCTGAAGTCAGACCGAATGGCATGGCTCTGAACTGATAGTGATCTGATGGCAACACGAACCTGAGGTATTTTCTGTGGGAGCAACATATAGGCATATGGGAATAGGCATCCTTGAGATCCAGGGATGCTAGCCAGTCTCCTGGTCTCAGAGAGGGAAGAAGTATTCCCAGAGTCACCATTTTGAATTTTGGCTTGGTGATACATTTGTTAAGATATCTCAGGTCTAGGATGGGTCGCCACTCCCCTGTCTTTTTTGGGGTAAGGAAGTATAGTACAGTTACGTAAGAATTTACCATAACAGTAGATCTTCAAAAACAGCTCTTGCGGCAGGTTACACCATTAGAACTGAAGCCGGCAGGTGCCAGAACCCCATGGAAATTTTCTAGCTAGCAGTATCCAGCAGGGACCTCCCCCAACGTCGGCCCTGCCCCCGACATCAGGCATCGTATAAAAGGGGGCGGTCCCCCAAAATCCCCAGTTCTCCCGCCAGAGACTCAAGGCCGTTAGATGACATCAGAAGTGGAGACTAAGGATCCGCCATCAAAAGGTATTCAGAACAGTATTAGAAACACCTAATCCTAGAAAGAGATATCGGAACAACTCTACCTCCAGAGGAGATGGTGGTAGGGAAACTACCTGCTGAAAGAGCTGTTCTTGAAGATCTACTGTTACGGTAAGTTCTTACGTAACCGTACTATCTTACTTCGAGAAACAGCTCTTGCAGCAGGTTACACCATTAGGACTGATTCCCAAGCAATACTGGAAATTCCTCGCAGGTGGGAGGAGGCTAGGTAGAGATCGTGAGTTGGACCAAAGCCTAGGATAGGAGTCCCTGAAGGACTGCTAGACCAAAACCAGCTCTTCGCCATGGTGCAATGTCCAGGCTATAATGCCTGATAAAGGTGTACACAGTGCTCCAAGTAGCTGCTGCGCAGATGGCTGAAGTGGACACATTCTTCATGGCCGCAAAGGAGGTAGCCACCCCCTTGTGGAATGACCCTTGACAAGCAAAGGTTTGTTACGTTTCTGGTAACAGAACATGATATAATGGATGAGCCACCTGGACAGCGATTGTTTAAAAACTGGAGCTCCCATCATCCTATGGGGGAAGGAGACAAAAAGCTGATCAGATTTACGGTGGTGCCTAGTTCTGGTTAGGTAGTATCTTAGACACCTATACACATCCAGAGTGCAACAGGGCCTCTCCTCTATTAGAGTATTTAGGGAAGTACACTGGTAAGTCAATGTCCTGATTGAGGGCGAGAGCTGAGACCACCTTAGGTAGAAACTTTGGATTTGTTCTTAAGGACACCCTGTCCTGGTGAAAAAACAAATAAGGTTCTTTGCACATCAGTGCATGAAGTTCAGAAATCCTTCTGGTTGAAGTAATGGCAACTAAAAATAATGTCTTCCATGTTAGGAGACGTAGCTAGCAGTCCATGTCTGGTTCAAAAAGCGGCAGTGTGAGCTGCTCCAGGACAATGGGTAAATCCCATGGAGGAATAGGATCCTTAATCGGAGGTCTAAGGTGGAGAACACCTCTAAGGAAGGCTTGTGCTGTGTCCAACCGAGTCATCGGATGTCAGCCTATAGGAGAATGATATGCTGAGATGGCACAAAGGTGTACTTTAATAGAGGAGTAGGCCAAGCCTGCCTGGAAGAGAGACAGGAGGCAGTCCAGGACTGACCTTTCTGGACAATCCATTGGGGAAAGTCCTTATGCTTGAGTCCAGAGGCAAAATCTGCGCCATTTCATGGCGTACGTGGCATGAGTGGCTGGTTTTCTAGCAGCCGCTAGAACATCTGCTACCTCTTGCAAGACCCTGTAATGCATGATAGCTATGTCTCTAGGAGCCAGGTGTGCAGGTTCAGAGTGAAGGTCCAGATGGACCAAAGAACCTGCCTCTTGGGACAATAAGTGAGAGCTGACTGGCAGAGGCAGTGGAGGTTCCTGGGATAGCTGGTGCAGCAGAGGGAACCAAATCTGTCTGGGCCAAAAAGGTGCAATAAATATCAGTGTCGCCTGCTCTCTGCAGAGTTTCAATACGACCCTCTGGATCAGCGGGAAGGGAGGAAATGCATAGAGGAATCTGCCCGTCCAGGAGAGGGACAACGCGTCTTGCCAGAAAACACCAGGCCCTGGATCTAGCAAGCAAAAATTGGGCAGTTTTGTGTTGGATGGGGAACGCAAAAAGGTCTAACTCTGGTGTGCCCCATCTGTGGAACAGATCCTCCACTACCTCCTGGAGTAGTTCCCATTCATGGACTCTGGCTTCAGTGTGGCTCAGGCTGTCTGCGATGATGTTGTCCACTCCAGGGACATGAACAGCAATGAGGTTTGCGCTGTGTTGTAGAACCCAATCCCACACCCTCATGGCCTCCCTGCAAAGTGGGTAGGAATGGGTGCCTCCTTGTTTGTTAAGGTAATACATCACCGCGGTATTGTCTGCTTGTAACAGCAGAGTACCCAGTGGGATCTCCGACTGGAAAACCTGCAGGGCATAAAGAACTGCTCTCATTTCCAAAATATTGATGTGGAGATAAGCTTCCTGGGGCATTCATGAGCCCTGGGACCTGACCCCATCGAGGTGTGCTCCCCAACTGAACCCTGAGGTGTCCATGGAAAGCATCACAATCGGAGATGGCGCAATTAAGGGGACCCCCGCTGACAGGTTCTTTGAATCTAGCCGCCATTGCCAATCCCAGATGACAGCATTCATGATCCGAATTGGAAGCTGCAAATGGTCTTGTTTCTGATCCCATTGTACCCGTAACATCCACTGGGCCACCCGCATGTAGAGACGGGCTAGCGGGACTGTTGCAATGGCCGCAGCCATGTGTCCGAGCAGGCAGAGGATCAGTCTGACTGGGACAGTCTTCTTTGCCAAGATGTCCCTGATGAGGGATCTGATGTGTTCCACTCAGTCCTGGGGCAGAAAAGCTCTCCCCGGATGGTGTCCAGAACTGCACCTATGAACTGAAGATTCTGTGACGGAACCAGGTGTGACTTCTCCTGATTGATAATGATGCCCACTGTCCTGAACAGGGACTGAGTACAGTGAATTGCGGACATCAGAGCCTCCCGAGAATGTCCCATCAGGAGCCAGTCATCCAGGTAGGGGAACATGTGGTGGCCTTGTCTCCTTAGAGCCACTGCTAAGACTGCCATGCACTTCGTAAACACCCGAGGTGCTGATGACAGTCCGAAAGGGAGGGCTCAGAACTGATAATGGCGACCTAGAAATTTGAAGCACAAGAACTTCCTGTGTGCTCGAGCAATGGGTATGTGCAGGTAGGCATCCTGCATGTCCAAGGAAGCTAGGAAGGCGCCCTGCTTGAGCATGGGTATCAGACTGGGAAGGGTCACCATGTGGAATCATTTGTAGAAGACTGAAGCGTTGAGATCGCTGAGATCCAGTATTGGACGGAGGTCCCCTGTCTTTTTGGGAACCAGAAAGAAGTGGGAATAGTAACCTGTACCTTTCTGGTTCCTCAGTATGTGCTCTATAGCTTCCTTTCTTAGACGCGCGAGCACCTCCTGCTGTATGAGTAGTGTGTGCCGACCTGAATAATGGGAAAGCAGGGTAGGTCTTGACTGTGGATGGTAGAGGAGTTCTATAAAGTGACCTCTCCTGACAATCTGAAGTACCCACCGGTTGGTGGTAATCGACGGCCACCCTTAAAAGTGGTGAGCGATGCGATCCCCAACCTTTTCTTCCCGTTGATCCAGAGGCGGTGCGGGGGCCGGGAAGGAGTCATGCTGTGGCAGCGTTGGTTCCTGCAGGCTGGGCCGGTTTGGTATATCGCTGACTTCTGCCTGGGGAAGATTTAGGTTGGGCCTTACGGTGGAAGGTGCCCCTTGGTTGCTGGCCGGAACATGGCTGCTGTTTTCATTGCTGGCTGCAAAAACGGTTCTGTTTCCTACGAAAGGAACCAGGTTTGGATCTGTACATGGCCTGTACAGACCTTTTCTGCCTTCCCAGCATCCTGAAGCTTGGTGATGACCTTTTCAGAGGGTTCACCAAACAGGACCTATCTGTTGTAAGGAACATCGAGGATACTCTTCTGTACATCTGGGGTAAAACTGGAGACACAGAGCCAGGAGTGTCTCCGCAGACAGATGCCTGAAACTGCGCCCCTGGCAGACGAGTCCGCAGAATCATATGCAGCTCATAACACTTGGGTCCCCATGTCTAACCCTGTGCAGAGGAGGTTCAAGAGCTCCACCTTCTGCTCACCATCCGGTAGTTTCTCAACTAGGTCCTGACCCTGTTCCCACAGGGCATTCTGAAACTGAACCATATGAGACAGATAGTTCAGGGACCTGATGGAGCACGTAGCAGCCACTTACATGCACCTCCCCAGGGCATCCAACTGTTTGGATTCCTGGTCTGGTGGCTGTATGCTCAGATGCTGTGGTCATTGAGACCTGTCACGAGAGGCCGTAATGACCATGGAATCAGCCAGAGGTTGTTGCACCAAGTACTGGTCCTCTGTCGGGGCCCTGTACAGGCAGTCAGCTTTCTTCGGCACCACGGGGGTGGAGTGCGGACGGTTCCACACAGTCTTGGTGACGTCTGCGAAGGTGTCCACCAAGGGAGGCACTACCACAGGCTTAGGGTCCTTCTGCCAAAGGTAACGAGCTAGGCACAGTCTCTCAGGGTCGAGATCTTCTGAATCCCATCCCATGTTCTCTTGGATGTGCCTCATGATCTCAGAAAAGGAGTGATCATCCATAGGTGACCTGGGCAGGTCTTGTGGGTCAGTTGATAGAATGCTGATTGGAGAAGGAGACTTGGAGGTATCTTAAGTATCAGGTCTAGAATCCTCCTCTGGTGGAGTGGACCAGCGACGTCTGGGTCACTTAGGACTGGGAGACCCTGAAGGAGATCTTGAAGGGGTCCTTCTCCGTTCTTTGGATCTTTTCCTAGGAGGTGGAGTGTGCTCCTTGGGGGTCGGTGGTCTTCCTGCTGGGCCCTGCGGTGGAGGAGGGGGAGTAGGAGGTGAAGGAGTAGGAGGAGGAGGTTTGACTGGGATCACATCCTTCTTTATTGTGTCCCATCAAAAAGTAAACAGATCTTTGACCTCTTGAACATTCATACCGGACGACGGACCAGGCACCGGTGGTCTCTCGCCAGTATCAGGCGTTGGGTCCGAAGGCGTCTCTGAGATTGGCGAAGGCTCCAGTGGAAGCTCAATGTCCTCACTGTCACCTGCCTGGTCATCAGGCAACATCAGGTCCTCCTCTGTAGAAGCCCGGTGACCAGTGTCCACCGGTGACAGGGAGGCAGTCTTCGGCTCTGTCGAATGTCTCACTGACGTCGGGTGCTTAGCCAACATCGGGTCCAACAGGCATCTGCCTGATGAAGGGTCAGAAGCCTGCTTTGGGTCCATTTTAGGGACATCAGGTCCCTAGTCTTCCTGAGAGGGGGATCCAGACCCCTAGGAGGCTGGGAGACCGATCTGGTGTCAGGGTCCCGGCGTCTCTCTGAAGAGGCTTTGGAAGAAGACTTGGACTGGTGATGGTCTGAAGACTTCAATGAGGCCCGGGAAGGTGCTGAGGAAGCCAAAGGCCTGGAAGTCTTGATGGGATGCAGAGAAGCCTAAGTGCTGTCTGAAGACTTGACCTTTCCTGGAGGGGGCTGAGAGCGAGCCCTGGAGGGAGAGTGGTTTGAGCGCATGGAGCCTAAGCGGGTGCACGAGTCCGAGGCCCAGTTAGGGGATCTGGACCTGGCCTTCTCCCGATGCTTGTCCCAGTGCTTGTGGGACTTAGAGGTAGACTCACCTCTTGAGGCAGGGTCTTTGTCCATGTTTTTAAACTTTTCTTCCAAGAGGAACCCCTGAAGTGCCTTCTGGCGGCGGATTCTGGTGCGACTATTGAACCCCTGACAAAAGGAGCAGGCCTTGGTGTCATGTTCCGGGCCTAAGCACCGCAGACAGGACAAATGAGGATCCTTGAAAGGGATCTGTTTGCCGCAGGCACACTTGGAAGGATGTCCTTCTGAAGGAGTTGGAGATGCCGACATTTAGTAGTGAAAGCTTGAAGTTCTAGTCGTCGTACGCTAGAGAGGGACTGTGAGGCCGATGCAGGCGAGTCAACGGCGGGAAAAGAACTGGGGATTCTGGGGGACCACGCCCTTTTTATAAGATGCCTGATGGGGCAGGGCCGACGCTGGGAGCAGTCTCCACTGGATACTGCTAGCTAGAGAGTTTCTGTGGGGTCCTGGCACCTGCCGGCTTCAGTCCTAATGGTGTAACCTGCTGAAAAAGCTGTTTCACTAAGTAATATCTGGCTCTCATTTTGGGGAACTTTGAGAAACTGACAGCCAATCCCTGGCTTACCACTTCCAGGACCCAACTGTCTGGAGCGATAGACTTCCAGGCCTGGAAGTGGTAAGCCAGCCTGTCCCCTACAGGAACAGGGGAGGCAACCCAAACTGACACATCAGGGTGTCTGGCGGGCAGGACGTTTAGGCAGAGAGAAGGATGCAGCTCTGCTCATCCCCCTTCTGCCTCTCCCTCTAAAGAACCCCCTCTGCTGAAAAGAGAAGGAGGAGGAGGCCTGGGCTTGGTAAAAAGGCCTCTGAAAGGGCCTGCCCTAGACTGCTGCTTCTGAGGAATGACCTGCCTTTCCTTGGCCACTGCACTCCTGTAGGCCATCCTGTATTCATCTATCTTTTTCATGCAAGACTCTGCTCCCCAAACAGAGAATTACCAGCCACAGGGAAATCCATAGCTTTAGTCTGGGTATCCTGTGAGAGGCCAGTACATCTAAGCCAAGGAAATCTACTAAGAGAAATAGATGTAGCCATGACTCTTGATGCCACATCACTGGAGTCCACAGCAGCATGGAATTGTACTTTGGATGCCTCAATTCCATCAGCAGCCACCTCCTCCAGCTCTTTGGCTAGCTGGGGGAAAGCCTTCTTAGACAGCTCCAGGACCATATCCCACCTGGACTTCTGGTACCTAGCTGTATGGGCCATATAATTGGCTTGCCTGAGTCCCAAGGAAGAAGCCAAGGACTCAAGACTCAAGTCAGGAAACCCAAAACCTATTCAAATAAAGATTATAATATAAGCATCAAGTAAAAAGGAGGGTGTGCTGAAGACACCCCTGGGGTGCAACACTGCACCTGCCCACCCTCTTCCCAAAAACAGGTTCTGAGAGAGGAGGCAGGAAGGGAGGTCAGAATACAGCAAGACTCCATTAGAAGAAACAACATTACTAAGGTGAGTAATTTTTTCTTCAAATACATGAAGTCTTGCTGTATTCTGACAATCTGCAGACTACCAAGCAGTACTTCCATGGAGGAGGGACAGAACCTACTTTGGGAATAGGCTCTGAAGTACTGCTGTGCCAAACCGAGCATCACTCCTAGCCTGGATATCCAGAGAGTAATGCTTGTTAAAGGTATGGACTGTTTTCCAGGTGGCTGCTTGACAAATTTCTAAGAGAGGGATATCCCTGGCAGCAGCCAGGGAAGCAGCTGTGCCTCTTGTGGAATGAGCCCTCGGGCCTGAGAGTGGAATTTTTCCTAGTTTCTCACAGCAGAATTGTATACAAGAAACAATCCACCTGGCAATAGTTCTCTTGGTGGCAGGTTTGCCCTTTCCCACTTCCCCATAAGTGAGAAATAACTGGAGGGAATCAAACCTGTGACCCTTGGTATGCTCTATGTAGTAGCTAAGGGCTCTTTTAACATCTAAACTGTGTAGCCTCCTCTCCCCTGAGGAAGAATGATCAGTGAAGAAAACGGGGAGAGACATGGACTGATTCAAATGGAAGTTTGAAACCACTTTTGGCAAGAACCTCTTATTGGTTCTAAGGACCACTTTATCTCTATGGAATGAGATAAAATCAGGTTCCATTGACAGGGCTTGCAATTCACTGATATGTCTGGCAGAGGTAATGGCTACCAAAAACACAGTTTTCCAAGTCAAGTACTTAAGCTCTGCTGAAGTCATAGGTTCAAAAAGGGGTTGCATAAGTTGAGAAATGCAAACATTTAAGTCCCAGGCAGGAGCAGGATCCCTAAAGGGAGGATCGGTATGAAGCAATCCCTTGAAAAACTTGCAGAATACAGGGTGAGATGACAGTGAGGAAGGCTTTTCCACTGACAGAAAAGCAGAAACAGCTGACAGGTGTACCTTGAAAGTAGCTGGTCTGAGGCCTAGACCATTAATATGGACCAAATAATCCAGAACTGTAGGCAATTCAGCAGTGTCTGGGGATATATGTTTCTTAGAACACCAAATGCTGAATCTTTTCCTTTGGAATCATAAGTCTTTCTGGTGGCAGGCTTTCGAGAGGCTTTGAGAATATCCAGAATCCCTTGGGACAGATGCAAATCTGCATACTCTAGCTCTTCAAGAGCCATGCCTTGAGATTGAGGGACCAAAGATTGGGGTACCAAATCCTCCCCCGAGAGGAAGTTAACAGGTTGTAATTCCTGGGAAGAGACAGGGGAATATGGACTGCCAGGAACAGTAAGAGGGGGTACCAGGGCTGCCTGGCCCAATCTGGAGCAATCAGAATCATTTTGCAGGGTTGTGACCTCACTTTGACCAGAACCTTGAATAGTAGGGAAAAAGGAGGGACGGCATAGAGAAATTTCCCTTCCTAGTTCAACATCAGAGCATCCAGAGGGACTGAGCCCAAGACTGGGGATCTGCAACAAAACAGAGGAAGTTGGTGATTGTCTGGGGCTGCAAAGAGATCTAGCTCTGGAGTGCCCCACCTTGAGAAAATCACTTTTAATACCAGAGAGTCCAGGGTCCATTCATGATGGCCCTGGGAGATCCTGCTCAGTGCATCTGCTAGCACATTGTCCTTCCCTGGAAGGTGGACTGCTACCAGAGAGGTCTGCAGAGAATAAGCCAGGGACCACAATTTCATGGCTTCTGCACACAAGGCCATGGACCAAGTGCCTCCCTGCTTGCTGATGTACCACATGGTGGTGGTTCTGTCTGTTCTGACCTGAACCACCTTCTTCTGCACTGACTGAGAGAAAGCTTGCAAGGCCAGAAAAACTGCCCGGAGTTCTAGGAGATTGATATGAAGAAGGGATTCCTGAGGGGACCACAGTCCCTGGGCTGAGAGAGACCCCAGATGGGCTCCCCACCCCAAAAGGGAAGCATCCGTGGTAAGGACCACTGAATGAGACTGAGTAACAAATGGGACCCCTTGCCTTAGGTTGTCCTGATCCTGCCACCATTGAAGAGCTTGGATCAGTGCCTGAGTCACTGGAATCAGTTTGGTAAGAGGATCCTTCCTTTAGGACCAAAAGACCCTCAGATGGAACTGAATGTCCCTCATCTGGAATCTTGCCCCTTGGACCACTGCTGTAAAAGCTGCCATATGGCCCAAGAGTTGAAAGAAATGCCTTGCTGGTCAGGACACCTGAAGGCTGAAGAAGGAAGCCAGTTCTATAAGAACTCCTTGCCCTTTCCAGGGGAAGAAAAGCTCTTGCTTTGACAGTATCTAGCTCTGCCCCTATAAAGGTAAGAAACTGCACCGGTTCGAGAACTGACTTGGGGAGGTTGAGAAGAAATCCCAGGGAAGTGAGCACTTGCTGGGTCACTTGCAGGTCTGACTTGACTTGGTCTGGAGACTGATCCACTAGGAGCCAGTCATCTAGATATGGAAAAATGGAAATCTTTTGCCTTCTTAAAAAGGCAACTACTACTGCCAGGCACTTTGTGAAAACCCTTGGAGCTGATGTTAGACCAAAGGGCATTGCTTTGAACTGATAATGGCCTGAGGGCAACTTGAACCTGAGGTACTTTCTGTGGAAGCACCTGATAGGGATGAAAGTAGGCATCTTTGAGGTCCAGGGAGGCTAGCCAGTGCTCTGGTCTTAGAGATGGAAGAATTATTCCCAGAGTCACCATCTTGAACCTTGGTTTTAAAAGATGTTTGTTCAGGTATCTTAGAGCTAGGATGGGTGGCCACTCCCCTGTCATCTTTGGGGTAAGGAAATACCTGGAGTACAGACCTTTGCCCCAGTGTAGGGTAGGAACTCTCTCTATGGATCTCAAGGCCAGAAGAGATGAAACCTCTGCCTCTAGGGCAAGGGTTTGGAGAGACCTGCAGGTGGAAAAGATCTGGCTCTCATCTTCGGAAATTTTTGGAAGCTGAGAACCAGTACCTGGCTTACTACTTCCAGGACCCACTTGTCTGAAGTAACAGACATCCAGTCCTGGATGAAGTAAGCCAGCCTGCCTCCTACAGGGATAGGAGAGTCAACCCGGGAAGACCCATCAGGGTGTCTGCTTGGCAGGGGCATTAGGCTGAGGAGTGGCTGTAGCTCTGCTCATCCCCCTTCTACCTCTCCCTCTGAAGAAGCCCCACTGTGAAAAGGGAGAAGAGGCCTGTGCTTGGCAGCAAGGCCTATGAAAAGGCCTTCCCCTGCCCCTAGATTGCTGCCTTTGAGGAATTGCCTGCCCCTCCTTGATCTGAGCACACCAATAAGTGGTCCTGTACTCATCCATTTTCTTCATGTAATTCTCTTTCTGCTCCCCAAACAGAGAATTACCCACCACAGGAAAATCCATGGCCTTAGCCTGGGTGTCCTGTGAGATGCTAGTACATCTGAGCCAAGCCGTCCTCCGAAGAGCCACAGATGTAGCCATGACTCTTGATGACACATCATTAGAGTCCACAGCAGCATGAAATTGTACCTTTGATGCCTCAATCCATAAGCAGCCACCTCCTCCAGCTCCTTGGCCAGCTGGGGGAGGGCCTGTTTAGCCAGTGCCAGTACAGTGTCCACCTGGACTGGTACCTGGCTGCACAGGCCATACAGTTAACCTGCCAGGTCCCAAGGGTATGCCATGTACTGTTTCTTAGCCATGGCATCCATCTTCCTGGAGTCTTTGTCTTGGGGGTGTGAAGTCAAGGGAATATTTGACTTGTCACAGGCTGCAGCCTGCACTACTCCAACATGGCTGCATTGCTGGTATAAAAACTCTGTATCCAAGCCTGGTAAGGTGTACCTCTTCTCCATCCTTCTGTCAACAGGAGGTACAGAATTAGGAAACTTTAGGATGTTTTGTCTGTGCTTCCCAAAGGACTTATGAAGGGGAATAGAGTGTCTCTGGGACTCTGGGATGTCCTTCATTTCAACAAAATTTGGCTCCTCTTGATCCTCCACAGCCTCCTCCATATGAAGCTGGAAGGTTTCAGCCACTTTTCTATAAAACAGGTAGTGGGAAGGGGACTCAGATAGCCTAGGAGGAGAAACACCGGAAGGTCTGTCTAGGGAGTTGTTCGGTTCCACAGGCACATCCAGACTTTCACCATTACCACCATCATCCTCAAAATCCCCCTCCTCCTCAAACTCTGGTTCATAAAATTCTTCAGGGGTATAATCTTGAACCGGGAACCGACCGAACCGAACCCCTGCCAGAAAGCGCCAGATTGGGTCTGACAGGCGGCGATCAACAATCGAATTGCTCTGGCTATTTCTCCTTGGTCAGTGAACATGAACCGCTGGATCCAACGGTCGATTTCTTTTCATTTTCTTTTGTAGAAACTGATCCCTCAGGATCAGCTCTCCTCTTGCCAAAGTATCACCCTGGTTAGAGGCACTCCTTCTGGTTTGGTTGGAACGAACCGGGCTGGCCATCCGGGTCAGCGAACTTCTACGGCTTCCTTTTCCCTAAGTTTACCTAATCTTTTTCAAGGTAGACTTAGGAAAGTTTCTACAAATTGGCATCTGTATGTCGAGGTGGTCAAACCCCAGACAATAAACACAGGTGGTGTGGGGATCAGCCTTGGCAAACACCTCCCACACTCATTGCAGTGTTGAAACCAGTGGAGCCTGGTTTTTTCTTGGGTTTCGGACACGGCCAACATAACCAAACTACCCTTTTTCAGCAACCTAGGGCAAGACTCTTATCGGTTTCTAACAGTGTTACGGGTATTGGAAAAAGCTTGAAAACATGTTTTTTTTTTTTTTTAAACCGATAAGGACCGGTAACCACACACTAAGAAGATAAACAAGAATTCAATACAAGGGATCGGTTCAGCCGAACTGATCGAAACACAAGTTCACAATTTCCACAGAAATCAGAGAAACTATCTAAGTACTCATGGTACCGCAGACAGAGCCTGAACCGATAACGTGGAATTAAATTCGGAATAAAACCGATAACTTTAACTGACTTTGAACTGAGCAGGAGGAGATATCTCCAGGGCGACTGTTCAGCGAGGCGGAGTAAAGAATCCATCGGTTGGGTTTCAAAGTGCTGCAGAGAGAGACCTCAACCGAGCTCGAGCTCAACGTTCTATGCACTGCATAGAAAATTAACCCCATACTCTCTGGGGCAGTTTAAAGGCTGGGGCTAACTACAGATTGTCAGAATACAGCAAGACTTCATGTTGTTTGAAACACAGACTTTGACGGCAGATAAGGACCGCTTGACCCACTCTAGTATGCCCATTTCCCTACCTACTGGATAAGCTGCAGATCCTAGTTAACCAACAGCCTATTTCTTCCTCCCTTCTAAGAATTGCCTTATGTCTGTCCCATGCATTCTTGAATTCTCCCACAGTTTTAGACCCACAACCTCCTCAGGAAGGTGGTTCCATGCGTCCACCACCCTCTCTGTGAAAAAACACTTCCTCACATTGCCCCTGAGCCGTCCTCTATCTTCAAATTGTGTCCCCTTGTTCTTGCACATCTCTTTTTCTGAAAGATGCTACCCTCTTGGACTTTGTTGATTCCACTGAGATACTTAATAGTTTCAATTCATGTCCCCACTCTCCTTGCTTTCCTTAAAGGTATACATATAAAGCTCTTTTAGTCTCTCTTCATATGGCTTCTGGTGCAGACCCTGCATCATTTTAGCTGCCCTTTTTGGACTGCCTCTATTCTATGTCCTTGCAGAGATGGGGACTACAGAACTACACGCAATATTCCAGATGGGGTCTCACCAACTGTCTGTACAGAGGGATGACAACTTCCTGTGTTCTACTGGTGATGCCTCTTACTATGCATCCCAGTATCCCCCAGACCTACTTACTGCCTTCCCACATTGCTTGCCTACCTTTAGATGATCTGATAGTACTACCCCAGGTCTTGACTTGGACCAGTTCCCACCACAGAACCCAGGAGGGGTTAATCTTCCAGTGGGGGGACAGCCAGGTCAGCTGGTCTGTCTGGCATGTCTTGGGAGAGAGCTAAGAGGACTGGTGTCAGACAGCAAGTCATCCTTGACCTCTTCCGTGTTAACTGGATCAACAGCCATCGAGCCAGTAAGAGAATCATGGGCGTGGGAACAGCAAGCCTATTCCCTGTGACCTGAAACAGGTCTGCTTGGAATTTTTAGATTTATCTCCTCAGGAAAGGCCCTCCCTAAGGGTCTGAAGGGAGTGGCACATGTCCCGGAAAGTGCCCGTGCATGAAGCCCAGATGCTGGCACACACCAAGAGCAATGCAGGAGCTGAGAAGGCGATCGCCAAGGCCTGGACTGATGTCTCTTCAATCTTGGCAAGACAAGATGCCAAGCCTGTTGCCACTGAAATGGAACTTTTGGCATCCTTGGACTGGACTGGGTGCTCCTATTCATCCTGGTGGCCCAGAAAAAGGTGGGCATAAAGTCCTTGCAAGATAAGGGCTGCAGGGACTGGCACAGCCTGTAAATCATGTTGAGACCCCAAACAGTACCACGCACAAGACGTAGAGGTCAGTATGTGACATTCGTTGGTTGTAAGCAGTGAACCTCTGTACCCCGGACTGGTTTTCAGGCCATCACTCTCAATAACTAATAAAATGCAAACTGCGAGAATAATAATTGCTAGAAAAATTGCCTGAAGACAAGGTAAGTTTGGGCCTACACCAAGAGCAGGAGTTGCAAAGAAGAAGATCTGACTGTTCCAGCAGAAAAGATCTGACATCATGAGGTGGAGCCGAGGATACCAACAGGGTGGGTGGGAGAAGCTTAGCTAGAAGATGTTACAACTGAACTTAAAGGGAAAGGAAGGCTGCCTAAGTGTGGATAAGTGCACGTCCACATCCCTAGAAAAAGGCACTTGCTACCTAAAGGTATTACAGTTATTACCCTAGCAATAAAACTGAAACTGAGATCCTGATTATTCCTACTGGCAGGATATGCAATACCAAAGAAAGGGAAGTGTGTCCAGGAACCCCGGGTCTAACCATGTGAGCTTCTAGCTCAGTGGTTAGAACATGGGGGCAGTATTTCGGGGACCAGGGCTGAGTTTCTAGTAGGTCACATTATTTCTTTCTCATTAGAATTTATTTAAATTGCTTAGCAGTGGCTAGTACTGTGCCAAAAAAAAAACACTGAATTGTCTTCTTGAATATTCCTAGTTACAGCATATGCAATACCTGAGAAAGGAAGTGTGTCCAGGAACCCCAGGTTCAATTATATGAGCCTGCAGATCAGTGTTAGAGCACCGGGGCAGTATTCTGGTGGCCTAGATTTACTTACCAGCAAGTCACATTATTTTTTTCGTACTACAGCTACAATCTGTGATTTGAATTGCTAAGCAGTGGCTAGTGCTGAACAGAAAAACAGCTCATTGTCATGTTGATTATTCCTAGTTACAGGATATGCAATACCAGAGAAAGGAAGCTGTTTCTAGGAACCCCATGTCCAACCATGTGAGCCTGCAGCTCAGTGGTTAGAGCACCAGGGCAGTATTCTGGGGACCTGGATTCAATTCCCAGTAGGTCACATCATGTTTTTCTCATTACAATTTGTGATTTGAACTGCTTAGCAATGGCTAGTATTGCACCAAAAAAAATTTACTTGTCATCCAGGTTATTCCTAGATGCAGGATATGTAACACAGGAGGAAGAAAGTGTGGCCAGTAACCTCAGGTTCAATAATGTGAGCCTGTAGATTAGTATTTAGAGCACTGGAGGATTATTCTGGTGGCCTGGATTCAATTCCGAGTAGGTCACATTATTTCTTTCTCACTACAATCTGTGATTAAGCAGTTATTTATTAAAAGTTGAGTAAAATACTGTTTTAACCTCAGCTTGTACTGTTAGTTGTTAGCATTCTGGAGGCAGTATAGCGCAGTGGGTTAAGGCTGTGAACTACAGATCTGGAGACCTGGGTTTGAACCCCACAGCCACCTAGGTGCATACTGTGTGATCCTGAGCAAGTCACTTAACTTCCTTGTGCTCCAAGGTTGCATCTGGAAATAAGCTTTGGTTTAGTGTGCTATTTCTGGTTAAATAATGTTCCCTTTCATTTCCATTATGTTCTTATCTTACCGCAACTGTATTGTACCGTATAATAATTTGTTCCCGCTGTTCTTAATCACTTACCTTTGTAACCATTAGTCTTTTCTACTTAATCCTGTTTATGGCAAATGTTTTCCTCATGTTCTACTATAACCGTCTTCTGCTCACTGTGCAATAATTGTACTCACCCAGGTCGTGCCTGAAAATAGGCAGGTTCTTGTCTGGTGCACTTACCTGGTCAACAAAAGCAAAAAAACAAATACAAGATACATTTTATGAGAAACGAATCTGGTTTACAGAATGTACCAAGTAATTTAAAACAGTAAGTACTTATTGTCACGAGCTCACCACTAGGCATAGCCAGATCCCCTACTCCCAGAAGAACCATCCCTTTTGATGAACCCTGCAACTTTAACTGTCAAGGAGGGTTTTCCTCTCTTTCTAGCCAAGGGGCCTATTTTCCTAAAATTTGGTAGTTAGTAAGAAAAAGTTACTCACCATAGTAATGTTGTTTCTTCTAATGGAGTCTTGCTGTATTCTAACAACATGCAGTTAGCCCCAGCACTTGAACTGCCCCAGAAAGGAAAGAGTTAACTCTATGCAGGAGCATAGAACATTGAGCTCAAGCTCAGTTTTCAAACCTCTGTCTCTGGTACTTATCAGTGTAACCGTCAGATTCTTACAAACAATACTAACTAACTAGTAAGAATAGAAATTGTTTTAAACTTTTTAAGCCATAGGCAACAGAGCTCGGGTGCTAAAGACTCAAGTCGAGAACCCAAGAACAAACATGTAGATAGTGAAACAATAAGGAAACACAAAATCAATAGTAAAAAACACCCACCTAACAGGCAGGGGACAAGGTACACCTCTGGAGTGCAGCACTGTACCTGCCAACCCACATCCCAAAAAGTAGGTTCTGAGAAGGGAGGCAGGGAGGGAGGTCAGAATACAACAAGACTCAATTAGAAGAAACAACATTACTATGGTGAGTAATTTTTCTTCAAAGAACATGAAGTCTTGCTGTATTATGACAATATGCAGACTACCAAGCAGTACCCCCTTGGAGGAGGGATAAAGAACCTTACTTGGGGAACAGTCTCTGCAGTATTGCTGTGCCAAACCTAGCATCACTCCTAGTCTGGGTATCCAGAGAGTAATGCTTGGTGAAAGTATGAACTGTTTTCCAGGTGGCTGCTTTACAGATTTCCACCAAGGGAATATCCCTGGCAGCTGCCAAGGAAGCAGCTGTACCCCTGGTTAAGTGTGCCCTCGGGCCTAAGGGTGGCTCTTTTTCCAGCTTTGAGTAACAGAATTGGATACAGAAGACAATCCACCTGACAACAGATTTCTTAGTGGCAGGTCTATCTTTTCCTACTTCCCCATAGGTAAGAAACAGTTGGGTGGCATCATTCCTGTGGGCCTTCATATGCTCTTTGTAATAGCTTAGAGCTCTTTTTACATCCAAACTGTGCAATCTTCTCTCCCCTGAGGAAGAATGATCAGTGAAAAAGACAGGCAAACACATAGATTGGTTCAGATGAAAATCTGAAACCACTTTAGGTAGAAATCTCCTGTTTGTCCTGAGGACTACCTAATCCCTATGAAAGGAGATGAAGTCAGGTTCAACTGACAAGGCCTGCAATTCACTGATTCTCCTAGCAGAAGTGTCCAAGTCAAGTACTTAAGTTTAGCAGAAGATAAGGGTTCAAAAAGGGGGCTGCATAAGCTGTGCAATATACTGTAGATATTCAAATTCCAGGCTGGAGTGGGCTCTCTAAAGGGAGGGTTTAGGTGAACCAGGCCTTTAAAGAACTTACTGAAAATAGGATGAGATACTAGGGAAGATCCCTTCCCTGCAGAAAGAAAGGCAGAAACAGCTGCCAAATGGACTTTCAGGGTAGCAGGCCTAAGGCGTAAGCTATTCAGGTGGACCAAATAGTCCAGAACTGTGGCAATACCTGCCAAGTCTGGCTGTATGTCCTCAAGAGAACACCAGATAGTGAACCTTTTCCATTTGGAACTGTAAGTTTTTCTGGTAGAAGTTTTTTTCTATAAACCTTAAGGATATCCATTACTCCATGGGAAAGAGTCAAACCTGCATATTCTAACTCTTCAAGAGCCAAGCCTTGAGCTTGAGAGAGTGAAGGTTGGGGTAACAAATACTACCCAGAGAGGAGGTCGTGCTTCCTGGGCAGAAACAAGGGAAGTGATGCTGCTAGAGACAGCAGCAGAGGGTACCAAGGTTGCCTGCCCAATCTGGGGCCACCAGGATCACTATGCGGGCTTGAGACCTGATCTTGACCAGAACGCTGAAAATCAGAGGGGGAGGGCATAGAGAAATCTGCCTGTCCAGTCCAACAGGAGAGCATCTAGGGGAACCGTCTCCAAGATTGAGGATCTGCAGCAAAACAGGGGAAGTTAGTGATCGTCTTGGGCTGCAAAGAGATACATCTCTGGAATACCCCATCTCTTGAAAATTACCCGAACTAAATGGGGATTCAGGGTTCATTCGTGGTGACCCTGAGAAATCCTGCTTAAAGCATCTGCTAGGGCATTGTCCTTCTCTAGAAGATGCACTGCTATCAAAGAAGCTTGAAGAGAATAAGCCAGAGACCATACTTTCCTGGCTTCTGTGCACAAGGCCATGGAACAAGTGCCCCCTTGTTTATGTACCACATTGCAGTGGTGGTGGTGTTTGTCCTGACTTGCACCACCTTGCCTTTGACTGCTTCTGAGAAGGCCTGAAGAGCTAGAAACACTGCCCTGAGTTCCAGAAGATTGATGTGAAGGAGGGACTCCTGCTGAGACCAAATGCCTGGTGCAGTTAGGGCTCCTAGATGGGCTCCCCATCCCAGGAGAGAGGCATCCATTGTCAGGACCAGTGAGGGTGTCTGATTGAGGAATGGGACACCCTGCCTGAGACTGTCCTGATCTAACCACCACAGGAGAGCCTGGACAAGAATCTGAGTCACTGGAATTAGTTTTGTGAGTCTCTCTCTTTTCTGGGACCAAAAATATCTTAGGTGGAACTGAATGTCTCTCATTTAGAACCTTGCTCCTTGAACCATTGCTGCTGGAAGCTGCCATGTGGCCCAGGAGTTGAAGAAAATGCCTGGCAGGACAAGACACTAGTAGTCAGAATGAGGAAGCCAGGTATATCAGGACCCCTACCCTTGAAGATGGGAGGAAGACCTTTGCTTGAATAGTATCCAGCTCTACCCCTATGAAGGTGAGGAGCTGTACTGGTTTGAGGACAGACTTGTGGAGAGATTTAGAAGGAACCCTAGAGAGCTGAGAAGACTCTGGGTAACTTCTAGAGCTGACTTGACTTGGTCTGAGAACTGGCCTATGATTAACCAGTCGTCTTGATAAGGGAAGACAGAATTATTCACAGAGTCACCATTTTGAATTTGGGCTTTGTAATATGTTAGTTCAGATATCTCTGGTCTAGGATAGGTCGCCACTCCCGTTTTTTTTTTTGTGGGGGGGAGAAAGTACCCGGAATACAGTAATTTGCCCCTGTGATGTGAAGGAACCCTCTCTATAGCTTTGAGGGTTAGTAGGGAGGAAACGTCTGCCTCTAGGGCAAGTGTTTCTGAAACTATTGCAGGAGAAAAGGATTTGGCTCTCATTTGGGGGAACTTTGAGAAACTGAGAGCCAGTCCCTGGCTTACCACTTCAGGATCCAACTGTCTGAAGTGATAGACTTCCAGACCTGGAAGTGACTAAGACAGTCTGCCCCTACAGGAATAGGGAGGCACACCTAACTGACACATCAAGATGTGTGTTGGCAGGAGCTTTAGGCAGAGAGGGATGCAGCTCTGCTCATCCCCTTCTGCCTCTTCCTCTGAAGAACCCCTCTGCTGAAAAGAAGAAGGAGGAGGCCTGGGCTTGGTAAAAGGCCATTGAAATGGCCTACCCTGCCAGCCCTAGACTGCTGCTTCTGAGGAGTGGCCTGCCTTTCCTTGGCCACTGCACTCCTGTAGGCCGTCCTGTATTCATCCATCTTTTTCATGCAAGACTTGGTCTGCTCCCCAGAGAATTACCAAACACTGGAAAATCCATAGTTTTAGCCTGGGTATCCTGTGACAGGCTAGGACATCTAAGCCAAGCAAATCTCCTAAGAGAAATCAATGAAGCCATGACTCTTGATGCCACATCACTGGAGTCCACAGCAGCATGGAATTGTACCTTGGATGCCTCAATTCCATGAGAAGCCATATATTCCAGCTCTTTGGCTAACTGAGGGAAGCCTTCTTAGCCAACTCCAGAACTGTATCCCACCTGGACTTCTGGTACCTGGCTGTATAGGTCATATAACTGGCTTGCCTGAGTCCCAAGGAAGATGCCAAGTACTCTTTTTTGGCCATGGCATCCACCTTCCTAGAATGCTTATCTGGGGGTGTGAAGCCAAAGGAATATTTGCCCTGTCACAGGCTGCAGCCTGCGCTCTGCACTACCCCAACATGGCTGCAATGGTTGTAGAGAAATTCTGTGCCTGAATCTGATAGCATATACCTCCTGTCCATCCTTTTGTCCACAGGGGGTATGGAAGTAGGCATTTGCAAAAGTTTTTGAGTCTGTCTCCCCAAAGATCTGTGAAGAGAGATAGCCAGCTTCTTGGACTCTGGGATGTCCATCATCTCTACATAATCAGGTTCCTCTGTCTCCACAGCAGCTTCCACAACTGGTAGCTGGAGGGTTTCAGATACTTTTTTTGTAAAACATAAAGTGGGAAGGGGACTCAAAGTCTGGGGGAGAGACATTGGTAGGCCTGTCTGGGGAGATGTCTAGTTCAATAGGTTCATCTACGCCTACAAAACATCTTCCTCTGCTGAGAAATCTTCGTCTCCCCCCATTCCTAATAAAAAGCTTCTAGATCAAAATTCGATGGGGTTGGAACCATCTGAACGGATCGATTTCCAGAAGGTGTCAGTTCAGAGGGAACCGGGCAAAGCGACTGGACTGTGTTTATCGCTTTAGTAATTTCCTCAGCGGTTGGAGTTTGCAGTGCCTGATCCGAACCGACTGACTTCTTTCTCTTCTTTGGTGGAACTGATCCCTCAGAATCAGATCTCCTTTTTGCCTAAGGAGATTATCGTATGTCAGCAGGCATGTCCTCAAGTTGAAGCTGAAACTGAACCGGGCTGGCCATCCGCATCCAACCGGGACTTACTGTGGCCTCCCTTTCCTTCAGCTTACCTAATCTTTTTTCCAAAGTGGCTTTAGGAAAGTTTTGAGGTGGTCAAACCCCAGACAATACACACATACAAGGTGGGGGGTCAGCCTTAGCAAAAGCCTCCCCACACTCGGTACAGTATTGAAACCCAGTGGGACTGGTTTTCTTCTTGGGTTTCTCAGACATGGCCTTTCTCTTGAAAAAGTTACCCTGAATAGCTTTTAAGCCAGGTAACACCATCCTATTGGTTACTAATCATGTCTCAGGCTGTGAAAAAAAACAAAATTTTGTTTTCTTGAAACTGATCTGAACCGGAACCCAGAAAAGAATTCACAAAAATAAAGAATCACAGAATTATTTCGGTTCCCAATCGGACCGACCGATAGGAAACCCAACAAAAACAATTTCTACACAGATTTTATTCATTATCTACCTACATGCACTACCTGTACTGTAGACAGAGATACAATATGGAAAAATAATTAAACCGACCGATTTTTACTTTTATCAAAGTGAAGGAGAGATCTCCGGAGCAACTTCTCAGGCGGAGTAAAGAATCTGACGGTTACTCTGAGATGTACTACAGAGGTTTGAAAAACAAGCTCGAGGTCAACGTTCTATGTTCCCACACAGAGTTAACTCTTTCCTCTCAGAGGCAGTTCAAGTGCTGGGACTGACTGCATATTGTCAGAATACAGTAAGATTTCATGTTGTTTGAATCAAGCCCTCCCCCAAAATGAGGCATCAGCCTGACAAAACACTTTCCCTTCAAATATTACAGTCATAAGTTAGATCCAGACAGGGTTGATAAAATCATAAAAAGTTTACTTAAAGGAAGAAAACACATTAAAATATTTTACAGAATTTTGGGTATTGGGTTGCAGACAACAATATTAAACAAAATGTGGAATTAAACAAACCTACACAGTATAATGGTAAACTGTTCTATTGTATTTTTTTTTCTTACTTCTCTTTATTCACCTTCCTGCCCCCCATCCCTCCACTCAATCAGAACCACTCAACCTTCCGGTATACCCCCTGGGTGGCGAGGAAGAAGAACTCCCTTACCTTTCCTCGAACAGCGGTGAAGCGGGTGAGTACACAATGGAGTCTGCCGGTGGCAGTTGGTGACATGGTCAGAGCTGGAGTGGCCGTCACCTAAGTGAGCGGGGGTCCATTCCCTGTTTTTTTTTTTTTCTGTGAGCCCTTACCCCACATTCACCAGCACTCCTAGAGAGCCAATTGGCAGGCCTGTGTTGAGACGCAACTCCTCCCAGAGCTCTCAGCTGACGCTGCCCCTCCCACGGTGTGTCCCAACTGCATCGCCAACCCAGGGTTCACCTGGTAGAGGGTGATATAGCAGCGGGACAGACGCACCACCCTCCCCAGAGAGGGAGAGCTGCCACTGGGTGCTCAATCCCTCTCTCCCCCCACCGACCCCAGTCCATCACCGAACCCAGTTCACCAGTGTGGAATGAGGTGTGGCGTCCAATGAAAATGTTCTACCTTATTGATGCTTGGAGTCCAAGGTATGAAAAGTCCCATCTGCCAGAAAACTTCACTTTTTCTGAAAAAGAGTTCTCAAGAAGTTCAGCAAGATGATGTCAGTCTCTGAATTTTCTTCTTCTGCAAAATTCACGGTTTTTCAGAGAAAGGCTTCTTTCCCAAGAGGTCTTCTCTCTTCCTTCAGTGAGGCAAAGTTCTCCTCACAAATCAGTATTTTTTTTTTTTTTTAGCAAAACTTCCCAAAGGTAACACCTGACAAAATTATACCAAAATGCCCTGTTTTCTGGTGGTATTCTCTTTTTATACCTCAAGTGACGTCATTCCAGCCTACCATTTTGATTGGTCGGCTATTTAGGCTATGATGTTTCAGCAGTTCACCCTTTTCCCTGGAAGGGCCTCTCTTGCTCCACCCTAGTTTTTCCAGAGTATAAAATGCCAGAAAATCCTTCAAATTGGGGTCTCTGTCCACCCCCCCTGCTGTGGTCTAACAAGTTTAATTTAGCATGTTGACCCCCTGCTGAAGTTTCTGGTAAAATACATTTCTGCCCTTTGAGCTCAGGAAACTCACAACATACATTACAAAAGGACCCCAGACTCCACGTCACCATTCTGGTTGCAAGGTCTGAATAATCAAACACAAATAATAGTTTTTTTTAATACTCTCTGCACTCTACCAACCTGAACTCCTTTGGGAGTGGTCACTCAGTGGACACCTTGATCCCGTCTGCCTGAATCTCCTCTCCACTCCCCTGTGACAGGGTATCTCCATTCTTCGCCACCCAGCCCCCAGCTCGAGTCCCCGAGGCAGGACCACCAGATTTACACCTCCTGGTGCTCTATCTACAATCAGTCAGGCAGCCTCAGGATGGGGGAACAGAGGATGTAAACAGCCTGGCATTAGAGTAATGGGCTGCCCCGGACCCTCCATGGTCTGTCAGTTGGCAGAGGTTTTCTTAGTTTACACCTTTTCATCCCCACACCCTTCAAGTGGAGCCCCAAGTGCGCAATGACACCAGGGGATGTCCTGCCTTGGTCCCGCAACCCTCTAGTGAAGCCCTAAGTGTGCCAGTACCTCCAGTCTCTACCGGAGGCCACTGATGTGCTGAGCATAGCCCCTGGAAGCCCCTGAGAGAGGAGAGCTGTCCTCCAGATGCTCCATCCTCCCTATCCCCTGCCAACCCTCGATGGCCCAGGCTCGTTTCCGAACCTGGGTCGCCAGCATGTGGTAAGGTGTGGCATCCAGCGCCTCAACCCTCAGCACCACTGGGCTGGTTACAAAGAATAGTTTCAAATGATTCATTTACACTGGTTTCAGGCTTCCAGACCTTTGGTATGTAAACCTGTCAGAGGGCCAGATCCAGCACTCAGCTCTCAAATCTCTCCTTTATACTTTTTGGTTTTCATATAATACTTAAAGGGCCAATGGCTTAATTCTGAAACACAACCCACGTACACATATCTGAACAGTACAAATATATGGGGTACCTCTTCACATCCCTCCTTCCTAAGACTGAACCTGTGGGAACACACCCCTTTTTACATCACAGTTCTGCCACTGTTACAATATGCGAGATAGGCCATCTGCGTTTCCATTTTCAGATCCGGGCCTGTGGGTCACCTTCATCTCTCAGGCATGTAAAGCAATACTCCATTTAAAGAGTTTTTTGTTCATTTACCCATTTTGGCCCAACCAAACTAATGGGTTACGGTCCATCTGTACCTTAAAATGTCTCCCATAAAGGTATGGTTCCAACTTTTTCAGTGACCATACCAAAGCAAGGCATTCTTTTTCCACCATGGAATAGGCTAGTTCACAGGGAAGCAGCTTCTTGCTGAGGTACACTATGGGGTGTTCTTTACCCTGATTGGCAATCAGAGGAAGGCCCCTACTCCCACATCCAAGGTGTCGGTTTGCACCACAAATGGCTGGGTGTACTCTGGGCTGGCCAGCACTGAGGCACTACATAACAAAGTTTGTAGTTGTGTGAAGGCCCTGTCTCAGGAGAGGTTCCATTTCATCCTCTTAGACTGCTTCTTTTTTTAACAGCTAAGACAAAGGAGCTGCCAGGGAACTGTAAGTGGGTGCAAATTTCCCATAATACCCTGCAGTCCCAAGAAAACTCCTAGCTTGTCTTTGGGTTTCAGATGTGGGCCAGGCTGCAACTCCCTCTATTTTTGCCTGGTTTGGTTGGAGCTGGCCCTTCCCCACAACATGCCCCAAATAAGTGACCTCTGCCATGTCCACCTGGCACTTCTCTGCTTTGATAGTCAGCCCTGCAGTCTGTATTCTGCCAAACACTTCCCTTGTGTTAGGTGTTCCACCCAATCAGGGCTGAATATAGCTATGTCATATAGGTAGGTGACTGCAAAGTCCTCCATACCTTGTAACGCCCGATTCGATAACTACTGGAATGTGGCAGGGGGCGTTATTCATCCCAAAGGGCGCATGACCTTCAACTTCGTACAGGCCAATTGGGGTGATGAAAGCTGAACTTTCTTTAGCCTTGCGAGTTCCACCTGCCAATACCCTTCGGTCAGTTCTAACATGGTTAAGTATGCCGCCCCTGCCAGCTTGTCCAGCAAATGTGTCTGTGTGGGGCACTGGGTAGGTTTTGTGATGGTGCCAAGTCCATGATAGTCTGTGCAGAACCATGTAGTCCCATCTGACTTGGCGACAAGGACTACAGGTGTGACAAAGGGACAGTGGGATGTTTGGATTGCCCCTAGATCCAGCATCTCCCCCACCTTCCACCTAATGTTTGAGGACTTTCTCTGACACCTGGTAGTCTGTTCTACGTATGAGGGCTTCTGTCGCTGTGTCTACATCATGTACTACTAGTGGGATTCATCCTGGATTGGACGTAAATAAGGGGCCAATTACTGCGTAACCATCCTTACTTCCTGGGCTTGTACAGGTGTCAACTGGGGTGACAACGGAATGGTCCCCGCAGATGACTCCTGCCTGCTTTCTATAACATGTCAAGAAGGGGATCTTCCTTGCCTACCTCTTCCCCAGGACTGCAAACCACAAGTACCATGTCTGCCCTATTGAAATAGGGCTTCATCATATTTACATGGTACATCCTGTAGGTGTGTTTTCAGTCCGGTAACTATACAATGTAGTTCACACTGTTTACCTGCCAGACTACTTGTATGGTCCCGTCCACTCTACCTGCAGCTTGTCCTTCTGGACTGAGATCAGAACCATTACTGTACCTCCTGTCCTATCCTGTACAAGCGAGCTCTAGTTCCAAAATTGTACCAGGTCTGTTTTTTGCGGGCAGCTGACAGGTTGCTCTGGGCCATACCCATAAGCTCGTTCAGCTTGTCCATGAATTTTAAGACATACTCCACTATGGAAGTCCCCTGGGTGGCATGTTTACTTTCCCAGTCTTCTTGTATCACAGCTAGGGGCCCCCTCACCGTGTGTCCATACAAGAGCTATTTATTTATTTATTTGGATGATTTGGAAATACAATCCTTTGAGTCTGGGACTTTTTCAAGGCTCACGTCAGGTTACAATGACAATAGATATGACATACAGTTTGAATAAACATGGTACAGTCTGAATAACAGAAGATCTCATACATGGAGAGCAGTAAGACATTTTGGGAACAATAACGGAGTACACTTCATGCCCAATTTAGAGCATTTAATCAACACAATATATCAATACACGGAGAGCAGTAGGCATTAGTGTACAATATTTAAGTATAGTTATTTGCACACATCAGAAGATAACAAGAGATTGTGGTGGGGGGGTGAGCCTACGCCAGGGTCTATATGGTGGCTTGGAGTGATAGGACACAGGAGTGGCAGGGTGATAGGGAATATAGAAGGGGCAGAGCACAGGACAGAGTCCATTGTCAGTGTTGGGGGGGAGAAGTGGGAGTAGCAGAAGGGAGGGGAGCTAAAAGGATGAAAACCCTGTTGATTCTTGTGGCACTTCCCTGTAGGCAAACAGCAGGTGGGGGAGGTACTTCTCCCAGTCCCGCCCATGCTGTTCTGCAAATGCCATAAGCATAGCCTTTAGAGTTTCATTAAATCTCTCCCATGAGACCACTGACTTGTGGGTGATCAGGTGTTGTACACCTCTGTATGACACCACATTTCTCCCACAAACATTTCATCACTTCCTAAGGTCCGACAAGAAGTTACCCCCTTGATCAGAGATTACCTCCTGTGGGAACCCTAAGCAGGAGAAAATCCCTAACAATGCATCTGCCACTTTGTCCACCATAATGGAGAACAGGGGGATGGCGTCTGGATAGCAGGTAGCATAATCAACTACTGTCAATATGTACCTTTCTCCAGAGGAGCTTGGGGTATTCATAGGACCCACAATATCCATTCCCACCCTTGGAATGGTTCCTCCACAATTAACAAAGGAATCAGGACAGCCTTGGCTTTGCTTCTGGCCTTCCCTATTTCCTGACACCGGTAACAGGATTGGCAGTACTCCTTCACCTTCTTAGTGAAATTTGGTTAATATAAATTTTGGGCTAAGCAATTCATGTACGAGCGATGCTCAGATGTCCGGACATGGGCATGTCTGACTCACAATACCCCTGGGGAATGACAAGCTGCCTGCCCATCACCCCTCCATCTTTAAGTTCTGGGTATACAACAGTCCATTGTCCCAAAATGCTCAATGTTTTCTGTCACCTCCCAGTGTCCCATCAGACTCTGCAAAGGGCCTCAGCTTCTCCAAGCTAGGGTCAGTTCGCTGTGCTGAAGCTAACGCCTCACACTTGCCCAAAGCATGGAGTATTCTACCAGTTCCCAAACTAAGGTCCATCGATATGGCAGTTGGGGGCTCAGTATCACAGCCACCCCTTCTCTTTGGCTATGTGTTACCACTCTCTCTTTAGAGCAAATCTCAGTACCAGTTTGGTGAACTGCCACTAGGGGAAGTTCCATCCCAGGTAGCACCATCTCTTTCAAGGGCTACAGGCTGATTGGCCTGACTCCTAACCTCTCCTGTAGTAATCTCTGTGGGGTCCTTAAGGTCACGGGCACTTTAGTCATCTGGCTCTGGGTGGTGACAGCACATACCAACCACTGTGGAACATCATTTCCTACAATAACATCCATAACGAAGGTGTCGGCTATAGCCACCTTCCATATCCCTTCTCCTGCATCTCCCCAATCCAGTGTAACAATGCCTAAGAGATAGGTTGTCTCTGCCCCAGGGAAATCCCTTATGGATACAAACTAATTAGAATGGATTTGTTCGGGTCCCACCAAATCCCCTTTTACTAGGGTAAGAGATGCTCCAATATCCCTTAACACTCGAGTCTGTACCCTATTCACTGTGACTGGGTGAATGAACTTTCTCATATTCATAGGAATAGCTTCAGGAATACAGCTGGCAACCAGCTTAGTTGGTACAGGCCCCTTTCCAATGTGTGCATTTTTAGGACACTGCCTAGAAGTATGGCCTGCATTTTTGCACAATCAACACTGATCATTTTTTCTTTCCTCAAATGTCTTTTAGGTACAGTGTGATTGCCTTCCCTTTATGTGGGCAACATGGCTTTCAGCAGTCCAAAGGCACACCCTTCCTTTGCCCCTGTACTCCCTGCTCCCCATTTCCCTTGAGAGCAGTCCTGCTCTGAGCATAGCAGTCTGCCAACTCAGCAGCCTGTCTGAGGATCTCGGTCCTCCAGAAAGGTTTTCAGCTCTGTTGAACATTTCTTTTTTATTTTAGTCTTTGGTAACCAGGTAAGGCCCACTAGGCACAAGTGCCTGTTTTCAGGGGTGACCTGGGAGCACTGGGCGGTTAAGTGACTTGCTCAGAGTCACACAGTATGCCCTGAAAGGGGGTAGTATCTTTCAGAAAAAGAGACTTGCAAGAACAAGGGGACACAATTTAAAGATAGAAGGAGGGCGGTTCAGGGGCAATGTGAGGAAGTATTATTTCACAGAGAGGGTAGTGAATGCATGGAGCTGCCTTCCTGAGGAGGTAGTGGGGTCTAAAACTGTGGGAGAATTCAAGAATGCATGGGACAGACATAAAGCAATTCTTGTGGGGGTAGGAAGAAATAGGCTGTTGGTTAACTAGGCTCTGCGGCCTATCCTGCAGGTAGGAAAATGGGCAGACTGGATGGGCCTAGCGGTCCTTATCTGCCGTCAAAGTCTATGTTTCTATGTTTCTAAGTGGAGGTTGTGAAAATCAAACTCAGGTCTTTTCTGCTGGATGTATCAAGCTCGTTCACACCTCGTACCTCTAACCTCTAGGCTATACTGCCAGCATGCCCAAGTGAATTGTTCTAACAGTACTACCTCTTCAATCACTTGAAATGAATTAGCTTTCAACCTCTCCTACAGTTTCAGATACTGACTCTGTTTGATGAGTTCCTCAAAACTCAATTCGGGCCTCTTTCAGTGTTTCCAAAATTCTGCACTTTAGGCCTTGGTGTTTGAATTATATTTTTTAACAATGCAGTATTTAGCTTTTCATAATCTTGGCTATCCACATTGTCCATCTGCCCCAATACTTCACGCCCCTTGCCAGTAAGCACTGGGGATACATGAAAACTCCAGGCCTCCTTCGGTATGCTGGCCTGGATACACACCTTTTCAAAAGAATAAAACAATTTATCCATATCTTCCCCCTCTTTAAATTCAGCAATCAATTTTGAATTTAATTTATACCCCAGCCCTGAGTCTCAGGTTCACTCCCACTACTTACCTGCTCAGGTGCGGTTGGTTGGATTTTCAGCTTCTCCAGTTCAAACTCCTTGTGGCGCTGTTTTTCCTCAGCCTCTTTTTGGTGCTGCCTTTCCTCCCTCTCCATTTCAAGCCTTCTCTGCTCCAGCTCCATCTTCTGTTGGGTTTGCAAGGCAAGCTGTGTTTTCTGCAGCTCCACTTGGGAGTCTCAGCCTCTCTAGCTCCTTGTCTTCGGATGACTCCCTGTGGACCCATGGTACCTAGTTCCTCTCTGGCCCCTCCACGTTTTGTGTTTGGTCACCTCAGGTCACCAACTGTGGCTCCAAGTTTCATGTGGCTGCCTCAGCATCAGCTGCCACGAGGGCTTCTGTGAGCTACTTTTTAATTCAGCTCTCATTTGGAATCCTCTTTTCATCACACAGCTGGGTTGCTGGTGTGGCGTCCAGTGCCTCGACCCTCAGCGCCTCCGAGCTGGCTCAAAATATGGAACTAAACAATAAACCCACACACTATGAATGCTAAAATGTTCTATCTTATAGATGCTTGGAGTCCAAGGTAAGAAAAGTCCCATCTGCCAGAAAACTTCAAATTTTCTGAAGAGTCTGACGAACGTTCAGCAAGATGATGTCAGTCTCTGAATTTTCTTTTTCAGCAAAATTCAGTTTTTTTTTTTTGTTTTTTTTTTAGAGAAAAGCTCCTTTCCCAAGAGGTTTTCTCTCTGTTTTTTTCAGTGAGGCAACATTCTCACAAATCAGTAGTTCTTTTTCAGCAAAACTACCCAAAGCTAACACTTGGCAAAATTATACAAAAAAAAGCCCTGTTTTTGAGCTGTATTCTCTAGTTATACCTCCAGTGATGTCATTCTAGCCTACCCTTTTGACTGGTTGGCTATTTAGGCTGGTGTTCACTCTTTTTCCTGGATGGGTCTCTTGCTCCATCCTAATTTCTCCAGAGTATAAAATAACAGGAAATCCTTCAAACTATGGCCTCTGTCCACCATCCTAGCCTCAACCGACCAGTGTTTTATTTTCTGATTCATGTTATACATAAGTACAGGAATATAAAGAAATAAAAATTATATTGTACATTTATCAACTTAAAAACTGCATTCAATAAAGTAAATAGAGAATTATTGTGGGACACACTTAGAAAGTTAAAAACAGATCAACAAATAAACATAATACGAGAACTATACCAGAATAATGAAACACAAGTAAGGTTTAGTGTGGAAGGTAAGAAAAGTGACAAATTTATAACTAACATGGGGGTGAAACAGGGGTGCACTCTGTCTCCATTGTTATTTAATTTGTTTATGAACACAATAATAATAAAAATGTACAACAAAGACTTCCACATGCCAAGAATTGGACAAAGAGCATACCAGTATCTATCTGATGCAGATGACATAGTACTTATTTCCACTAGTCACCTTGGAATGACAAGGATCTCCAAGTTATTTCAGGAAGAATGTATAAAGACATAACTGCAAGTTAACTATGAAAAAACAAAGGCCATGATATGCAGTACAGGCTACAGGAAAAAATATGAATACTTTAGGGGTCATAATGCAACTGAAATAGTAAACAGTTTTTGCTATTTAGGAAGAACAACAACAACAAAAAATGTTCTTGGAAAAAACACGTAGCAGATATAGAACATAAGACTAAATGCTTTCTTCCTGCAATAGAAATATTTATTTACAAATATGATAGGAATTCAGTAAACGCTTGCCTTAAAGTCATAAATGAGCTGAGATCTGGGGACTACAAATACAAACTGAGGTTAAAAGCATTAAATAAGTTTTACTAGGATTACCAATAGGAGCACCTTCTGCCCTAGAAACGGCAGAGACTGGACAATTGCCAGTAGAAAGCCACATTCAAAACAGAGCAATTAAAGGAACACTACCAACCCCATTTGGCCTCAAAGTGTCCCTAGTTTGAAAAACACATTTTATGACCATTCTCATTCTATGGAGACTGCTGATGTAGCTGGTTGTCTGATACTGATTCCTTTTTTCTTTTAAAAAGTAAAAGACTGAGGGCCAGATATTCAAAACTTTGTGCTGGATGCAAACTGTTTGCGCAGGTTTAGCACAGGTCGTTATATTCAAAAGGCCAAATAGTGTGTTCAAACTGCATTTGCGCCAGGCAAAATCATAATTTATTCAAGGGGCAAACTGAGGGTGTGTGTGTACATGAATACAGAGGCATGATGCTATATTCTAGTGACTAGCACCGTGGCAAAGTGGTGTTGGCAAGTAACTTAAAGGGAGACACTTACGTGGAAAATTACCACCCAGGAAAGGTAGTCCTAACCCTGGTCAATCCAGCTTTGCATGACATTGTGGCTTTGCAACCCTAACCAATAAGTATGACACATAGAAACAGCCACACATAGAGGAAACATGCTGCTCACTGATGGCAGCACAATGATGCCATCATCTGCCACCAGTTCCAGCCATGCCAGGCAGTAAGTGGTGACCTGGTCCCCTGTGGACACCATGGCAGTATGGCCATACAGCACACACCCGCAAACCACTCTTCTGTGGACACCAACAGATGCCAGCACACACATGCAGCACTGGGCATGAAGGGTGTTGAGGGGAAGGTGTATGGGTGGCCAGGCTGTGCCACAGACCAAGTCTGCGGCCCACAAGGCTGCGACACATCACATGGTGCAATATGGGCTAGTATTGGGAATACCTCAACAACAGTGTGCTCTGTTCGATCACCGTGATGTGGCCCTAAGCCATAATGCACAGCTGTACAAACACTACAGCACACACAGTCACACATGTATATGTTCACTGGAGCATCCCATGTCAGAGGTGCAATAACAAGAAACTAAATTATACAGTAAGAGTAAGGTAAAAATGTACAATGCAACAGTAAGAGAATGGGTATAAATGTACAATGCAACAGTAAAAAGAATAAAGGTAAGTTTAGGAAGTGCTGACCAAGTCAGAGCAAGACACATGAGATACTGTAGAATACTATGCACTGAATGCTACGTAGGACTACTGTCAGCAGGAAGCAATGGGATAGGAAGTGGAGGGGGGAGGGAAGAAGAGGTAGAGGCAGCAGCAGCAGAATCTTTAACATCATTTTTGAGTAACACTGAAAAAATGAAATGACACACGACTGCTGTAGAAGTTTAGACAGACTGATATACTGAAATAAATTGTATTTTTTGATATTTATGCAAAAGATGAAAACTTTAAATGACTTGTTTTAAATGTTATACATGTAATAATTTTATGCAACAAGGAGAGATTGTTTTAACATATGTAATACTGTACTTATTTGTAACAACAAAATTTGTTAAACAATAAACATGAACTGAACCATCCTAGCCAACCCCCGGCTGCAGTCTAACAAGCTTAGTTTAGCATGTAAACCCTCTGCTAAACAGCTTCTGGTAAATACATATCTGCCCTTTGATCTCAGGAAACCCACAATATATTAAAGAAGGACCCCAGACTCCACATCACCATTCTCCTGGTTGCGAGGTCTGAACATTCAAACACAAATAAAGTTTTAAATAAGCCATTTAAGGCTGTTCCTGGCTTCCAGTCCTTTGATATGTAAACCTGTCAGACGGCCAGATCCAGCACTCAGCTCTCAAATCTCTCCCCTGTGCTTTTTCTTCCATAGAATGCTTAAAGAGCCTGTGGCTTAAAGGAAAACTGCACCCTCATATCTTCTAAATATTATTTGTTTCCATGTCAACAGACAATTCTTTGCATGTAACCATTAAAGATGTATGCAACTGGTTCAGTCAGCTTTCACACTTCTTACTAGGCCCTGTCACTGTCCTGGGTGGGTCAATTTCATGGTTGTAGAAATCTCATTGTTCCTGAGAGCTGCATCAGTATATGAGAACAAGATGTCAGATCAACCATTTATATCATCTATCTCTAGGCTAAAATAACAAATACCTTGCAAAAACTCTCTGGAAACTTATAAACCAAATGAAGTTTAAAGGGGAAAAAACCTGCATTACAACTCAGATAGCTTGTAAAACTCACTGAAGGTAAAAGTGGTATTTCACACCTTCTTGCAGCTTGGTTCTTTTTTTTTTTTTTTAACTTTCTTTATTTGTATATTTTTTCTTTTTTCTTTCCCCCCATGCCATGAAGACCACACACACAAACCTCAATATAAAAGTTCCAAGACTATTACAGTTCTGAGAGGTTACCACATCATGTCAATTATACAATCTTCAACATCCTGAGTGAGGGTATATTATTCCTTAATACATTCTTATCCCACTCCCTATTGACAAGACATATTCTTATCTTTGAATATTACTATTGTCCATCATCTGTCATATTTTAAGCTAGAGCCTAAAGACCTCAGCTTCCCCAGAGATACAATCAAACCCCACATATGTTAAATATTTAAATTTTAGGGAATGAAATTCGGGGACTCATTTGCCATATAAAGCACCCATCTTCTCCATATCAACTCAGATTTGGTGAGTTTCTTGTTAAGTAGGGCTGTGAGTGCCTCTAATCTGTATAATTTGATCATTATGTCATGCCACCCCTGTATGTTAATCTCCTTCTGAGAGAGCCAATTTTTTGTGATTACTTTTTGTGCTGCTAAGCATGCCATTTTTAGGAATTTACCTGTGTTGGGATCCCTACACCCCCTAGGGTAATCCATAAAGAGAAATAAGGATGGGGTAAGTTGTAAGTTCAGGTCAATTATACTCTGTAAGGTCTGCTGTAGGTCTTTTAAAAATTTTTGAATTCTTGGACAACTCCAAAAAATGTGACCCATTGTTGCTGGAGAGTATCCACACTTCCTCCAACACATTGAGACTCCTTCCCCTTGATATTTCCCTTGGATCACTGGAGTCTTGAAAAATCTCACTAATATCTTCCAGGCAAACTCCTTCCAACTAACAGCCGAAGTCCCCCACTGTGTTCTTTGTAGAGCCCATTTCCATTGTTCTTCTTGTATCCTAATTCCCAAATCCCTTTCCCAAATCTCCTTAACACATCTGAATAGTATCTCCTTTCCAATTAATGAGAGCAGTGTATATAACTGAAATTATATGCTCTTTAGGCGGTTTACCCTCTATAGCTGATTTTAATATTTTTGCAATCTGAGTGGGGGGGGACCCTGACAAGGGGTAACTGTGTCTGCAGCGATCTAATATATGCTCTTATCTGGAAGTATCTGAATCTATCTTTCCGTGGTATATCATACCTGACAACTAAAGTCTGGAAGTCCAGAATCTCCTCCCCCTCCAAGAAGTGCCAAATTAAGTGTAATTTTTTCTCTTCCCATTTCTTGAAACCCTTGTCCCATCTAGCTGGTATGAAAGAAGTCAGGTATGGTACTGACACCATTAGGTATCTCCATCCTTTGGCTTTTGCGTCTAAGAGAATATTATACCAGTTATTCAGAGTGGCCTCCGTATGCGGGTTTCTCTCCCCCCTCATGCCACTAATCCTCTTTTGTGAGAGTAGGGCCAGATTGAGATCCTCCAGGCCCCCCTTCCCCAACTCTATATCCTTCCATCTAGCCACATATGATTGATCCAACCAATACATAGTTGTTCTAAGTTGAGCTGCTTGATGGTATAGTTTCAAATTAGGAAGAGCAAGGCCTCCCCCCTCCTTCGGAATCTGAAGGACCAAGAGGCGAACTCTTGGCCTCTGCTGGCCCCATAAAAAGCGAGAGATTCTCCCATGCAATGCCATAAAAAAGGAGTCTGGGATAATGATGGGCAATGTCTGGGTTAAATATAAGAATCTGGGCAGCAATACCATTTTAATTGCCTCCACTCTCTGCACCAAGGGGATGGGGGTCGGGGCCCACCTCTCCAAGTCCGATTTAAGTTTATCTAAAGTTGGGTTAAAATTGAGTATATACAGATGTCCCATCTCAGGACTAAGAAGGACTCCCCAGAGTACCTAATATATGTACGGTCCATTTAAGCGGGAAGGATTCCATCTGCTTCACTGAGGGTACATAGTGGACCCTCAAAACTTCAGTTTTGGTGGCATTTACTTTATATCCTGCTAATTCACTAAATTCTGTTAGACAATTCCACAGCGGTTCCACTGAGCGCTCTGGATCTGACAGGTAGACAAGCAAGTCATCCACATATAGCGCAAGCTTATGTATTTCATCTCCTAACTCCCAGCCCCTCACCTCCTCTTCCTGGCATATTCTCTGGGCTAATGGTTCCAAATACAGAGCGAACAGGAGGGGCGAGAGGGGGCAGCCCTGCCTCGTACCTCTATGTAGTAGAAATGGGGCAGATACTTGCCCATTTATTTTTACATAGGCCTTGGGTTTTGTATATATATTTTCTATGATTTTAATAATCGAGTCCAGGAAGCCAAATCTGTCAAGGGTCAGTCTTAAAAACCTCCACTCCACCCGATCAAACGCCTTCTCCGCATCTAAGCTCATCAGCAGAAACAGGGGCCCCGACGACGAGCAGCGTGGTGTAAGATGTGTAAAGTTCTTTTAATATTATCTTGTGTTTGTCTCCCTAATATGAATCCGGTTTGATCCAACACAATCAACTCAGGCATTACTTTTCCATCGCTCTAGCTAGTATGGCTGTATATACTTTATAATCGATATTCAACACCGATATAGGCCCTAAATGATTTACGTTGTGTAATGTCTTTTCCTGGTTTTGGAATGCTTGGAAATGGCAAAATTTCAACTATCCGGAGAGGTTCCCCGACTGTACTTCTCTACATGTCTCCAGTAGCTGAGATTTTAAGCTTTTTCTCTGAAAAATTTAAAAAATTCTGGAGTGTATCCATCTGGACCTGGAAATTTTTTTGATTTAAGTTTCTTAATCGCTTTATCTATCTCTGCCAACTCTATGGGCCTTTCCAAAACATCTCTCATTTCTTGTGTTAGGTTTGGTAAATTAAGTTTCCTTAAATATTCTTGAGTTTCTGACTCGTTTGGGCTTCTATCTGAGGTGTATAACGACTGGTAAAATCTATTAAAACAATTTAAAATCTCTTCCGGGCCTCTCACCATTTTTCCTGAAATAGGATCTCTAATCTGGGTGATAGTATTTTGTGAAGTCTAGTTGTCTCAGTCTATGGGCTAAGAAGTAGCGTGAATCTTGGGCCTACCTCATAATATTTTCTGGTGTACTTTCGTTATGCCGCTATTCGGTTCTGATGTCTATCAACTTCTGAATTTTGTTTAATTTCTTTATATTTATATAACTAGACTCATCACCACGGCTGCATGCTGTTTTGCAGTTCTAACAGTTGTGTTTGAAGCTCCTCCATCTGCTGAGTTTGCTGTTTCTTAAAGTACGCTGCATACTTGATACAATCTCCTCTAAAGACTGTTTTTATTGTGTCCCAGAGAGTACTTTTTGAGATTTCAGGTGTTGCATTCTCTCTAATTATTTGTTCTAATCTAGTTTTAGCCATATCTGTGAATTCCTTCAAATTCAACATATAACTGTTGAATTTCCACAGGGTCTGACCCCTCTTCCTATTCCATTCCATCTGGATCATAGAGTGGTCCAAGAGTATAGAGGGGACATGCCTATAGTTGGTCACTAAGTTTTGGTGTTCCCCAGATATTAAAATATAATTTATTCGTGTGTATGATCCATGAGGGTAAGAAAAATGTGTATACTCTCTTCTCCCTGGATTTTCTCCTCTCCAAGTATCTACCCAAAAAGCCTTTCTCAGATGTGCCTTTATCTCTTTACTAGTGGGATTCTGCCTAAAAATCCCCGTCCTAGAGGTGTCCACTTGTGCCCAAATTTGGTTTAGGTCTCCTCCTATGATCAGTCTTCCCTTTTGCAAATCCACTATTTTCTGCAGTAAGACCCTGGTGACCTCTCTCATTGACCCTGGTGGAAGATAGAGGGACACCAGTGTAACAGCTCTTCCCTCGAACTCCCCCGACAGAATCACCAGACGTCCTTCCGGGTCTGCATAGGTGGAAGTCGCCTGAAACTGGATGTTTTTAGAAACCAGAATGGCTACCCCTCTCCTTTTTTTCCCCTTATATGAAGCGGCCACTATCTGGCTAAAACCCAGCTTCTGCAGTTTCTGGTGCTCCTCCCTGCTTAATTGCGTTTCTTGAAGAAATACAAAAGAGGGCCTCAGCCTCTTTATGTCTGTCAAAATCTTATACCTCTTAATTGGATTGTTCAAACCATTAACATTCTGAGAAACAACTCTTAACATAGTTTTATCTATCATTTTGGTATATGTATATGCTTGTCTTATATTGATATCCCCCTGTTAAGTCTTGATGCGTTACCTCCCCCATCCCCTTCTCAAATAGAAAAAACATCGGTCTCTCACTTAGTCTTCCATTTTTTCTCAGACAAAACTGTGTGTGTGTGTCTTCAACATTATTAAACAATGCCCCCTCATTAGCCCACGTCTTAGAAACAATCCCTTCAACCACCCCTTCCCCACAAAACTATGTACAAAGTGACCTCCAAGGTAGGGGGACAATTTCTCGTGTCCCCTACGGACTCGGGGAACCAATACTCGAGTTAGAGGAAGGGAGATCAAGACCCTGTCTCGTTCCTCTTGGACCTTAAAATCAGGTCCTGGCCTGATGTTTGGGCCTATCGTCACCAAAGATTCTCCAACACCTCCAAGATTAGACGGAGTTTTAGCCCTCGGCCCCATACACAGGAATACTACCCGTATCATCCAATTCAGAAAAAAACATCTGAGGAGAGAGGTCGGATCATGGATCTTTCTAAAGGCGCCCTCCCTACTTCAACTTCACAGAACATATGCTGAATTGGTCAAGCAACATTCTTTGTTTCCATATTCTCTTCCTATATCTGTTTCTAAATCTAGACAAAAAAAAAGTGTGGTTGGAGGAGGGGACCCCTACCCCTCCTCCCACTCCCTACTCCCCTTATGATTAGAAACCCAATAACACACAATAAAACCTCCCCCAACTGTTTTGCCCTTATTGCCTCCCTTTAAACAGATAACATAATAAAGAGATTGTGTCCATTATAAAGTTCAGTAAAATACTAGAAGCCCTGACTTGGCAGGCTACTGGTCCTGTTTTCAAGTGTCCCTATTGTTTGTATCTCTATACATTTTTTCAACTTGTGCCAGGGCCTTGATATTTCTCCATCCGTAGAAGTGGTTATTAATCCCGCCTATGAAAAAGTTAATGTTCACCATATAGTGCCCCCCAAATGGGGGGGGGGGGTTCATGATTTCTTGTTGTTTCACCCCACGCTCAGTTGTCCTCAATTCTCTCCTCTGATTGCTTCTCTGCGTTTTTCGTATGAGTTAAGTCATGAAGTAGCCTTTTAATCTCACTCATAGTGTGGGATGATGACGTCTCTCCTAGTGGTCTGTTGTCTTTCTTTGAAAATGATTTCCACTGAGCCTGATAGGAGGCCTGTGTGTCTCTTTGGTTTCTCATAAGTTGCACTTCATGCCTCTTATTTTTCATTGCTTGGTATGCTTCCTCCAATGTTTGATACAGTTCAGTACCTGACTCCCAGAACACCCTGAGGGGGCGGGAGGGTGGGGTCTGGACGAACTCCTAACTGCCTCAGCTTTCGTAATATTGGCGCATAGGACAGTCTCTGCTGTTGTATAGAGGGTGGATAATCTTGATCAAAAAATAACCTTGCCCCTTTATATTCCACTGTGTGTTGTTTCCAAGCCATTCTTAAAATCTGCTCCTTGTCCCTGTAACTGGAGAATTTTGCAATGATAGATCTAGGCCTCGCTGTCTCTGAGGTGGGCTTGGGCACTAGGGCCCTGTGTGCTCTCTCGATTCTGAAGCTAAAGGCTTGTGGCAATTCTTTTACATTTCTCAACATTTCTTCTATAAACTCACACGTTTCCAGTTTCAGTTTTTTCTGGCAAGCCATAAATTCTTAGATTGTCTCTCCGAGATCTAGCTTCAAGATCCAAACATTTATTTTTAAAAAATTCCTGTTGTTGAACTATTTTCTCGATTGCATTCGAAAGGCCCATCAAGTCATCCTCTGCTGTGGAGACTCTCTCCTCGATGGTTGTTATACGATTCTCCAGTTTAGTTAGGTCATTGTGTATTTGCTCCAACCCTCGTTTGGTATCTGATCTTGTTTGTTTAATTTCCCCCAGCAATATTTCAAATCTGGATCGAGAAAGAGCCTCTAACTCTGATTCAGTGTCTGCTCCCGCTGTACTCGTGGGTGACGCCCTCCCGCTGATCGTCGAACTCGCAGGACTCAAATGCGGCGGATCGCGTTGCGACTTCTCATTTTAGCTTATGATCTCTTCCCTGCTTTGCCTCCACTGTGTGTTTTGTGCATAATTCACTACAGCAGCTCTCTGAAACTGTGGAGTCGCTGTTACACCGGCGAGTGAGAGGAGCTCTTAGATTGCTGCCATGCTTTTCATTGACGCCACCGGAAGTCCATAGCTTGGTTCTTTTAAAATTTTATTTAGTTTTGTTAACCGGGGTAGGTGCACTAGCCAACCAGGTGACTATTTCAAGCGCGACCGGGATCACAATTACAGTACAAAATAGGTCAGTTTAGTTAACATAATACAGGCAAGGTCCAAAGGTACAAGTACAGACATACAATTTTCAAAGGCAAGCACACGGTTTCACTAGGCAGAGGGTACTGGTGGAGATCACATTTAGGGGAGAGAGAGAGAAAGGAAGGTAAGGGGATTTTAGGATGACAAGGAGGTGTGAAACTGATGAGAGGTGGAGGGGCAATGATCGAAAAGGATGAAGATATAGCCAACTGCCTTGCGGTGCTAGGGCAGGATAGCAACCGCCTGGAATCAAGGGATGCAGAGCGGGGATGAATGCAGGGTGGGGAGGAAAGAGGTTATGAAAATAAGAGGATGAAACTAGGAGTAAGGGGCAAGGAGGAGCTGAGGGACAATTAAAGTGCAGCATTTAGTGGGAAGGCACAAAGGGATCCAATAGCAACGGAGCTGGATCAGGAGATGGCAAGGAGCGGCGTGATTACGGCTTTAGCGGAAAATGCACCAAGAAGACCCGGGTCTGTAGACCAAAAACTTGGATGGCTCAGAACCATGCGCGGCACGGTTAGTTACGGCTTTTAAGTGGAAAAGGCGCTTTAAAAGGACCCGGGATATGGAGCCAGAAATCGCTGGGCACAGAGACGCTGTAATGCCGGATAGCCGCAGGTGGGGGAAGAGTTTTATGAAAGCAAGAGGATGAAACCAGAGGGTAGGGGCAAGGAGGAGCTGAGGGACAATTTGGCGGTGCAGCATTTAGTGGAAAGGCACAAAGGGATCCAATAGCAACTGGAGCAGGATCAGGAGAGGTTAGCTGAGCTGAACGCATGGCGGCGGAGCCGCATGACGGCTTTAGCGGAAAAGCTGCACCTAAGGAGACCCGGCTGGGAAACTAAAACTCGCTGGGCTCAGGGCCTCATGCGCGCAAGGTATGGTTAGTTACGCTTTTATGAAAAGGCGCTAAAAGGACCCGGCTATGGAACTAGAACTCGGTTGGCATAGGGACGATACAGCAAAGTACGGGTTAGATACGAAAGTTGGCAGGGAAAGGCGAAAAGGGTCCTGGGTTATGGAACTGGCGACCGGGTAGGACTGAGGGGAAAGCAGTGGGAGGGAGGCGGAGAGGGAAAGCAAGAGGTACCAGTACCCATTAACAATTAGATACATCTTATGGTTTAGTACTACACAGTAGAACTGACAAAGGATAAAACAAATGAAGGATTATGTCATAATTATACACAAAGTCAGAAGAGAATAAACAATGTTGGATATGCAGTATAAAAGGTCAGGATAATATGCATATTACAACATTAAGGCAATTAGGCAGCAATTGTGATGGGAATAGAGTATACATATGAGAAGTTTGTAAACATTGCATTGAAAGTGCAGGCAGTCTTGTGGACAGTTCACCAAAGTGCAATCAGACAAACCAATGACAGAGCAATCAAGGAGGGTAGGCTAATGAGTATATGGCAAGGAGGATTGATTTAGACAGGTTCACAAAGTTTAAGTGGATCAAACAAGTGCAATGGGTCCATAGAGTGGAAGTGACGTTGCTGTCCCGCTTTGAAGGCTAGGGGTGTGTTGGAGCACTTCTCAGATCCATAGGCAGTAAAGTTCCAGGCGAGAGGGTAGCGACCTGAAGGCAACCAGCACCCTGGAGGTACGCAGTGGGGAACTGATAAAAAAAGACTTGTCTGACGACACCCAGGTCACGCTGATGGTATTACAGGTTGGAGTAGTTCAGACAGTGCAGGTGTTTCGTACACCTAATTATGGAGTCGGATAGGCTGCAAGGTGTATAGCCTCGTGGAGGAAGGGATAGCCAGCCTAATCCTTTTGTAAAGTTGGCAATGGTGCGTCAGACGTGGTGCTTTAGCTGCATATCTACAGACATTGTTGTAGGTGGTGTCCCATTTCTGTAGAACGGTTTTATTTGCATGGTGAGGACAGGTGCACAATAAGACAGAGAGTGGGTAATAGGATACCCCTGGCACAGTAAGTTTGCTGTTGGTGTGAGCATAAAGTTCTGCTCTATAGGCAGCACCCAGCTTACAGTTGACATTCTTACACGACTCCTGGATATGCTGCTTCAGGTCAAGATTTTGGTCAAGCTGTATCCCAAGATATCGGAAAGAGCTTACAGTCTCAAGGGTGGATCCATTGATATCAGGAATAGTCAGTGGGGATGTGCAGGTTCTAAGCTTATGATTTGATCCAAAGAGCATGGCCTTGGTTTTGCTAGCATTGAGTATAAGGCGATGAGCTTCAAGCCAGTACTGCGTAAGGTGAAAGGCTGATGACAGTGTGGAATTCAGGTGAGAGATGTTGTCAGAGTGAGCATATATAACAAGATCATCAGCATAGAGTAGCGAGTTGCCTGATGTTATTACGTTGGGCAGGTTGTTGATAAATAATGAGAAGAGGAGTGGACCGAGGATACAGCCCTGCGGTACGCCAATATTGATCATGGTACTGTCAGAGATGGCTGAGTTAAGCTTTACAGCTTGAGACCTGTTGGTGAGGTAGCTACTGAACCAGGATGTTACTGGGGGTGAGAAGCATAGGTTTTTGAGGGTAGCAAGCAGTAGTGGATGATCAACAAGGTCAAAGGCCTTTGTAAGGTCGATGAACACAGCACTTGTTAGTTGCCCTCTGTCCATATTTGAGAGAACGTCCGATGTGAATTTGGTCAGAGCAGTTGTAGTACTGTGGTGCTTCCTGAAGCCATGTTGCGCTTCACAGAGTGCATTTATGCAGTCAATAAAATCAGTGACCTGGGTGGCTACTATCTTTTCGAGTATTTTACTCAGTACCGAGAGTATGGCAATGGGTCTATAGTTTGACAAGTCATTTTTGCTCACTTTTTTGAAAACTGTCGTGATTCTGGCAGCCTTCCAAATCTCGGGGACAGTACCTGTAGAGAGAGATAAGGTGAAAATCCTGGCAAGTGGGCGGGATAGAAGGCGGGCAACTATTTTCAAGAGTCGAGGTTCCAGGGTGTCAGAGCCCGGGCTAGTGTTCTCAGATATCCCCGACAGTGGTTTGCAGACTTGATTTCCAGTAACCCTTTTAAAGTAAAACAATCTTTTAGAGGCAAGTTGTGGATTGGAGTTTATCATGTTATAGTATGGTTGAGAGTTGTCTGGCAGAGATTTTAAAGAGGACATGAAACCAGATAGGTCCGAGAATTGCTGGTTGAAGGCATTGGCAATGGTGAGGGAGTCATTGCAGTGGACTCCTTGTAGTTGCATGTCCGAGGGGGTGAAGGATTGAGGGGTTCCGAGGACGGCTTTTATATGATTCCAAAATCTTCGAGGATCATTAGCAGAGCTGGTTAAAAGGTCTTGGCAGTATCTGCTCTTCGCAAGCCTGATATGTTTATTACATTTGTTTCTATGCTGTTTGTAAGCCTGATGATCACAGGGCAGCCCGGTGGATTTGTAATGTTTCCAGAGTTTGTCCCTGAGTTTGAGCTTGAGGAGAAGATCTTTGCTCAGCCACCTAGTTTGTTGCCCCCTGACCCTTCTTTTTATCTTGGGTACATGCCTCCTTTGTACCTCCCCAAACCTACTGAGGAACACATCCAGGGCAGCCTCAGCACTTGTTGCACTGTAGGATGTCGGACCAGTCCATATTAGATATGTGTCATTGAGAAATGCTTGTACATCAAGCGCTGCAACGTTAGGCGGGGTGATGAGGCGGGACCAAGGAGGAGGCGACTGACAGGAACGCCAGTGACGGACCGTTTTTACTTCAGCAGACAGGCATACTGGGGAGTTTAAAGGTTGATTATGCATCACATTCTCATATGCTAATTATATAATAATAAATATGCACGTGACCTCAACCTCCATCTCAGCCCTTTCTTGCTCTGGGGAGCTATACATCATAGGTGACTTCAATTTATTTATATATTGAGAGCCCCTCACAGAAGCTCAGGTAGTCTAAGAGCCACAGCCATGGTTCTCCAATGAATCCAACCTGCCAGACTGCCATCTGCAGTCCAGGTCTGTTGCCACCAGCTCCTCACAGAAGCTCAGGTAGTCCGAGAGCCACAGCCATGGTTCTCTGACGAACCCGACCTGCCAGACTGTCATCCGCAGTCCAGGTCTGAAGCCACCAGCCCCTCACAGAAGCTCAGGCATGGACTCACCCTCGGGGACTGATTACCTTCAGGAAGGGAGCCCTAGGTGCCTGATTTTTTGGCCCGCCCAACCACCCCACCCCCGGTTCTGTTTAAATACACTTAAACCCTGCCCTGGCTTACTAGCTTACTCCTACAGGTTTCTGCCAGCCAGCTGCTCAAGCTTTGAGTGACAGCATCATTGTCTCTTGTAAAGCACTTTCCCTATCTAGTGTAACTCCTCTTTCTAGCTCTCTCTAAAAACCACCAGGTACAGCGGTTAACTGTACAGCCTCTCTGACATCAGTGTGTCAGACTTGATAACTGAATCAAGCTGCCATGTCCCCTATCAAAGGGTGCTATCTACTTCTGCTCCTTGCCACCTGGCTTGGTACAGCTGGCACCAGATGCCTAGCTGGGCCGCTGCTACTACTGGGTAATGCATGGCTGTCAAACGCACCTTCAGAAACTGCCTCACTTGACTATGGGCAGCAACTCACTTGGCCTTACCCTACAAACACGGGTGGCCATTTTCCCTCCCCTCATATAGGGGTAGTAATGGTTAGCTATATCCTAATAATTAAACCAATGTCCAAACACCTGAATCATCGGAAGTCTCGTCGGTGGAAGGTACGAGCCAAATTTAGCATAAACCTTTCTTCCAGAAAGGTCATCTTTATGCGCCTGCTCCTCTCTGGCAACATTCACTCACTTCAATGGGACCTGGTGTTCATAAGGTTAAAGGCCTAAAAATAACCTGACTGGACATCTGTAGTTTAACCACAAAATTTGACCTACAGACATGGATGGCCCTCCATACCCCTGACATCCCATGCCTAATGAAGACTTGGTTGACCAGTAGGATTAAAGATAGCGAAGTTGCCCTCAAAGGTTTCCAATCATACAGGATTGATAGAATAGGCAAGAGAGGTGGGGGATGCCTCATCTATGCCAGGGACTCTGCAGTGCACAGTCCTCCCTGGAAACAGGGTGGCTGAGGACCATGAGATAATAGTGATAAAGCCACAGGTCAGTCAGAATGGCAAAACGCTTATCCTTGCCACAATCTACCTACCCTCCAAGAAAGCTCAGCAAGCTTTCCCACAATTGTGGACATTATCGGCACCCTTCCAAAGAGGATGGAGCTGGTCATTACCGAGGACTTTAACATAAACTGGGATGGAAAGGAGGCTGACCCTTTCAGGTATCTGATAGCCACCTCCAACCTAACACAACTTGTCACTTGCCCCACCAGGCAGAACTATAAGACAGGAAACAGTACCCTCCTTGATTGGGTCCTAGCAAGCTCACCATCATGGATCTCTGAGATCAAGGTTCTCCCAGACACGCTAAGTGACCACTCCCTAATCACCTTCTTGTGGTCTAATAAATTTACCAAAAGCCCAACCACCCATCCTCATTGAAAGTAGGGTCTTGAGGAAGGGTAAACATGGAGCCCTCAAATCAGCCCTTGCCCTTCATGACTGGACTCCTATCGACCTGGCACTTACCCTTGATCAGGCCCTCAGTTACTTCATTAAGGGCTTTAGCTCCATCTGTGACATCTATGCCCCGTGTACAAAAAGAAAATTTGAGGCTGGGCAAATTACTGGATTAATGGGAGCCCTCTCTCACCTGAAAGAAAGGACATCGCTCTGGGAGAAAGCCAGAAACACAGGTGGCTTAAGCATGACAACCAGTGCTACAGAACAGCCAGGAACGCTGCACCAAATTGCTAATCCGTTTCGCCAAAGCCAAATTATCATAAGGCCCAGCTTTGTGTTCTTGGGATGATGGGAAAGATATGGAAATTAGCTGCATCTATCATAATTTTAATCTTCTTGGATGAAGTCTCCACCACTCATTCACACTGGATGGGATCTACAATTGGGGAGGCGCTTGGGACCCAGCAGGGGCAATCTCCCCCAAGAGGGCTGGTGCCAGAGATGGAGCCACGAGGGAAGCGGCACTCCCTGATTCCTCCTGCCTGCATGTGGGTAAAGACTATCTCAAGGCCAACCCCTCCAAATCCGTGTCTCTAAGTATCTTTTTTCCGAGGAGGTGCAGGTAATTCAACCTAGAGGGACTAACTCTAACAAAATCGACATAAGATAGGTCTGAACGACTCCATATAAGAAGGTCATCAATGAAGTCTTCTCACAGCCCAGCCACTGAGGGAGTGAAGACCAAAAACAGAAAGGTGAGCCTGGGGATAGGAGGGAGGTAGACGAGTGGTGGAGACTTCATCCAAAAGATCAAGAATTATGGTAGGTAATGCACTTTCATATCTTCCTGACATAAAGTTCCACCACTCATTCACACTGATGAGAGAGTACCGAAGCTAATAATTCCCCCGAGACGGGCTGTAGAAAACCTAAGAGCTCACATATTTAGGACAGAAGTCCATTAAGGATAGTCCTGCCAAATGAAAGATGTCATCTGGTATGGACATTCAAGGCACAGTGCTTAATGAGAGTATGCACTGAGCTTCAGGTAGCCACATTACAACAAGTTCTGTAATGGGGACATTGTGGATTTCTGAGATGCCATGATTGCTCTAGTAGAGTGAGTGTACACTCTGCCTTCTAGCTTAACTCAGCTACAGAATAGCAGTGGCGAAGGCATGCTACCAGCCATGCTGAAATGCACCTAGTAGTGACAGGCTGACCCAGCCGAGTCTCGCTGAAGGAAACAAACAGTTGTTGAGTCTTGCAAGATTCCTTTGTTCTATCTAGATAGAACTGCAGCGCTCTTTAACATCCAAGGAACAAAGGTACATTCCCCTTCATTCTGGAAGTGCTCTGGTAAAGTAGGTAGGCAGATTCAAAGGTTGGTTTAATCTGGAATTCTGAGACAACCTTAGGAGAAATCTGAATAAGTCCTAAGAACTACTTTGTCTTTGTGAAATACAGTGTACGGGGGGTCTGAGACCAAAGCATGTATTTCAGAAACTCTATGTGCTGAGGTGATGGCCACCAGGAAGGCCGTTTTCCAACTGAGGAATTTCAACTTGCAGGTAGCTACAGGCTCGAAGGACTTTCGAGTGAGCATGTCTAGCACAAGATTAATGTCCCAGGCTGCAACTGGACGCCTGATAGGAGGTCTGGTATGCAGAATACCTTTAAGAAAGCTCTTAACTACAGATAACTGACCCAGTGACATGGAAAGTACTGGCTCATGATAAGCTGAAATAGCACAAAGGTGAACTTTGATAGTACAGTACTGCAGACTTGAATTTGAGAGGTCTAAAAGGTACTCTAAGACTTTGTTTGGTAGGCAGGAAAAAGGGTTCGAAGAGGATTTTGCACACCAGAGAGAAAAACATTTCCATTTGGCTGTGTAGGTTTTTCTGGTGGCTGGCTTACGTGCAGCCACAAGAATATCTAAAACCCAACGAGAGACACTGAACCTATTCACCTCTATCTCTTCAGGAGCTGAAGGTGAAGTGACCTCAGATTGGGAGGGACCACGGGATCCTGGGTCAGAAGGTTCATCTGAAGGGGAAGTGCCTTTGGAGGGGTTTCCGACAGACTGTTGAGCAGCGGAAACCATATCTGTTGAGACCAGAAGGGAGCAATGAGAATCATTTTGTCCCCCTGAGACTCGAATTTGAGAAGTACCCTCTCAATTAGGGGAAGAGGAGAAAAGGCATATAGAAAGCGCTTTGTTCACTGCAGTCTGAATGCATCCTGACAGAAAATGCCAGGTCCTGGATTTCTGGAGCAGAACAGAGGCAGTTTTGCATTGAGTGGTGATGCAAAAAGGTCCAGGTCTGGAGTTCCACACTCTTTGAAGAGTCACTGAACAATGGTTAAGTTGAGAGACCACTCATGAGGATTTGTCTCTGTGCTGCTGAGACAGTCTGCCAGTTCATTTTGTACCCCTGGCAGGTAAACCACATAGATTAGACCCTTGTGCTCTAGGCACCATTCCCACTCTTTCATAGCTTCCCTGCATAATGGGTAAGAGTGTGCGCCGCCCTGCTTGTTGATGTAATACATCACTGCTTTGTTGTCCATCTGAAAGAAAATGTTCTTGTGACAGAGCATGTCCTTCAAGGCTCGGACTGCATAAAGGATGGCTCTCATTTCCAGGACGTTTATGTGAAGTTGGGATTCATCCTAAGTCCATGTACCTTGGGTGTGGAGATTTTGACAGTGAGCTCCCCACTCCATCAGGGACGTGTCGGTGGTAATAGAGATCTGATGATCCAGATGAGCAAAGGGATATCTTTCCAGAAGGTTGTCCTCCTGTGACCACCAGATGAGTGACCTCTTCAGAGGTTCTGTCACCTTGATGAGAAAGCACTGAGGGTGAGTGGCTGGGGACCACTGAGTATCAAATGAGAGGTTCTCACGTGGAGACGTGCTAGGGGTACAGTGAACACCGAGGATGCCATGAGACCCAGCATCTGTTACATCGAGATAGCTTAAACCAAGCTATTTTCTCTGATGCATCGGGCCATCTGTAAGATATCGCTCCTTCTGTCTTCTGGAAGAAAAGCTTTCACACAGGAGGTGTCCTATAAAGAGGAGTTTCTGGGAGGGCTGCAACTGTGATTTGTTGAGATTTAGCAGGACTCCCATGGTCGTGAGGAAGTCTGAAGCCATGGCTATGACGTCCAGAGTTTCTTGTCTGGAGGGACTTGCTAGGAATCAGTCATCCAGATAAGGAAACACTTGCATTCTGATTTTCCTGAGATGCGCCGTGAGAATTGCTCAACACTTTGTAAAAACTTGCGGTGCCGAGGATAGCCCAAAGGGCAGGACTCTGAACTGATAATGTTGACCCAGTGCCACAAACCTTAGGTACTTGTGGTGCTTTGGAGTGTACAGGAATGTGTTGGTAAGCATCCTGCATGTCAGAGGAGGCTAACCAATCATGTTGATAAAGCAAGAATTAACAGGGTACCTAACAATATCATCTTGAACACCTATGGGAAAAACTTGTTTAGTTTCTGTGATTCAGAATGGGGTGCATGCCACCAGTTTTCTTCAGGACCAGGAAGTAATGGGAATAGAAAACCTGTGTTTTCGTTGATCCAGCCAGGACTACTTCTACTGCCTGTTGTTCAGGACCTTGTACCGAGGAGAGCAAGAAGGTCCTAACTGTATTGCTGACAGCCTGGGCGTAGGTTTGGGGTGGATGATCCGGAGGGGTTTCTGAAAGATTGAACGAGTACCCCTCGCAGATTATCTGGAGGACCCATTTATCTGATGTTATGGATTTCCACTGGTTGTAGAACTGAGTCAGATGTCCTCCCACTGCTGAGGAAGAGTCCCCCTCGGACAGTTGAGGCGGGACCTGGGCCAGAAATTCAGAAAGTGGCACTGGGTGCTTTGGGGCCTTGTGCCTTCTGCTGCATCTTCTTTGTGGCTGAGGACTGTGGTTTTGTTAAAACCCTCCTCTGCCTTTGCCCCCAAAAGGACTGGCCGGTTATGAAACTGACATTAGTTGACACCCCGTGGTGGTCTTAGTGAGCTCCGTTAATGGCAGACCTAGTCTTCTGTGTGGCCTCCACAGCTTGCTCTACTTGGGGCCCGAACAGATACATACTGTCGAAGGGTAAAGCCATGACCCGCTGCTGAGCATCATTCGTGAAGCCCGAAGTACATAGCCAAGAGTGGCAACGGGTGCAAATGTCCGTGGCCACTCAAGAAGCAGTATTGAAAGTGTCCACTGCTGCTTTAACCTGCTGGTTGTTGGACTCGATACCCCTGGTTATGGTCTGAAAAAGCTCTAAATCAGTCTCCGATTCAGGCAGAGCTTCTACCATCTGTTTGAGTGAATGGCAAAGTACATACTCATATTGGGAAAATAGACCTGGTAGCTGGCAATACGCATACCCAGGGTAGAGGCAGCAAAGACTCTCCTACCTAAGGTATCTATCTTGTGAGTTTCTTTATTTATAGGCCAGGCTGTAGATGCCTGAGGAAGGATGGCCTTATCATTCTCTGCTAAGACTACAATGGGATCAGCAAAAGCTTGTGAGGCCAATATGGGTCAATCCTTGGGAGGAGCATACTTAATATCTATGGACTTAGCCACGGAAGGGATGAGAGCGGGATTGTTCCCTACTATATGAGAGAGAGTCTCGAAGGATGGTTGTACCGGAGGAGTTAAATCCATAGAGATCTCCAGGACATGTAGGTATTGGAGTCTTAAGAGCTTCCCAGGAATGATTTCTGTAGTCTGGAGAGAAATAGTAGAATTTAAATTTTTCAGCAGAGACTTAAATGAAAGGTCTTTGACCACAGGCTCTGCAGCAGAATTGATCCCTGCTCCTTCAAAATCATCACCCAGCCGAAGGTCCGCCTCAAAATCATCTCCCGACAGTCCAGGAAAGGAGTGAAAATCAGTAGGAAAAGAAGAGGAAGGAATCTGAGTCGAGAAACCCTGAAGACTGGACGGCACCACACCAAGCCCCAGCACCGAAGAGGCATACAGCACCGAAGACAAGGGAGTCTGCGCCATCGGAAACAGCCCAGCACCAGGCACCAACAGAGGCCACAGCACCAAAAGGGCCCACAGTGCCAAAGACAGCGCCGACAGAGCCCCTGGTGCTGCAGTCTGCACCAACAGAGTCTGCAGTGCCGCGAACTGCGCTGACTGACCCTATGGCACTGGCAGACCTCCCTGACACCACAGTCGGTGCCGAGAGTGTCACAGCACCACCAAGAGTGTCTCAAGGTTCTGAAAACTGCGATTTGAAGAAAAAGGAGGAAAACTTGCAGGAGATAGAGACATCGGTGTGACCCCCTCGGCCAAGCAGCCATGTGAGGGGGGAAACACCTGGCACACAGGTCGACGCACCGCTGCGCACCCAGGAAGGTCCAACTGCCCTCTACCTGTTCCCCAAATGGCCTGAAAGGCCTCAGAGTGACCGGATCAGGTAGCTGCACCAACCTCCAAGCCCACTGCTCCATAACAGCAGCCCATCCAAGAGGCGAGGATGGGCTCAGATGTCGAGGAGGTTGGCCACTGGAGACTGGTGACTCCAGAGAAGGAGACCGGTGCCTGGTCCCAACAACCGACCGTCGATGCGTCGACATACCAGAAAGCGACCTCGAGTGATACCTTCTCTTTTTTGACTTGTGCGAAGAACAGCTCAAGGCGAATGGTGCCGAGAATGGGACCGCTTTCCTTTGCGCTTCTCAGGGGACTCCAGCGGGATGATGGGAGAGAAAGTACTCACTGTTACGGCACATTCTACGTGAACTGTACTATCTTACTTGAGAAACAGCTCTTGCAGCAGGTTACACCATTAGGACTGATTCCCAAGCAATACTGGAAATCCCTCACCAGTGGGAGGAGGAAAGGTAGAGATCACTAATTGAACCAAAGCCTAGGATAGGAGTCCCTGAAGGGCTACTAGACCAAAACCTGCTCTTCACCTCGAAGCAACGTCCAGGCTATAATGCCTGATAAAGGTGTTCACGGAGCTCCAAGTAGCTGCTGCACAGATAGCTGAAGTGGACACGTCCTTCATGGCCGCAAAGGAGGTAGCCACCCCCCTTGTGGAATGACCCTTAACAGAGCCTGGTAAGGGTTTGTTACGCTTCTGGTAACAGAACGTGATACAATGTAAGTCACCTGGATAGCGATTGTTTGAAACGGAGCCCCCATCATCCTGTGGGCAAAGAAGACGTAAAAGCGGGTTGACGTTATTGTCAGATTTTCGTGGTGTTTGGTTCTGGTCAGGTAGTGTTAAGACACCTATGCACATCTAAAGTGTGCAACAGGGGCTCTCCTCTATTAGAATATTTAGAAAAGTACACAGGTAGATCTATGTCCTGATTAAGAGTGACAGCTTGAGACCACCTTAGGTAGAAACCTCGGATTTGTCCATAGGGACACTCTGTCCTGGTGAAAAACCAAATAAGGTTCTTTGCACAGTCGTGTGAAGTTCAGAAATTCTTCTGGCCGAAGTAACAGCAACTAAAACAACGTATTCCACGTAAGCAGACGTAGCTCGCAATCCGCAGCTGGTTCAAAAGGTAGCAGCGTAAGCTGCTCCAGGACAAAGGGTAAATCCCATGGAGGAATAGGATCCTTAATCGGAGGTCTAAGGTGGAGGACACCTCTCAGGAAGGTGCGTGCCATGTCCAACTGAGTTATAGGACGTTGGCCTATAGGAGTGTGATAGGCTGAGATGGCACAAAGGTGTACTTTTATGCAGAAGTAGGCCAAGCCTGTCTGAAAGAGAGACAGGGGGTAGTCCAAGACCAATCTTTCTGGACAATCTATCTGTGAAAACCCGCGTGCCTGAGCCCAGAGGCAAAATCTGCGCCATTTCATGGTGTATGTAGCGTGAGTGGCCGGTTTTCTAGCAGCCGCTAGAACATCTGCTACCTCTGGCGAGACCCTGTACCGCATGATGGCTATGTCTCTAGGAGCCAGGCATGTAGGTTCAGAGATCAAAGGTCTGGATGGACCAAAGAGCCTTCCTCCTGAGACAATAAGTGACAGCTGACTGGCAGAGGCACTGAAGGTTCCTGGGACAGCTGGTGTAGCAGAGGGAACTAAATCTGTCTGGGCCAAAATGGCGCGATAAGCATCAGCGTTGCTTGCTCTCTGCGGAGTTTCAAAAGGACCATCTAGATCAACAGAAAGGGATGAAAGGCGTAGAGGAATCTGCCTATCCAGGACAGGGACAACGCGTTTTGCCAGAAAACACCAGGCTCTGGATGTAGCGAACAGAAATTGGGCAGTTTTGCGTTGTATGGGGACACGAAAAGGTCTAACTTTGGTGTGCCCCATCTGTGAAACAGATCCTCTACTACCTCCTGGAGTAGTTCCCACTCATGGACTCTGGCCTGAGAGTGACTCAGGCTGTCAGCGATGACGTTGTCCACTCCTGGGACATGAACAGCAATGTGGTTTGTGCCGTGTTGTAATACCCAATACATAGAAACGTAGAATTTGACAGTAGATAAGGACCGCTTGGCCCACCCAGTCTGCCCATTTCCCTACCTACTGGATAAGCTGCAGATCCTAGTTAACCAGCAGCCTACTTCTTCTTACCCCAACCCCCCAGAATTGCCTTATGACTGTCCCATGCAAGCTTGACTTCCACCACTGATTTTGACTCCACAACCTCCTCTGGAAGGCCGCTCCATGCATCCACAACCCTCTCTGTGAAAAAATACTTCCTTAAATTACCTCTGAGCTTCCATCTCTCAAATTGTGCCCTCTTGTTCTTGCACACCTCTTTTTGAAAGATGCTTCCCTCTTGACTTTGTTGATTCCCTTGAGGTACTTGAAAGTTTCTATCATGTCCCTCTCCCTCCTTTCCTCGAGGCTATACATATTAAGCTCCTAAGTCTCTTCATAGTCCTCCGGTGCAGACCCTGCACCATTTTAGCTGGTTCCCTCCTCTGGACAGCGCTTCCATCCTGTCTATGTCTTTTATGGAGATTGGGCTCCAGAACTGCATACAGTACTCCAGATGGGTCTCACCACACCAATCCCACACCCTCATGGCCTCCTGCAAAGTGGTAGGAATGGGGTGCCCGCTTGTTGAGGTAATACATCACCGTGGTATTGTCTGTTTGTAACAGGAGAGCACCCGTGGATCTTTTGACAGGAAAGGCCTGCAGGGCATAGAGAACGCTCTCATTTCCAAGATATTTATGTGGAGATGAGCTTCCTGGGCTGTCCATAAGCCCTGAGACCTGATGTCATCTAAGTGTGCTCCCCAACTCAACCTTGATGCATCCGTGGAGAGCGTCACAATTGGAGATGTGTGATGAAGGGGACACCCGCTAGTAGGTTCTTTGAATCTAGCCACCATTGCCAAACCCGGATTACAGCATTTGTGATCTGATTGAAGCTGCAATGGTCTTGCTTCTGATCCCATTGGACCCAGAACATCCACTGGGACAATTCGCGATGTGGAGATCGGCAGTGGGGACTGTTGTAATGGCCTCAGCCATATGTCCGGTTATGGCAAAGACCAGTGTGGCTGGAAAGGTCCTCTTTGACAAAATGTCCCTGATGAGGATCTGTTGTGTTCCCGCCGGTCCTGGGGTAGAAAAGCTTTCCCTTGACGGTGTCCAGAACTGCTTCATAAACTGCAGATTCTGGATGGAACCAGGCATGACTTCTCCTGACTGATAATGATGCCCAACGTCTCAAACAGAGACCGAGTACAATGAATGGCGGACATCAGGGCCTCCTGAGAGGGTGCCATGAGAAGCCAGTCGTCCAGGTAGGGGAACACGTAGTGGCCTTGTCTCCTCAGAGTTGCTGCTACGACCACCATGCACTTCATAAACACTCCAGGTGCTGATGACAGTCCGAAAGGGAGGGCTCGGAACTGATAATGGCGACTAAGAAATTCGCAGCGCAAGAACTTCCTGTGCCCTCGAGTGATGGGTATGTGCAGGTAAGTATCCTGCATGTCCAAGGACGCTAGGAAGGCACCCTGCTTGAGCATGGGTATCAGACCTGGAAGGGTCACCATGCGGAAGCGTTTGTAGAGGACCGAAACTTTGAGATCGCTGAGGTCCAGTATCGGACGGAGGTCCCCTGTCTTTTTGGGAACCAGAAAGAAGTGGGAATAGTAACCTGCACCTCTCTGGGTCCGCAGTACATGCTCTATAGCTTCCTTTTCTAGAAGCGCGAGCACCTCCCTGCTGTATGAGTAGAGCGTGTTGACCAATAACAGGAAAGCAGGGGAGGTCTTGACGGTGGGCTGTCGGTGAATTCTTATAAAGTGACCTCTTTGACCATTTGAAGTATCCAGCGTCGGCAGTAATCGCACTTGCCACCCCTGAAAAGTGGCGAAGCATGCACTCCCCCGACCTTTCGCTCGTTGATCCAGAGGATAGGGCGCTGGCCACTTGGCTGTGGCAGCTTTGGTTCCTCAGGTTGGGTCAAGTATACCGCTGGCTCTGCCTGGGGAAGATTAGCCCCGCTTTACAATGGAAAGCGCCCCAATGCTGCTGGCCGGAACGTGGTTGCTGCCGTTGTTGCTGGCCGCGAAAATGGTTCTGGCTTCTACGAAAGGAACCAGGTTTAGATCTGTATGGCTCTTACTGCCTTCCCGGAGTCCTGAAGCTTGGTGATGACTTTTCCCGAGTGTTCACCAAAGAGGACTTCACCATTGTATGAGACGTCAAGAATGTTTTTCTGTATGTCTGGGGTAAAGCCGAGTCACAGAGGCCAGTAGTGTCTCTCGAGACAGACCGGTTGGTAGCTCAGAGACGAAGTCCGCTGAATTTCGTGATGTATGTTTTAACATTTGGGTCCCTACATCAGACCCTGTGTGGAGGAGGTTTAAGAGATCCGCCTTCTGATCGCCATCCGGTAGTTTATCTAATGGTTCCTGACCCTGTTCCCACAGGGCATTCTGAAACTGAAACCATATGAGACAGATAGTTCAGGGACCTGATGGAGCAAGTAGCAGCCACATACATGCGCCTCCCCTGGGCATCCAGCTATTTGGATTCCTGGTCCGGTGGCTGTGTGCTCATATGCTGTGGTTGCTGGGACCGGTCATGAGAGGCCATAATGACCAGGGAGTCAGCCAGAGGTTATTGTGCCAAGTACTGGTCCTCTTTCGGGGCCCTTGTACAGGCAGTCAGCCTTCTTCGGCACAGCGGGGGTGGAATGCGGACACTTCTACGCAGCTCTGGTGACATCTGCAGGAAAGTGTTCACCAAGGGTGGCATTACCACAGGCTTGGGATCCCTCTGCCAAGGTAACTTGGCAAGGCGCTGTCTCTCGGGTCGAGATCTTCCAATCCTATCCCATGTTCTCCTGGATGCTCCTCAAATCTCAGAGAAAGAGGGATCATCCGGAGGTGACCTGGGCAGGTCTTGTGGGTCAGGTGATGGGATGCCTAGTGGAGGAGGAGACCTGGAGGTGTCAAAAGTATCGAGTCTAGAGTCCTCCCCAGGCGGAGTGTACCGTTGACGCCTGGGTGCATGGGCCTGAGGGATTTCTCCATTCCTTGATCTTCCCTAGGGAGGTGGGTGCTCCTGCGGTTGGTGGTCGTCCTGCTGGCCCCTGCAGTGGAGGAGGGAGTAGAGGAGGAGGAGGTTTCACTGGGATCACATCTTTCCTTATTGTTTCCCACCAGAAAGTAACAAGATCTTTGACCTCTTGGATGTTCATGCCCGATGACAGACCTGGTGCCGGTGGTTTGTTGCTGGGGTTGGGTCTCGGGTCCGAAGGCATCTCCGGAATTAGTGAAGGCTCCCATGGAAGCCCAGCATCCTCATTGTTGCCTGCCTGGTCCTCAGGAAACGTCGGGTCCTCCTCCTTGGAGTCCGCAGCCAGTATCCACGGTGATGGGGGGCAGTCTTCAGCTCCGACAAGCGTGTCATAGCGTCCGGGCATTTGGCGACATGGATCCGTCATCCTGCTCAGGGACATTGTGGTTGGTCTTCCTAGGTATGGGATCCGGACCCTTGGGAGGCTGGGAGACCGATACTGGAGTCAGGGTCCCGCATCGGTCTAAAGAGGAAGACTTGGTCTGGCGACGGTCTAGAGACTTCAAGAGGTCCCGGAGGGGTGGAGGAAGCCAAGGCCTTCGAAGTCTTTGAAGGGTGCAGAGAAGCCAAGAGCTGCCTGGAAGCCTTAACTTAACCGGAGGGGGCTGAGAGCGAGCCCTGCAGGGAGAGCGATCCGAGTGCGTGGAGCCTGAGCTGGTGCGCGAGTCCAAGGACTGGTTAGGGGACCTGGACCTAGCCTTCTCCCGGTGCTTGTCCCGGTGATTGTGGACTTTCGAGGTAGATTCACCTCTAGAGGAAGGTTCGTTATCCATTCTATGTAGTTTTCTTTTCCAAGAGGAACCCCTGAAGTGCCTTCTAGCAGCAGATCCTGGTGCGACTGTTAAACCCCTGACAGAAGGAGCAGGCCTTGGTGTCGTGGTCCGGGCCTAAGCACCATGGGCAGGATGAATGAGGATCCTTGAAGGAGATCTGTTTGCTGCAGGCACACTTGGAAGGATGTCCTTCTGAAGGAGTTGGAGATGCCGACATTTAGATTTGCAAAACTGGTTTATGAAAGTTCTAAGTCGCCGTGGCGCTAGAGAGGGACTGTGAGGCCGTGCTGGAGAGTCGCGGCAGGAAAAGAACTGGTGATTTTGGGGACACCCTCTTTGAATGCGATGCCAACATCGGGGCGGGACCGACGTCGATAGTCCTGGTGAATACTGATAACTAGAAAATTTCCGCGGGGTCTGGTTTTGCTGGCTTCAGTCCTAATGGTAACCCTCCTGCAAGAGCTGTTTCTCGAAGTACGATCACTCCCCACCACTACAGACCCTCTAGCAATTGCAGAAGCCTTCTTTAAGGCCTTCACCAATCTTACCCCAGTGCTACTACCTGCCTATTTTCAACCTGGTTTGAACCACTTGAACAATGTATCTACCAAGTGTTCTCACCCGACCTTCTACTTTAAAAGGGTGATGGTGAAGGAGGCCCTTACTATGGTCAAGAAAATACTAGGTAAGATCAGACTGGGCAGTGACAGGATAGGCATGAAACGTCTATCCCTCACCCTGGACGTTCTTATAGTTCCCATTACCATGCTGTACAATAAGTCTCTGGCCCTGGCCCAATTCCTGGTGTTTTGGAAGCAGGCCCTAGTTACACCAGTGCATAAAGGAGGTGACAAGTCTCTGGTAGCCAACTACAGATCCATCTCGATCCCTCTCCCCCCATCCAAGGCACTGAAAAAGATTGTGTCGGGTCAACTAATTGACTACCTCAATAAGTATAATCTACTATACCCCAACCAGCATGGCTTCAGACAAAATCACAGTACCACCAGTGCCCTGCTGGACTACGCAGCTATGCACATAAGGCCCTGGATGAAGGCAAACTGGTGGGGTCTGTCTTTAATGACCCTCACGAAAGCCTTCTCGAGACAGTCATCAACCACCTCACATTGACCCAACTGCAAAACATGGGTCAGTGAGGTCAATGCCCTTGCTGGTCTCCAAGACTACCTGATATGTAGAAATCAGTGTGTCAAAATTGGACAAACAGTATCCAGTGTAAGAGAGGTATCATTAGGAGTAGCCCAGGATACAATACTGAGGCCCCTACTCTTCAGCTTCTTCTTAAATGACCTTTTAACAACCTGCGACACCAAATTCATACTATATGCAGATGATGCTGTGCTCCTGAGCAGCAGCACATCTCAGGCTGCCCTACAATCTGACCTGCAGAACTCCTTCTCCAAACTCGAGGACTGGTTCTGTAGTCATGAGTTGCTACTAAACTACAAGACCACCAAGGCCATACTTATGTCCAGCCCCCACAACAAAAATAAGCATCACCCCCTCATCATCTCCAACTCATGCAGAGAGCCACTGGAACAAGTTCACTTGTTCAAGCATCTGTGGGTCATAATAGATGATACCCTCACATTTGTGCACCATATTGACTCTCTGGTCATGACAGTCAATACCAAGATTGGGTGTCCTGTACAGGCACAGACAGTACCTCTCTCCAGGGGCCCTCCACCTCTTAGTCCACTGTTCAGTTATATCTACTATTGACTATGGATTAGTGGCCTATGGGGCGGCAACGATACAGCGCTCAAGAGGGTTCAGACTGCACTCTACAAAGCCTGCAGACTCACCCTGGATGCTTAGCGTGGCACTCACACCCATACTCTGTATGAACGTGCAAATTGGCTGTCATTAAGAAACAGGATCAAATTCCAGACTTGCATCATAGGGGAAGAAGGCTCTATTGGGTAAAACACCACCTTGTGTAGGCAATTTGATCAAGGTGGCCAACTTGTTACAGGTCACCAGAGGAAGGACTAGAGGGGCCTTGTTATCCCCTTCCATCGCACCTCACTTGGGCAACGTGCATTTGCCTACCGGGCCCCCCCATGGATAAATGAACTCCTTGGGCACCTCTTGGCCACTAATTGTCTGGCACAATTCAAAACTGACCTCAAACAACGCCTAATAACACTCTTTAAGTGCACCTTCCCCAGAGTCCAGCCACACCTGCGGTCTCTGCCCCCCAGCAAGCACTAGGCAGGCCTCAGGTACCCCCTCCTTCTGTCCCTTCTCATGATTTGCCCCAGCAATCAGTTTGCATCATGCTCCTTTGGCACCCGCCACCCCCTCCTCCAACTCACAGTCCCGTGAGTTTCCCTAACAGTCACTACTAATGCAGGCTGCCTGACCATGCCCCCTCATACCCCACCATTTTACTCTAGCATGTGATCTTCACTCATCCTACCCTCACCCCACCATTTCTCCCTATACCTTATTACCTTTCTTCCCCCACCCTTCACCTCCACCACAGTACATACCTCTTTCTAGTACCTTCTTTCTTCACCTCACTGCCAGCTATCCCCAGCCCTCTGAACTACTGACAAGGCATCTTTGTGGCTGCTTATCCCCACATACAGTGTTTTTCTTGTTATTTAACTTGCACCTATGTTTTGAGTTATTCTGTAAGTTCAGAATCCAAGCTGTATCAATCATTGTAATGTACCTTTTCTTTCTCCTATTATACTTTGTTTTGCAACCTATGACGTGGAACCTTTGTAAAAGAGCTTGCGCTCAAATGTCTTTTCCAAATCACTAAATAAATAAATAAAATTTAAAAATTGGAATGACACCTTTGAGCAGAAAGCTGTTTCACAGGTTTCAGGTAAAGTATGACAGAAACAAGAATACAGATATGTTCCACAGATACAGAAATAAACAATTGAAAACTGCCACCAGGCATAAATTCTAACAGTAGTTATGCAATCTAAGAATAGGTTGCGGAGTCAAAACAAAGCCTAACGTTTCACTAAGTAACAATAACATAACTTATGAAATAGGTAGAAAGAATGTTGAATTCTGTTTGGCTGAGACTGTTGCTGTGCCAGTATCCCAGCAACAAATGCCCAGCTGAGTATGTTTAAAAATGCATACAATTTACAAAATGATCCATTTCATAATCAGAATAAGGCACTCCAGGGTGTGTGGTACGGTGGGCTAATGGCCCTTCTCATGTGGTAGTAGCCTCAGCTATGCCTCGTGCTTCCAACCCACCCTAAGAGGTGGCTATTCCTCCATAACACACCCTGTCATGCTCACTGCTTAAAACAACATGAAGACACTTGTTTAAAAAGGAGAATTCACAAATATAGGCAGCAGAGAATTGACCATGCCTGAGTCAAAGAAAAGGAGGAAGGTCTCGCATCAGCAGAGGCAGACAGGGAGGAGAAGGCACCGAGATGGGGGGTAGGATCGGGACAAATAGGAGGGAAAGGGAAGAATAGCTATGTAGTCAAAGTGGAATAAAGGGGAGGAGGGTGGGGAAAGGAGGGGTAGAGGACAGTAGAGAGGAAGAGGTGGTGTAGGTAGTGGGGTGATGACAGTGGTAGGGTTAAGGGTGTGCTCTGTACTCTGAGCACAGTCAGTGATTACAAGAGCACATTTTCTTCATAGAAAATTCAGTTATCTGTGCTCCTTTTATCTTCAGGAGCACAGTTAGAGGCAGACATTTCTGGTAGTGGGGAGTCCAGAAGGGACACTGGGATGAAGATCGGGCTTTGCCATTGTGGAGGTTTGCTTGTGGGAACTCTCACGTGATGATTATTCAAAATGCAGTAGATAACCTTAAGAATGGCATATCCCTTCGTCACTGTATCAGTTTGCAGCCACAGACTATATATGCCCTTTGTCTGCACTTAGCTAGCACTCTACTGACTCATTGATCTCTTGATCTAACTTTTGTTGAGATTCAGCTTCCACCCCTATATGGGCCTTGTTTGCTTGGGTGATGGCGGCTCAAATAAAAAAAATAAAAAAATTAGCTAAAGACAAAGAACCTCAGTGCAGAAGCACTGAAACATGGGTTACCCCAAAGCATTAACAATAAGCCAAGTTTCAAAGAAAACATCACACACACTTCCATAATGAAAAGCATCATGGGATATCTGCAAATCACCATGACATTTTTGACTTGTTCAACTTACAGCAATTTACATGCATTTTAAATAGCACAACTAACTTAATTTCTATAACATACAGTCACCTGGTACTTTTTACCTTCATCAAAAACACCTAGTGCAATGGTATTTTCAACATTTATAGGTTTTATACACATAAGGTACAGACATTAAAGTATTTTATGACATAGTGTCAATGCATACTAAATCCAACAATGAGGAACACAGCCTGCTTTATATCATCTTGAGGTCACAACAATAACCTCCTGTACGAGGAGCTGAGAGGAAAAGAAAATTAAGAGACACTATAGCATAGTCAAAAAAGGAAGGAGATGCCCATAGGTGGCCAACCTATGGACTAGAAACTGTAAAGGATAGATTAGGCTAAGAAATAGAAGAGCTGTTGCAACAGAAAAGAAAGAAAGAAAGGTTGATCATCAAGAGTGGCAGGAGCTCCTTTCACAGGCATTAATCTGGCAGAGTTCAAACCTAGATCAGAAATCAGGAAGCCATTAAGTTAGTAGGTGGCCAGCATTGTGTGCTGTGGCATGCTGGCAAGAAACAAACATGCTGTGTGCTTTACAAGCTAAATGTACATGCGGGCAGGCTGATGAGAGTATGTAGACTGGCAGGTGGGGATGAGCGGGTGTGATTTCAAGGGCTTTATTGTCAGGTTGGAAATAAGTGTAGACAGGTGGCACCATGGCAGGTAGGGAACAAGTGCATGTACACTCTTCAGTGATGAAAGAGCATGGAGACAGGTGAGAAAAGTGTTTGTGTGTGGAAGCATAGCAAGGAGGGAAGGGCGGTGTAGACTATGGGCCAATAGTTGGACTAAAATGAAGTGACTGAGCAAAAAAGGAAATTATGTTTTACTGTCAGCAGATGGAAGAAACCTGCATTCATTAAGGGAATTCCTGTGAGCAATATATAAAAAGTAGGCAGGAGCATGGCCAAGATCTGAAGGAGTACAAATTTTAAAGTACAGCTTTGATTCATCATGTTCCTCTGATTTGGAGGAGCACACTGAGTAAATCCTTAACACTACCCCTGGGTGACAATGACAATATATTAAGATGGTAGGGAGGAAAGAGGTATGGAATGACAGAGGGGCAAAAAAGAGAAGGTGGAGGGAGGTAGGAGGAAAAATAAATAATTTAGGCATGGGTAGAAAGCCCATGAAAGTGTTAACTTGACCAGGGCCCAAGAAATGGACATGAAGCATAACATTTTACTAATCAATAGAGATTACAGAGATTGCAAATGGTAGGAGCAAGGTAAAGGCAAATTAATGGTAGCAGTCACAGGTTGACAGTGAGGTTTTAGATGCTGATGGAGTTTTTTCTTAAAGGAGCCCAGCAAAGTAGCACTGGTTATGTCAGGAGGCAAAGAGTTGTACCACTGTGGAGCTCTGCATACAAATACATGTTGTCCAAAGGTGCGGGACCATGGGATTCTGAAAGCCTGTTGGCTAGTGCTTCTGGCACTGTGTGGGTTACATGCAGGAAAGAAGGGCCAGTATGAAAGGGGTATCTGTCCCAAGGTGACTTATTTTTCCAAGCTGGCACGATTGATATTTGACCCTTCTGTCAAATTGTAACCAGCTAACCTAGGCATAAAGATTGCAGGTGTGTCAAGCATGCAGTACCAGTAAGAAGGTGACATGCTTTATTTAAGGCTATTTGATATATTGGAGGGCGTGTCTGTAGTGCACCATAAATGACAGTACCATAGTTCGTAGAGAGAGACCACAGAACTGTGGATGGCTGTGTTCAGTGCTTCAGAATGAGACTAGTTTTCCTGTATAGAACTCTAAATGCTGGTTAATAGCTTTGGCTGTTTGGTCGATGTGCTGGGTAAAGACATGGTAGAGTCAATAGTTATACCAGGTACTTGAAATGATGAACCAGTTCGAGAGGAGCCAGTGTCATTAATGATGGTAGTAGAAGGTTTTGTGTCTGCTTTGGGAGGTTGAAACGACATTGTCTTAATCTTGTTATAATTAAGGATGAGCTTATTATTCCAAACCACTTCTCTGCAGATGTAAAAGATTGCTGAAGTGGGTCCTGGAGAAGGCGAGGGTCCATGTTGTTAAAAAGTACAGTGTCATCAGCATATAGAAGTATGTGATCGTAGCAAGCTCCTAGTACTGAATTGAGGAAGATGCTAAAAAGCAATGGACCCAAGATGAATCCCTGCAGGACTCCAGAGCATACAAGCCTACTATCGGACAAGGCATTATCAACTTTTACCTGCTGCGTTCGTCTGCTTAAGTAGCTGGAGAACCAGCTTCTTGTGTCAGAGGAAAGACCAATAGAGGAGAGTTGTCTGATGAGAAGAGATCATGGTTGACAGTGTCAAAGGCCTTGGTAAGGTCTATGAAAGTTGCCCCTACCAAGAGCCCTTGTTCCAGAGAGTTATTGATAAAGCCTGTAAACTCCAGGAGTGCAGTGATGGTACTATACCCACATCTGAACCCATGCTGTTGGGGACACTGGAATTGTTAGTTATCCTGATACTCTATGAGTTGGTCAGCCATGATGTGTTCCAGGGCATTAGAGATCAGGGAAGAACAGAGATTGGGAGGTAATTTCCGCATTGCTCTGTCGACACTGTTGTACCGGGTGACCACTGTTGATTTCAAAGATATGGAGATTGTGACTGGAGGAGTGACAGGTTGAATATTTTGGTAAGAGGTTTGAGGATTTCCTCGAGGGCAAGGACAACAAACTTTAAGTCCAAGGAGTCCACACTGAATCTAGCTTTCCCCAGTACCTTCTTAAGATAAGTCTGGCTTCATTTATAGACACTGCTTTGAAGTAAAATAGTGGTTGTCTTGAGGTGGATTCTGGACTGTGGAGTTCATACCTGAGGGGTAACCACAAAGTAGTCAAGGGGGAAGAACGTTGCTAAGGTCTGTAAATGCTTTGTTTAAAGCATTCATGATGGCTTTTGGGTTCACAGTAGGGTGGCCATCGATGTTCAGGATGTTCAGGGTAGTTTTGGGGTCTTTAATAGTGATGTCTTGGATGCTCCTCCAGAACGTTCTGCTATTGTTCCGGCAGGTGGAAAGGGCTTCTTTGAAATACTGGCTTTTAGCAGAATGGATAGCATGGGTAGGCTCATTTCTTGCTGATTTATACCTCTGTAGGTAAGCATGTGTCTCCAGTGCTTGAGAGATGTGCCAGAGGTGATCCCTGAGTTTTAGTAGATCAAAAAGAGCAGGGGTGATCCATGGATTATGGATTCCCTTGATTTTTGTGGTTTTGAAGTGAGCATGCTTATCGCAAGTTGCATTAAGGAGGTCAATGAACCGTTCCAAAGCAGTGTTGACATTGCTGGCTGTACATTAGACCAACTGGTGATCCTCAGGTCAGCTTTCTTTAGCTCGAGGTTATTTATTTAGTTAGTTAGCTTTTTGACCAGGTAAGTGCAATAGACAAATTCTGCCTATTTTCCGACATGACCCAGGAAGGGGGATACAGATGAATGCCATCTGACCCTGAACCAGATTTAACTGTTGGTGGTATTTTTAATTAATGGGGAATTTGGCTAGGGCTGGGAAATTCTCTGCTCTGTCAGGAGGGGTGCTGTTGGCCCAAACATGATGGAGAGCTCAGAGGAGTCAGAGCATTGCAAGGAGCTGCAGGCTGGTGGTTCATACTTTGCCCCAGTCACCATAAGTAAGGAGGAATTCAATGCAGCCCAAGGGCTTAATAGATATCAAGTCAGGAGGCTAAAGTAAAGTATTTGAGTGATGTGTGGTCTGCAACCCAATAACAACCCAGGTGGACATCGAGATAGCAGAAAACCAGCTAGAAAAAGAGCTGGACACAAGCAGAACAATTCTGTCTACTCTCTCTTGGCTGAAGATGAAGAGGTTATGTAAGGAGTAAATTACCAGAGCAACGTATGGCAAATTGTGAGGATCAAAGAGGCAGTGCACTGAAGAATGGGGTGGCAGTAGCACAGAGACAACCTAGAACAGAGCATGTTGCGACACTGCCACACCTTCTACTGGCCTAGGAGATTATCTGACAGGTGTTTGGAAATATGATTGAGCCCAGAGAGATGCAGCAGCAGCAGTGGTCTCCAGAACAAGCTTTGCACAACACAGGGTGGAAGCATTTAGATTAGGGAAATGGCTGCCTGACTTGATACTACATTTCTGGACACTGGATCCTTGCCAAATTTATGGATGGACCACAAGAAGATGGGTCCTATTTCTAGAGAAGAGCCTCAAGTACTAGATTCATGCATTAGCCCTAAACTAGGTGGGGGGACTGTATAAGTATGCCTCAGTGGGGGGGTAAGGTAAAAAAACCTGAACAGAAGTCAGATCAATCTGACATTTTGTGGAAAAACCCAAAGTGTACAAATAAGGATGTGCTTGGAGACAATGAGCCCAGGTTTGGGGGGGGAGACAGAAGAGATCTGGGATGGGAAAAATGGGCAAGTAAATCCAGAAAATGCCAAGATGTTAAGTGCAAATAACAGAAACAAGGATAAGGATCTAAGGCAGCGAGCAAAGACAACCAGATCCCAGGCACCCCCATATATCTCAGGACACTCATGAAGAAAACCAGAGAGATACTCCTAGAAGAGTCCCCCCAATCTCAGGGCTGCAAGGCCGAGATATGTGGATCTATTCTCATCTGCAGCCCCTCCCCTAGAAGAAATGCCGAAGGTTGTGGTATAGGGAGCGATGGATACCACCCAGATAGATACTATGTGGGAAAAACACTGCTCAAAGATTGTATCTGATTTGTAGCATTGGAGGTATATGCTTTGATTCAGATATCTGGTCAGGAGTCCTTCAATGTAACTTTCGAGTCCCCATGCTCTTGAGAGTTTTGGATGAAATGCAACCAGTTAAAGTTTTCACAATTATGGACTCCCTTTATATGTATTCCTTTAACAAAACCTACAATAAAATGTATCACTGTTATGTTTAGGAACAAGGGAGTTCATGTGAGCAATATAATCCACTGGTTGCAGCAGCGATGTGCGGCATTGAGTGCCCCTGAGGTTGTCATTGAGGAGGAATTCTTTTGGACTAGGGCATGGAAGTTTCGAATAAAATTGAGGCAAGAAGTGGAAGACACTGTACATTTGCCAAATAGCATTTTCATTGGGAGGGATTGATGGGTGCTTTTTTATGCTGGTCAGCCAAAGGCATGCCACACATGTGGAAATAGAGCCTCATTGCAAGAGTGTGTGACAAAATTAGTGCAGCATTTGGTAATGAAATTGGCATATAAGTCTTCAGTGTGCAAACCATGGACAATGCAATCTGTGATGAATTTGGGCATATTTTTCAGAACTTCCCATGGCTGCATACAATAAAAACAAGAATATAAACCAGGATGATATATAAAAAGGCCAACAAAGCAACAATCACCTCCCCATCTTATCCTCTCAGGATAGGTCCCCCCACCACAGATGAGGATCTGGAACCTTCAGTGGATGCCAAAGAAGTAGAAGTACAGATAACATGGGAAAAAGATGCCAGGAAAGGGAAGTTATAGTTCCTCCTGAGAAATCCTTGGACCAGGCCCAAGGGCAGGCAATGCCTAAGTCTACACCAGAGGGAATAAACAAACAGACAAGTCTTCCATCTTCTCCAGAGTGGAGACAACCTACCCAGAAGAAGGAATCTAAGGCTACAGAAGACACCCTCAGTAGAAATTGATATGGATTATCCATATGATGTTCTGGGGTCCTCAAGTGGGGATCCATGGATTGGAGATCAGGACACTGACACATCATCTTTATAGTCTAACCCCCCTGAAAAAGGTGAAGAAGTTAAAAGTAAAGTGATAGGAAAAGGAAAGATGAAGAAAAGGAAAAAATCCTAAATCTGTAGAAAATGGGGATGAAATGTTGGGGGAAAGAATAATTTAGTGCCTTTGGGTGTGCTTTCTCCCTAAATCCTTATGACAGGCTTGTCTATATTTTCTTTGAATATCCATAGCATTATGAATACTAGTAAGAGAAAGGCGGTATTTACATACTTGCATGACAGGAATGCAGATGTCATTTCTTTACAAGAGACATGGTTTTCTATGGTACGAATTAGTGACTTTGCTAGAAAGGAGTGGATATGGGGACCATCTTAATGGTCATTTAGGGAAGATGGGGTAAGTATTTTATTTTCTGGCTCGGGGTTTATTTTTCAGAAAATTGTGGATTTAGTGTTAGGGAGGGTTCTTATAGTAGATGGGATTTGGAAAGGCAGAGCGAGTAGATTTATAGGAATTTATGCTCCCCAGACAAAGGCAGAGAGGGTGCAGATTTTGGAAACTATGCAACCTTATTTAGCTACTGCAAAGGATGTGTATGTAGCTAGGGACTTTAACTGTTCTTTGGATGTGTCTACAAGAAAGGCCCAAGAGAAAAAAGTGTACTGTGATTCAACAGCATTAAAATGTTGGGTAGAAAAGGCAGGCTTCATCGACTGCAGTATGGGAGTCAATCCAGAGGTAAAACATACTTTTATAACGGGAACCCTCTTTTCCAAAATTGATTATATCTTTGTTTCTAAACAGATAAAGATACACGATATGACGGGGACACCACTAGAATTTCCTGACCACTTAGCCATGCATGTGTATGCAGAATCTGCAGTTGGGGGGACTCCTAGACAAAATAGGTGGAAAATGAACACACAATTCAGAAGGCGGGAAGGAGGGCCAAGTATGTACATTAGACATTCTTATGGAAAAAGCATCCATACTATCATTATATGAGTATTTAGGGAGATGGTGGCTAGATTTAAAGGCAGGTATTAGGGAATGATGTCAGAAGCAGGATAAGAGGAAAGTAAAAGAAAATAGTTTATGGTATATCAATCTTAGGGTACAACTATAAAAACTGTTATCTAGAGTAAATGAGGACAGAATCGATTTGGGGGATCAAATTAAGAAAATTAAACAAGACGTATTGGAAGTACAATATAATAAGGCTAATTCCTTGCAAGCAGAACTTGCATATGGAACAAAAAGAACTCCACATATCGACCAATGCGAAGCATGCAAGGAGTGGGTAGAAAATGTTCATTTTACAGCATTACTTCATAAAAATGGAGTCAGACATGAAAGTGCACAAAACATTATCAACAGTAGAAGATCAACTACTTACTTTTACACAATTGGAGAATTTGTATCCAATTAGGATGGAAGCTTATTTAGAAGGCCTACAGAAGATAGGGTTTGATAAATCATCTGAGAAAGACCTGGATATTGATATCCAGGATTCAGAATTACTTTCAGCAATTCAGGCTTTAAAGCCACATGTAGCTCCAGGCGAAGATGGGATACCAAATGAATGGTACAAAATGTTCCCTGATGTAATAGCAGTCATTTGGGGGAAAGTATTTAGATTTCTGCTGACACTTAAAATGTCTAGTATGTTTTGGAATAAATCCACACTCTAGAATCCCAACCTGGTATCGACAATCTTGTTATTGCTTCCTATGTGGAATTACTTTGGGTACCCCTGTCAGAAGTGTAAACCTAGTATAGCCCTAAGTAAAAATGTTCTCCCTTGACCTGGGTTTTGGCCATGCATTGATCCCACCAGGTGTGTGCCAGGTAGTAGTGCCACACTTGGTTGTGTTCTGCATTGGTCCCATCTTGTCTATGGTGGGAAATAAGACACTTTTCTTCCTTCTTGTTTTGTATTTTGTATGTAACCCCATCCTCTCTTTATATCACTAGACCTTATTGTGGTGAGAAGTGTGCCTTCTAGTTAAATAAGGGGCCGTGGGGGTGGTACATGTATATACAGACTGTAAAGGTGCACAGTGGGTTGTCAGTATGGGTGAGAGAACCACGCCTAACAGGCACAAAACAAGGTTAGTAAGGAACTAAAACTATTAGCACAGTGCTCATTCTTTTGATATCCTGTCCCATGTTTCTTGTGATTAGCTGCTGGTGGCCTGTGACTGGACTACAGCCCTGGGTTTCAATCCCACAGCCCCCATTTACATGCTGTGTGACCCTGAGCAAGTCACTTAGCTTCCTTGTGCTCCTAGGTCGCACCTATAAACAAGCTTTCAGCTTAGTGTTTTATTTATTTATTTTAAGATTCGGAAAAGACCTTTGAGCACAAGCTCTTTTACAAAGGTTCCACGACACAGACTGCAAAACAAAGAACAATAGGAGAAAGCAAAGGTACATTACAATGAACGATACAGCTTGGATTCAGAACTTACAGAATAACTCAAAATATAGGTACAAATCAAAATAACAAGAAAAACACTTTATGAGGGTGGGGGAAGGGAATAATCAACCACAGAGTGCCTCGTCAGTAGTTCAGAGGGATGGGGATAGCTGGCAGTGGGGTGAAGAAAGGAGGCACGAGAGAGAGGTATGTAATGCGGTGGAGGTGAAGGGTGGGGAAAGAAGGGCGATAAGGTACAGGGATAAATGGTGGGGTGAGGGGAAGCTGAGTGGAGAAGACATGCTAGAGTAAATCGTGGGGTGTGAGGGGGCATGGTCAGGCAGCCTGCATTAGTAGTGACTGTTAGGGAAACTCATGGGACTGTGAGTTGGGAGAGTGTGGGGTGGCGAGTACCGAAGGTGCATGACGCAGACATTGCTGAGGCAAGTCCTGAGAAGAGCCAGAGAGGGGGGGTACCTGAGGCCTGCCTACTGCTTGCGGGGGGGGGGGCAGAGAGAGCAAGTGTGGCTGGACTCAGGGGCTGGTGCATTGTTTGCCCAATTTTGACACGCTGATTTCTCCGTATCAGGTAGTCTTGGAACCAGCAAAGGGCATTGGGCGCCTCATCCATGTTTCGCAGTTGGGTCAGTAATGGGGTGGTTGACTGTATCGAAGGCTTTCGTGAGGTCAATAAAGACAGACCCCACCAGTTTGCCTTCATCCAGGGCCGTATGTGCATAGTTCGTGTAGTCCAGCAGGGTAGTGGTGTTACTGTGATTTTGTCTGAAGCCATGCTGGTTGGGGCATAGTAGATTATACTTGAGGTAGTCAGTTAGTTGACCTGCCACAATCTTTTTCAGTGCCTTGGACAGGGGAGAGAGGATCGAGATGGATCTGTAGTTGGCTACCAGAGACTTGTCGCCTCCTTTATGCACTGGCGTAACTAGCGCCTGCTTCCAAAACACCAGGAATTGGGCCAGGGATTTATTGTACAGCGTGTTAATGTGCACTATAAGAATGTCCAGGGTGAGGGATAGAAGTTTCATGTCTATCCCATCCCTACCCAATCTGGTCTTACCTAGTACTTTCTTGACCATGGTAAGGGCCTCCTTCACCGTCACCCTTTTAAAGTAGAAGGTCGGGTGAGAAAACTCGATAGATACTTTGTTAGAGTGGCTCAAAATCAGGCTGCAAATAGGCAGCTGGTTGCACTGGGGTAAGATCGGTGAAGGCCTTATTGAAGGCTTCTGCAATAGCTAGAGGGTCTGTAGTAAGGGTGTTACCGATACTGAGCAGCTGAGGGTGCTTCTTGTCCTCCTTTTCAAGGATGCTTTTGATGTTATCCCAGAATATTTTCCCATCACCCCAAGAATTGCAAAGCTGGGCCTTATGATAGTTAGCTTTCGCAAGCTGGATTAGCTTGCTGCAGCGTTCCTGGCTGTTCTGTAGCACTGGTAGTCATGCTTGCTACCTGTGTTTCTGGCCTTCTCCCAGAAAATGTCCCTTTCTTTCAGTTGGGAGAGTAGCTCCTCATCAATCAAGCCATTTGCCTGCCCCCGAATGTTTCTTTTGGTGACCAAGACATAGATGTCGCAGATGGAGCTAAAGCCCTTAATGAAGTAACTGACGGCCTGATCAAGGGTAGGTGCCAGGTCGATAGGAGTCCAGTCATGCAGGGCAAGGGCTGATCTGAGAGTTCCCAGTTTACCCTTCTGCAAGACCCTGCTTACAGTGAAGACGGGTGGACTTTTGGTAAATTTATTAGACCACAGGAAGGTGATTGGGGAGTGGTCACTTTGCGTGTCCAATAGAACCTTGATCTCACAGATCCGGAATGGTGAACTTGCTAGGATACAGTCAAGGATGGTACGGTTTCCTGTCTTATAGTTCTGCCTGGTGGGGTAGGTGACAAGTTGTGTCAGGTTGGAGGTGGCTAGCAGATCTTTGAAAGGGGCAGCCTCCTTTCCATCCCAGTTTATGTTAAAGTCCCTGGTGATGACAAGCTCCATCCCCTTTGGAAGGGTGCTGATAATATCTATAATTGTGGGAAAGACTGTTGTGGCTTTCTTGGGGGTGGGTAGATTGTGGCAAGGACGAGAGTTTTGCCATTCTGACCGACCTGTGCCTTTATCACTATTATCTCATGGTCCTCAGCCACCCTGGTTCCATGGAGGATGGTGCACTGAAAAGAGTCCCTGGCATAGATGAGGCATCCCCACCTCTCTTGCCTATTCTATCAATCTAGTATGCTTGGAAAGCTTTGAGGGCAACTTCGCCATCTTTAATCCTACTAGTCAACCAAGTCTCTGTTAGGCAGAGGATGTTAGGGTGGTATGGAGGGCCATCCATGCCTGAAGTTGGTCAAATTTTGCGGTTAAACTGCAGATGTTCAGTGAGGCTGTTTTTAGGTCTTTAACCTTATGAATGCCAGGGCCCATTGAAGTGAGTGGGCCTGGGTTTGCGTGAATGTTGCCAGAGAGGAGCAGGAGCATAAAGATGACCTTTCTAGAAGAAAGGTTTATGCTAAAATTGGCTTATACCTTCCGCCGCTGAGGCTTCAGATGATTCAGGTGGTTGAACACTGGTTTAATTATTAGGGTATAGCTAACTATTACTACACTTGATCGAAGGGAGGGCATATGGCCACCTGTGTTTGTAGGGTAAGGCAGAGTGAGTCGCTGCCCACAGCCAAGAGAGGCAGTTTCTGAAGATGTGTTTGACAGTCAAGCACTACCCAGTAGTGGTTCAGAGGGGGGGGTAGCAGTGGCCCAGCTAGGCATCTGGTGCCAGCTGTACTAAGCCAGGTAGCAAGATGCAGAAGTAGATGGTACCCTTTGATAAGGGACATGGCAGCTTGATTCAGTCATCAAGCCTGACACACTGGTGCCAAAGACAGGCTGTACAGTTAACCACTGTACCTGTTGGTTTTTAGATAGCTAGAAGGAGGAGTGCTTTGCAAGAGACAGTGATAATGTCACTCAATGCTTGAGCAGCTGACTAGCAGTAGCCTGTAGGATTGAGCTACTAAGCCGGGGTGGGGTTTAAGTGTATTTAAACAGGACCGGGAGTGGGGCTGGGTCGAAAAATCAGGCAGCTAGGGCTCCCTTCCTGGAGGTAATCAATCCCTGAGTGCGAGTCCATACCGGAGCTTCTGTGAGGGGCTGGTGGCTTCAGACCTGGACTGTGGATGGCGTCTCCTAGTGAAAAACAAAAACAAAGCAAAAAAAAACAATCAGCCACAATCACCGGCCTGCCTCCTTTTCCGTATCAACAATACTTCATTTAGGCTAAGAACCCAGGCAGAGGTAAAATGTTTCTGCCTCTCTCTACCCAATACTGCAGTGAGGCTAATCCAACTTCATTCAGGGATCCAACTGTACTGTTGGGATTTGAATCACAACTTCCTGGTTCACTGGCCAAAGTGGCCATGCAGATTGAATTTATTACTGTGTAAATAATATAAATTGAACCTATCATGGCAGTTAGCCAGAAAAAAACACAAGAAAGCAAGCGAAGAAATGTACAGAGTCTCAGTTTAAACGCTGCTGTGCACATCAAATCCATCATCAGAGCTTTTTTCTAATTACAAGTTCTCCTTTTACAATAGTCTCTCTTCACTCTGTTAAATTCTGATGGAATTTTTCTCACAGATCCAGTTCTTTTCATCAGCACATGAAACTGCAGACACACCATGTTGATGCAGGTAAGCACAGTCCACTTTAGCTTCCTTATTCATTGTGAACCTGAAACATAAATAAATAAAGTCAGGAATATCTGCAGTTTCTTCATCTTCACATCATCAGTGTCCACCAGGTTTTAGATCAAACCTCTGTAGAAACTGTAATCAAAGCTCTGCAGTAGGGTAAGTAGTGACGAAGGAGATGGGGAGATGCGAGGGATCTGCAAAGGCTAGAGAGGTGATCTAAAGTTTGGCAGTTAAAATTCAACCCTAGAAAAACGCAGTTATGCACTTTCGGAAAAATGAAAAAAAAATTGCTCACATGGTAATGTTTCTTCTCAGGGGTCCATCAATAACCCTTACAAAAGTGAATCACCCACTAGAGTGTAATGCCCCAGAGACAGAACTTTATGCTAGTTTTACCATTTAGAATACAAGTTCAAACTCTGCACTGTGGTCATGCTGCATATGCTGTTCTGTCAGATTTGTTTCAACAGCTAGGGAGGCAGTGACCACTAAAACTAGCGTTATGGCTACCCATAATTTGTTTTAATCTTCTTTTTAAAATTCTGAAAAATCCAAACAATTTAAAGCAGACATTACGAAAGATTAAAAAATCACACATAGAAAAGTGCTGATGAACTGCTCGAAGTAATGCACAAGCAACCTGAAGACAAGAATGGATTCTTATGTGAACTTATTTTCTTGTTCTAGATGGGGAGGTAGGGTTTGTATGGCTCACTGATGGATCCCTGAGAAGAAACAACATTACTCCAGCAAGTAATATGTCCTTCTTGACTCACTAGCAGTACAACAACACAGAAACTTTTTGGAAAAAAGTTCTGTAAGACAGTAGTACCAAAACTGGCATCTCTCCTTGATTGCATGCCCAGTCATTAGTGCTTTGCAAAGGTATGCACTTTTTTTTCAGGTAGCTGCTTCACAAATTTCTGGATGGGAGATGCCCCTAGTAGCTGCAACAGACACAAAGGTTCCTCTTGAGAAATGTGTCTGTAGGTGTCTGGAAGGCATTTTACCAGCTTTTTCAAAACAGAACTGAATGCAGGAGTCTATCCAATGAGAGAGAGAGAGAGAGAGAGAGTTCTCATAGCTGCTGGCTTACATTTACTAACTTCACATGTAACAAAAAGCTGTGTGCTCTAGGACCCGACATCCCTTGTCCAGTCCATTTATTGACCCAGTACCCTTTCTATATCATAACAGTAAATAGGCTGGAAAGCCTGGAAAAAGTGTTGTACCTTACTCATGTTCTTTGTTGGGGGAATTTGTTTCTAGTCCACAGCCTGCTCCTTTTCCTTTGCAGGAGGAATGGCATGGACATGCTTTTTTCTTTCATTTTTCTGAACATGGTCTGGTTCCAGTACCTGCTCTGTGGCTCTTTTATTATTCTTATCACAGCTGCTGTTTCTAACCCCCGACAGCCCCTTCTGCCTGACCTCCCCAAGCTCCGTCCCCAAGAATTCAGGGCTTTCCTTATCACCCAGCCCAGCAGCGGGTACCTGCAGGGAGTCGGACATCACCCTGCAACTGGGGATTTTTCTCCTTTTCACCCATTTTGCGCCTGCGTACCATGTAATGGGTACAGCAGCTGACTCCACCTCCATGGAGGCAGGCAAGCACACTGGGCATGGGTGAGACCCTCTAGATGTGCCATTCACAGCACAGATTCCCCCCTTTCCCACCCCAAGAAAGGAAAGCTGTGATGCTCAATCCTTCCCTTCATTACCTGCCCCCGAGTGACCCGAGTCCCTTCCCAAGCCCGTGTTGCCGGCATTGCATGAGGTGTGGCATCCAGCGCCTCAATCCTCAGGGCCACCAGTCGGCACTGAGGCTCTTTTATTTATATGATTGCCATCACTGAGATCAGGGTTCCCCTTTTCAGAGACAGTAGTAGCTTTACCAAGTTTATCTGATAGCTGCGCCGCTTCATTTTTATCTGTCCCCTCTGACAGAGACTGCTGCTTAGGAGAAGACGACCCCCTCTGATGCATGCTTTCCAACATCATTAGGGACTCCCTCAACACCTTCATTGTACTTTGTTGACATACAGGCAAACTGAGAAGTCATAAATTCTTGCATCTTTTAAGCCTTTTTTATGTTTGCTTGCACGCATATGCAAGAAACATAGTGCTATCATCTGAAATGTAGTGCCGTACAGTTGAAAGGGAGAGAGCCGCTTCAGTGAGCACGATCAGATAACTGAAGTGCACTCTCTCCCTTTCAACTGTACGGCACTGCATTTCAGATGATCTGAAGCGTGCTCCCCCCTCCTCCAACAGCCTTCCAGGTGCCATGCTGGGGCAAAAACTGTTATGGTCGACGGTGGTGCCCAATCCCCCGTCGGCTCAACGGCCCCCCCGAACAGCCTTCCAGCTGCCATGCTGGGAGCCCACCCCAGCGTGGCAAAATTAGTTATGGCCGACGGGTGACTACCCCGCCGGCTCCACGCCCAAAACAGCCTTCCAGCTGCTGTGGCGCCCACCCCAGCATGGCAAACATCTTGAGGTGTGATGTCAGCACCTCACCCTCAGCGCCACCATCGAACACTGAGGCTCTTTTATTTATAAGTTTGCCATCACTGTGGTCAGGGTTTCCCTTTTCAGAGACAGTAGTAGCTTTACCAAGTTTATCTGAAGGTTGAGCAGCTTTATCTATTTTATCTGTCCCCTCTGACAGAGACTGCTGCTTATGAGAAGAAGACCCCCTCTGATGCATGCTTTCCACCATCACTAGGGACTCCCTCAACACCTTTATTGTGCTTTGGTGACATAGAGGCAGACTGAGAAGTCATAAATTCTTGTATTTTTAAGCCTTTTTCTTTTGGGTTTTAGGCTAAAATTTCTACAGAGGTCACAATTAATAAAATCATGATCTGGACTTTAGACAATGCTTGTAGCAGTCTGCCTTTGCCAGGAGCTGAAAACAATCTGCACCATTTTTAAAGGCTGTGGGTCCTGTTCTCTTTTTAGGTCTACCAGTCATGGGAAACACTGACAAGGCATAGAAATAAATTTATTCAGTTTCCAGTCACAAATACATTAAAACAGAATGCTTTCTTTCAAATAATATGTGAAAATAACTGAAATATTAAATATAAAGCAGTTTAAACTTTAAATCAAAAGTGAAAATAGAGAAGCTGGAGCTGACTGTGAGGCAACTGTTCCATTCAGCAGAGAAACCAATCTGACCTTAGAACAGCAGGGGCTGTGTAACCAGAGCGCAGTGTTGAACTTGTTTTCTAAATTCTAAAATCAGCATCAAGTTCAATTTTGGGCCATCACACTCTGGCAGGATGATGTACTTCTGTAAAGCTGGCAGCGTAGCCTAAAGGTTAGAGAAATGAGCTGTGAATCAGCTTGGTACAGTATATCCAACAGACCTGGGTTTGATTCCACAACCTCTACCTGCATACTGTATGATCCTGAGCAAGTCACATAACCAGCCCAAAGTTCCGGGTTGCCACTGAAAACAGGCAGTTGTGCCTAGCGGTCCTTACACAGTTAACAAACAACAAAAACAAAAACACTAATGGATTCCGATTTGAAACCACAGGACTCAGTACTGTATGGGAGAGGTTAAATCTGAGTACTAAGGCAGAGGAAAATGACTTGGGAATCATCATTAGTGATGTCCCTCAAACAATCAAGCCAGTGAAACAAGGCCTATAGTAAGGCTAATACGATACTGGGGTATACTGGAAGGGGTACTGACAGCAGGGAAAAGGAAAACTATACTCTATACAGGTCACTGCTGAAGCTCACCTGAAATATTGTGCTCGGTTCTGAAGTCCTCACCGAAAGAAGGACAGGGATAGGCTGGAGACAGTGCAATGGGAGGACCAAGGTAATTCAGAAAAAAATACTACAGCTCTTATGAAGATCGTCTCAAGACACTGAACATGTACTCAAAGGAGATCAGGTGTGTGTGAGAGAGAGAGAGAGAGAGATATGATGGAAACTATCAGGTTCTTGAAGGAAATAAACAAGGTGCATTGTGGGAAACTATCTGACAGGAGTATGTAACAGGGTGGAACAGGACCCTGTCCCAGTTGTTATGGAGAAAGTGTTTAAATGCAAGGATCTGTTCTTTCTTGTCTCTTCTCTGTCTGGCTGCACAACAATATTCTCCTGTGAGACGTCGGACTTGATCAATCCGATAGTCTCACAATCCTTTGCCACTCACGATCTCTCAGTTCCCACTTGCTGTTTGTCTTTTTCCCTCTTGCATAGATGATAGTACAAAAATATGTGCAAATCATTGTATGGAAAGGAAACTGATATTGAGATCTCCTTTGTTTGGAAAATGTATAGCATTATTGTTGAAATATATATAATTATAATTTGAGATGACTGCAAAAAGCTGTTGGAAGCTAGAGGTTACCCATAGAAACATAGAATTTGATGGCAGATAAGGACCGCTTCGCCCACCCAGTCTGCCCATTTCCCTAATGCAATGGATAAGCTGCAGATCCTAGCTAACCAACAGCCTACTTCTTCCTACCTCCACCCCTAGAATTGCCTTATGCCTGCCCCATGCATTCTTGAATTCCATCACTGTTTTTGACTCCACAACCTTCTCAGAAAGGCTGTTCCATGCATCCACAACCCTCTCTGTGGAAAAATACTTCCTCGCATTACCTCTGAGCCATCCCCCCCAGCTTTAATCTGTGCCCTCCTGTTCTTGCACATCTCTTTTTCTGAAAGATGCTACCTTCTTGGACTTTGTCAATTCCCTTGAGATACTTGAAAGTTTCTATCATGTTCCCCCTCTCCCTCCTCCCCTTGAGGCTATACGTATTAAGCTCCTTAAGTCTCTCTTGATATGTCTTCTGGTGCAGACTCTGCACCATTTTAGTTGCCCTCCTCTGGACTGCCTCCATCCTGTCTATGTCTTTGGGGAGACTGGGTCTCCACAACTGCATGCAGTACTCCAGATGGGGTCTCACCAGCTGTCTGTACAGACAGATAACAGCTTCCTGTTTTCTACTGGTGATGCCTCTCCCTATGCATCCCAGTATCCCACCAGCCCTGCTTACTGCCTCCTCACATTGCTTGCCCACCTTTAGGTTATCTGATATGACTACCCCCAGGTCCCTTTCCATTTTTGTTGTTGTTAGTATCTCACTCCCCATTGTGTACTCTTTCCCTGGGTTTTATTTCCAGGTGCATTATTTTGCACTTCTTAGCACTGAATCTAAGCTGCCATACATTTGACCATTCCTCCAACCTTGCCAAGTCCCTTCTCATCCTTTCCACCCCACCTTCTGTATCAACTCTGTTGCAGACCTTTGTGTCGTCTGCAAAGAGACATACTTTTCCTTCAAGTCCCTCTGCAATGTCGCTTATAAAGACATTAAAGAGGACTGGTCCTAGTATTGAACCCTGTGGTACCCCACTAGTAACCCCCCTTTCTTCAGAGTGAAGTCCGTTTACAATTACCCTCTATGTCCTGTTCTCCAGCCAATTCTTTACCCAGGCTACCCATCTTGGGACCCACTCCCAGGCTGGCCAACTTATATATTAATCTTTTGTGTGGGACTGTGTCAAATGCCTTGATAAAGTCTAGGCAGACCATGTCCACAGCCCCTTCTTGATCTACTACTTTGGTCACACAGTCAAAGAAATCTATTAGACTCATCGGACATGACCTTCCTGCTGTGAATGCATGCTGCCTTGGGTCTTGTGCTCCTCTGACCTCTAGGTACTCAACAGTTCTTTCCTTCAAAAGTGATTCCATCATTTTCCCAATCACTGAGATTAAACTAACAGGTCTGCAGTTTCCTGCTTCTGCTCCCACTTTTGTGAAGTGGAACAACATCTGCCTTCCTGCAGTTCTCAGGTACCACCCCATTCTCCTATGATTTATTAAAGAGGGTAGTCAGTGGTGTCACTAGTTCTATCCTTAGTTCTTTTAGAATTCTGGGATGAATCCCATCAGGCTCCATTGCTTTGTCCACCTTCAGTTTTAAGAGTTCCTTCAGAACCCTTTCTTCTGTGAAAGGGCTGGTATCAACCCCCATATCCAGTGTGTTTCTATTGTTTGGTTTAGGTACCTCCCTCTCTTCATTTGCGAATACTGAGCAAAAATATTTGTTTAGTATCTCTGCTTTTTCACAGTCACCCTCTGCCCACCCTCTCCCTTAGTAAGCCTCTTCTATCCCTCATAGATTCTTCCTTCACTCTCCTGATGTACCTATAAAAGGTTTCACCCCCTTCTTAACCGAGTTGGCTATCTCTTTTCTCGGTTTGAACCTGCTGTTCCTGACTGCCTTTCCTACTTCCTTTTGCTTTAACTGATGCAATTCTCTGTCTTACTCCTTCTGTGATTTCTTGTATTTCCTGAATGCTCTCTTTTTCTCCCTAACATTCCCTACCACCTCCTTTGAGAACCACAGTGGTTTCTTACATCGTTTTGTTTTATTTGCTTCACACAAAGGCTTGTTGCCTCTGTGTTGGCAGTTTTGATTATTCCCCATTGTTCTTCAACCCCTCTTTCCTACCCATTTGCTAGTGCATTCCTTAGGCACTCACCCATTTTGGCAAAGTCAGCCTCCTGAAGTCCAGTACCTTTGCCTTTGTATGGCTTGACTCTACTGCTATGTTTATCATGAACCATACTGTTCGATGGTCACTAGTTCCCAGATGTTGCTCACATCTAAATCCGTGATCCTCTCGCTATCTCCATTTGAGAATACCTGGTCTGAGATTGCTCCCTCTCGAGTGGGTTCCGATACTAGCTGTCTAAGACATGCCCCCCTGTTGGGCATCTAAAATGACCCCACTCTTAGAAGTGGCTGCTGCAAATGCACTCCAGTTAACAACTGGCATATTCAGATCCCCCATTAGCAATATCTCTCCTTTTTCTGCCATTCTAAGGATACTTTTTATCATTTCCTTGTCCATTTCTTCCCCTGAGATGGAGGTCAGTATACTAACCCTGTGCGGAGTGTGGTGCCATTGCCTGTCTCCAAATTGACCCACAGTGGGCCTCTCCTCCCCGTTTACCCTTTTATTCTGTTGCTTTGATTCCTTCCCTTATGTAGAGAGCTACTCCTCCTCCTCCTCTTTTACCCTCCCTGTCCCACCTGTAGATAGTGTATCCTGGTATGTTTATGTCCCAGTCATGGTTCTGTGTGTACCATGTTTCTGTGACTGCCACAATATCCATATGTTCCTCCTCCATCAAGGCCACTAATTCACGAAGCTTGTTACCCATACTACAGGCATTAGTACTCATTGCTCTACATTTTTTGATGGCTTTACCTCTTGTAGCACCATCCCTGTCCTAATTGACTTTGCTTTCTCCATTTACCCCATCCTGCTCCCTACTGACCTTTCTACCTTGGTCTTTACCTCATTTAAAACTCTGTTTTGTAGGGGGAGGCTGGAAATTCCCTACTGCTTATCAGTGCCTCTCCCCCTTGACTAGTTTAAAAGCTTGCCAATGAAGCATTTAAATCAATCCCCTAGAAGACTTGTTCCATTCCTGGACAGATGCAAACTATCCTGCCAGTATAGGCTGGTATCCCTCCAGGTGGAACCCCAGTCCCCAATGATGCCAAACCACTATGCTCTGCACCATTGTTTCAACCATTCATTGAATTGCATGGTACAAATTACCCTCGCCTCACCCTTCCCATAGACAGGTAGCACCTCTGAGAAGGATATCGTGTGTGCTACTTGCCTTAGGCCCCTCCCCAACTCCACAAACTCCTCCTGCACTGCTCTAATCTCATGTTGTGCCAAGTCATTTGTCCCTAGGTGGACAATGACATCCAGCTCAATCTCCTGTGCAGCTGCTCTCGTGATCCTGAGGATGCGCTTCCTGTCCCTCCAAGCCATGGTGCCAGACAGGCACCTTACTTCAGTTTTCCCTGATCCCCCCAGTTCTATCCCCCTAATAACTGAGTCACCACCAAGAGTTTTTTCCTTTTCCTGTGGTGTCCTCTGCCTCCTTCCTGTGGGGCGCCCTTGTGACAACTGTCTGCAACCTCCTTAATCTCCTCTGCAAGTGCATCCATAGAGGAACTATGCTCCATCAGAATGGTGTATGGATTGTGGAGTGGTACAACTGACTGGGAGTGCCTCTGTTCCACCACCCTCACCCTCCCTGAGCCCACTGTGGTCCAACTGCTGCACTTTCTTGGCAACTCTGAGTAGTGGTGGTGGCACTGGTGCTCCCTGGGTGGGAGGTTCCTTACTACTGTCAGTGTGGCTGGGGCAACTGCACCTCCTCCTCAGGGCAGAGAGAGTTGCCTGCAAATAAGGCAGCATCTCAGCCTCCAGAAAGACTCCCTGAAGACTGCTGCCCCACAGCCAGTAAGCACGCAATTACTCCCCACATGTCTACCTTCCTCTTTATCCTGTGTGAGTTTAATTTTTTATTTTTTCCAGCTATTGTTTTGTTTATAAATATACACACACACACACAAACACACATATATATATAATGTGTACGCTTATATTGTCAGTGCAGTATGCTGGAAAGGATAGGATAGTGGTATGCTCCTCGCCCTCTTGAGGAAATGATGTCAGAACCCCTGGTAAAAAGGAAATGGTACCAGGGGTGGGTAGGGTGAGGGGAAGAGGGGGTTTGGGGCCCAAACTGTGCCCTCTTAAAACAATCAGCTAAAAGCTCTGACCCACCACTACGATGAGTGCTGACCTTCCTGTCAGAAAGACGACCGACACAACAATTTAACAGAGAAAATACCCAGCTAAACAAAGAGAAAAAAGACAAACAGTCATGTCGAACACAGGTAAACCTCCCCGGCCCTGTGATTTGTGCTCTGAAAGCAATCAGCCCCAAAACAAGTCAGATGTGCACAAGGAAAGACACACTAGTAAACAATTATTTAAAAATAATTTGATGCAAACTGTCACAGAATACTAGTAGACAGTCCAGTTACCCACAAGGGAAAATCAAACATGCAGTTATTTCAACCCTTCTGAAGTTACAAGATAAGCAGTTTTGCAAACCCCACTCCTGATTTAAAAACTAAAATAATTAAACACTAAGCAATACCAATGTAAGAATGTAAAGTAAGGAATACCTCCCTCAGATTTAAGCAAGAGTGAGACTTGTTGCAGATTTCTAGTCCAATATAATCTCCCATGCAGCTCTCAGTTGTTTTAAAGCACACTCTGTTACAACTTCAAGAAGATGGGCTACCCGAGTTAAATTTTTAAGCCTTTTGCAAAAGCTGTGCAAAAGGGGCCTCAACTCAAGATGCACACTGTGTTCTAGCAGCTCCTGCCTGATATTTACAAAAACAGGATGCTTGCTAAGAATGGGGCTTAAAAGGACTTCTAAAGGAGCTAAGCTGCAACTGCTGAAGAGAGAAAAAGGGACACAGAGAACGAAGGAAACTTTATTTTGCCTTTGTAAATAGCTGCACTGAGCAAGATTATTTTTTCTGTTACTGCTAGTGTAAATAAATATTTGGTGACTTCTACAACTGCTCCTGATTTTCGTATGCTTCCTGACCTGTGCTTCGATGACAGATGGTGTCAGCCTGAGTGGGATTTATGCTGTGCCTACTTTATAAGCCAGGAGTTTTGTGCACAGGTACTGGACCTAGTACCAGGGAAGCACAGAGAAAGGTATGGATTCCAGCAACAGCAAATCCAGGAGTAGTTACCAGGAGAATGGCAGCCAAACTAGCAGAGACAGAAGTCTAAGATGAGATTGTACAGACAACACAAGTTATGGAAAAAGAACAGGCAGTGACAGAACCTAAAAGCCTGATGGACTTTTTCAAATGGTGGGCTATACAACAAAGAGAGACAGAGAAACAGAGATTCAACGTTTAGAAGCACAGAGGCAAGAAGAGATGCAGCAACAGGAGAGAAAATATGCAGTGACAGGGGCAGCAGATGAGAGAAGAGATGCAGCGATGGGAGCAGTGATGGCTGGATGCCTTGCAAGCTATCAAAGGCAGAGGATCCAACACAGATCCAGATACGTAACAAAACACAAGCAACTTAAAAGCCATTAAACTTATAAAATTGTGTTCCTTGGATGATATTAAGGCATACCTGACAACTTTTGAGAGAGTTGCCGCAGCCTACCAATGGCCAAAGCAGCAATGGACAATCAGACTGCTACCCTACCTGAGAGGGAAAGCCCAACTTGCCTACAGAAAAATAGATGCCGCAGAGTCAGAAAACTATGATCTGGTGAAAAGTGAAATCCTGAAAAGATATGACATCTCCGGAGAGAGCTACAGGCAGAGATTTCAATCTCTGAAGTACAACTCGGTCGACAATCCTAGAGAAACCTTCACCTGACTCAGAGAATGCCTGATAAAATGGCTCCAACCAGTGAGCAAAACAGTCCCACAAATCAGACACATTTGTCATGGAGCAATTCATTAACATCTTGCCTATAGATGTGCAGCTGGGGTAAAGGAACACCGACCAGAGAGTGGGGAATAGGCTGTTTCTATGGCCGAGCACTACCAAATGGCCAGAGAGATAGCACAGCAGCGAGGTAACAGCCAAGCACTGGTAAGACACTCTTTTTCCCATTTAAACTCCAAACCTGATAAGAACTCTGGCAGGGGTAACAAATTTGTGCCCAAAGATGTTATCTGCTATAAAAACCAGGACATTCTGCAAGAAACTGCTGTAGTAAGGAGAGTGGCATGGGAGCAGATTTGTCCCTGGCAAACTGGGGCAAGTACTTAACAGATGTGAAGGTGAGGATAAGACTGTGAAGGGACTCATTGATTCAGGAAGCAGACAGATCCTAGTGCATGTTAAAGTGTGGGGAAAACACTGTGCAAAGGGACCAAGTACTGGTGTCACCTGCATCCATATGGACACTTGATACTATCCCTACCACCCAAGTGACGCTTGAATATTATGGATTTGAACATTCTGGGCAAACACAGACACACCCGAAGCCAAGCGTGCCAACACATGCATACACCAGCTGCCTGGGCAAAGGCATCTACAGCATCGCAGGCTGAGTGGAGCAAATGTAGACGATGTGTGTTATGCAATTTATTACCCTACTGGCCAAAGTCACAGAGGCAAACATCTGTTTGCCCAAGAGATCCAGCCATGGCTCCATCTGGTGACAGGGAGCTCAAGTGTTTGGGTCACTTGGTGTGGTCGTGGGCAGCATTTAGCACTATGGAGTCTGCCTGCAGTTGCTCCGTAAAAAATGGTCTCTCTGAAGGCACGTTATAAAGTTTGTTTGCCTCCTTTGGCATGGCTTGGATTAGATTAGTGCTGTGCCATGGTGGCATCCTTGAAAGTATTTATGAGAGGAGGCACCACCAAAAGAGGGGCGTCTGGCAGATGCAAGTCTGTAGCCTACCAATGCCAGGAAGGATCCTGCTTATCTGTCTTGAAACCCGTGGACACATGCAGCTGGGACATAACTGAGACAAAAGGAGGATCATCTGGAGGAGACCTGGGAATTAATCTCTGGGTCATTTCCCTGTCCAAGGAAACTGTTGAGGGAGTGTGTGAAGGGCTAATGTGCCACTTGTCCTCTGCTCCTACATCCTCATCTTCATCGGGGAGTTGAAGATCAGGGCGATATTGCTGTCCCTCCTCAGTGGTCTTAGGGGAGTAGGTACCCTAGGGCGAGGGGCAGGCTGCGGGGCCATAGGAATGGCTGGCACAGAGTAAGGCCCCAGAGGTGTGGCAGGCATGGGACCCTGAGGATGGGCATTCAGGGCCTTCATAAATGCCCAAAGGGACAAGCAGGACATTAAAGTCAACTGTGACCAGCGTAGGCTCTTTGGCAACTGTTGAGGAGGAGCTGGTATCTGGTTAGAAGGGATCCCCTCAGATGTTGGCCAAGAAAAGCCTGGATCTCAGGAGACACAAGTGTCCTGTGCCGCCTCTTCTAGGCTGGGAGAGAACAGGCTGGCACTGGTTTGGGGAGTTGAAGATGAAGTCCCTGAAGCCAGAAAGGAGACCGACATAGTGGTCGAGGGTGAAAGGTGAGTGCTGGTTGAGGGCCAGACGGCCACTGAACCCAGGCCAGCTGAAGTGATGCTGGCTAAACCACCTTGTGAAAGTGCCTGTGGAAAACAAGGGCTTGAACAGAAGGGGCTAAAGAGCAGGGAAAGACCCTAGCTTAAAGAGTCTCCATCTGAAACAGTGAGGTTGGTGGGAGGTGTTACCAATGGTAGCCCTGTTAAAGAGAGGGAGTGTGAGGTAGTTGAACTGACCCTCCCGGAGGATGGCACCACTGCAGCTGCTGCCTAAAGTGTGGACTGGGAACGGAAGGGAAAGGACCGGGGGTTGTCGTGATCCTTGTCCTAATGCTTGTGTTTCGCGCTGGCTTTGTCCCTGGGCTTCAGAGAGTGGGAACCCAAAGACTGGGCCGGGGAAACCGAAGAGCTCCTTGCCTACAGCTCTGCTCCATAGAGGCGACCTTCTGCTTCAGGAAAAAACTCTCCAGGATCCACCGTTACCAGTGTCTGCTAGCCTGGTTAAACCCCTGGCAGACAGTTCACAGGTTAGATGTCATGATCAGGGCCTAGGCAGCAGATGTAGGCAGAATGGTTGTCCTTGTCTGGGAGCTGTTTTCTGCAAGCACACTTACTGGGAGGCTGGATTGGGGTTCACAATTTTGAAGACACAGAAAAAACACCAAAGTGATGAAGATGAACTATGATGAGAAAAAGAAAATAAAAGCAAGGAATCGCAAGGAAAATGGTGGTACACTGAAGCTGCAGCAGCTCCGGAGGTCCAATGTATGTTGGTTGATTTTGGAAAAAGAACTGAGGAGGGCAGAGGGACTGGCCAGTGTCGGAGAGTGATGGGGTGGGTGGCTCCCTTAGTAGTCTGCTAGCAGAGAACTTTCTGTGGGGTCCTGGTGCCTCGTGGTGTGACAGGGTGACCCCTGTCATGGGTGGGTGTCCCGCTAAGGAGACACAGACCTTCCCTTACCCCCACCCCATTTATTTGCCAACTGTAGGAATAAGATGCCTGTGTGCCTTAAATAAAGATATATAAGATGCTGGGATGAACATAAAGCGCAGTAATATGAAGTGCATTAGTGCATTTAAAGAAGCATAATGCTCGAGTAAATGTATTTAGTGCATAAAATGGAGAATAGAGTGCTGCAGTGCAGCCACAGCTACAATTACAGTGATGAATGAAAATAATTATCCCAGAAGTATATGCAGGACCTTTCTAAAGTGCCTGATGCTCATAAAGAAGGAATATATATTTTATATATATATATATATATATATATATAGTACCAAAAAAATATCTTGAGGGGTTTAACGTTAAGTTACTTGGTGACCTTTGAAAAGGGAGTCGGGCAAGCAAGCTGCTGGGGGGAGTTATGAAACTAGCACATGTGGAAGGCAGCTTTATATTATGTGTTGCCTCTGCATTGCTTTGCTGCTAGAGGAGAGAGCAGGGAGTTAATATAAAATTAAATATATTCTGTGTTTGCTGTTGCCCCCTTTCTTCAGTCTTTATACTGCAGAAAGAAGCTTTGTAAAAGAAGAAAGTAAACCAGAGCGCGATGTAGAGACGAGAGCGGCAAGTTTTAACTTTCACTTTCTTCCGTTCCGTACTGGTACTTCACCGCTTGCTCCTGGTAGTATCTCTTTGTCCTTTTCTGAGGTAAAATAAAAATAAAAGGAGGTGTTTAGCCGGGTGGGCCCAGGTATCTGCGTGCAGTCACAGGGAGTGAATGGTTTGCAGCTGAGAAGGTCTGCTTTGAAAATGTAAGAAATTCTGAATCGAGTCAGGAATTAACACGTATCAGCAATACTTTTTCTTTTATACGTCACTGCCACTCTGTGTCTAAAATATACCCCTGGTGCCCTTGATTGATTGATAAAAATGTATTTTTATACAGAATACAAATTGCTGGGGTTTCATCCCCATTAACAACAACGTCCTGTGCTGTTAACAGTATTACAAAACATAATACGCAATACATACAGACATACAGTGCATTAAAGGTTGTTCAAGTATATACCCAACTGTCATGTTACACATTAGTTTTAAAGAGCTGCTGATGCCTCAAAGAAAACTTTGAAAAACAAGACATTTAGGTACAATTCAGCTTGCATTCCATATATGTTCTATAGATTTCTCTTCAGCATTATTTGTTGCTGAAGAAATTTGTATGAATACATGATCTTCATACCTCAAAGTTAACCTACCTGTACAGCTTACGCCCTACTTCAAGTCATAATCCTCTGTTGTGACATCACAGTCTGTTACCATGGGAGTAACTGTGATGTCATAAGCAGTGCATCATTACTTCAGGTAGGGAGACAGCAACAGGAATAGAGGAATTCTTCAGCTGCAAACATCCTGTTGTCATGCAGATGACATTAGTGAAAAGTAGTGGGGAGGAGGAATACAGAACTGATGAGAAATACAAGCCAAACTGTGTCTAAATCTTGTTTTGTTGAAGTTCTCCTGAAGGCGTCAACTAATCTTTAACTCATATGGAAGTTTGTTCCAATACATAGCCATATTATTTATTAAAGTAAGATCACAAAATCAGCCTGGTGACGCTGAGGGTTGAGGTGCTGGACGCAACATCTTGCGCGGCGACCCGAGTTCGGGAGCCGAATTCTGGTACGGGGTTGCAGGGAGGGAAAGGATAGAATGCCCGCTGGGCTGCTCTCCTTCCTGGGGAGGGGCACTGTCAGTCTGGTACTCCAGCAGCCCTGGTGGAGACCTGGGGCACTGCAGAATGCTGGAGCAGTAGACAGCATGGCCCAATGCAGGCAGAGCTGATGTGCACCATGCACGGGGAGGACATACAAGGAAAATGCCCCTCCAGCCGGAGAGGTGATGGCTCCTCCAGTGCCACCGCCACATGCACGATGCTGGTTCCCTGCCACTGCCCCTTCGATCTCCCTGGGGCTGTTGCCCCCCCTCCCCCATGTCCCAGGGAGTCGTAACGACTTTGAAGATGGAGGAGAACACAACGGGCAGTAGAGTGAGGTAGGCGAGTGAGGTAGCCTGAGAGAGTTCCGAGACTGGAAGAGAAAAATAGAATTGGGGAAAAAAAAATCACCAACTCTACTTTGTGTTCTTATCTGTGGTATCCACTGAAATGTCAGTCTCAGTCTTACCAAATACTTAAAGGTTGGGTTTCTACCAACTGAGCTAAAGGATGACCTACATTAGAGAATATAACCTTATGGGAGAAGACGTAACTACGAGTATTCTCTTTGATTTCCTGGTTGTAACCACCCTAACCTACTGAATACATCACAGTGGGGTCTGTTCATGAAAAAGGGTTACCAATGCTCACCATACAGTTCATATCAAATTTTTAAAAATCAAGAACCTACGTCATATGTTCTTGACTAAATCTGAAAGTTGGCTATATGTGCAGATAAATAACATAACAATAGAATTCTAGGGTATCCATATTTTTTTTGATGGTGGGTCCTGCTCCATTTTGCTGCTTTATTTTGTTTACCTGCAAAAATTGCGACATGCAAAAACACATTTTATTAATTGTTTTTGCACACTTTATTTACTATTTTCCCTTAATACAGTAATTCTGCTTACTAATCTGGAGTTGTGTTTTTTATCTGTACTCTTTAGGCCATTGTAATGCACCATTTTTAATTTGTACAGCTTTGTATTTAATGTGATGAATGTAACAGTTGGTGTCACAGCACGTTACAGTCACCCGCATGGTCCCCAAATCTGTAATTGTGCTATTAGCACGTTAAATGATTTTCTGGCTGCTCTCCCAGCTTGCATCCTTGTGATAATTGACTGTGTTACTGCCTGATCTAGCTCTCTCACAGGACGGAGAGCAAAATTTGAACCTCACTCTACTTGGAGTCACGTCAAGCCCAATACTTACCTGTCAATCTAAGACAGTTGCAATGTCATAACCTTCCCCTCAGAACCAAGCAGCAGCCACAGAGTGACGAGCCGAGTTATGGTTTAAAACCCATTGTTTGCACGTGGCTTCTCCATTTTGTAGAGCAACATTCCACGAAGATAAGCACTGCATGCAACAACAACGACTGCAGTTACATTCACCACAGGTACTGTAGGCTTCAGTTACCATCATTTACTGATTGTGGGGCAAATTTTCAGAGAGCAAATTCCAGTGACAACTGCATGTCTAGGGAAAATGCTAGGCACCAGTTACAAAAGGTCAGCCAGTGTCAGTGGCTCAGTAGGTAGCACACTCTCCTCTGAGGCCCGGAGATCAGAGGACTGTGGGTTCAGTTCCCACATCTGGCACTTGGGTTAATATACCAATACTGACACTGTAGTGCAGCATGAGAGTGGTGCTGGCTTTCAGGTGAGATGTTAAACCATGGTCCCATCTGCCTGGATTGGTGGTAGATCAGGTGGATGTCAAAGATCCCATGGCACTTATTGAAAAGAGTAGGGGAATTTCCCCAGTGTCCTGGCCAAATTTCCCTCATTCACTAAAAAAAATACCACCAACAGTTTAATCGATTCAATTTCAGTTGCTTACCATCTGTATCCCCACCCCCCCCCAGGTCGCCCCTGAATAAGGGACTTCTAGGCCCAGTGGGCTTACTGGGTCAACAAAATTCAACAAATAAAAGGGATTATACTGTCTATATGAGGTGGGGGGGGTTAAAATAAGATTTTCTTTGTGGTGTCACTTGTTACATTCACCACGATATGTGGTGTCAAACATTACATTTGTCAGTGCTATTATTGTCAAATTTCTCTAGGTTTTGTAGCACTATGCCAGTTAGTAGTGGCATGTTAGCCATGAGGCATGTTCAGTAAACTTTTTAAAACTGAAACAAATGTGTGGTATCACTTGTTACATTCACTGTTTTGTGTGATGTTGAGCATCACACTTGCCAGTAATGTGATTATTGCATTGTTTCATGTTTATAGCAGTACGTCAGTCAGTAGTAGTAGTAGTATGTTAGTTATTAGGCAAGTTAGTAAAGTTTTAGTAAGTCAAACTAAGTGTGCTGTCACTTGTTACATTCACCATGGTATGTGGAATCAAACATCACATCTGGCAGTCACGTTATTATTGTCAACTTTCTCCAGGTTTTGCAGCAGTATGTGAAGTTATTAGTAGTAGCATGTTAGCCATTAGGCATGTTCAGTAAACTTTTTTCTACTGAAATGAATGTGTGGTGTCACTTGTTACATTCACCATGGTATGTGGTGTCAAACATCACACCTGTTATTACTGTCAGATTTCTCCAGGTTTTGCAGCACTGTGTCAGTTATTAGTAGTAGCACGTTGGCCATTAGGCATGTTTAATAAACTTTGTAAAACTGAAACAAATGTGTGGTGTCACTGTTACATTCACCACTGGTATGTGGTGTTAAGCATCTCACTTGCCAGTAATGTAATTGTCACATTTTTGCATATTTTATAGCAGTATGTCAGTCGGTAGAAGTAGTATGTTAGGGTAGCACGTCAGTTAAGCTAACCAATATGAACTAATCAATTTGAGCTAGTAAAATACAGTGAATACTGTTATAGCGCATATGCTGTATGAGTGACAATACTTTACAACACATACATGTATAGAGAGTATAAGCATAACATGTCACAAGAGTAGCGACTGGAGCTTTGGGCGATTGAATGTATAGCCTTCCCCGTGTCCAAGTGCATAATGTTTAGAATCCTAGAAATAGGGGCATTTGGGATGCACAGCCCTCCTGCATGACCTGAATGTCTATGTTGTGGGAGCCTAATAAAGATGGGTGTGTGATGTTTTGTGTTAGATGAAGGAAATGGCAGTAATTCACACAGAGACAGAGGGTATGCCTCTACTCATCTACTGTTTATATGGAGCAGATAGTGTCGGGGTGGCTGGCCACCGCAGGAGATGGTAAAAGGATTTGAGAGAGCGACTTGTCCAGGTGATGCATGAGTATGGTGACGGAGCTTCATTGAGCATCTCCATGGCATTGCCTACAACATCTATGTTCCCTAAATGTGCATATGGGTAAATTCACCTTACTTAGCATTTGCATTACTCAGTAGTCGCTCAAATGAATGCTGCTCAAAATGGCGGTGGCAGTATTTACTTGCGTTCTGCATGTATTCGCCATAATTGCACTCGCCCATTGCACATCGCCGTTATTGCTCTTGCCCAATAAACTTTACTTGATTGACATTGAACCATATGTTAGTTGTTAGGCATGTGTAACCCCCTTGTTCCCAGGGGTTACTAGAATCCCAGTTAGAACTGGTGGTAGGCAGGGAAGGCAGCTAGTGAAATGCCAGTTAAATGGGTTTCACTCTGTCTCCCTCTCTGTTGTCAGTCACAGCTGAGTGCTGAGAAGGTGAAGTCATTTGAAACTCTCACAACAACATGGGCCAGTCTTTTGTGCTGTGAGTGAGGGAGACAGAATGTTCATAGTAGTCTGAAGTAGTAGTTTGTGGAGGAGGCTGCAGATTGCAGTTCCTCAGGAAGCTCTGGTATACAGCTACGTTTCTTTTGTAATTTGAGTTCTCACCCTAGTGGATGACAACTTCTCCTGCCTGTGAAAGTGGTGGAAACCTGTGTTAGTGGGTTTTCCTGTGCTCCATCCTAGGATTAGCAATTCCCTGATCCTGCCTTGGACATTGGAAGTTGCCTTTTGAGTCATCTGTCTGTGAGTACATTTTGTTTCTGAATTTGCCCAGGCGTACCTGATGTCTTTAGGTGGATTCTCTGAAAAGGGACGCTGTCACCTTAGCCTTTCATTAAAAGTTGTCTGCCTACACTGGAGTCCAGTATGTGACCATCCATGTACAGAACATTTACCCTTTCACACCCCCTGTGGTGTCCTTTGTAGTATGTTAAGTGTGATATACATTTCAAGACACTATCTGCAGTTTACAGTGTGTGAGGTGTATTTACCAGATGAATGGTGGAGTATAAACATGGAAGCAAAATGTGGGAGACCCACCATCTGGAGTAACCAGTTAACCTCTACAGGTTCTGAAGGGCACCTCTGTTTTCTCTCGGTGCATGTGGCCAATGCCTGAAGAAACGTACAGTTACGTAAGAACTTACCATAACAGTAGATCTTCGAGAGAGGCTCTTTGGCAGCAGGTAATTACATATATAGGACTGATACCGGCAGGCCCCCACGGAAAAATTTCTAGCTAGCAGTCCCTGACGAGACCGCTCTATGTCAGGTGACCGGGCCAGGAGACGCTGCCAAAGGTATCCCTGACTGCCTTCCAGTTCTTTTTCCGCCACTGGCCAGAAAAGGCCGGATGAGAGAGGAGCGGATATTTCCTCACTGGAAAAGGAGCTGAAAACCTAGGGGGATGGAGGGTGGAAGGAAGCTACCTTCTGCAAGAGCCTTTGAAGATCTATTGTTATGGTAAGTTCTTACGTAACTGTACTATCTTACTTTGAGAGGGCTCTTGCAGTAGGTAATTACATATAGGACTGAATCCCAAACAGTCTGGAACAAAGAGAGGCACCGGGAAGAGGAAAACTACTCAAAAAAAGCAGTTCTAGTTGTGCAAACCTCAAGATAAGAGGACTTGTAGAACAGCCAGCCCGAAGCCTGCTCTACGGTGAGAGACAACATCCAAACTGTAGCGTTTAGTAAAGGTATGGATGGAAGTCCAGGTGGCGGCAGCACAGATGTCTGGTGCAGACACGTTCTTGAAATAAGCTGCTGAGGCAGCTACTCCTCTTGTGGAGTGGCCTCTTACTTGATTTTTGTTGTATTTGTCATAACAGAAAGTGATGCAATGAGCCAACCACTTACACAGGTATTGCTGGAAAATGGCATTGCTTTTCCTTTTATGAGCAAAAAAGACGAACAACTGATCCGTCTTTCTGAGATCCTTCATCCTATTGGTGTAGTATCTCAGAATCTGGTGAACATCCATAGTATGGAGTAAATACTCCCCTGATTAGAGTACCGCGGAAAAGGCAGGTAACTCTATGGACTGATTTAGAGTAAGACTCTGCTGACCACTTTAGGAAGAAACTTAGATTCGTGACGAAGAGCAACAGCCTGTGAAAAATCAAGTATGGGATTACACATCCGGGCCTGGAGCTCGAAATTCTCCGAGCTAGAAGTAATGGCCACCAGGAAGAGAGTTTCATGTAAAGAAACTTCAAATCCAGAAGCTGCAGATTCAAGGGAAGGAGAGTAGCTTCTCGAGAACAAAGTTCAAGTCCCAAGGGGAGCAGGTATGGATGGGGCCTCAGATGGAGGACCTCTGTAGAAAGGTCTTAGAGACTCAATTGAGCAAAGTTTTGTCTGCAAAGGAACATGATAGGCAGAGATGGCCACCATATGTACCTTCAGAGAAGAATGACTGAGACCCAGGTCAAACAGATGGCATGATATACTCCAGGGAAGCCCTGCTTAGCAAGAAAGGTGTCCGTGTTCTTGGAAGCGCCCAGATAGTGAATCTTTTCCACTCCATGGCGTGCGGATCTGGTGAGGGTTTGGCCTCCACCAAAATCTCCCGCCACTTGGGGAGACACCTCAAAATGGGATTGAGCTAAGTCTGCAGGGACCATGCATGCAGCTGAAGGAATTTGAGACCTGGATGGACCAGGGTCCCCTCATCCTGGGTCAGCAAACCTAGAGATAGAGGAAGAGGAGGATCCTCTGAGTATTGTTGTAGAAGAGAGAACCAAACTTGCCTGGGCCAGAAAGGAGCAATCAGAATCATTTGTGCTCCTTCTGAAGCTAGTTTCTGCAAGACTCGTGGGATAAATGGAATTGGGAAAAGGATAGATCTAATCTGTCCTTCCAGTCTAGAGACAGAGCGCCACTCAAAGCACCTCGGCCTGGAATGAGCGAGCAGAAGATGAGGAAGTTTTATGCTTACAGGATGCCAACAGGCTCCACCTGTGGTGTTCCCCAAAGTTGGAAGATATTGTCTAGGATGCCTTGGTCCAGTTCGCACAGGTGAGTCAGAGCAGAAGAGCGACTACTTGTTGCCAGGGTGTTGTTGACTCCTGGAACGTGAATCGCCATGAGGTGAAGGTCGTGTTGTGTTGCCCAATCCCAAAGCCTCATTGCCTCCCTGCAAAGAGGGTAGGACAGAGTCCCTCCCTGTTTGTTGATGTACCAGACCACGCACATGTCTGTCTGGATGGCTAGGTGGCCGGGAAGGATGTATTGGTGAAGGGCTTGGAGAGTGTACAACACTGCCCGAAGCTCGAACATACTGATGTGGAGAGCTTGTTCTAGCTTGGACCAGGAGCCCTGGGTCTGATGAAGGCCTAGATGGGGCTCAACCTTCGCCCGAGGCGTCTGTGGTTAGAGTCTGGAAGGATGAGAGAAAGGAACTCCCTGAAGCACGTTCTCTTGAACCATCCACCACTGCAAGTCTCGAAGCATCGGCGAAGAGACCAGAACTGGGTGATCTAGGTCATCCACTAACCGATCCCATTGGGAGCATAGAGTCCACTGAGAAATTCTCATGTGGAGTCGAGCGCGAGGAACTGTCAGGATAGCAGCCGCCATGAGCCCGAGAAGGCAAATGACCGACCTTGCAGAGACCCTCCTGGGGTCAGACAGCAGACTTATTTGGGTCTGGAGGGTGGACGCCCTGTCTGGAGGCAGGAAGGCCTTGCCCGTGGTTGTATTGAGGATTGCCCCAATAAACTGTGAGTCTCCTGGGATGGGACCAGATGAGACTTGGAATGGTTGATGGAATACCCAAGCAGGCAAAAACCTGCTGGTAAGGGAGAGGCAGAGCAGGTTCCTCCCTGGACCAGGGTGCCAGGAGCCAATCGTGCAGGACGGGAAAACCTGCACTCTCCTGGTCACGCAGGTGGGCCACATCACTGCTAGTATTTAATAAATACCGGGAGCCGAGGATAGACCAAACGGAGCACCTTGAATTGGTAGTGGTCCCCCTGGAATGCAAAACAAAGGTATTTTGCGGTGGACGGCGAATGGAACATGCAGGTACATCCTGCATATCCAGGAGCAATACAGCCATTAACCTGGCTGGAGAGGGTCAAAAAGCTCTGAAGAGAGCATCCTGAACATTTTGTATTCCACGTAAAAGATTCAGGGAACTTGAGATCCGAGAATTAGTTCGGAAATCTCCTGTCTTTTGGGACCAGGAAGAATGGGAATAGGAACCCGCCCTTGCAGATTGAAGGGGACGCAATGTTGCCCAGCACAGAGCTGAAATTTCCTCCTGGACGAAGAGATGTTCTCTTGAATACCATCTACTTCAAGAGGGGGTGGCAGAGCCTTTGAAGAAATCCTATCGGAGTGTCCTTCATGGCGAGCTGAGTACCCAAGAATCTGTTATCTCTCCCAGCCCAGAAGGTGGAGGAAACCTCCCTCCTACTGGTTCTTCCCGGGAGTCCAGAGGCGGGAGAGGGAGGAGTTAGTGTGTGTGGGTGCTGCAACCAAGCACCATGTTTTTGGGCTGGGGGCTTAGCGTTGGGGCCCGGCATTTTGGTCCCTCTCCCTGGGGTTTCGCCTTGGGAGATCGATTCCATCTGTGAAAGGGACGGCACTCTCGCTGATAGGATGGTAACATGGAATCAACTGACTCAGTGCCATCCCCTTCTTGCAATCAGTGATGATGTCCTTGACATCACCCCCGCAATGCGACCCCGGAAAGGTGCTTCTGGATAGCAGATTGCATCTCGGGACCAACCCTGACACGCAGAGCCATGCCTGACGCCGTAGGCCTACAGCGAAAACTGAGCTCCCTCCAGCAGTGTCCACTGCATCGTATATCGCACGAAGCATGTGTCGACTGGCCGAACGAGCAGAGCGGACAAGATCAGCCAACTCCTGCTTGACTTGGGAGTCAGGTAGAGAGTCCAATTTGGCTTCCACCTGGTAGTCCCCCATATGGCTGACATAATTCAGGGCCTTGATCCCCAGCGTGGAGGAAGCGTAGATCTTCCTCCCATCCTGGTCCAGAAGGCGGGATTCCTTATCAGGTGGCAACGAGCTGAGGTGTTTTGGGTTGGTCGACCGGCTGTTAGCGGCGCTAATCACAACCGAGTCGACACAAGGGTGAGAATCCAGGCAAGCAACACCCTCTGGAGCCTGATATAGCCTGTTTGACTTCCTAGGAAGTGGGGCTAAAGCCGACGGCTGTTTCCATATGGTGGTAACGAGGTCGGCGTGAGGCTCTATCCAGGGTGGTACCGAGATAGAGCTGTCACGTGGCAGATCCAGATGTTCAGCGAATTTCAGATGCTGAGGATCTGGTTCCAAGGAGTGCCACTGATGAATCTCCTGGATTTTCCTAAGCAACTCCATAAAAGAAGGATCTTCCAGAGGAGACTTCGGAGGAGTCCTTGGCCTGGGCTTCAACAGAGAGCATGGCTCGTCGTCTCTCTCGGAGCAACTGTCAGAAGAATCCGAGGAGTCCAAGGGTGAAGAAGAGGAAAAAGACTCCCTTTCCTGACCTGGGGGAGGAACGGACCCCTTGGGAAGTCCCCAGGGAAGCGTGTCCTGCCCCTCTCTGGACCCAGAGGGAAGAGCCCTGGAGTCCGGAGGTGGTGAGGGAGTGTGCTGCCTTGGATGTATGGGAACCTGAGACAGCACCGTCGTCAGAAGGTGGCTCTCGACCTCTTTGGTGAGCTGAGCCTTGGCCTCAGCCCGCCAGGAGGCCAGAGTCTCCTGCAGATCCACAGGCATCCATGGGGGCAGTGGAAGAGGAGGACGTGGGGGATAAGGATACGGGTTGTACCCGTAAGGAAAGTATCCAAAACCCGGCTGCGGAAGGCCTGGCATCGGTTATTGTGGCGTCGGGTACTGCGGCGCCGGATACTGTGGTCCCGGGTATATCGGCGTCGGATAAGCCGGAGGAGCTGCTGGAAGAGATGGCCTGGCCGGTGGCCTCACGGGCAGGTCCACATTGGAAGGCCAGGCGGAGGGACATCTGGAGGCGGGATGTCTCACGGTCAGTGGAGAACCAATTAACCGAGGCCTCGCACTGGAGGAACCGGCATTGGAGTCCGACGCCAGAACCGGCGCATCAACCAGAGGACAGTCTGACAGAGTAGGAAGATTCCCAGTGTCCCCAGGGATGGAGGAAAAATCCCTATAGAGGTTGGGCTAGAGGGGACTCTGGGTTCCCAGATGGCAGGGAAGGCTGTGGAGAGCTGGTCGATGGACGTGGGGGTGTCATCGGTTCCTTACGCTGGCCGGACATCAGACAAGCCGGCACGTGCAGCTTGAGGGTGAGCTCGGCGGGCCTCAGGGAGCCGGCATCCGGCCTATGGGAGCCATCACCAGAAGCAGGCCAAGGAAAGAATGGCCTGGTCGGTGGAGTGGAGGCCGCGCGCGAGGGTCGTGCGTCTTACCACCCTTCTCTCTGCGCAGGCGTCGGAGGAGCAGACATCCGACTACGGTCGCCCATGCCAGTAGGCACAAGCCTGCTGCCAAACTGAAAGCGGAGGGCCTCCAGATGCCAGGCGCGCAAAGGCCAGCCGCGAGCCAGGCAGGGCCCACGCACGGAAACCTCCGTGGCGTCCCGCCGAGGAAGCGTCCCCAAGAAGGGACGTTACCTGTGTCCCAGCAGTTCCCGAGGGAGATGCGGTAGAGGAGCCCCTGTTCCAGTGCCTCTCCTTATCCTTCTTCCGATGGCCTTCGGGGGAAGTGGACGCCAGCCCCGGTTTTTTGAGCTCCTTCTCCACTGAACCCATCTTTTTCTTAAAAATATGGGCTTCCAGGTATTACTGCCGCCTCTTCCGGGTAGCCGCATTGAAGCTGAGGCAGTGCTGGCACTTCTCGACCAGGTGATCGGGTCCTAGGCAGAACAGGCACAGGGAATGGCAGTCCTTGTGCGGTAGTTGGGCGCCGCACAAATCGCACTTATTTTTGTGCTTAGAGGGTGTAGGGGACAACATACACAGACGATGGTACCTGACGTTAGTCGAAAAAACTAATTATTTCAGTAAAACCGACGAAGATTGGGCTGATGAAGCACAAACTTTTCTGCGAGGCGCTGCACGAGCTAACGGTGAGAAAGAACTGGAAGGCGGGCATCAGGGACCGCCCCTTTATACAGACGTCTCCTGATGCTGGTCACCTGACGTGGTGACGGCGAGAAAATCTGTAGGACTGCTAGCTAGAAATTTTTCCATGGGGTCCTGCCGCCTGCCGGTGTCAGTCCTATATGTAATTACCTACTGCAAGAGCCCTCTCGAAGTAAGATCTGTTTTTACCCCAGTGAGTGGGATTGTTCTACAGTTTTGCACCAGTATATGGGTCCAATAGTGTTGAGCCTTTAGTGCTCTGTGCGGACTGTGTACCATGTTCATCCTATGTAAAATGGGGAAGAGGTCAAAGGAAAATGTGTTCTTCTGGTGACAAGTGCACATTTCGATAACTGTCCTGTGATAAATGGGAATTCATGATGCTCTGTACCCTAAATGTCTGAAGACATCCTGTGTATAACCCTTGGGGGTCCATTATTGCTTCGTTTTCTTCCTACGTGTGTTCTGAATTAAAGCCACTCTCTAGAATCCTAGCCTGGTATGGACATTCTTGTTATTGCTTCCCGTGTTTGGAATTACTTGGGTACCCCTGTCCAGAAGTGCAAACCTAGCATAGCCCTTAGGCAAATATTTTCTCCCTGGGACCTGGGTTGTGGCCATGTATTGGTCCCACTAGGTGTGTGCCAGGTAGTTGCCACACTTGGTTTCTTTTAATAATTTCTACTCCATCTGCATATCCCATCTTGTACACGGTGGCATTATGTAACCCCAACCCCTCTCTTTTCCCCTAGACTATGGGAGTGTACCTTCTAATTAAATAAGGGGCCAGTGGGGGGTTACACATGTTTAGTACAATTTTAGTAAGTGAAACTAAGTGTGGTATCACTTGTTACATTCACCACAGTATGTGATGCAAAACATTAAATTTGCAATTCATGTAATATAATAACTGGGGACCGCTTTTTCCCATGGGGAAGGGGGTTATAATTTTCCTGTTATAACCCACGGGTTATAACGTGTGTGAGCATGCGCAAAAAGCACTTTTCCGGTCCTCTTCAGTACCAACACGCGCGGTTCGCTGCCAGTTGGAAATAATTAGTAAGATTAATTTAAGTATATTTATATAACTACTTGTGAAAAAAGCATTCTCAACAATTATATAAAATAAAAGCTGGGGAGGGTATGTGAAACTCAAATGTTAGACACCCCCTCAGTGTGGGATGCCTGTACAAACCCCTCGAGCTTCACTCTCGGGGTTTATATGGCATCCCACACCTTGGGGGTGTCTAACATTCTCGTTATAACCACCTCCCAATCCATTATTCTATATGTAATTCTTGTAAATATCTGTTTCTCATATTTTAATATAACTCATTACATGTGTTTATTAAAGTTTTTGCTACTAAAACAAATGTTGTGTCAGGTGTTACATTCACCACGGTGTGTGGTGCCACTTGTTACATTCACCACAATACAGTTCTTTTATCTCAGGAACCTGTGAGGCTTTTATCTCACAGTATGTTTCTTTTATCATACGTGAGTCATATCTTGAAATGCATCACAAATGTAATCTAGAAGTAATCTGAAAATCTGACTCTCATGTCACACTTTGGTAACCCATTTTCATGAACAGACCCAGTGGCGAGTGCCATTTTGTTATACATTTCACTAGTCTATAACTGGTCAGATCTAGTTTCTTTAACATTATTTGAATAGAATGCATATATAACATGGAACCATATTCAAGACAGGGATTAATAGTTGTTTCACTAATTTTTTTCTCACTTACACAGCAAAATTTTCTCACTTCCACAGAACTACTAGAAAAGGCACTGTGGGGTCTAAGGAGAGTTAAAAAAGAGAGAAAATAGCCCGTTGGTGCAGAGGGTTGAGGCACTGGGTGCCTTACCCCGTGCTATGTCGGTGACCCGGGTTTGGGAATGACCTTGGGTCATTAGGGTGCTGGTTAGGGGGGAGGCACAGCAGGACTGAGCATGCCGGCAGGCAGCTCTCCTCTCCAGAGGGTGGCGAGGGTGGATTGGCACCACCCCCGTAGTTTCGCTCCTACAGGGTGGAGGTCCAGTGGGTAGTGTAGATGGGAGAGGGGGTGGCAAAGTATTGGGAAGTGGAAAGGACTGAGCTGGTGTGATGCGCGTGCCTCAACATGCTTGCAGGACCATGTGCCGGGGAGAAAATCTGTAAAAAAAAAAAAAATAAATAAATAAAATTAATTATCTAAATGTGTCCCTGTCACCAGTTGGCAGGAGGAGGTGATGGGGACCAAACAGCTATTAAAAAACAAACAAAAAAAATAGCATACTTGCTCCTCACTCACTCTCCTGTGTTCTAACACAATTACAGTGGCCGGCATTGACTTTCTCATTCTAGCTGCCCTGCTCTGAAAAGAAGTAAAGAAAGGAAAAGGAACATCTCTATGAATATTTTTATACAATAAGACATTAAAAGAGAGACCCTATATGTAGGAGAGAGAGAGAGCAGCAACAGAAATACAGTGAATAAGAGTGTGTCACCCTCGCTCTCTCTCTCTCTCTCTCTCTCTTAGTTCTGATGCAGCAAAAGCATGAAGCGAGGCGGCTTATAATTTTCTTTTGATGATAGAAACACCTCTGCCCTTTATTATGCCCCTTAAGGAGATAAAACAAGCACTCAAGGTCTGAAAAGTACAGGGAAGTCCCTTTAGCTTTTACAATGTGCCTGCTGCCCTATATAAAAGAAATAAAAGAACTAGCTGGGCTCAGATATAAAACGGACAGTTTCTCTGTCCTAAGGCTTTCACCAAGGCTCTGCAATAAGGCAGGAAGCTCTCTAATTGAAAATTAAACAAATGCATAAACAAATGAAGATGTAGATAAAAATAGGGCTAATAATAGCAGGACAAGAAGACACAGCATGAGATTAGAGTGAGGAAGATTAAGGGGTAATGTGGGGAAGTTTTTTTAACAGAAAGGGTGGTGGATGCATGGAATGGCCTACCTCAGGAAGTGGTGGATATAAATACAGTGCAGGGCTTCAAACAGGCATGGGATAGGCATAAGGGGCAATACAGATGAGTATGAATAGATAGGCCATTGACAGAGTGTGCTAACGATGGCACATTCATAAGGTAGAAAGAAATGGACAGGCTGGATGGGCTTTGCAGTCCTTATCTGCCATCTACGTCTATAATATAAAACTGTTGAAAATAAAAGGCTGAGACACAGAACGTTTCTAAAAGTGCATTCCCTCTTAAAGAAAACCTCATGAAAAACAACTGAAGGGCTGTTTGAAAAAAATATTTTCCTACACTTTCTTTTTCAGGTACAATGTAAATTATGCTAGGGAAGTAAAGTATGTGGCTTACCTGGTTAAAGGACTGCAAATACATTTCTATAGGATAGCAGCGCCTGAAGTCCCCTCTTTATATAGCTGTTCCTGTACTTAAAGGTAACTAAGAGGGACCCTATGTTGGTTACCAGGAAATTAAGCAGGTTATAGGTTATTCAGCCCTTATGAAACATTTATGATGTTACATAGCTGGCAATCAATGTGGAGTGTTGTATTTTAAGGTATGGTGGGTAACTTTGTGTTTGTAGCCTAACCTAGCTAGGTTTCTTTTTTGTATTTTTAGTTAAGGGTTTAGCCAGGTGACCCCACCCAGAAAGTATTTAAACCTGCCACTAGGGCTAGATGGTAGACAGGAGTTAGGGAGCCAGTAGGGGACTGACGGAGGTAGGAGAAAGATCTCCCAGTGGTGTGGGCTCACACCTGTCAATTACTATTTAGGCTGATGGAAGCCTAGAGTTTGCTAAAGCAAAGCAGTGGCCTTAATGAAACTAATCTTTATTTTTTTTTCTTGATTTCTGTAAATATATCCTTTCATTTTATGAAGGAAATAAAATAACAAATGATTTGAATCTACCTTGTATGTGTTATCCTAAATACCCACATCCAGTGACAGGCAGCTATAGTTATTCCAGTGTAGCCTGCTGCAAGAGATACCCTCGATGAAGATCTTTAGCAAGGCCCCTAGAATTCTACAGCAGCAAAATTTTGTGCAGAACTTGCAACCTACAGCACAATATCTGCAGTGCCATGGAATTCACTGTTCTTGGTAACTTTTTTATTAATATTTCCAGTTTATCCATAGCACCTGGTTACCTTCCCCTACTTTTTTATCTTAAACCCCTCTGTGCTCAGCATGTGATGTTATCAGTGCTTTCACATCATACATTAGCTAGTGACAGGGTTGCATTCTGCCTCAGAAATGAATAGTCACTTATCTACAACAGTTCCCACTCCCAGAGGAAGTGGCACAGCACATTAGGTACTGATAGTTGCACAACCTATAGTACAGCCTTATAAGCTTTTCAGTCATTTAACCATTACACTAGGGCTAACAAACAAATACTTGACAATATCGTAGACCTGTTAACTCCATACTTTATTTTCTACAGATTTATTTGTGCCTTTAAGTATAGGGATGCTATCTTATTTATTTTATTTATTTATTGAATTGTTTCACTAGGAAAGATGCACTTAGCAACTCAATGCTTGTCTCACAGTACGTCCTGGGGGAAGGGGAGTGGGATATACAGACGGTGAATTCATAAATACATACATCATTACAGAGGAGAATACATACATACATACATACCATATCATTATGGAGGCATAAAGCATGGGATACGTGATAATCAATGCATGCAATACATTGCAAGTGGTACACAGATGATACAGCAGCAGCGTGGGAGAAGACATAAGTATACAATTACATGTTTGTAAAAACTAGGCACTAAAGAGCAGATAAGTGCTGATGAGGTAAGGACTGTAGAGAGAAAAAGAGAGGAGAGAGAGAGAGAGGTAGGCAAGGAGGGGTCAGAAGCAAGAGCAGTTAGGTATTAGGTAATTGTGCAGAGCAGAAGTAAGAGAGTTTAGGGAGGAGGAGTGGCAGATTTGTGGAGGAACAGCATTCCACATTTTAGGCAGGTGGTAAGTGAAGGCTTTTTGGCCAGAGGATGTAGATCTGCTGGAGTTTGAGAGGGTGCGTGTGTCAGCATGGCATCTCAGGGAATATAGGGAGGATGGAGGTGTACCAAGGTAGGAGGAGAGATCCAAGCCAGAATTTAGAGATGAACTTAGCACGACTGTGAAGGGGAAGGAAGTTTAAGGAGCTGTAAAGATCACGATGATGGGTGAGATGAGGGGCATCAAGAGCAAACCGGCAGAAGGAACTGTAGAGAAAGTCCAGTCTGGATAGGGAAGACTGCAGGGCAGCGCCATAGACTACGTCGCAGCAGTCAGAAATAGGCATGATGATCTTCAGTACCAGCTCATGTCTGGCGGTGAGCGGGATGCAGCTGCAGTTTTGGAAAAAGGGCCCCGAGCACGGGCCTTAGTTTTTTCAGAAAAGCATTGATTTGTACAGAGAAATCTAGGTATCTATCCAGCCAGATGCCAAGATACTGAATGAGGAGGAGTTCTCAAGAACAATCCCATCAAGGGTATGAAAGAGAAGAGGTGACTTAGCCTTGCGAATCTCTGCCTTGTGCCAAAGAACATGAAGACTGTCTTCTTAGCATTTAGGAAAAGTTGATGAGAACTAAACCAGAGCTGGGCTTTAGAGAAGTTGGACTGGAGCCTCGTAGTGACATCAGAGACAGATTTGCCAGATGTAAATAGAACTGTATTGTCAGCATACATGTGGATGCTGGATGCAGAGCAAACCTGGGGAGGTCATTTAAAAAGATGGAGAAAAGAATAGGGCCTAACACTGAACCCTGGGGAACTCCAGTGGTTACAGGCAAGGGGGAAGAGGTAACATCAGCAATTCTGACTGATTGTGACCTGCCGGACAGATAGGCACTGAACCAACCAGTGGCAGAAGGAGAGAGTCCAGCAGCTGATAGGCTGTGCAGGAGGAAGGAGTGAGATATACTGTCAAAGGGTTTGGCCAGGTAGACAAGGATAACCAAGGTAACGTGGCCTTTAACAAAGCCAGTGGAGATGGTCTCTGTTAGCCTCAACAGAGAGGTGATGATGGAGTGGGAATTCCTGAATCGAAAAGCAGAGTCAGAGATGGATGAGGAGAGTAGGTTGAGGGCTATGTGTTTACATGTAGTTTAGCTAAGGTTGAAGGAAGAGATAGGCCCGAGGTTCCTGGGTGCGGAGGCATCACCCCCTCCGGGAGAGGAGGACTACGACATATTTCAAAGTGAAGGAACTATATGGCCTCAAGGAAGTGGTTAATATAAGAAAGAGAGGGAGGCACAACAGGAACAGAGAGGAGAGAACCTAGGATACAACAGCCACGTCAGGAAACTAGTAGGGTTGGCGAAGGAAACTTGAAGGTAATATCAGAAGACAGAAGGAAGGAGAGTGAGAGTGGAGTGATGAGAAGAAAAGTGGGGAGGAGGAGGTTGAACAACAGAGGAGTGAGAACAAATTATGAGATAGGTGAGAACAATGAAGGAAACAAGGTGTGTCAGTGTGAGGGGTAGAGACCCCTGTCAAAGGGCGGACCAGGAGGTTACTCAACAGGAGATGAAGGACAGGTGGCAGAGTGTGAGTTGAAGCATTCAGCAATGGCCGCAGGTTCTGAAAGGAGAGAGTGGTTGTGCCTGGAGGGTGGGTGGTGGAGGGTTTGTCATTGGCGAGAAGAGGGAGTAGATGACCCTCCAGAATTTGCATGGGTTGTTAGTATTATATTGGAAGTTGGACTTGAAGTGATCGGCTTTGGTAAGGTGGATTGCTTTAGTGCAGCCATTCCGAAGTTCTTGGTATTGTTGGTGATCTCTAGGGCAGTGGGAGACTTTGGCCCATCGCCACGCGAGGTCACGAGCTCGTTGGTAAGCGAGAAGCTCAGGAATGACCCAGGGTAGGTGCCCACCGTGGGCCTGGGTTTTGCACAGAGCGGAGCGCGCTAATTCCAAATCTGTAAGAATGTGGTGCTGAAAGAGTTAAGGGCCTTGTCAACTGAGGTTGCTGAGGAGAGAGTGGACCAGTCAGCTTGTGTGAGGTCATGAAGCAATAATTGCAGGTCAAGTGAAGCAAAGGGTCTAGTGAGAATAGTTTTTGCTGAATGTTTAGTCCTATGTATTTTACGCGCCACAAAGGTCATGTGATGGTTGCTGATAGAGTCTGGTAGAAGGCCAGAGGTCACTACTCGATGAGGATGGGAGGTGAGGATTAGGTCAAGCAGAGAGTGGTTTAATGTTTTACAGTTAAGACGAGTGGGCTCCAGGATAAGTTGATGGAGGTTTAAGGCTTTGATGGTGGATCAAATACTAGCCAGTGAAGGGGCCAGCCAGTCTAGGTTTAGGTCACCCAGGATAAAGAGTTTGCCACTGATGGCAACTGAGGAGAGCTCTGTAACCAAGTCAGTGATATCAGAATGTGGCTGCCCCAGGCGGCAGTAAACCCCAGCGACGAAGATAGGCACAGTGTGGGGATAGATTTTTAAAAGGAGAGTCTCGTGGGATGACTGCACAGTGGTTGTAAAGGTGGGTGTGAACTGGAGGGAAGAGGAAGTATAGATAGCCACACCACCACCTCTCCCAGTCCTGTCCTGTCTTGAGATGGTGAAGCCAGGGATAGAGACAGTGTGGTCCAGTATATTTTTGGACAGCCATGTTTCTGAGATCACAATGATGTCAGGGGCATAGAGGCATGTACCATGGGTTGCAGTAGGGAGATTTTGGGAACAAAAATTCTGATGTTTAAGTGGACAATTTCAAGGCCATTTGGTAGTGAAAGCTGAGTAGTAGCTCAATGGGCAGCGGCCATGGGCTGGGCAGTCTGAGAGCCAGGGTTTCAGGTGGATGCATGCCATCTGCAGTGAATAACTGGTAAAAAGAATTAACCTGTTGTTTTTAAGAAAAATAATTATGCCCAGAAAGGAGGAATACAATATTGTGTAAACCTTTTGAAAGAACAGATCTACTAAATGAATACTGTAATTGCACAGTAGATAGTTTTGCCAGGGTTACTGATTACATGTTATCATGGGTGTGAAAGAATTACCTAAAAGTTATGGCAAAATGTTGTGTGCAGGACCAACGATTTGGCCAGCAGGTAGCATGTTGTGTTCCTGTGCCAGTGACTCAGGTTCAGGGACGAGCTCTGGGAGCTGACTGGGCAGCACAAAGATGGGGTGGGAGGAGATCAACCCAGGTGCACACCACTGTTCTGAGACTGGGAAGGTATGGTGCAGTGTTCTGTCACACGAGTGACACCTTGTGATGAGCTGGGGAGCCTTCTCTCACAAGGGGTTCACATGCATGTCATGGCCTGATGGAGTTACATGGTGTGTCAGGAAAAGTGGGATGGCATGGAAAATGAGTCTTGCAATATCTCTATTCTGGTAATTCCACTTCCAAAGAGACTCATATGAATGAGGATACAATTTCACGGTCACAAAAAGGGAAATTACATTTTAAAAAATGTTACAGATTGCATATAATTACATAAGTGATACAGAGTGGGGACCTCACAAGTGGTGTAACCAGCAAGAGTATATAGATAACTTACTTATCACATAAGATCCCCTGTACGTATTTCATTTATGCAATAGGATAAGACCTGAAGTAATAGATTTTTTTAGCTTTTTTAAAAATCTAATTATTTAACTAGTGCAACTGCGTGTTCCCCCATCCAGACTGCCATAGTCGTTGCCATAGACATGAACTCAGGATGACAAGCTGATGCTGTGATGTGGCAGCTCACTGGTGCCGCAGAATTTACACAGAAATTACAAACCATCGCTGCAGAAGTTCTGCGGCAAATGGTAATTTTGCTGCAGAACTTAGTCCCAAAGTGTGGCAGAAAAGTAGGGGCCTTGATCTTTAGCATCCACCTGAACAAGCAAACAGGACCTCGGGTTAATGTCTCATCCAAAAGATGGCACCCCAAGTTCCTGGTGTGGGGCTAGAATCCGTAACCTTCGGACCCATCTGGCCTCAGAGGCAAGTGTGCAACCTGCTGATCCAACAAAACATGTACAACTGTAAAAAAATAACAATTTCACAAAGGGACCAATGGAATAGTCCAAATGTATGAGACATCAGTAGTCTCAAACAGGATGCAAGCTAATGCACTCATTTTGCAATATCAGATCCCGCCCCCAAAGCTTTCAGATGCGACAGTTTAAAAACACTTTATAACTTTGATCACAACAGCTCTGGTTTGCTTTGCAGTTCAACCATATAAAGGACATTGCACCTTACACCCCCCCCCCGAAGGGTCTTTTTGGATATAACAGCAGTGCCTCAGAAAACTGGTGAAATACACACAGAAAGTACTGTACCAGCCACTGATTCTGCATTAACAGCAATGCTATTGGCTGTACAAATGTAATGGCATATTAGACAGGCCGCTGGCCCAAGTGCTGCACTTACTGAAATGCGAATTCTAACTTCAGCCAAGTCCAGAATGGCTAGTTAAAGGGAAATCCAACCCATCCAATACAAATTCCACCAGGGTTCAGTTGGTGAGTTGGTGCCAGTTATGGACCTGTACGATTTATTCCTCTTCTAAGTCCATTTAGAAACAATTCACTTACAGTGTCTCGTTGAGAGAGGTTCCATCTATCCATTCCCAGTCCTTTGTATTATTTTTCCGCAGTCCAATAAAATATCCTTTAACAGCATGATTCTTCATGAATTCCTGTGGAAAATTAAGCAGCTTTGAAGGCACAAACTGCAAATGAACTACTGACAAGTTGCCACTCAAAAAGGATACTCACCACTATCTTCCAGTACATATGATATGCAAATTCTTATGGGGAAAATAATTCTAAAGTTACCTTTTGCTCTTCAACTGTAATAACTAAAAACCATCTTCCAGTTTCATATACAGTTCAACTTTTTTTTTTTTTTTTTTTTTTTAATAATATAGCAATACAGTTTTCTTTTCTAGAAAATAAAGAATTGCTCCCAGCATTGCCCAAAAGCCATCTGGTTGGATGCCTCTTTAGTTGGCAGACACGTCAAACCAAGAAATGCTATTCAAAGAAATGCTGTACTCAAAATGTAGTAGGAGGGCTCAGATAACTTTAGACAATTGATGTTCCACAGATGCCAAAAATTGGGAGTGGAATACTATTCATTGCCTGCTAATATTCTGTGTTAAATACCAGGTATTGAGAAGTGTTTGCGATGTATATAAAAACGCACATCAACTGTATTTAGTCTGGAGTAGTATATTAGATTTTTGGACAGCAAGCCCAATTTTCGGTCTGAAACACCTACTTCAAAACAAATTTCTAGCCCTGTGAAGGGACATTACAGCAGGAGAATAAACAAGAGTTTGCAGGTGCCACAAAGAATGCACCACTGTTATTTTAAGTTAACTGTCTGTTAGTACATGTGACAGGGTTGGATAGGACCCTGTCCCATTTACTATATATTTGAGAGTGCTGGATCTGTTTCCTTCTCTCCTTTCTGCTGTCTCTTGTCTCTAATTGCATAATTACATCTTTTTCCTGGGCACTGAAGGAAATGGCCACTCCAATGGACAGTGCCATCACCCTGTGTTCACTTGATGTCACCTGCTGTTTCTTTTATACTCCTTGTTTCTCAGTGGTTAAAAATATATGTGAATCTTTGTGTGAAACTGTAAGTGAAACTGAGGTCCCTTGGTTTGAAAATGTATATTGTTATACTGTTGAAATGATATAAAAAAATGCTATTTGGAACTCAGGCAGTTGACTCCCAAGATGTAATCTGAGCTCCTCAGGACAGTTTGAAGAGCTGTCAGCAGGAGGTCAGTTCTGGAACACCATTTTCTATTTTGTTGCACATGCAAGGAAACTGACAAAGTTCTATACGTTTTGTGAGAAACAGGGGCCGGATTTTCAAAGGAGCCCTTAGAGACATACAAGCTGCATCAAACAACCAGCTTGTGTCAGATCTAGGTGCACCATATTTTGCGAGAACAGCATTCTCTGTGACAAAGTCCCCCAAACTGATGCAAGAGGGCCACTGACACAAGGGACAAGAGCGACACAAGCTGCACCAAAATAAATAATGCACGTTGAGTCATAAATGGTGCAAGTTGAGTAAAAAAAAAAAAAAATGACTCAAAGGCCCAGATATTCAAAAGAATTGAGCCATGTGCAATAGGGTTGCGCCTGCGCAAGTCCGAAATTGCAATATTCAGCAGGAGGCAGTTGCACCCCCAAAATCATGCTGAGTAAAAGCGCAATGATAATGAAGGCATGCGTAACCAAAGGGGGGGGAACCATGCATAAATGGCTCAGTGTGATATTCAACGACTTGGCGCCATGCACAATAGGGGAGCAAGTGGAAGTTGTGCCATAGCGGAAATGAGCAAAATAAAAAGGAGCAAGGGAGAGGTGCAAGAACGCTACAGGGAAGCCACATGAGGCAGAACTCTAGCCAGACAGGCAGGAGGCACAAACAGGGCAGGCCAGGGAAAGGGCAGTCTGAACAGGGAAGGTGTGGGGAGCCACACAGCACAGAGGCCAGCACAGGCAGGTGTACCTGGTGCAGGGGAAGTAGCAGCCAGGACAGCGAGGAAATACAGCAACAGCTGCGGGGTGGGGTGAACACAAGCCAGAGACATGGCCAGTGCCACCTTCAAAGGAGGCCGTTATGAAGGGGGTGAGAAGGTGGGTGGTGTGGCCATGGAAGAGCCCGTCGGCCGTATGCCCCCAGCAGGCAGTACCGAGCTCGCACAAGCTTTGAGCTGTACACTGATACTGAGATTGTGGGCCAGTACCACCTGAATAGGGCAATTCTGAGGCAGCTCTGAGAGTTGTGCAGTGATGTGATGCAGGCACCCACATGACGGAGCCATGCCCTGTCAGTGGAGACTAAGATAACAACCTGCATGTGCTTGCTCGCCACAGGTTATCTTCCAGAGACCAACTGGGGACACCACAGGCATAACCCAGTTGGCCACGTCATGCCACCTCACCCAATTCCTCAGCGTACTGCTGCCACATGCTGCGGAGTACATCCATTTCCCCAGCACAGGGGTGGAGCACACAGCAAACATACAGGAGTTCCACAGGGTAGCACGTATGCCTGGCATGCTGAGAGCATAGACTGCACCCATGTGGCCACTCCTTTTACCACCTGACCCCAAGGGGCTGCATACATAAATCGCAAGGGCTATGCCAGCATCAACTGCCAGGTGGTGTGTGATGCCAGGGGGCGCATAATCAATGTCTGTGCCACGCACCCTGGGGGAGCACATGATTCTTTCATCTGGCACCAGTCAGCACTGTGCCACAGATTCGACAGTGGGGACATCCCCACTGGCCACCTAGTGGGTGAGTATGCAAACCACATAGACAATCATAGGGCCGGGGAGGGAACCAGAGGTGGCATGGGTAGTGGCCTACATGGCCTGGGGCAGGGCGATGCTGATCACAAAACCGCCCTCTGCCCTCTACACACAGGTGACAGTGGACACCCACTCCGTCCATGGCTGCTCACACCCCTACCGGCCATGACCCCACTGCAACAGCTTCTTTAATGAGGCACATGCCACCACCGTAATGTCATGGTAGGTGTTCGGGATGCTGAAGGCACATTTTGTGCCTGGACACCTCTGGCGGTGCCCTACAGTACAGCCCCTCAAAGGCCTGCAGGATATTCTGGCCTGTTGCATCCTGCCCTGCTCAAATTGTATGAAACATTCTATGTACCTGCATGTTATTGATGTAATACTGCCTTATTTGTTGAACGTCTTTGCGTTCTAAATTCTGGAGCCCTAGCCAACTCTGGTTAGGAGGAGGAGCTGTAGTTTCACCAGGTTACTTCCTGGACTACACCTGAGAGATTCATTTTAATTTTTATTTTAAAGCTGGGGGTTACTGACCTGTTTAACATCATTAGAAGGCACAGTAGTGGGATATTTTAATTACTCACAAAGATCTTTCTAAAACATTATGGAGGTGTAGCGTGACCCATGATTATACTTCCGGGTCTCTTGGGGCTATTTTAAGCTGCCCTGCAGCGAGCAGGGCGAGCGCGCAAAGACACGCACATCAGCGCATGTTATGCGTGTTGTACATTTGGAGTTAAATATCATAAAGATATACTTATTTATTTAAAGATCAAGATTACATCTATTTAAATTTGGTAAACAACAAGTTGATAAAGTTGTGATATTTAGAAAAAGAAATGGCCAATGTTATATTAACCACGGACGGGAGATTAAATACTAGGTGCTTATTATGCAATATGTTTGACTTTGAATTAGAGAAACAAAACATTGAATCCTTTATTTGTAGTAAATGTATAAAGATTCAAGAACTGGAGGATGAAATTAAACTGTTTGATGACAGATTAAGAATACTTGAATGTAGTCAAATGGAAACTGCTAAAAGGCTACAATTAACAGAAAATCAAAGTCAATGGAAACATCCAGTGATTGCTCCAAACACACAATTATCCAATCTGATATGGTGACTAGAAAGAGACCAAGACAGGAGGGAAATGGATCTGATTCTGAAGATGATTGGTTCACTGTTCAATATAAAAAAAATCTAAAAGAGGAAGAAAAGCCGACAATTTTCATATACCATTACAGAATAAATTTGATCCATTATTAATACGGACACAGATGGGGCTGGGGATGTGGAAACTGTAGTATCGTCAACAAATGATTTGGAAAATTCTGCAATACCTGTAAATAGTGACAATAGTAATTTATAAGTTAATCTTATTAATTTTACTGAGAATAACTCTAGTAATGTGGAAAATACAGATATAGGGCCTCTGAGTCCCGATAACACTGTAGAGCCCCAAATTTTTGTATTAGGGGATTCCTTGTTATCTAATCTAGATAGAATAATATGTAACCCCAATAAAGCTACTCGCACATTATCTTGTTTTCGAGGGGCCCAGATAAATGACATAGGTAGAATGAGTAGACGGATTCTGCGAGGTTGTAGCAAAAAAGATCTTGTAATAATACATGTTGGGGTCAATAATATATGGCATCAGAGTGTCCAACATATTAAGGAAGCTTATGTTGGTATGGCAAACATTTTGGCCGATATAGGAATCCACACAGTGTTTTCTGAGATTCTTCTGGTACCTAGTGCTGACCATTTTCTAATGAATAAAATCAAGCATATAAATTGTTGGCTCAGGGCCTGGTGTCTCAAACAAAATATCAGGTGCTTAACTCATTGGGAACAGTTCCAGTTTAATGGTACCTATTATGCAAAGGATGGGTTACATTTGAGTAGAATGGGCAAGGAAGTTTTGGGACATGAGATTAATTCAGCAATTGATGTTTTTTTATGCAATGTTCTTGGGTGGGAATAGATATTGATATTATTACAAATGAGCACAACGTGACACGGAATTTTGTTAAATCTACATCTTGCAATTGTGAAAATTATCAAACATCTAAAATAAATCTTCTACTTCTAAATGCTAGGAGTTTGTGCAATAAAATTAATGAACTCCAAATTATCTTACTTAATGAAAATATTGATATTTGTGGTGTCACCGAAACCTGGTTTAATGAAGATCAATGGGGACAAAATATCTGTGGTTACACCCTTTTTAAGAATAACCATGTATATTCCAAGGGAGGAGGTGTTGCCTTTTATGTCAAAGAAGATGTCAAATGTACAGAAGTCATTATGAATAGTAATTCTTCTTTAGGTTTTGAAATGTTATGGATTAAAATTCATAATAAACAATGTGCAGTTATATTAGGGATATGTTATAGACTACCATCTATGAATCCTGTGAATAATGAAAACTTTTGTAATTATTTGGAGAATGTAAATATAAATGCTGACACATATTCTGATGGGTGATTTCAACTATCCTGGAATAAATTGGTCAAATGGATTAGGTTCAAATAAACAGGAAAACAGATTTATTGGTGCAATTTCCATTTGGGATTAGACCAATTGTTAACATTCCAACAAGAAACAACAATATTTTGTACTTAATATTTACTAATGTTAAAGAAGGCATTGATTCTCTTGATACTATGGCTCCAATAGGTAATAGTGACCATTTAATGATTAAATGGTCAATTAATTTTATATTAATAAGCCTAATGGTATAACCCAATTTAGAAATTTTAATAAGGCAAATTATATAGCAATTAAAGAATACCTACTGAGGTGGAATTGGAAAAATGAATTATATGGTTTACCAGTGGAAGAAATATGGCAAAGAATTAAAGATAAAATTGAGTTTTATATTTCAGAATGGGTACCAATTAGAGTTAAATATATTAGAAATAAAAGGTCTCCACCCTGGTTTACTAATAAAATTAAAAGGTTAATGTTAGCAAAGAAAAAGGCTTTTAATAAATATAAGAAAAATAAATCCGAATCCAATTGGTCTAACTTTGTTCTTAAAGCCAAAAAATCAAAATATGCAATTAAAAAAGCTAAACAAGATTTGGAACTAAATTTAGTTAGTAAACAAGGTGATAATAAGAAAACAATTTTCAATTATATTGGTTCCTTAAAATCTTCTAATTTAGTCGGACCTATAAAGATCAATGATGAGACTATCAATAATGAACAAATTATGGCAAATAAATTTAACCAATATTTTGCTAGTATATTTAAAAAATACAGGTTACTCACCTGTAACAGGAGTTCTAGGAATGGTATATGTTGTTCATCCACACTCATTGGCAGTATCCTTGCCGCTTTAAATCTTGCGGAAGGTCTTCAAACTTGCTCCTCCACCCACCGAAGTGGTATAACTCAGGCTCCGCCCATGGCCTCAGATCTGGCCCGCTGGAAGCTCAGGTTGTGCGTCGAGCCGAGAGGTCGGAATGGGTCGTGTGGATGAACAACATATACCATTCCTAGAACTCCTGTTACAGGTGAGTAACCTGTTATTCCTAGGGACATGGATATGTTGTTCATCCCACTCATTAGCAGACTCTTCTAGCAGTTCTCCGGGAGGAGGGAGGCAAGGCGCACACCCCATACTTACTTGGGAAGAGAAGACTGGAGAACCGAGGCCCAAAAGCCAACATCGGCGTGACTCAAGGTCGATGTGGTGAGTGGGCGTAGAGGTGTTTGCTGGTGACTTCCAGGTAGCAGCCTGCAGATTTCCTGGATAGGGGCGTCCCTGGAGCAGCCACCGTTGCAACAGTATGGCGGGTAGAATGAGCTCTTATCCCTCTGGGAGGCTCCATGCCCGCTAACTTATAGCAGAGATCTATGCAGGAGGTTACCCACCTTGTATACGTCCCGCTTGGCTGCAGGTCTGCCAGATCGCGGCTTCAGCGTGGGTGACAAACAGCTGGCGAACCTCTCCCCGAATTTCAGCCGTGCGCTCCTATAAGTAACGGCGCCCTTCTGGGATCAGAGTATGGAGCCTATATTACGGCCTCCGAGGTGTGATTGGGGTAGAACACGGCAGAGTCAACACCTGGTTAAGGTGAAACTCCGACACCACCTTGAGAATTTCGGGGTGAGGCGCAGGACAACTCTGTCCCTGTGGAAGACCAGGTAAGGAGACTCGATGGAAGCGCCTGGGCTCTCCCATCCTTCTGGCTGATGATAGCCACCAGAAGGCGGTCTTCCACGACAGGTGAGAGAGACACACCTGTGCATAGGCTTCGAATGAAGCGCCCAGAGCTGCCAATACCAGCAGTAGATCACGAGGTGGGGTTCTCACTGGAGAAATAGCGATCAAGGCCTTTGAGCGCCAGACCACCTTCTCCTCGCCACCGACCTTCCGGCCCGACAGCAGAGATATGGCTGCCAGGTGCACCCTTAGGTCGTCGACCTGACCCTTGACTAGAAAGGGACCATAAATGGTCAGATGCTTGACGAGAGCAGGAGGAAGGGTCCAAGCCCTTGCCCTGACACCAAATGAAAACCTTTTCCATTTGAAGGCATAACATTTTCTGGTGCGACTCATACAGGGGCCGCCTCAACTACATTGAGGACCTCGCCATCGGGAAAGACCCAAAGCCTGGAACTCTAGCAGCTCAGGAACCAGGCGGTCAGGTGCAGGGATTGAAGGTCCGGATGGAACACCTTCCCCTGATTGACTGAGAACAGGTCCAGGCGAGCTGGAAGCTGCCGCGAGTCCTGGAGCTGAGACTGAGGAGATCTGGGTACCAGAACTGGCGAGGCCAGTCTGGGGCTATCAGAATCACCTGCGCCTTGTCCCTCCTCGCATCGAGAAGCACCTTGTGGATCAAGGGAAATGGGGAAAAGGCGTAAAGAAGCCCGGGGTCCATTGCCTCGAGAAGGCATCCCCTGCAGCGAGCCCTGCTGAGGCGGGGCATGGAACAGACTCAGCTTGGCGTTCTCCATGGAGGCAAACAGGTCCACCTGAGGTGTGCCCCAAGGAGAACAGATGCTGTACTACCTCCGGCAGGAGAGACCACTCGTGGGATGCAGCCCCTATCGGCTCAGGGCATCGGCCAGGGGTGTTGGAGGCTCCTGCACGTGGAATGGCTGGAGATCCGCCTCAGGCTCGTGCAGTGACCAAATGCGGAGGCTTCCTTGCATAGAAGCATGGGCCGCGTCCATCCCTGGCCCCGGTTTTAGATAGTACATAGTCGTGGTATTGTCCGTCTGGACTCGGACCACTTGACCCGGAGGAGCAGACGGCGGTGAGCTAGGCGGACCGCTCGAGCTCCAGCAGGTTGATGTGGCGCCGGGACTCCCGCGGGACCAGAGGCCATGAGCCCAGTGTTTGCCAGATGGGCACCCCAACCCATCAGAGAGGCGTCGGTCCGACAGAGAGACGAAGTCGGCTCGGGGCAGACGAGCGGATGCCCTCCTGCAAATGATCTGGGCAGTCCACCACTGGAGGCATTCCACCCCTGTGTCACCGACTCAAGCTGTGTCCAAGGGATGTGGCGTTGTGACCACTGGCTGGCCAGGCCCACTGAAGGGGCGCATGTTCCAGCAGACCCCAGCGGACCACGCTGGCACAGGCCGCCATGAGACCAGGGCGCGGGAAGTCCGGGCAGAAGGCAGTTGCAACCAGAAATGATCGGGCAGGAGAAGAACCTCGGCCCTGTCCGCGGGAGCAGCTCTGGCTCGAAGAGAGTGGCTGCGCCCGATGAATAAAATCCTATAGCCCGGCTCGAGTTCCGACTTGGCCTCGTTGATAAGGGAGGCCCAGTTGAGAGGCAAGACCTGAGGGCCAGATCTCTGGACCACTCCGCCTCCTTCCTGGAGAGGAGCTGCTATCAGCCAGTCGTCCAGGTGAGGTACACCCGGACCCCTCGGCGCCGCAGGAATGCTGTCACCACTGCCATGCATTTGGTGAAGACCCTGGGAGCTGAGACAACCCGAAGGGCATGGCTTGGAACTGAAGAGATCCTTCCGCTCGGAGCGAAGAGGAATCTCTGGTGAGACAGACGGATAGGGACGTGAAACGCGTCCTACCAGAGTCCAGAGAGCAGAACCACCGCCTTCAGGATGGTATTATCTGAGCCAAGTGACCATCCTGAAGGTTCGAGACCTTAGGAACTTGTTTAGAGTCGTGTGGGTGAGAATGGGCGCCAACCCCCGTCGTTAGGAACAGGAAGTACCTGGACACAAACCCTGGGTCTGAAGGAGGGTCCACCACCTCTCTTACCACCTCCTTCTGGAGGAGGAGAGTGATGTCGGCTCGGCCAGGCAGCCAGTGAGCTGGGATCAGCCCCCGAGGCGGCGGCTCTGAAGGTGGTGCCTGCTTCGAATTCCAGAGGCAGGCCTCTTCCACCACCTCAAGACCCACCTGTCCGTGGTAACAGCGGACCAGGCGGAACAGATGCCGGGCCGTCCCCACGGGGGACCCAGGTGGGTAAGACGGGGATGGGGCGACACCCCTCAGCCGTCACTGGGCAGGCTTGGAGGAGGGACCGGCCGAGGGACCTCCTGAGCCCCTTCCTCCTGCCTCCTGTTAGAGAGCGGCGGCTTGGGTTTGGGATGCCAGGCGAGCCTGCTGGCCCTGGCGTTACTGGGCAGGCGCGAGGGGGCACAGGAAGGACGAAAGGGCTTAGGCTGTGGTTGCGGCCTTTGTCCTTCTGGTGAAGAGACCGAGTCAAGGTGGCATTGGACTTCTCGATCCTCTGCAGGTGACCTTCCACCCCAGGGCCGAAGGGTCAGTCCCCAAAAGGGAACATCCGCCAACTTGTGCTGGGTATCCGAGTAAAGGTGGATATCCTCAGCCAAGCCAATGACGCATAGCCACTACGGCCGCCACCCGATCTGGCATACGAGTCCCCTACATCCAAAGCAGTCTGGAGCTGCTGTTTGGCCACTGCTGCCCTGGTCCCGCACCTGTATGCCGTAGTCTGCAGATCGGTAGGGAAGATGAGGATGACCTTACTCATCCAGGAGCCCAACAGGGCATGAGAAAAATGTGCCATGAGGGCGGCCGGACTGGCCCACAGCAGAGAGAGCCGAGAGAGAACAATGTAGACTTTTCGCCCGACATGAGTCAATTTCTTGGACTCCTTGTCAGGAGGAGTTTGTCCACATCCTAGCGTTGCAGCCGCGCGAGCGCTGTCGGTAACTCAACCCCTCAGCAGAGGGTGTTCAACGGACAAGGAACGGTGGGACCGCATACTTCCTGGCCATCCTGGCCGGGCGCAGGGCAGGAAGCAGGGCGCTGCCAAAGTTCCAGTGCGGACCCACTATGGCCTCGGCCACGGAAGGCCTCCGTCGGAGAATCCCTCGGTCCAGAATCTCCGTGAGAACACCTGGCCCGTTGGAAGCGAGTTCGAGCTTTCATCGGTAGACTCCGAGATGAGCGAAGCAATCTAAAGACGGCAGACTACTACGTCCATTGGCTGACCTCCTAGAACTCCAAGTCCAGTCGCTTGGAGAAGAAGGAGAATCATCTTCGGACTCGGAAGAGTCCTCGAAAGAAACTGCCTCTGGCCTGAGCCACCCTTCACCTGCGAGGGTCGGTCGGGAGTGGGGGTAACTGACAACCGATGGGGTAAACCCTAGCCGACCGAGAATCCTTGGTAGGAGCCCCAATGGTGGCTGTGGAGTAGTTCCACCGCAATCAGTGGGCAGCTGGTTTGGCGGAACCGGCCTGGGTATAGGCTCCTCCCGGGCAATCGGGGTTGTATCGGCCGTTCGGTGACAGCCCTTAAGCGCCGGGGAGGCGCGGGTCGTATTCCAGCCAGGAAGGGCTGTTGCAACATAAGGTCCTCGTGCCGTCAGGCGTGATTGCATGAGCTTCCTCCCTCATCGAGGGCGAGACTGACGCCGCTTACTGTGATGCCGAGACGAGACCCGCCTATGGCGGTGGGGCAGGCTGGACCCGCGAAGAGGTCGAACCCGGGACGAGAGTCCCCGAATTTCGAGTCGGTGCAGGAGGTGTCGGCGGAACCGACACTCCCCGGCATAGGAAGGTCCATCCGAGGCTCCGGAACCCGGACACAGGCGACCCGCAGGATCCTCAACTCCTCCCGGGGAGCAGGGGAGGGAATCTCGGCTGCCTAAAAAGGCGACAACGTCAATGAGGTCGAGAAAATCTACGACTTCATCAGTGGGAGTCTCGGTCAACTGACCTGACAGGGACACCGTGAGGCCAGTGGCGAAGCCGAGCAGTCGACCCGAAACCCGACGGTCCGGCGGCCCGGGAGAGGGACCTTTCCCGGCTCCCAAGAGCGTCGACGGAGGACTTACCCTTGTCCCTCTTTTGGACCGAAAAAAGGTCCAGCAGGCGCGAGCCCTTCTCCTTTAGTGGAGAGGGACAGACAAAGCTCCTTAAAGGAAGCCGTGTAGGAAGAACCCAGAGAGCGGGATAAATGCCGGTCGAGAAGATACGCCCGCGCCGCCTCTTCGAGGGCGACCATCCGCCGAGCTGATCCGCCGAGCCGCGCCGCGACACCGCCAACCGGCCTCCTTGACTTCACCGAGGGAACGCTCGACGCCCAGTTGCACCGGGCAGTACGGCCTCGAGGACGAGGCCGAGAAAGATGAGCACAGGTCGCAAGCCTCGGCGTCGTGCTCAAGGCCTACAGTAACACAAGTGGAGTGTGGATCCGTCCGAGACATCTTCTGCCCGCATGGGCATCTCCAAAACTGGGAGTCGATTTATCCATCGCAGCCGCGAGGATCGAAGACAGAAGTTTTAAATATTATTTTTAAATCCGCAAGACGGAGAAATAGGAACCAGTCACAAACGCAGAGCGTTAAGGAGGAACCTGAGCTTCCAGCGTAAGGAAGATCTGGTCATGGGCGGAGCCGAGAGTTATACCACCGGTGGGTGGGAGGAGCAAGCTTGAAGACCTTCCGGCAAGATTTAAAGCGGCAAGGATACTGCCAATGAGTGTGGATGAACAACATATCCATGTCCCTAGAAAAGGACATTTTATTGGATGTGAATCCTTCTGATTTGGATCCTATAATGGAATTTACTATGGCTGAAATTTATAGCATTATTAATTCAGTTAAGTCTTCCACATCGGTTGGACCTGATAATATTCCCTCTATATTTTTAAAACATGTTTCTTATGAGTTGGCAGGGGTGTTAACTTTTCTATTTAATGAATCATTGGAAAAGGGAATTGTTGTTAAAGACTGGAGAGATGCTTTAGTCATCCCTATTCATAAGAACGGTTCAAGGCAGGAATTAAAAAAATTATAGACCTGTAAGTTTAACATCTTCCATATGTAAAATTATGGAAAAACTTATAGTAAATAAAAATAGTAAACATATAATAGATAAAGGTCAAACTGATATATTCTAACATGGTTTTCAACCTGGTAGATCATGTCAGACTAACTTAATTTTTTTGAGCCTGTGAGTAATGCATTGGACCTCGGTCTTCCAGTGGATGTTATTTACTTGGATTTTGAAAAGGCCTTTGACTCTGTCTCATATAGTATATTCTATGAATGTTTATTAGAATTAGAGCTTAATAAATTTTTAACTACTTGGATTATGCAATGGCTAACCAATAGAAGACAATGGGTATCATTAAGGGGTTATACTTCTATGTGGACTGAGGTTACTAGTGGAGTGCCTCAGGGCTCTGTTTTGGGCCCTATAGTATTTAACATTCTTATAGCTAGTATGAATACTAATAATGGTATTTGGTTGACAAAATATGCTGATGATGCTAAATTAGGTGGGATTGTTAATCTAAAATCCATATCTAATTTACAGGATAACTTGAATTTAATCTCAGATTGGGTCACTAATCATAAATTAAACTTTAATATAAATAAATGTAAGGTTATGCATTTTGGCTTGAATAACATTTGTGCTGATTATTATATTAACAACCATGTGTTAAGTGTTATTACTTCTGAAAAGGATTTGGGTGTTATTACTACTATTAACCTAAAATTCACAGAACATTTGAAATCCCACTGTTAAAAATGTACTAGATTATCCAATTGTATATTTAGAAATATAAAAAGCAGAGAACCACCTATATTAATCCCATTATTTACCAGTATTATAAAATCTAATTTTGATTATTATTCATCATTCAGTGCTCCAACTCAGATAGGCGATAGACTATCCAGAGAAAAAATCCAAAGAAGATTTTTTAAAAATATTACTGGCATGGGTCTTTTGACTTATGAGGAAAGATTAGAAAAATTACAACTGTATAGTATGGAATACAGATCATTGCGACGGGACCTTTGGCAACTAAGGATGGATATTTATTCAATACATTATATTTGACTTGGAATTCAACATCTGTGCATACTCAATCACATAATTTGAAATTAATTGCATCTACTAATAAAACTACAAAGATAAATAATTTTTATACTCAGAGAATAGTTCCGTTATGGAAATCACTTCCACATGAGGTAGTACACTGTGATAATTTGGCTCAATTTAAATTAAAACTTGATTCATATATGAATAGTCTAAAATATGTAACCCACCTAGCTTAGGTGGCGTGATCTTAATGGGCTTGTCCTTTGATCATGTATTTCACCTATGAACCTATGAACATGACCAACGAATGTGGGATAGCCGTACAGGTCGAAGAGGGGGACAGCGATGGGGACGCCGATGGCACAGCTGCACCGGGACATCATCACGGAGGAGCACTTCAGCCAACCCAGGTAAGTCATGGGGCCATGCGCAACCACCAGTGGCTAAGGCACAGCCCACAAACACACATGGACACACACCAGGGGTGCATGCCGTCAAGGGAAGTGGCAGGGCACAGAAGCACACACACACACATCCGTGGACGTCAGCACACTGGGACACAGGCAGGGCTTCCTCCACACCTGGTACAATGACATCAGTGTGGACAGCCAGGCGGCCCCACTGTCGCAGTGCTCCACGTATACCTGTGGAGGTGGATGGTCCCTCCTCCAATGCCAGCTGACTGTCCGCAGTGGATAGGCCCACCACCGCTGACCCATGCAGATGCTCAGGATCTGTAAGGGAAAGCAAAGTCACGTTAGTGCATGTGACCTACTACCCCCCCCCCAGACAGACCATGACTTACCATGCAGTGATGGGCCACCACCCATCTGGAAGTCACCACCTGCAACACCCTCAATGGCACTGCGCTGCATGCTTCCAGCAAGCCTCTCCTCCTGTGGGGTCAGCTGTATCACCTCCGGCTGTCCCCACCTGTTGCAGCACGTGCTGCCCTGATGGCGCCACCTCCTTACCCTCCTCCTGTCCGTGCTCATCTTTTTCTTACACTCCTGCACGGAGCGCTGGTGGCTGCCATGCAGGTTCACAGCACATGCCACCTCCTTCCATGCAGCAGCACGGGCTTAAGGTCTTCTCTGCCGTCCACTGAGAAGTGGTTCCTGATCCTGGTATGCCTCGAACAGGGCCTCGGTTTCGGCCTTCGTAAAGTTAGGCCTCCTCCTCCCACCATTGTGTTCCTCCTCTCCAACAACCTGCTCGGTCATTATGTAGCCTGTAAGAATGGCAGTTGTTACCTGTGACTGTGCAGTAACATGCATGTTCCTGAATCCACAGTCCACACTCCCAAACAGCATGCAACTCACCAATAGACTGCAGTAACCGACTATGGCCACTGCAGCACACTGTCGCACTTTTATAGCGCAATCCATGCAAATGAGATGAGGAGCAACTTTAAGTAGATGCAAATTGCAGTGCTGCGCCACTGAATGGCTGATTAGATGATTTGCATATGATGGCCGAATATCATGCTGTTGCGCTTTTGGGACTGTGTTGACGTGCTGAGCCAATGGCCAGTTCTATGACATGCGTAGTACCTCACTGCGGCGAATGCCCGGGTTGCTGACGCAGGCGTCTGCTGCGCTGATGACTTGCTGTGCACGGTAGGCAATGCAGGGCACGGCCACCATTGTGCCAGTGGTGCTATAGCGATGGTCACTACATGGCACTGTGGCACTGGGCCATCATAGGCGCAATGGCCCAACTGCTCGGTAGTCCGCTATGGCACTGGCACACAGGCAGCCTATCACGCTACATGCATTGTCTTCCAATGGCACTGTGCGTGGCCATGCGCCAGAGACCCTTGACCCTGTGCCCGACCTTTGCACCCTAGGCTCCATGCATCAGGCATGGCTGCACCTCTATCGTGCTGTTTGGTAACAGCGCGATAGGGAATAGCAGCGCTGTACCACGCAGCCTCTGCACATGGGGAGCCACGTTGCAGTGTGCCATATTGCCTACTATAGCTGTAAGGATGGCACGCAGATGAGCAGCGTAGTGGACAGCCACTGAGCTAGCCAATCTGGTGGCAATTGTTGAGCCACACCATGAGCCTCTCTTCATGGAGGCGCCACTGGACAGGGCCAGGACCCAGGTGTGGCAGGAGGTGGCCACTGCCCTGGAGGAGGCCACTGGACAGGGGCAGAGCACGGAGCAGTGCAGGCACCGCTATGGGGACCGGAGGAGGAGGGAACCGGAGCTACTAGCACGACTGTGGGCACGTGCCAGGAGGGGCACGGTGTCACGACCAGGTAGGGGCTCTTTCAACACACTTTTATCGTCCATATGGGTCACAGTGTTGTATGTGTCCAGCACATAGGGAAGGGACTGTCTGGGGTTGGCTGTGGCGGTGTTCACAGGGTGTGGGGTGGATGGGTCTGGCTGGGTGGGAGGTCACACACCTTGGGGCAGGGGGACTTTGCTTCGGGATTGTACTGATGTTCTTCTCTCTTTGTTTTCCCCACAGGCCCGGATGAATGCCGCAGGTTGAGGGAGGAGCGGTGGAGGCAGGAGGACGGTTCAGCCATGTGGGGCAAGGGCCATCACCGCCAACCTGACCGGCCCGATGAGGGTGAGTGCCATACGTCCATGATTACTACTGCATGCTGTGTGGCAGGGTGGGCAGTGGGGCATGGCCACCATTCATCAACACCACTGCCATGCACGCAACTTGTTACAGTCAACACTGTCCAGTGGCAATGCATGTCTGGGTGTGCGTCACTGATGGTCCATGCGTGCACCAGGTGCACAGTTGTGCCACTGCCTTTGCACCACATAGCCATGTCACTAAACGGCCACGGTGGTGCTGTGCGTGACTTGTCTGGTGTGTGTGTGTGTGTGTGCGCAGTGTTCTGCATGGCTGTATGCACCTGGGTGGGCAGGTCCTGTGGACGTGATCACTGTGGGTGGTCACACACCATCACAGTGGTATGTCCCATGGCGGGATGTATGGGGTTGTGCATTCACACCTATTGACTGTGCTCCCTAGTCCTAGGTACCCGCCATCTACGGGACATCAGGAAGGCTGTGCAGGAACTTCTACTGCTGGCCCGGGAATCCCTGGAAATCCTCCGGAGATTGGATACAACCGGAGGTACTGAGGAGGCACAGGCAGCCGGAGGGTGCGACAGCACAGAACGGTGCTCCCGCTTAGGGATCCTCATCCCTTAATTCCCCACCCTGGATCTACCCTCACACCTCTCTATCCCATCCCATTTGTCCACCCCTGCCCCTACCCACCCCACCTTGTTTGTGGCCCCCAAACTTGTATATAGTTTTGTATTCTTGTAAATAGTTGAATATTATATTTTTGCAATACGTTTAATTTTGATGTGAATACTGTGGTGGTCTCTGATTTGCAGCGGGCTATAGGTGCTCAGCTGCAGTGGTGTGCATGGCATCAGGGGTGGTGCAGTCATGGGTATGTGTGTGTGTCAGTGTGGAGGTGACTATGGTGTGGGGGTAGCTATCAGTCAGTGTCTGTGGTGTGTGTGTTGTGCCCTGTGCACAGGATGACTGTGTGCAGTGGTCCATGGTGTGTGCTCTGTGTCCATGGCGCACCCATCGGCCCGTCCATGGCCTGTGCAGCTGACACAAATGCATGTCTGTGACCTGCAGGGTTCGTTGGAATGTCAGTGGTGGCAGTCCCTGCAGGGTGGCCACCGTACCCGTCACTTTGCTGGGTTGCCCCTGTCACTGGTGTGGTGCATGCCTGGCTCGGGTGGCACTGTGGGCACCACAGTCATTGTCCCACCTCCATGCTGTGCCTTGTGTGTGGTGCAGGGGATGTGCCCAACTGTCTGTGACTTGTGCTCCGGGCGACTGCTGGTAGTGTACGGGTCCACAGTGCCTGCGCAGGGTGGCTGGCACTCCAGTGTCATGGAGGACTGCGGGTTGTGTGTACATAGCTTACATGGGCCCACAATGGGGGCCTGGTTGCCCCACCACTGCATCCCTGTGTTGGTGTGCCCTTGGGTATGGGTGGGTGTCTGTCCATACACTGTGTTGCATCTGGTGTGGTGCATGCTTCCATGCACCACTGTGAGTGTCTGTGCTGGCTGTTGTGGCAAGTGGTGAGTCGGGGTGTGTCACTGGAAAACTGTGCAGGGTGCTGTACCACTGGAGGTGGTGTCAAGGGCATGCCCTGTCCCGTGTGGGGTACTTCTTGTGCCGATGCATGGTCGGTCTCTCAGCAGTACCTCGGGGGGACTGTGTGTGGTGGCAACGTGTCTGCCGTTGTTGCATTACCGTGTGCTGCCACCCACTGATGGGTGCTCATAGTGGGGCTGGCTTGCATGGTTCTGTGGTGCACAGGGTTGCACTGTCACAGTGGGGGTGGTGGCATGCCATGGGGTTTCCTGCAGTGGTAGTCACTGCTCATGGGGGTGTCTGGGGGTCACAGTGCAGGGTGTGCTCTGCACTGGGGATGGTGTGGCTGGGGTGGTCTGCCTCCTTGTGCCAGTCACAGCTTGCTAGTAGGTGTGATTGGGCACCATGGCCCAACTGTGGGTTGTTTGCTTGTCTCCATGGGCCAGTGGTTATTCCAGCCCTCCCCCAGTTGTGCTGTGCTTGGGGTGTGGGGGGACAATGTCTGTTCTGCTGTGTGTTCCTATGCCCATCTGTGGCATGGGTGGTGGGCCCCTACCTCCCTGGTTGTGCAGTTACATTGCTCTGCTGCTGGGGGGCTCCCTGGTTGCGCTATGGCACCTCTGGACTGCTCAGTTGAGCGTCCCTTGTTGCGCCATGGCGCATCAGATCTGCTCAGCTTCTTCCTAGCTGCGCTTGGCGGCGAGGTGTTGTGATATTCAGTCGCCGGCTGTAGGCGCACTTGGCCAGTCCCATTTTTGAATATTGTCTTCTTGCACATGGGCGCACAGACATGCGCTGCCTGCTATTGCGCACTTTTGCCAGTTTGAATATCCAGGCCAAAGAACGAAAATGATGCAAACCGGTAGAAATGGTGCAAGCTTGAGTCAAAAAAGAAATACTGCAAATCGAGTCAAACAAATGGTACAAGTTGAGTAAAAAATGACACAAATGATGAGTATGACGCAAGCGAAGCCAAAAAATAGGGCAGATGAAATGGCCAAGACTAAGCCTCCAAAATGTTTTAAACTAGTCCTGCAGGAAAATACTAGCCCTTAAAAGTAGCACAGTCAGTTCTGATCACCTGCTGTGGGCCTCATATGCTCTAGTGTCCCTTAGACCAGCTCTGGCTGGTCTAATGGCGTCATGCATTTTAAGCACAAGGACAGGACTCTCATTCCGTGAGAATCCCAAACAAGGGAATGGTGCATCATCTTGGTGACGCAGGTATCCCGTCTGACAGGGTGCAGGCATTTTTTTAGTGCAAGCATGGGACAAGCTCCCCTGGCACATAGCGACCGGTTTTTGATGAAGCACCATTTGAAAATCAAAATTAGTGCAAGGTTTGACGAATCCTGCTTCTTGTGTCAGTTGTTTTGACACAAGCACTCTCGTCATTCTCTGGCCTGAAAATCCAGCCAAGGATGTCTTTTGACAAGCTGAGGTTGCTGAAGTTAATTACCAGGCAGAGACATATTAAAAAATCAGCAGTAATCTTTAGCATAGGAAAGACAAACTTGGAATTAGAAATACCCTGAGATGAAGGAATGTGTTTTCTCTGTTTGCATTGCCATTGTATATAGTTGTACTGAAACCTTTTTTATTTTTATTTTATTGAGATTGATAGTAATGGAATGCTACTTGCAAGTTTTATAACTGCTCCTGGTTTTCCTATGCTTCCTGACCTGTGTCTTGACAGTACATACTGACATCTTCTGGGACTATTCACTGAAAATGGGCTCTGCAGCAGAACAGTGGGCACTCTGATGCAAAAAGATCCTTCTGTGGAACACCCCATTTCCAGAAAACTGACCACAACATTGTCTGTTTTATGGATCACTCGTGGATGACATGGCCCCATCCTGGTGAGTGAATGCCAGTACAATGTATTTCCCTGCAACAAGGACTACAGAGATATGTGTCCTGAGGGTATAGGCCAAATCCCAGCCTTTTAGTGCTTCCTTGCACAATTCTGAGGATCCTGAACAGCCTTGTTTATGTAATCCATTGTTCCTGCTATTCTTGTTGCGTTGTCTGCCCTTATCTGCAGAGCTTGGTTCTTGTCCAATACTGAGAATGACTTCAGGGATATAAACACTGCTCTGAGCTCCAGCAGACTGTGTTCCTTGCTCTATTCTAGGGCCAGACTCCTTTTACTGTGTGACGAATGAAATGCCCTTCCCCTTCCTTATAGTAAGACATTTGTGGTATGTACTAAATTGTTCAGTGCTCGCTGAAAGGGATCTTACAAGCCTATTTTGTACTGAGGTAAAAGAAGTCAGGGGATCCTTGAGTGGACCAGTATTTTTTCAGACATCACTGAATGCCTGTTTTGTATTACCTTGTCCATGGTACCACAGTAGGCATGTGGGAAAAAAAATTCTGCCAGTGGAATTTCCGAGTAAGGCTGAATTTTGCTTCTGCAAAACTTCTGAAAACATTTTTACAGACCGGTGGCACTGAGGGTTGAGACACTGTATGCCACACCTCGCTCCACGCCGGTGACCTGGGTTCGGGAATGGACTTGGGCTGCCAGAGGGTCAGCAAGGGGGAGAAGGATTGAGTGCCTGATGGCTTGCTCTCCTTCTCTGGAGTGGGATGGGAAGCTTTCCCTGCCACTACACCACCACCTACTGGGGAACTTAGGGGATGTCGGTGTGGTTGGGGGATGCCATGTGGGGTTGATTCTGGCAGAGGACTGGAGTGGATGCACATCTCAGCACGCACTCCTTGCTTGCTCTCATTGCATGCTGGCGTCTGGAACCAGAACACAGAAACAACCCTCCACACCTCCTAGGTGAAGACCTCTGTGCAACAACATGCCACCAACTGACAGAATCAGGGCAGACTCTGCTGTGCAGGCCCACTCCTCGGAGCACACTGAGGGTGGTAGGGATCTCTCCTCACTGCCCTGGGGGTTTATCCGGCCATCAAGGGACATAAGGAGATGAGCTGGGCACTCTAGGGGCAGACCTTGTATGTCAGGAGGGACTGCATGTGGAGCATTGTAGGGGTCCGATTGAGTGGAGAGTGGGGGCAGTAGAGGTGAGGATAAATAATAAGTAAAAACAACATTTTGCCAACTTCTACGAATTTCCGATGAAAGCATATAGGTTTTTGTTATTTACTTGCGTTGGAAAATAGTTCCTCAGTCCAAATTGTCCAGTTTCTCCAGATGCAGAATAATTTGCATATTAATCCTTCTTTAACTGCTACCCCCTATCAATACAGTGCAATTACTATTCTGCATGTTAGATAATACTGTGCATTTAATGTTAAGAAGCATAATTTTGTTTCCCAGAGTTCCGCGGGCACGTTTCCACATATTCAGTATTTCCATTTTATGCAGTCATGCAGTAAAATAATTTGCATCTCTTAAACAGCAGTCACTGTGACCTGTGGAATTTTCTATTATTTTTTTTTTTAAATCCTGCATGTCAGCAGGCGGAAATCAGAAATTTTGCTTTTGGCTCAGATTGAAATTGTAATAGTGAGGCGAGAGAGAGAGACAGTGAGAGACAAAATAGAGAGAGGAGTTTTGGGAAGTTGTAGAGAGTCCAGAGTGCAGTTCTGTTGTTACTTTATGTTCAGTTCTGTTTGAAGGTCCTTCTTTTTGTTTTGTTATTTAAGAATAAGATGGCAGCAAGTGACAGTGAGATTAACTTGGGCAGCAGCAGCCAGACCCAGGAGGAACCACAGCAGCAGGCACAGAAAGTTCAGAGAGGGGATCAGGGTAGGCAGCCACAGCAGCAGGGCCAGGAACAGCAGGCCTCCACCTCTGGTGATAACACTCAAAGCTCCCCCAGAAAAATGGCACCTCCATTCACATACAAGGAGGCTGCTATCTTGGTGAATGAGGTCACCAATAATGTAGTGAAGCTTTTTGGCCAAAATAAGCAACCTCTTAAAAAGAGGCAGAGTGTGTGGGCAGATATTAAAGCCACCTTGGATGCCGATAGAGAGGGACCTGTGCCACGCAACATCCGTCAACTAAAACATAAGTGGGACAAACTCCAATGAAAGGACACCGAGGTACTGGAGACACTTGGTAGTGCAGTGATCATCCCCGCCAGAAAGGGGAAGAGCTGGAAAAGGAGGACAGCAGAGAAGACCACCACCACTACTGGATCCCCCACAGGGAAGTGGATGCAGGTGGAGGACAGCGGCACTAGTGAATAAAAATGTTTTTCTTTCTTTACCCTTTTTCAGTCCCCTTCCCTCTGCTGTGGCAGCTACTCTTCAGTGATCCCTCCCTGGCTTGTTGGCCCCTCATACTCTGCCCCAGGTAACCCTGGAGGAGGCACGAGCTGCCCTATCCTGCCTTGGCCTACCCCCCCGGGCGGGGTGCCCATGTCGCCCCTCCCAGCACATTAGAGTGTGCAATCAAAGTCAGGTGGTCCAGCTGTCCCCTTTTCCCTGTGTGACATCTGGGGGCAGCCAGGTCCTGGTCTATGAGCTGCCACAAAGAAAAAATTACTCACCTTAGTAATGTTGTTTCTTCTAATGGAGTCTTGCTGTATTCTGACATATGCAGTTAGGTCCTGCCTTTCAACTGCCCGGAGAACAAAGGAATTAAACTTCCCATAGCCAGCATGGAAATGTTCACCTTTGACCTCAGTTGACCCCTGTCTGCTGTTGTTTAAACTCCAACCGTCAGATCTTCACGAGCAATACTCATTAGAAGTTTGTGTGGAAACTGTAAACTCAAAACTAGCCAACTCATAACTATATCTATATAAAAGGGTTTTTGGTTTCAAAGAAAGACTTAAGTCAGGAAACCCAAAAACAAAACACATCTCAAAACACAACACTCACCCAAAATAAAGGAGGGTGAAAGGGACACCCTAGGGTGCCCACACTGCTCCTGCCACCCAAAACCAGGTTCTGAGGGGGGAGGGGCGGGGGAGTCAGAATAAGCAAGACTCCATTAGAAGAAACAAAATTACTAAGGTGAGTAATTTTTTTCTTCAAACAACATGAAGTCTGCTGTATTCTGACATATGCAGACTAATACAGTACTCCATGGAGAAGGGACAGAACCTACTTGGAAACAGGGTCTGAAGTACTGCTGTGTTAAACCGAGCATCACTCCTAGCCTGGATATCCAGAGAGTAATGCTTGGTGAATGTATGGACTGTTTTCCAGGTGGCTGCTTGACAGATTTCTAAGATAGGAATATCCTGGCAGCAGCCAGAGAAGCAGCTGTACCTCTAGTGGAGTGAGCCCTCAGGCCTGAGAGTGGAGTTCTACCCAGTTTCTCATAGCAGAATTGTATACAAAAAACAATCCACCTGGCAACAGATCTCTTAGTGACAGGTTTGCCCTTACCAACCTCTCCATACAAGAGAAAGAACTGGAGGGATTCAAACCTGTGACCCTTGGTGTGCTCTATGTAGTAGCTGAGGGCCTTTTTAACATCTAAGCTGTGCAGCCTCCTCTCTCCAGAGGATGAATGGTCAGTGAAGAAAACAGGGAGAGACACAAACTGGTTGAGGTGGAAATCTGAAATCACTTTAGGCAAAAACTTCCTGTTAGTTCTTAGGACCACTTTATCTCTATGGAAAGAGATGAAATCAGGTTCCACTGACAGGGCTTGCAATTCACTGATGCGCCTGGCAGAGGCAAAGGCAATGGCCACCAAAAACACAGTTTTCCAAGTCAAGTATTTAAGTTCTGCAGAGGACAAAGGCTCAAAGGGGGGTTGCATAAACTGAGCAATGCAAACATTAAGGTCCCAAGCAGGAGCAGGATCCCTAAAGGGGGGATTGGTGTGCAGCAATCCCTTGAAGAACTTACAAAACACAGGATGGGCTGACAGAGGGGATGGCTTGCCTACTGACAGGAAAACAGAAACAGCTGCCAAATGCACTTTAAGTGTAGCTGGCCTAAGGCCTAGGCCATTGAGATGGACAATATAGTCCAGAAGCGTAGGCAACCCAGCAGAATCTGGAGAAATACTCTTCTTAGAACATCAAATAGTGAATCTTTTCATTTGGAATTCTAAGTCTTTCTGGTGGAAGGCTTTCGAGAAGCCTTAAGGATATCCAGAACCCCTTGGGAAAGATGCAGGTCAGCAAACTAACTCTTCAAGAGCCATGCCTTGAGATTGAGAGACCGAAGGTTCGGGTACCAAATCCTCCCCTGAGAGGATGTCAATAGGATGTAATTCCTGGGAAGAGACAGGGGAAGGTGGACTGCTAGGGACAGCAACAGGGGATACCAGGGCTGTCTGGCCCAGTCTGGAGCAATCAGAGTCACTTTGCATGGTTGTGATCTTATCTTGACTAACACTTTGAACAGGAGAGGGAAGCATACAGAAATTTCCTTCCCAATTCAGGATAAGAGCATCCAGGGGGACTGAGCCCAAGACTGGGGGTCTGCAACAAAAGAGAGAAAGTTGGTGATTGTCTGGGGTTGCAAAAGATCCATCTGTGGAGTGCCTCATCTCAAGAAAATCACTTTCAAAACTAGGGGATCTAGGGTCCATTTGTGATGGCCCTGGGATATTCTGCTCAGAGCATCCACTAGGACATTGTCCTTCCCTGGAGGTGAACTGCTATCAGAGAGGTTTGCAGGGAATAGGCCAGGGACCACAACTTCATTACTTCTGTGCACAAGGCCGTAGACTGAGTGCCTCCCTGCTTGTTGATGTACCACATGGTGGTGGTGTCTGTTCTGGCCTGGACCACCTTGTTCTGCACAGATTTGGAAAAGGCTTGCAGAGCCAAACATACTGCTCTGAGTTCCAAGAGACTGATGTGAAGCAGAGATTCCTGAGGTGACCACAGCCCTTGGGTGGTAAGATCCCCGAGATGGGCTCCCCAGCCCAGCAAGGAAGCATCTGTGGTGAGTATCATTGAATGGGACTGAGTGACAAAAATAACCCCTTGTCTCAAATTGTCCTGATCCTGCCACCATTGCAAGGCCTGGATCAGGGTTTGAGTCACTGGGACTAGTTTGGTAAGGGAATCCTTTCTTTGGGACCAGAAGGCTCTCAAGTGGAACTGAATGTCCCTTATCTGGAATCTTGCTCCTTGGACCACTGCTGTGGAAGCTGCCATGTGGCCCAGAAGCTGAAGGGAAATGCCTTGCTGGTTGAGACACCTGCAGGTGAATGAAGAGGCCAGTTCCATAAGGGTCCTTGCCCTGTCCAGGGGAAGGAAGTCTCTTGCCTTTATTGTATCCAGCTCCGCCCCTATGAAGGTGAGGAACTGTACTGGTTCGAGAACTGACTTTGGAAGGTTGAGAAGGAATCCTAAGGAAGTGAGCACTTGCTGAGTTATTTGCAAATGTGACTTGGTCTGGAGACTGACCTACTATGAGCCAGTCGTCCAAGTATGTGAAGATGGAGATCTTTTTTCTCCCTAGGAAAGCAACCACTACTGCCAGGCACTTTGTGAAAACCCTTGGGGCTGATGTTAGGCCAAAGGGCATTGCTATGAATTGATAGTGGCCTGAGGGCAACTCGAACCTGAGGTACATTCAATGGGAGCACCTGATGGGAATGTGAAAATAGGTATATTTGAAGTCCAGAGAGGCTAGCCAGTCCCCTGGCCTTAGAGAGGGAAGGATTATTCCTAGACTCACCATTTTGAACTTTGGTTTTAAAAGGTGTTTTTTTCAGATATCTTGGGTCCAGGATGGGCTGCCATTCTCCTGTTTTTTGGGGGGGTTAGGAAGTACCTGGAGTACAATCATTTGCCCTTGTGTAGGGTAGGAACCCTCTCTATAGCTCTGAGAGCTAGGAGGGAAGAAACCTCTGCCTCTAAGGCAAGGGTCTCTGATGGATTTGCAGGTGGTAAGGATCTGGTTCTCATCTTGGGAAATTTTTTGAAGCTGAGAACCAGTCCCTGGCTTACTACTTCCAGGACCCACTTGTCTGATGTCAGAGACTTCTAGTCCTGGATAAAGTAAGCCAGCCTGCCCCCTACTGGTATTGGAGAATCGGCCAAGGCAGACCCATCAGGGTGTCTGCTTGGCAGGGGCTTTAGGCTGAGGGGTGGATGCAGGCCTGCTCATCCCTGTCTGCCTCTCCCTCTAAAGAACCCCTGCTGAGAGTAAGAGGAGGAGGCCTGAGCTTGGTAAAAAGGCCTTTGGAAAGGCCTGCCTCTGCCCTTGGACTGCTGCCTTTGAGGAGTAGCTTGCCTTTCTTTGGCCTGAGCACTCCTGTAAGTGGTCCTGTACTCGTCCATCTTTTTCATGTAGTTCTCTGTCTGCTCCTCAAACAGAGAATTACCAATAACAGGGAAATCCATGGCCTTAGCCTGAGTATCCTGTGAGAGGCTAGTACATCTGAGCCAAGCCATCCTCCGAAGATCCACAGATGTAGCCATGACCCTTGTCGAAACATCACTGGAGTCCACAGCAACATGAAACTGCACTTTGGATGCCTCAATCCCATCTGCAGCCACCTGCTCCAGCTCCTTGGCAAGCTGGGAGGAGGCCTGTTTAGCCAGTGCCAGTACAGTGTGCCACCTGGACTTCTGGTATGTAGCTGTGTAGGCCATATAATTAGCCTGCCTGAGTCCCAAAGATGCTGCCATGTACTGTTTCTTTGCCATGGCATCAATCTTCCTGGAGTCCTTATCTGGGGAGTGTGATGCCAAGGGAATATTTGCCTTATCACAGGCAGCAGCTTGCACTACCCCAACATGGCTGCATTGCTGGGAAAGGAACTCCGTTTCTGAGCCTGAAAGAATATACCTCTTGTCCATTTGTCTGTCCACAGGAGCAGGGCTGCAGCTCTGAATTTTGGGACCCCAGATGAGTCACTTGAAATGGGCCCGTTTCCCAAATCAGCTAATGCCAAGGGTAATGCCACTCCTCAGGTGGGCCCCTCCTGAGCTCAGGGCCCCAGACAACTTCCCCACTTTCTCCCCCATTACTGCGGCCCTGCACAGGAGGTATGGAATTAGGAGTCTTATGAATTGTATGTGTCTGTTTCCCAAAAGATTTGTGGAGGGGAATAGACAGTCTCCTGGACTCTGGGATGTCCATCATTTCAACAAAATCAGGCTCTTCCTAATTCTCTACTGCTTCCTTCATAGGAAGCTGGAGGATTTCAGCCACTTTTTTGTAAAACATAAAGTGAGAGGGGACTCAGAAAACCTAGGAGGAGAAACACCTGAAGGTGTGTCTGGGGAGATGTCCAGGTCAATAGGCACATCCAGACTTTCATTATCACCATCATCATCCGGTTCATAAAATTCTTCCAAGATGTAATCCAGAACAGAGGGAATCGACCGAACGGAACCCCTGCCAGATGGTGCCGGTTCAGTCGGAACCTAAGTAAACGATTGCATTATCCTTATTGCCTTGGCTATCTCATCAGCGGTCGGAGTATGAATTTCTGGGTCCGAACTGAACGATTTATGTTTTCTTTTTCTTTTTACCAGAACTGACTCCTCAGAATCGGCTCTCCTTTTGCCCGAAGAAGTATCACCCTGGTCAGAGGGCACTCCTTCTGGTTTGGTTGAAACCGAACTGGGCTAGCCATCCGGGTCAGTGGACTTCTCAGCCTCCCTTTCCCTCAGTCTATCTAATCTCTTTTCCAGGGTAGATTTGGGAAAATTCTTATAAATTTGGCAGTCTGAATCGAGGTGGTCAAACCCCAGACAATAAACACAGGTGGTGTGGGGGATCAGCCTTGGGAAAGACTTCCCCACACACACTGCAGTGTTGAAACCCAGTGGGCCTGTTTTTTTTCTTGGGTTTCTCAGACATTGCCAATCCTAACCAAAATGTACCCTTTTTTCGGCAATCCGCCAGACAAGACTCCCCTATCGGTTCCTGACCGTGTCACGGGTCTTGGAAAAAAACGTAATAAAATCCGTTTTTTTTAGAACCGATATGGACCGGTTACCACACTCTAAGTAAATCACAAACTTTTTTACCTAAAAACTGATTGGTTCAGCTGAACCGATCCACAGTTTACAAGTTCCACACAGAAACTATACAGAAAACCTATCTAGTACTCATGGTACCACAGACAGAGACCTAAACCAACAGATCGGTAGCAGCAATTCAGTAGAAACCGAGTGAAAAAATGACACTTTAGTCGACTTTTCTGAACCGAGCAAAGGAGAAATCTCCGGAGCAACTGTTCAGTGAGGTGGAGTAAAGAATCTGACGGCTGAAGTTTAAACAACAGCAGACAGGGGCTTTAACCAAGCTCGCGGTGAACATTCCATGCTGGCCATGGAAAGTTTAACTCTTTGTTCTCCAGGGCAGTTGAAAGGCAGGACCTAACTGCATATGTCAGAATACAGCAAGACTTCATGTTGTTTGAATGGGTTTTTCCTTTGTTCCGACTCTGTCCCCTGAAAGTGCCATCACACAAGGGGAGCCAAGGAGGAAGGGCACATCGAGACGTGCCTCCACTCCTGCTCCCGACAGATGTCCTCCCCTCCCAATTGCCCTACGGTCCCGCTGCACCACCACCTGTGGCCACCTGACCCACGTGGCGGTAAAGTAGCGTGGCCTGCAGCCAACTCTTCCTGATGGATGAGAGCAGCCCCTTAGGTATTCAATCCTTCTCCCCCAGCCATACCTCCAGCAATCCGAGCTTGCTCCTGACCTTGGGTTGCTGGCGTCGTAAGCAGTAGCGCTGGCAGACAACCTTGCACCACTGAGTATTATGACTTTATTATTCAAAGTTGTCATGTTCTTCAAAAGTTATTGTTTTCATTAGTCACTGTTTGAATTACACCATATGATTGTTTTTACAGTGAGTCATAGAGGCACGACTGTGATATACTGCTTGTTTTTCAGTATAACTCTAGACACTGAATAGCAGTGCTCCGTCCTGCAGGTTGAGCCACCATGGCTTACTGCACAGCTATGTTTCATGTGGTGCTAGGCCCTGCCCCACTGCGGTTTCAACAGTTATCATGAACAAGTTAAACTCTCTGTTGCCCCGATGCACTGCATGTAATGTGAGCCTTTTTCCTTTTTATAATTACATTGAGATAAGAAAATGTGAACAACAGGAAACAGGCCTGTGTGTTGCTCCCGTAGTCACATGTGGTGTCATGCATGATGTATGCTCCCTGCCCTGAGCTGACTACAGACCCTCTTTGATGGTGATGTGTGTGTGTTTGTGTATGTGATATTACAGAGGTACTTTCTCTGTAGCTGTGCCATCAAATTTCATGCGCTTATCACTGCCAGTAAATCACCTCACACATATATTGTCAGGGACAAGAGCATGAACTGAGAGGATGCTGCATCCATTTCAGACCACTTTTTCTTTCTTTTTTTTTTTTTTTTTTATATCATCACTATTTTCTCCTTGGTCGGAGCGGACACCCACCGACCCCCGACCACCAGCACCCCAGGACCGGGTCTGGCATGTGAATTTATACGTCCCATCTACACGGGCCGGCCAATGAGCAGGACCCTTCTAGGTACTCTGTGGCACGGACCCGCGAAGACGCTTCTTGTCCAGGGCTCAGCCATCAGCAGCCCCACCACCATTTTCACAGATTTTTGCCCCTGAGGAGCTGGAAGTGCAATGGCATCACACCAACGTGCCACTGCCGCCTGTCCTCCCTCTGTGTGCACAATGTGGTGGCCCAGCTCTGCTGGGGGCTACCATAGTGGATGCAGTTCCCTCACCCACCCCAGAGGAAGGACAGCCATTGTGGGATGCTCAATCCTTTCTTCTCCCCTGCCAGCCCCCGCCGGCCTGAGTCCGTATCCAAACCCGGGAGGCTGACACAGCACAAGGTGTGGTATCCAGTGCCTCAACCCTCAGCGCCACCAGGCCGGCTCAGACCACTTTTTCTAGTTTGTTGTTGTGTTAACTTGTTTTGCAAGCATGATTTTGTCAACTTAACACAGTTGTTGCATTTGTATTCATGTGCATAGCAACTGTCTCTCTCCATTGTGGCTATAGCTGACTTGCCATGTGTGTCATGGCTACCATCTGCATCCTCATCCTCACTGTCCAGTGGGAGGGGTGGTCATGTCACTGTTCATGACTGCCCAGTGCTCACTGCTCCAGTCCATGTATCGACTCATGGCATCCCCTGCAATGGAGTGTGATCACGGCTGCGACATCCAGTGCATATGTGCACTGTACTGTGTGTAACCAGATTTGCAGTCCTCACCCTGACCAGTCATGTCACTCCATGACGGCCATTTCCAACAGCACTCCTTATATGAATATGTGATGTGCTGTTTTCTGGAAGGGAAGTGAACCCCTTAGTGTGATTCTTCCTCGACTCTCTTCACGTGATTATCTGTTGTATTCTTTGGTGAAGTTGGCAGTTTGCCTTGCCCATAGGATGGAATGTGTTTGAGTACTGCAGTTATGTGTTTCAACTTCCAACACGTATCTCAACCATTCCTCTTCATTTGTAACAGGTGCTGCCAGACGGTCCAGAGATGATGCTTAGGTCACGCTGGTCAGCGTTGATGTAAACAGCAGCAGTGTTGCTGGTACCGCAGAAGCCGTCGGAGGGCCAGGCCTGAGCCCTGGAGAATTTGTGTCTGGTAAGCTATGTGTACTGTTAAATTAAGTTTAATCATGTGTTGAAGAACTTTCCTGAATTGTGAGACTAAAATCTGTTGCGTTTCATCACCGCAAATCGGTGGAACATGGTCTGCGGCTACTAGTCTGTGATGACCATATTTATTCTAGAGACCCCAGTGTAAATAATAGCTTTCATCCATTGTGTTGTGAATTTGAAGTGCTCCTTGACCCAAGGAACAGCTTGCTGACTGACCCATGCCACCTTCCTGGTGCTCATTAACCTTCCCCATGTGGCCCTGTGTAAATAACATCAAAAGTCATTTGAACACCACATAACACACTTGCATTGTAGTTTGTGCAGTAGTATGATAGGTGCTAGTGGCATACACTGTTGTTGATCATGCTGATATAAGTATGTGCACAGATCAACATTTGTGTCACATCAGGCAGGGAAGGGGACTGGGTGTTCAGTTAGTTTATATAATCCTTATAAGTCTACACTGGTCATACAACAACAAATTACATTTTGAAATCATGAACTGGCAGCAGTGCCTCCAGTTCATGACATCCAGACTACCAGTTTGCTTACATGGTCACTGGAACAGGGGCAGGGGCTGCATTAGTAGGTAGCACACTCGCCTCTGAGGCCGGGAGATCAGAGAGCTGAGGGTTCAGTTCCCACATCTGGCACTTGGGTTAATATCCCAGTACTGACACTGTAGTGCAGCATGAGAGGGGTGCTGCACTTCTGAGGTGCCATCTTTCGGATGAGACTTTAAACCGAGGTCCCATCTGCCTGGATTGGTGGTAGTTCAGGTGGATGTTAAAGATCCCATGGCACTTATCGAAAAGAGTAGGGGAATTTCTCCCGTGTCCTGGCCAAATTTCCCTCATTCACTAAAAACACCACCAACAGCTTAATCTGGTTCAAGGTCAGTTGGCATTCATCTGTATCCCCCTCCCCCGAGTCGTGCCTGAAAATAGGCAGGATTTGTCTAGTGCACTTACCCGGTCAACAAAAACTAAATAAATACTTAATTCCATGTTCATTCCAGTTCCACTGTAAGAAGTGGCATAGCCTCCCTTAACTGCCCCAGTGTTTTAAAAACTTTAGGAATCATTACTTCTGAGTACCGTGTCCAGTTCATTTGACCTGCCTAAACTGCATCACTGAGGTATGATATGCATTGATGTCAATGCATCATTTCCTCCCCAGTGGCATGCAACATGTCACCTCTAAATTTGGGACTATAAACAGTGAATGTACAGCGGGCTGCAGCAGTGTGTGTGGCCTCATCATGCACTGCCTGTACAGTTATGGTACATTGATCACGATTTGCCAAAATTAAGTCGAGGGGCCCCATGACAGGTCATCAGGTGGATATCTACAAGTACTTTGTAGAACCTTCAGTCAGGGTGATAGTGTTAGCACTGTCATTGCTGGGTGAAGTCAGCCAAGACTTAAATCATGACAAGAAAAAACTTTGTGCACATCTATGTATTTCTATGGCAGGCAAACAGGTAAGTACATGTAGTCTGGGTAACAAGCTTCCTGAACTAGTGGCCTTGATGGAAGAGGAACATCTGGATATTGTGGCAGTCAAAGAAACAGCACAAATAAAACCATGACTGAGATGCAAACATATCAGGGTACACTATCTACAGGAGGGACAGGGAGGGTAGAAGAGGAGGAGGAACAAGGGAAGGAATCAAAGCAACAGAACAAAAGGGTAAACAGGGAGCAGAGGAGGCACTGTGGGTCAACTTGGAGACAGGCAACAATTCACACAGGGGTTGTATACAGACCCCCATCCTTAGAATGACCGAAACAGGGGAGATATTGTTGATGGAGGACCTGAATATGCCAGATGTTAACTGGAGTGCATTTGCTGCAGCGACATCCAAGGACAGGGTCAATCTAGATGCCCTGCAAGGGGCATGCCTTAGACAGCTAGTACTGGGACCCACTCGGGAGGGAGCAACCTTAGACCTGGTACTCTCAAATAGAGATGGAGAGAGGATCACAGATTTAGAAGTGGGTAGCCATCTGGGAACTAGCGACCACCAAACAGTATGGTTCACGATAAACACAGCAGTAGAGTTAAGCCATACAAAGGTAAAGGTCCTGGACTTCAGGAGGGCTGACTGCCAAAATGGGTGAGTGCCTAGTGGATGCACTAGCAAATGGCAGGAAGGAGGGTGGGACAACAAATAATCAAAACTGCCATCACAGAGGCAACAACAAGCCTTTCTGTGATGCAAATAAAACAAAATGAAGTAAAAACCACTATAGTTCTCAAAGGAGGGGGGCAGGAAATGTTAGAGAGAATAAGACAGCATTCAAGAAGTACAATGAATCACAGAAGGAGCAGGACAGAGAACTGTATCAGTTAAAGCAGAAGAAAGCAGGGATGGCAGTCAGAATAGCGAAGGCCCAAACCAAGGAAAGATAGCAAACTCAGTTAATGGGGATAGAAACTTTTATAGGTACATCAAAGAGCAAAGGAAGACCAAGGGAAGGATAGTGAGGCTTAAAAAATGGGGATGGGATGGGCAGAGGGTGACTTTGAAAAGGCAGAGATACTGAATAAACATGTTTACTCAGTATTCACAAAAGAAGAAGGGGGGGTACCTAAACAAGCAATAAAAGCACTCTGGACAGGGGGGTCGATACCAGTCCATTCACAAAAAAAAGGGTCATGAAGGAAATAGCAGTTACATAAGAACTTACTGTAACAGTAGATCTTCGAGAGAGGTTCCTGCAGTAGGTCTTCACATAGAGGACTGCGTCCCTGGTGTCAGATCCTAATGCCAAACTTGTAGACAGCAATCATCAGCGGGGACTGCCCCCCAACGTCAGCCCGACTATAAAAGGGGCGGTCCGGCACCCGCTCTCTAGTTCTTTTCCAACTGAGACCTATAGAAAGGTTAGAATAAGACTGGAGTTAAAAATGCCTCAGACCCTGCTTCCACTCTAGTCCCGAAGGACTAGATAGGATGGAAAATAAGGATAAAACATCCAGAAACTGGGGGAAGGAGGGTGGGAAACTAGACCTACTGCAGGAACCTTTCTCAAAGATCTACTGATATGGTAAGTTCTTAAGTAACTGCTATATCTTACTTCGAGAGGGTTCCTGCAGTAGGTCTTCACATATAGGACTGAATACCAAGCAGTCCCTGAGAAAAAACAAAACAAAGGTGCATCAAGGAGGAGGAGAAGCTGCCATAAGAAAGCACGACAGGAGGCCTTGCAAGACTGCAAAACCAAAGCCAGTTCTGCCCCTAGAGGCAATGTCCAGACTGTAATGCTTAGTGAAGGTGTGAACAGATGACCATGTGGCCGCTGCACAAATCTCTGCCGTGGACACGTTCCAAAAAAAGGCAGTAGAGGTCACCACACTGCAGGTGGAGTGGCCTTTAACTGCCCCTGGAAGGGGCTTCCCATATTTCGTGTATGAAAAATGGATGCAGTTAGCTAGCCATCGAGAGATGGTTTGCTTGGATATAGCCTTGCCTTGGCACTGTGGAGCAAAAGCTACAAACAGTTGATTGGACTTATGAACTTCATTAGTCTGGTTCTATGTAGTACCTCAGGATCCGGCACATCAAGGGTGTGCAAAAGGTATTCCCCCCTGTTGGAATGCTGTGGATAGTATACTGGTAATTCCACGCTCTGGTTCAAAGTGGTTTCCGAAACCACTTTAGGTAGGAAATGAGGGTTGGTCCGAAGGACTGCCCTGTCCTTGTGAAAAATCAAATAGGATTCCTTACAGACAAAGGCCTGTAATTCAGAGACACTTCTGGCTGAAGTAACTGCGACAAGAAAGAGGGTCTTCCAGGAGAGTAAGCGCAAGTCACAGGATGAAGCTGGTTGAAATGGGGGTAAGGTCAGCTTCTCGAGCATGAAGTTTAGGTCCCAGGGAGGACAAAGATTCCGGATCGTAGGTTTCAAATGAAGGATGCCTTTCAGAAAGGTTTTGGCAACCTCCAGCTGAGTCAAGGTTTTGCCCTCCACCGGTAGGTGGTAGGCCCACGGCGCAGAGAGGTGGACCTTAATGGAGGAGTAGCTAAGGCCCGCCTCAGACAGATGTGCAAGGTACTCTAGAACCTGGGAAGCCAAGCACAAAAATTGGGTCCCAACATCTTGCTTGGGCCCAAATCGTGAATCTTTTCACTTCATGGCGTAAGTGGATCTAGTGGAAGGTATTCTAGCCTCAACTAGTGTAACCCCCACCCAGGTATGCTATTTCTGTCTGACAGCTCTACCTGGTGGGCTGGGTTCGGGGGAGGAATATGTCACTTGGCATATTGGCTAGGTTTGGCTACTCTGCAACAGGGGCACCCAAGTAACTCCAGACAAAGGAAGCAATAACTGTAATGTCCAATGCCAGAAGTGGGATTCTAAAGTGTGGCTTTTATTCATATCCAACAGAATAAACAAAGCATAGATGGACCCCCACTGGGATACACTCCTGGTAATGCAGATTTAAGGAGACCAGAACACATCCTCATCACTTTAGCCCTCAGGCTCTGAAACATATTGGGCACACAGCCCAAACTTGTACACTGCTCTGGGTTTTCCCTGGCTCGGCTCCCTTGCCAGCCACTTGGACACTTTCCATATAGCATGGAAACATTTACAGGTGGCTCCCTAAACCATGTCTGAGCACTTCTGCTCCATAGGGGAACCTCCCTCATTAATCTCACATCTGGGTACATTCCTCAGGCACTGGCCAAGTACCTGAGAGAAAGCAACAGGTGCCCCAGAGCAAATCCGTAGATGTGAATTTGGTTACAACTGATGGGGGGTCTCCCACCTCTCGCTCCCACAATTCATACCCGTCCATTTCTCTGGACTGTAACACCTCATCCTTTAAAACCTTTGCTGTGTAGATTCTTTTTAAATGTATTCCACATTCAGTCTACTGTCTACATCCCATTTGTGCTGGACTCGAACATACTTAATAAGTGGCTCTGTCCATTACTCCAGACCCCCCACAGAGTTAAGCAGTCCAATCCCCACATCTTCCAAACTGTACTTGGCTGACTTTTCCTGACCCCACAGTAACAGTCCCTTTAGTTTCATCTTGATGCAGGCGAAAACACATAGCCCTTTAGCAGAGCGAACTCACCCTTTGGTTGCAGGTGCCCCACAGGCGTTTTCTCCTCAAGGAGCTCTCTTCCAGAGCTTCTGGTACCTCAGGACGAACTTAAACCAGTCTGCTTCTTTTCCTTCTATCCGTACCAGGGGGGTTGCCCCTGGAAACAGGCTGATTCCTTCTCCCCAAACCACTGAAAGTGGTCTCCACCACTTCAAAATGCTCTTGTGTTCCTCTTCAGGTGAGAACACACACCTATACAACAAAAGTAGCTCTTTGACAGAGCTTAGAGCTCTGAGGGATGGCTTACAACAGAGCACCTCTTTCAGACTGCCCACACTCTACTGAACTCTACAGACTCACTTCAAAACCCCCAACGTTCTACTCTAATCTCCAACTGCAACATTCTAGTGTGGCTTATGCAGCTGCGACAGTTGTAAATTGTGTCATCCCTCAATCTCAGCTGAGACTGAGAACAGAGTGATACAGTGTGAAATCCATTTAACTGGTGTTTCACTAGCTGCTTTCCCTGCCTACCACTAGGTCTTACTGGGATTCTAGTAATCCCGGGTAACAGTGGGGTTACACTAGAATTTGTGCAACCTGCGAAGATACCTCATAACAAAAAATCGCTATGTCCACAGGTGCCAAGCATGAAGGTGGAGAGACTAAAGGCTCGGATGCACCATGGTGCCCTGTTCCCAAGTCAGAAGGTCATGGGAAATGGGCAAGAGAACCGGAGGTTCCCATGACAATTGTTGTAGCAGAGGATACCACATTTGGCACGGCCAAAGTGGAGCAATAAGAATGGTATGAGCTCCCTCCTATTGGAGTTTGACCAAGACCTTCTGAATGAGAGGAAAGATGTAAAGAAACCTCCCTGTCCATGAAAGAGACAGCGCGTCTTGCCAAAAAGCACCATGCCCAGGAACGAGCGAGCAAAAGACAGGTAGGTTTGTGTTGTATGGGAAGGCGAACAGATCTATCTCTGGCCGACCACATCGAAGAAAAAGTTCTTCGACCACCTCTGACTTTAGTTACCACTCGTGGGGCCTGGTCACTGATCGACGGAGACTGTCCACCAGGATGTTGCTTACACCCAGAACGTGGACTGCTGTCAAGTAAAGGTTGTGCTGAATCGCCCAGTACCATACCCTCATTGCTTCTCTGCAAAGAGGATAAGATCGGGTTCCTCCCTGTTTGTTTATGTACCAGACTGTGGACATGTCTGTCTGGACTAGAAGTGATCCCAGAACCAGGAGAGACTGGAATGCCTGGAGTGTGTAAATAACTGCCCTGGTCTCCAGAACACTGATGTGAAGCATGAGCTCCTGGTGGGACCAAGACCCCTGTGTCTTGTGAGTCCCCAGATGCGCTCCCCAGCCCAGATCTGAGTCATCTGTGGTGAGGATTTGAGTTGGAACTGAAAGATGAAAAGAAATTCCCTTCGATAGATTTGAGAGATCCTGCCACCAGCGAAGATCTCTCTGCAGACTGTTGGAGATCATGACCTTTTGGTTCATGTCATCCGTTCTCTGGTCCCATTGGACTCAAAGAGACCACTGGGTGACCCTCATGTGAAGCCTGGCCATGGGAACTGTCAAGATGGCGGCCGCCATCAGTCCCAAGAGACGGAGCACAGAGTGTGCCGGGATCCATCGGGCCTGGGCCACGAGAGTGGCCTGAGAAGCTAAGGTCTCGGCCCGATCCGATGGCAGAAAAGCCTTGCCCTGAACTGTGTCTAGTACAGCTCCAATGAACTGGAGTCTCTGGGATGGTACTAGCTGGGACTTGAAAAATTGACTGTTATGCCCAGTAAAACGAACACGTTCAGAATGAAAGATAGAGGCTCTTTCAGGCTGGTAGGAGAGGATGCTGCGAGGAGCCAGTCGTCCAGGTATGGGAAGACATACATGCCCTGACGGCGTAAGAACGCCACCACTACTGCTAGGCATTTGGTGAACACTCTGGGGTCAAAGAGAGGCCAAAGGGGAGTGCTCGGAATTGCAAATGGTTTTCCATAAAAACAAAATGGAGAAAGCAGCGGTGGGCCAGGAGGATAGGAATATGCAGGTAAGCATGCTGCATGTCCAGGGGGCACAGACATGAGTTTGGGTGGAGCAGGGGAAGAAGACCCTGAACAGTCAACATACGAAACTTCTTGTACACGATGAAGACATTTAATGTGCTGAGGTCCAGGATTGGTCTCAGTTGCCTGTTTTCTTCGGTACCAGGAAAAAGTGGGAGTAGAATCCCATTCCTGTTTGGTTCGATGGGACGGGTTCTATGGCCCTCTTTAGAAGAAGAGCCTGAATTTCCTGAGAGACAATGGGGACCTGATCCCAAGGATAGAAGGACTGTCCTGCTGGTAGAGAGGCTGGAATCTCACTGAATTCTATTGAGTGACCTGGCTGGATGAGCTGAAGCACCCAAGTGTCTGCGGTGACATACCTCCTCCCTCCGACCGGTTCTTCCTGTGTTACTGGAGGGAGCGGAAGGAGGGGAAAGGAGTCAGGATGCCGAGGGGAGGGGAGCTTTTGCTCCAGGGGCCCGTTTAGGAAATTTGGCCTGTGGGGTTTGAGCTCCAGAGCTAGGGGTGTCTTTCTTTGCTTGGCACCTAGCCTGGGATTTGTTCCACCTTCTTTGGTGGTGAAAAGGCTGCTTTTTCTGGCCCGTCTTATACAAGGAATGGATGTCCCGCAGGGACCGTCCGCTCTCCTGCAGCCCTGTAATAATATCCATGGCATCGCTGCCAAAGAGGACGAAACCCCTAAAGGGGACATCCAAAAGGGAGGACTGTACATCCTGCGCCAGGCCTGCTATGTGAAGCCAGGAGAGGCAACTGAGACAGATCCCTGAGGCTGCCGCTCTAGCCACGGAGTCCACAGAGTCATATGTAGCCCGTAGAGTGTGACGACACGATGACTTCCCCATCCTAGCTTTATCCAGTAACTTCTTTCTCAGGGTTTCATCCTGAACCTCTTAGAGGTCTCTTTCCAGATCCAAAAGGGAGGCTTTTTGGAAAGCGACCATATGCGATAAGTAATTAAGGGATTGTACTGCACATGAGGAAGAAGAAGAATAGATTTTACGCCCAAACTGATCTAGTTGGCGCGAGTTCTTGTCAGGAGATGAAGAGCTCAAGTGTTTGGGCTGGGCTGAATGGTCGTGAGTGGCCGTAATGACCACAGAGTCAGCCTTAGGATGAGAATTAAGATGGGAGATCCCTTCCGGGGGGGTAATAGGTGTGGTCTGCTTTTCGAGAGGCCACTGGTATAGAGGATGGTTGTTGCCAAATTGTGGTCACTAGGTCCTCATGAGGCCCCATCCATGGGGGAATGGGGATAGGGTCAGAAGTGGCCAGATCCAGGTGTTCCTTACGGAGTTTTCGTTGCAGGTCTACCTCTTTTAGTTCCGCCAGCCGCCTGAATGGAATGCAGCAAGTCTCTGAAAGAGGGGTCCTCCGGTGGAAACTTGGGAGAGACTTTAGGGGGAACCCTCTACGGGAGACCTGGGGTCCGATGGATCCGAGTCAGACTTGGTGTCAGAGGGCTCGGAACTACTGGGAACTGATGGCTCTGCATCCGTGGTGCCAATAGTTTAAGAGCCCGAAGCTCTGGTCCGAGTAGGCGGCGGAAGGGTGGCCCTGGAAGGCGGTGCCTCTCCCACTGACTGTCTAATCTCTGACAGAAGTTGCATTCTAGCATCCTTCCATCAAAGGAGGATGGACTCGCAGTCCTGTACCGGAGGGGGTGGAGGAGGGGGCTGAAAGCTTGGATACCCTGGATAGTGATGATACTGCCAAGAAAGATAGTAATAGAAGTACCTGGGATAACCCAGCGTGAGGTGTCCTGGGGTAGGGTAACCTAGTGTTGGAGGCACATGGCCTGGCGTCAGGTAGTAAGTGGTCAACAGAGGGCCGCCCAGAGGTGGGAAGGAGGGTTCAGGTTCTGGGAACCCAGCCACAGGGCCCGTGGAGGGCAGTGCCACAATGCCAGCAGATGGCGCAGGATTCTGGAGCGTTCCTGAAACACTGGAGGGAGGAGGCACCATGACAGAATCACCAGCCGGCGATGGATTCCTGTCTGGGGACAGAGGAAGGCCTGACGAGGGGGAAGGAAACCTGAGGGGCCCCCGACGGCAGGTTAGAATGTGATCTAGCTAGTGCAAAAAGCGGAGGATTGGGTGGCGAGTCCCTGGGAAGAAGAACCCTAGGGGATAACGATTCAACTTGTCCCTCACTCTGTCCAGCGTCAGGGGCCAAACTGGAACCCGACGGGAGAGTGGATGGATCCAGGCGGACACTGGAGGAGCCGACGTCCGACAAAGCAGATCCGGCCGGGCTAGAGGCAGCTGGAAGGCCGCGCACCCTTCGCTAGAAGCGAGGGGTGTCTTACTGGCAGGACAAGGCGAAGAAATTACAACCTCCAGAGAGGCTACACCCAGCTACCCGCTCACCTTGGCAGGAAGGGGAGAAGGGGCCCGGCCCAAAGAAGTGGACAGGTCACCCGAAGAAGTACTCACAGTTGCAGGCCTCTCGTGTGGCAACGGACTCCGGTCCTGGTGCTTCTCTTTGCTTTTCTTCTTTTCTTGGGGCCAGCGATGACGACCTTTCCCTCAGTTTTTGGAGCTCCTTTTCCATAGACACCAAGTGTCGGGTCAGAAGATGGGCCTCGAGGGACCGTTTACGCCTGGTTCTGGTCACCTGGTTGAAGTCCTGGCAGATGGAACACTCCTGGACGTCGTGTTTAGAACCAAGGCAAAGGAGGCAGTGGGAATGGTCGTCCCCATGCGGAATTTGGAAGCCCCACTTAGAGCACTTTTTCTTCTATCTAGAAGACATCAAACTGAAGAAAACTTTTTGAGAAATACTAGTAAGAGGCGAAGAAAACTTCAACAAAAATCAAAGCAGGCGCTGGATTGCTGTTCAAACATGAGCCGAACGTACTGAGGCGACGGCAGGAAAGAACTGGAGAGCGGGCTCGGGACCACCCCTTTTATAGTCGGGCTGACGTCATGCTGCCTGACGGGGGCGGTCCCCACTGATGATTGCTATCTATAAGTTTGCCATTCAGATCTGACGCCAGGGAGCGCAGTCCTATATATGAAGATCTACTGCAGGAACCCTCTCGATGTAAGATCTTCTAAAACTCAAAGTGCACAAAGCAGTGGGGCCTGATGGGGTTCACTTCAGAATTCTGAGAGAACTAGTGACACCACTGACTACCCATTTTAACAAACCATGGGAGGATGGTGTGGTACTGGAGGAGGGCAGATGTGATTCTTCTTCACAAACGTGGGAGCAAGGCAGAGGCAGGAAACCACAGACCTGTTAGCCTGACCTCAGTGGTAGGGAAAATGATGGAATCACTTCTGAAAGAAAGAACTGCTGAGTACCTAGAGTCCAGCAGGGATAAGGACCCAAGGCGGCATGGATTCACAGCAGGAAGGTCATGAAAGATGAATCTAATAGATTTCTTTGACTGAGTAACCAAAGTAACAGAAGGGCTGGGGATATTACCTACTTAGACTTTAGCAATGCGTTTGACATAGTCCCACACAAAAGATTAATAAACAAGTTAGCCAGCCTAGGAGTGGGTCCCAGGGTGGTAGCCTGGGGAACAAGCTAGCTGGACAACAGGACCCAGAAGGTAATAGTAAATGGAGTAAATTCTGAAGAAAGGGGGGTTACTAGTCTGGTACTGCAGGGTTCAGTACTGGGACCAGTCCTCTTTAATGTCTTTATACAGTAGGTGACATTGCGGAGGGGCTGGAAGGAAAAGTATGCCTCTTTGCAGATGACACAAAGATCTGCAACAGGGTTGATATACAAGAAGGGGTGCAAAGGATGAAAAGGAACTTGGCAAGATTGAAGGAATGGTCAAAAATATGGCAGGGAATCAAAAAAGTCCAAGACGGGAGCATCTTTAAGAAAAAGAGATGTACAAGAACAAGGGGGCACAATTTAAAGATAGAGGGGGGATGGCTCAGGGGCAACGTGAGGAAATACAGGTTACTCACCTGTAACAGGAGTTCTAGGAATGGTATATGTTGTTCATCCACACTCATTGGCAGGTATCCTTGCCGCTTTAAATCTTGCCGGAAGGTCTTCAAGCTTGCTCCTCCCACCCACCCGGGTGGTATAACTCTCGGCTCCGCCCCATGACGCCAGATCTGGCTCGCTGGAAGCTCAGGTTGTGTGTCAAGCCGGGAGGTCGTAGGAATGGTGGATGAACAACATATACCATTCCTAGAACTCCTGTTACAGGTGAGTAACCTGTATTTCTAGGACATGGATATGTTGTTCATCCACACTCATTGGCAGACTCTAGCAGTTCTCCGGGAGGAGGAAGGCAAGACGCACACCCCCAATACTTACTTGGGAAAGAGAGACTGGAGAACCGAGGCCCCAAAACCAGCATCCCGGCGTGACTCAAGGTCGATGTGGTAATGGGTAATGAAGGTGTTTGCCGACTTCCAGGTAGCAGCCCTGCAGATTTCCTGGATAGGGACGTCCCTGGAAGCAGCCACCGTTGCAGCAGTATGGCGGGTAGAATGAGCTCTTATCCCTCTGGGAGGCTCCATGCCCGCCAACTTATAGCAGAGATCTATGCAGGAGGTTACCCACCTGCTTATCGTCCGCTGGCTGCAGGTCTGCCAGATCTGGCTTCAGCGGAGGTGACAAACAGCCGGCAGACCCTCCCCGAATTTCCAGCCATGGCCCTTATAATAAGCGAGATACTTCTAGGGTCCAGAGGAAGGAGCCTATATTCCGCCTCCGAGGTGTGATTGGGGTAGAACACCGCAGAGTCAACACCTGGTTAAGGTGAAACTCCGACACCACCTTCGGAAGGAATTTCGGGTGGGCGCAGGACAACCTTGTCCCTGTGGAAGACCAGGTAAGGAGACTCGATGGAAAGCGCCTGGAGCCTCCCATCCTTCTGGCTGACGGATAGCCACCACGGGGCGGTCTCTCCACGACAGGTGAGAGAGCACACCTGTGCATAGGTCTCGAATGGCTTGCCCATGAGCTTTGCCAGTACCAGCAGTAGATCCCACGGAGGTGGGGTTCCCGCACTGGAGGGAAATGTGATCAAGGCCTTGAAAAGCCAGACCACCTTCTCCTGCTATCGACTGCTTCCCGCGCCCGTAAGCAGAGATGGCTGCCAGGTGCACCCTTAGGGTCGCCGACCTAAGCCCTTGACTGGAAAGGGACCATAAATAGTCCAAGATGCTTGCCAAGGAACAGGAGGAAGGGTCCAAGCCCTTGTTCTGACACCAAATGGAAAACCTTTCCATTTGAAGGCATAGCATTTTCTGGTCGACTCTACGGGACGCCTCAACTACATTGAGGACCTCGCTCGAAAGACCCAAGGCCTGGAACTCTAGCCGCCCAGGAACCAGGCCGTCAGGTGCAGGGATTGAAGGTCCGGATGGAACACCTTCCCTGATTGACTGAGAGCAGGTCCGGGCGAGCTGGAAGCTGCGCGGAATCCTGGAGCTGAGACTGAGGAGATCTGGGTACCAGAACTGGCGAGGCCAGTCTGGGGCTATCAGAATCACCTGCGCCTTGTCCTCCTCGCCTTGGAGAAGCACCTTGTGGATCAAGGGAAATGGGGGAAAGGCGTAAAAGAGGCCCGGGGTCCACTGCCTCGAGAAGGCATCCCCCTGCAGCGAGCCCTGCTGAGGGGGGCGGGCATGGAACAGACTCAGCTTCGCGTTCTCCCTGGAGGCAAACAGGTCCACCTGAGGTGTGCCCCAATGGGAGAACAGATGCTGTACTACCTCCGGCAGGAGAGACCACTCGTGGGATGCAGCCCCTATCCGGCTCAGGGCATCGGCCAGGGTGTTGGAGGCTCCTGCCACGTGAATGGCTAGGAGATCCGCCTCCAGGCTGCGCACGAGTGACCAAATGCGGAGAGCTTCCTTGCATAGAAGCATGGAGCGCGTCCCGCCCTGGCGGTTTAGATAGTACATGGTCGTGGTATTGTCTGTCTGGACTCGGACCACTTGACCCCGGAGGAACGGAGCAAAGGCGGTGAGAGCTAGGTGGACCGCTCGGAGCTCCAGCAGGTTGATGTGGCATCGGGACTCCCGCGGGGACCAGAGGCCATGAGCCCGGTGTTCCCCCAGATGGGCACCCCAACCCATCAGAGAGGCATCGGTCGATAGAGAGACCGTCGGCTCGGGGCGGACGAACGGGATGCCCTCCTGCAAATGATCTGGAACGGTCCACCACTGGAGAGCGTTCCACATCCCCTGTGTCACCGACACAAGCTGGTCCAAAGGATCGCAGCGCTGTGACCACTGGCTGGCCAGTCCCCACTGAAGGGGACGCATGTTCCAGCTGGCCCAACGGACCACGCTGGTGCAGGCCGCCATGAGACCCAGGAGGCGCAGGAAGTCCCGGGCAGGGCGCAATTGCCCAACCAGAAATGATCGGGCAAAGGAGGAAAGAACCTCGGCCCTGTCCGCCGGGAGCCGCGCTCTGGCTCGAAGAGAGTCGAGCTGCGCCCCGATGAAAAGAATCACCTGCTTCGGCTCGAGTTCCGACTTGGCCTCGTTGATAAGGAGGCCCAGTTGAGAGCAGACCTGGAGGGCCAGATCTCTGGACCACCCGCCTCCTTCCTGGAGGAGCTGCCATCAGCCAGTCGTCCAGGTAAGGGTACACCCGACCGGCCAAGTAGGAATGCTGTCACCACTGCCATGCATTTGGTGAAGACCCTGGGAGCTGGAGACAAGTCAAGGGCATGGCTTGAACTCGAAGAGGGATCCTTCCGCCTGAAGCGAAGGAATCTCTGGTGAGATGGACGGATAGGGACGTGAAAAACGCTCCCCTGCAAGTCCAGAGAGCAGAACCACACGCCACGGCTCCAAGGATGGTATTATCTGAGCCAGAGTGACCATCCTGAAGGTTCGAGACCTTAGGAACTTGTTTAGGTCGTGTGGGTCGAGAATGAGGCGCAGCCCCGTCTGGCTTCGGAACCAGGAAGTACCTGGACACAAACCCTGGGTCTGAAGGAGGGTCCACCACCTCTCTTATCACCTCCTTCTGGAGAGGAGAGCGATGTCGGCTGACGAGCCGCCAGTGAGGCTGGGGATCCCGGCCCCCCGAGGCGGACGGCCTGAAGGTGGTGCCTGCTCGAATTCCAGAGGCAGGCCTCTTCCCATCACCTTCCAAACTCCACCTGTCCGTGGAAACAGCGGACCAGGCGGAACGGAAGTGCCGGAGCCGCCCCCACGGGGGGACCCAGGGGTAAGGTGACGGGAATGGGGCGACACCCTCAGCCCGTCACTGGGCAGGCTTGGAGGAGGGACCGGCCGAGGACCTCCTGGGCCTTTCCTCCCTGCCTCCTGTTAGAGGAAGCCGGGCGGCTTGGGTTTGGGATGCCAAGGTCGAGCCTGCTGGCCCTGACGTTGCTGGGCCGGGCGCTGCCAAAGGCAGAAGGACGAAAGGGCTTAGGCTGTGGTTTAGGCCTTTGTCCTTCTGAGCGAAGAGACCGAGTCCAAGGTAGCATTGGACTTCTCGATCCTCTGCAGGTGACCTTCCACCCCAGGGCAAGAGGTCAGTCTCCAAAAGGGAACATCCGCCAACTTGTGCTGGGTATCCGAGCAAAGGTGGATATCCTCAGCCAAGCCTCCGCGATAGCCACCGCGGCCGCCACCGATCTGGCACATGAGTCCCCTATATCCAAAGCAGTCTGGAGCTGCTGTTTGGCCACTGCCTGCCCTGGTCCCGCACCTGCTTAACCGTAGTCTGCAGATCGGAGGGAAGATGAGGGATGACCTCATCCAGGGAGCCCAACAGGCATGAGAAAATGTGCCATGAGGAAGGCCGAACTGGCCTGATCGAAGGCCAGAGAGGACGCAGCGAGACTTTTCGCCCCGACATAGTCCAATTTCTTGACCCTGTCAGGAGGTTTGTCCACATCCCTGGCGCAGCGGCGCCGCCGGAAAACGCTGTCGGTAACCAACCCCTCAGCAGAGGGGTGTTCCGAAAAACCGGACAAGGAACCGGTAGGGACCGCATACTTCCTGGCCATCCTGGCCGGAGGCGCAGGGCAGGAAGCAGGTCGCTGCCAAAGCTCCAGTGCCGGACCCACTATGGCCTCGGCCACCGGAAAGGCCTCCGTCGGAGAATCCCCTCGGTCCAGAATCTCCGTGAGGGGATACCTGGCCCGTTTGGAAACGGGTTCGAGCTCCATCCCGGTGGACTCCGAGATGAGCCGAAGTAGTCCTAGGAAGGACGACGGGCTATCGTCCATTGACTGACCTCCTGAAGACTCCAAGTCCAGTCGCTTGGAGAAAAAGGAGGAATCATCTTCGGACTCGGAAGAGTCCTCGAAGAGCTGCCTCTGGCCTGAGGCACCCTTCACCTGCCGAGGTCGGTCGGGAGTGAGGGTAACTGACAGCCTATGGGGTAGACCCTTAGCCGACCGAGAATCCTTGGTCGGAGCCCCAATTGGTGGCTGTGGAGGCGGAGGTTCCACCGAATCGCGGGAGCAGCTGGTTTGGCCGAATAACCGCCTGGGTATAGGCTCCGGATAAGTCGAGGGTTGTGTCGGCCGCCCGGTGACAGCCACTTAATGGCCAGGGAAGGCGACGGGCTGGCTTACTCCCGCCAGGAGGAGCTGTTGCAACATAAGGTCTCGATCGCCGACGCACTTACGCCAAGCCTCCCTCATCCGGAGGAGGAGGATCGAGGCCGAGCGGGCGACGCTGGCCACTGCCGTGCCGAGACCGAGACCGCCATGACGGTGGGATCGGCTGGACCGCGAAGAGGTCCGAGACCGAGACCGAGAGTCCCGGAATTCCCGAGGTCGGTGCGGGGAGGTGTCGGCCGGAACCGGCACTCCCTTCGGCTCGGATGGTGCATCCGAGGGCTCCGGAACCAGAGGCACAGGCGAGCCCACGGGATCCTCAACTCCTCCCGGGGGAACCGGGGAGAGGGGAATCTCGGCTGCTAAAGGCGACAGCCCGTCCAATGGGTCGAGAAAAATCTCGACTTCATCGGTGGGAGTCTCGGTCAACTGACCTGACGGGGACACCGTGAGGCCAGTGGCCGAAGCCGAGCGGTCGACCGAAGCCGACGGTCGACGGCCCGGGGAGAGGGACCTTTCCCGCTCCCAAGAGCGTCGACGGAGGGACTTACCCCTGTCCCTCTTTTTGGACCGAGAATAAGGTCCCGCAAACGTAGGCCCTTCTCCTTTAGTGGAGAGGGACAGACAAAGCTCCTTAAAAGAAGCCGTGTAAGAAGAGCCCAGAGAGAGCGGGATAAATGCCGCGGCCGAGGAAGATACGGCCCGCGCCGCCTCCTCTTCGAGGGCGACCATCCGCTCGAGCTGATCCGCCGAGCCCGCCGCCGCGGACACCGCCAACCGGGCCTCCTTGGACTTCACCGGAGGGAAACGCTTCTCGGGACGGCCCAGTTGCAATCGGGCAGCACGGTCTTCGAGGACGTAGGCCGAGAAAGATGAGCACAGGTCGCAAGCCTGCGGGTCGTGCTCAAGGCCTAAGCAGTAGACACACGTGGAGTGTGGATCCGTCCGAGACATCTTCTGCCCGCATGGGCATCTCCGAAATCCGGGAGTCGATTTGTCCATCGCAGCCGCGAGGGATAGAAGACTGAAGTCTTTTTCACAAAATTTATTTTTAAATCCGCAAACGGAGAAATAGGAACCAGTCTCAAACGCAGAGCGTTAAGGAGGGAACCTGAGCTTCCAAGCGGTAAGGAAGATCTGGCGTCATGGGGCGGAGCCGAGAGTTATACCACCCGGGTGGGTGGGAGGAGCAAGCTTGAAGACCTTCCGGCAAGATTTAAAGCGGCAAGGATACCTGCCAATGAGTGTGGATGAACAACATATCCATGTCCCTAGAAGTACTTTTTCACATTGAGGTGGTGTATGCATGGAACCGCCTTCCTGAGGAGGTTGTGGGGTCAAAAACAGTGGAGGAATTCAAGAATGCGTGGGACAGACATAAGGCAATTTTAGTGAGGGGTAGGAGGAAGTAGGGTGTTGGTTAACTGGAATCTGCAGCTTATCCAATAGGTAGGAAATGGGCAGACTAGGCGAGCCAAGCAGGCCTTATCTGCCATCTATGTTTCTATGTTTCATTGTGTAATGTTGCTACTCCAGTACTGTGACTGGCCTGCAAGTGTGAGCGCACATCAGAGATTGGTCCAGTTTGCTGCTCAATGCATGCGACACAGTTTGTAAGTGACATGGTCAATGGAGGCTGTGAAAGTATTAGTGAGACCCTGGTCTGCTGTTGTAGGAATGACATATACAGATAGAGGAAAATAGAAGTCAGGTGTCATCACATACAGGCCTCATGTACCATGGCCAATCAGTCTGCAATAATGTTCTGTCTCGTACTACTGTGTCACTGTGTACTCTACCGCCTCCTGCCTTGTTTCTTCCACCTTCACTTTCAATATCCCATATTGCCTTCCCCATGCTTTCTTAAATCCTGTAACTGTTTCTCACATGACCAACTGCGTTGGTAGAATGTTCAACTTCTACACCGCTCTGTCAGTGAAGAAGAGCCTCCTCACATTCTCTCTGAACCTCCCCCATTCTAATGGCATAGCGCTAAGTCTCGTAGTTCTGCATATTTTCCTCTGAAACATGTGCTGCCTCTCTGTGCCTTACTTTTTCCCATGAGGTACCTCTGGTATGGTTCTTTGTATAATACCCCAACGTGAGGCACAGTTATTGCTGGAACCATTACTATGTAAACCCAGTACCAATTTCATATCCATTCATGTC